>QJNX01000002.1:0-714167 GCA_004155925.1 Monosporascus sp. MG133 | reverse complement strand
CCGCTTCGGTGAGACAACGGTGGGCAAGTCAGCTCGATACCGCCCTAGCAGAGCTTCATAAGGCTGGGTCGTCTGGGGGGACGTCAAGGCAGAGAACGTGCTAATCGACCAAGACGACAACGCAAAGATTACCGATTTTGGCGGCGGCTACACCCAGGGGCTGGGTTGACGAGCAGATGGTGAGAACCGTGGAGGGAGATCTGGCGGGCATGGCCAAGCTTAGAGAGTTTATCTTCCAGGACGAAGCACAGGACCGCTGGTGGACAGGTTAGGACGAAACGCAAGGAAGGTGCCTAGATGAAGCCCTGAACGGAGCGTAGTCCATAACTGGCAGCCACCGTGCAAATAGAGGCTGAAGCGTCTTTGGTATGCGGAACCGGCCCCTGGTCTTCCCGCCGACATAGAGTAAATCTCGTCAACTGGCGAGGTCAGCGGGGTAGTTGGATGCAATCCTGAGGAATAGTATCCGCGGGTTCGACCAGGCCGGCTTGTCTAAGACGGAGAACGTAAGCGAAAATGGCGGTACCCCTTCGCCAGCCGCTCTCGGGGGCGCTGAAGCGATGGGGTACGTGTGCATGCGCATGGCGGGGGCTAGTGCTAAGAACATCCTAAAAGGAAAGGAGATGTCGGGAAAACGCTCAAGGAGGTCGCTTTTTCTTCCCGCCTCGGTCTGCTTGATCGCGTGAGAGCTAGACACCGTTGCCTCGACGAGTTTGCCCTGCATCTTGAGTCGACGCGACCGAGACACGCTGACCTGGAGCAGGCTTTGGGCAGAGCTTCGTCGCCGGTGTTGGCGTCATCGTGTCCCAACGCTGGCCACCGCAAAGGCTGTGGCAAACCATCCAGGTCAGAAATAGATCGCTCACGGCTGAGCTCATCGCCGACTGGGTACTTAACGCCCGCTTTTTAAGGCAACAGTCGGCAAGCTGCCGAATACGGTAGACCATTAATGGCCAGTCTCCGAGCCCGGCATAGGAGACGGCTTGCAGGGGTTGCGTGCCCGCTGCGAGAGGCTCGAGCCATCTTAGAAATCGTCCGGTATCGTCTGCTTGGTAATCGTCGTTAGAAGCTGGCAATATTACACCAGGATAACCCCAAGATGGTTTATTGATTACCGAATACACATGGAGGGCGATATTGTGTGCGGAGAAGCACCTTAATACTGTATCCCCGGCGAGTTGTGTCACCACCCCGCTAGTTCCCATGGTCGAACCCAATAGGAGGGGTTCAGCTTCTCCTTGCCACTGGAGCGCTAGAGGACGAAGCGGGATTCTTTCAAAGGAGGAGCCACGCCGGGCGCCTGACTGAGTCTGATCCGCATTTTGATCGCGTCATGTTTGAATGTCAGCGTCTCCTTACCTATGTAAATGGAGTCCGCCATCTCGAGCATGGAATTTTGCAATATCATCGTGATGACTACCAATGCTGACGGCCAGGCAAACGTCGACCGAGACATCCTCACATGCCGTTACCGGACGGTTTCCAAGACGGCGGGGTAGCTTCCTGGAATTCTCCTCGAGAATCAGTCAGGGGTCGAAGGCGCCCGCGTCTGGTCCGTGCAGAGACTCGTCCGGTTTTGCAGAGAGAAGGTGGCCGAAGATTACCTCGCCCAGCCTGCACTTTGGTGTTTCCCGCCAATGACCCTGGTCTTCAACGCAGTCGCTCCGAACGCGGGGGCAGTCAGCTTCACACGGGAGTCTCACGTAGAACCGCATTGATATCAGGCAGTTTCGCTGGGTGTTCGTTGGCTAACGGTTCAGGCCAGTCACCTCCTGCCTTCACGTTGCGCCTTTGCCAGGGTTAAGGGGAGTTTCAGCCTGTAGTCGAAAGCCGTAAGACAGCAATCCAGACGTGGACTCATGCTCCGCTATTAAAAATCCATTTAGACCGGTTAGAATACACAACTACGAACGATCCATGATGACTGATAGAAGGGATAACCCACGTGACCATGGTATTGTTAATGGCGTTGTCCGTCATGTCCTGCCCGGTTCGTGAGTCTCTGCTCCTCAACATGGACCTCGGGGGTTCAGGCGCGTCGACTGGGCGCACTTGACGGCTCTTGATGATTCATTCGACCGTCATGGCCCATCCGCCCCTTTCGCCCTAAGACCGTCCCCTTTAATACTATCGTCATTACCCACTCTGATGAGCTCCTGGTGTTGGTATCCAATTACACGGATGGCTCTAATTTGTTCTTGACCCCGCAATGATCTAGGAACGGGAACGCCCCGATTGGTAAATTGGCACACGCATGTGAACGGATGGGAAAAGGAACGAACTTGTTGAAGGACTTTTCCCCGTAGAAGCGGAATGACGGATGTGGCGTACCCAGCTGGTTAAAATTCCACGCATCCTATTCGTGCTTATATTGAACAAAAGATATTGATCCCGAATTATCAAAAACCGTTGAAACTGGCGCCATTCAAGCCTTTTCCTTGGCTAACGACCGTACAATGTGCCGCCGCATGTATTTGCGCTAGCCCATGGTTTCCTAAACCTCCTAACGACTGGTCCTACACCGCCCAGTTCCCTCAAGTACCCCGAGCCCCTGCCGAGCGACAATCGGATAGTAGCCTGCTCCATTTCCGACAATTTGGGGATCGGGATCTCCACGCATGTAAGGCAGCGTTCCGAAAGCGCGGTTTGACTCTTCTTGGCATGCCAACAACACATGTGGAAGGGCATAGCTGGAACTCAGCTTAGCCTGCCTTTTAATAGGACCGGGAAACTCGCCTTAAGGGAAAGGTCAAAGCTCATTAACATCTACTATGCATTGCAGGCGGTGGAAAGTAACAGCATTAGTTATCTCTCTAGGCATTGGAGTTCACAGGCGGCCTAATTCTTCAGAGCCCTTGCATCGTGAAACACCGATATGTGGCCCTTTTAATTGTGGGTGGCAGCAAGGTACTTTTGCGTCGTCGGGCCCGGCCCGAGCCATGAGACGCCAAATAAATAAAATTACCTAAATCCGCATGTTGAGGAACAATTATTACTGGTTAGAACCTCCTATTCTCCTCCCGTTGCTCACCTCCTAGCCTGCTTGAGAGTCATAGCTACTCTATGCTTATATGTTCAGGCAGACACAATTAAGCGGACGGAAGCTAGAAAATCAGGATCTTTGCTTGTAGTATAACAATATGTGGCTGCGTTTCTTCAGCTGAATTGTGTGCTTTCTAATTTTCTGCTTGACTGCATCTGTAGTCGATGACTCGGTGGCTAAAGTAAAGCGTGACCACACGTGCGATTCTGACCGTTGCAAATCGCTTCAAATTCAACTGTAAGCGGACATTGGTCGCTAGGAGTTCCTGGGGCATGACGATTCGGAATAAAGTAATGACGGAGGCATGACGCCCGCATTGCCCAATATCGTCCGATGGGAGGAAATGCGGTGCGGACGTAGGCGCGGGTTTTCTCAGGCAAAGGACGAAAAAACAGGATTCAAGCTGATGGTAAGATGCATGAGGCTTGAGTGGAGAAGAGGGAACTTCCAGGGCTTTGAATCGACTGTCTACTTGCAGAGGGCCGATCTGGCGCCGGCGAATAAGCTCGCCAACGGTTATATAAAGTTGTCATGACTCCCTCCAAGCCGAACGGATCCCAAATGGCCACTATCTTTAGAAAACAAATCCTCAGAGCACCAGTCCTCAGAGCACCCAAGGAATCCATCTCAAGACAAGAACCTCCCTACTACCGTTGCATTCGCGCCCCTTAACATTGTCAAAATGAAGTTCACTACTCTGACTGCCCTCGTCACTCTGGCCGTTGCCGCCACTGCCGCTCCCACTGAGGTCGAAGTCCGCACGGAATCTTGCAGTAAGTTACACTAGGAGTTATCTCCCTCAAAATTCCCCCAAGCTCAATATTTGCTTGGTACTCCCAGACGTTGTGCGTTGAGGGGCAGTGACGTTCTATTCACAATCATCGCGGAGTCCCGGATAGCAGTAGAGGCCTAATGGATTGCGATACTGACAACCAACTCTTACAGCCAACAAACAGAAGTCGGTCTGCTGCAACGGGATCTTGAACTGCGTCGTGCAGGTGATCGCCCCTTCTTGCTCTGGAAGCGCCTATTGCTGCGAGACTGATGCCCCTGATGTGAGTTCAACTGATCCCGGCGGCATTGGTTGACAAGGTGTGGAAGATGATCACTGACCTCAAATCTCCTGAACAGGGTGCCCTGATCAACCTTGCCCTTCTGAACTGCGTTAAGATTGGTTAAAATGCAAGGCGCCTGTTAACGGCGGACCGGGCTGTAGCATATAATGCAGGCTTAGGAACGCCACCTTAGAAGGCATGAGACCCAGCGTAAACAGAAACGGTTCGGACAGTACGGTTATACATGATATGGCATAGGATCTATTTGGGCAAGTTTGTCTTAGGCTTATTGATGTCTTGAGCACATTCCTTTAAAGCTAGAAATACAAAATGATTGGAAATCCTCGGTACATTACTTGCCCATGTCCACATCCTATGTTCGGCTGTGTTGTGTATATTATGTACGGATAGCATGCTATGGGTTGACTCACCGGAAACGGCGCCGCTCAGTTGAAAACTTGTCAGTCACCAGCGTAGGGGCCGTCACAACCTGTCCCTCTTGTGCTACGGGCGGCATTTTTTTTTTGGCCCTGTGTCTCCGGTCACTAAGAACTTTCCCATGCCGGAGCGGAAATGCCTGGGCAGCCAGGTCGGAAACACAGGGAATGAGCCTTGCGCGTGATTCGAGGATGCCTTTGTGGTCGAGCTGGGCGGGGAAGAACAGTCTGACAATGCTATGCGTCTCCTATTGCGTGTTCGGTTTCCTGAGGGCCCCTCCCCAAAACCCACCAAACCCCCAAACCAAGTATGGAGGACCAGGTGTAGACGGTGGGGATGAGGGGGGCTATGCATATGCACAAGGGCGTCTTCAACTACTTGGAAGAACAGAACTATATGTGTCCCTACCGTGTCCACTGAATTTTGTACTCAAAATCGCCACTACTTTTATTCTTGACAAACGGCGAGTTCGGAGTTTACTTACTCAGAGTCAACTTGCACCTATCTTGACCTTTAGCAGCCCCCCCACTGCCTCCCGGAATTGATAACCACCTCATGCAGAACTAACTGCGGAACAGCGGCGTATGACCGCTTGCTATCAGGAACATCACCGCTCGCCGCCAGCAACCGACCATTGTTCCGAAGCAGAACTAAAGCCTCCAGCGCAGGATTCAGGTGATCATGTTCCGGGACCGTGCAACTTTGCCTTGGTTAATTCCTCATTGACAGGTTCCTCGGTGTCAAGCTCATCCGAGTCCTTGTCATTGGGCACCGCGCGTGTTCCCTGACCCCAGCAGCCACCTCACCCCCTTTCGGGCTTTTGTACCAAGGGTCGGAAGGCCATTAGTACTAACACATCTGCGTCGCGGAGAGGCTTGGCTAACCTTAATAATCGCCCAGAGCAGGTGCGAGGTATTGCAGGGACCGTGCCACTTCCGAGCAGATGCCGAACGTGCCCTTGGTAGGCTGTGGCATTGCCTCGTTCTCGCATGTGTGTCGGTCCCCTCTCCAGGTGGTGCCCCATCAGAAGAAGAATATCGGCAGTAAGAAATACCATTCTCGGATTCCAATGACTTTCAATGTACTGTAGTGGACGACACATGACATACCTCGCCTCTTTCGGGTCCCTCATTATGTGGGACGTTTCGTTGGTGTTTTAGCTTTCTCCCGTATTTGTCTTCTGGGATTTCATTTGTAGTTTCCCTGCGTCTTACCAAGGGGACATGCTGCCCTTGCGATGTCATTTATCTCGTGAGGCTCGGAGGCTGATTTGGTTGGGGCTCGATTGAATAGCTCATGCTGGAGCCTGTTGGTGCTTTATTGGTGGTAATAAAGCGACGGCAGACGGACCACAGGTCGGGCAGAGTCCATCTAAGGTCAACAAATTCAGAGCAAAAGATCCTGTATTAATACGAAGGCCGTACTAAGGTTGAAATATGTAAACTCCGTGAATCAGGGTACGTAGTGACGATAAGGATGTCTAGAATGCTGCAGCCTTATTCACGGTGGGAGATGCCTCTTAATTCATATCCATCTGTATACCGATTTCTGTAAAGCTAAAATTAAAGAGAACAGCTTGCTGCTGTTGCTCAACTGAGCCCCTTACCCCTATACGTGTATTATATTCGTTTATTGAATACACCGCTTTGCAGGGTCTGCAGCAGGTGTTACCCCGCGATATGCATAAGTGAGAAACTTGCTGTAACAGGGATAGCAAAGAAATCCATCGTCTCAGTAAAGACAACGTTAAGCTTCTTCCATTCGACTGCGTACAGTTCTTGCTAGGCACTTTCTTCCCGTGTTCTTCAATAAGCTAGGGTCTTTATTGGTAAACCAGATGCTTCTCCGTCTTACATATGTACTTCCCACGTATGAGTACTTATTCAGGGGATATGTGGGTCGCTTGGGAGCCGCAAACACGTTAGCTCTGACGCCTGAACCTCGGCACCCATTGAGAAGCACCAACAAGCCATAATGAAGCGTTCCATTAATTACAAGCTGCTGCATCACGATATCCCGCAGACAATCCCAGGGAATTCTTCAAGTTCAACACCGCAGTTACTCGCATAAGGCTACACCGCATATTCCCAGGTTCTCAATCCAGTGGGACCCGCGGGCCGTTCCGGGCGAGGAAAATGCCAGTCACCGAGATCCTCTTACTAAGGCATGGGCACCGAATGGCCTGGGTACTTGATCCCAGTACCGGCAAATACACCTCCAGCCACCCATTCCCGACCGGCTTGCCCGCAGACCCGCCGCTAGCTGCACACGGCGGTGATCAGGCTGAAGAGACGGGCGTCTACCTGAGCAAAGAGCTATCGGAGAAAGCCGCCCAGGACCGCCTGCGTATCTACTCGAGCCTCTTCTACCGTTGTCTGGAGACACTGCGGCCGACTGTGCTGCGACTCCGGAAGGAAGCCGCTCCGAATCTGACAGTTCGGGGCGAGCGGGGTATCGGAGAATGGTTCGGGAAGGCGTGGTTTCAGCAACCTGTCCCCGCGGAGCCCACGAGGCTGCGCAGCGAGTTCTTCCCCTTTCTGGATGACCAATACCAGTCGCTCCTCATTCCAAATCGACATGGAGAGCGGATAGTAGAGGTCCACGACCGACTTGCAAAGGCGCTGTCGCTACTGATCAGAGACGTCGATCAGGAGTACGAGAGGCAGGGCCGTGGTGACGAGCCCATCACTCTACTGCTGTGCGGTCACGCAGCGCAGATCATATGCACAGGCCGAGTCCTCACCGGCTCAGCTCCCGATGACCTAGATGAAGACGACTTCCAATGCTACACGTGTGGTCTCAGCAAGTTCGTGAGAAGGAACCCGGGCGCCAAGAGGGACTGGTCAGACTCGGATTACCTGGAATGGAAGACGAACGGCGGCGTTGCAGGTGGATGGGACTGTGTCTTGAATAGCTGGTGCGGGCATCTGAGCAGAGGCGAGGAACGCGGTTGGCATTTCCAGGGCGATGAGAGTTTCGATTCCTATGACGCCGGTGCTACTCGGGGGCCGATCACATCAGATGGTAGCGTGAAAAACCCCAGGGATGCGCAATCTAGCCCAGTGAAACTCTGAGCACTGGTAGCCCTGCTATGATAGCAAACTCACATATTTATGCCCGGCTGACATAGTCTTCTACGGGAATACGTGACCGCGTTTTTCCTCCTGCACCTGGAAAATTTGTAGCAACCAATCTCGTCAAGCCAAAGAGTGACTCGCAACTGTCGTCCCGGCGCACTCAGCCCTAGTCAACGGGTTCTTCAGTCTCTTGATTGTGTGTGCCATACAGTCTGATGGACTGTGCACATCTACTGGTTTGCTAATGGCGAGGGGTCGGATGAAACTCTGATTATGAGAAGGAAGGATAATCGGGATTTTGATTGGCTGCCCCAGTCTTCTGCAGCTACACACGTGATTCGTCCTCTTGTCCCAACCCAAGGCATCAAAATAGGCAGTGACCACAATCATGAAAATTCATCGCAACTAGCATCTAGGATGGCCCTTGATCTTCATTCACCTTCAAAAGCAACTAGTCACCATACGGAATGGGGCAGTATTGGGCAAAAGTGGCCAGGAAGAGAGACCCCATTTTCGTCTCGCTGGGGATGGTGGTAATAGACGAACTACGTTTCCCGTATCAACCGACTCTCAGCGATATTCCCGGAGGTTCAGGCCTATACGGTGCGCCAATCCTTTCTATTGGTAGTCGAAGCAGATTATAACTAACTGGCCTGGAAACAGCCACCCTTGGTGCTCGGCTTTTCAATCCCGGCTTACGTTCAACGGCAGTGGGATGTCTTATCCTAGCTGGTAATGACTTCCCAGAGGTTATTTTGCGGTCACTGCAGAGCTGGAAGATGCGCCTCCGGGTGCACAAGGTGGAAGATAAGCCGTCCACCAGGGGACTGTTGGTGTACAAGGATACCGTATTCGGCAGTAAGTCCAATGGAGAGTAGGTGGCAAGCAAAGGCTGATGTGTTATTTTAGAAAAGTCGTTTTCCTATGTTACGCCGCGACTACAGCCATCTCCCCGTCACCTGGAAGGCTCTAACCTTCTCCGATCCAAGTCGTTTCATATTTTAGCGTCACCGGATGACCTCGTGGCCCAAGTATCAGCTCTCCGCAGACTGCGAGACCGATACAAGATTCCTGGCCGGCCCTTGATCATCTGGGAACCCGCTCCTCTCACTTGCGATATTTCCACCCTGGTAGCTCACCTCGAAGCATGCAAGCACGTGGACGTCTTCTCGCCGAACCACCTGGAGCTAGGATACCTAGTTGAGGGAAAGGAAAAGGGGGGTTCGAGTTTTTCAAAATCCGCAATCGAGTCGCAGGCCAGGACGTTTCTGCATTATGGAGTCGGGCAAAATGGACAGGGCCTAGTTGTCGTACGCTGTGGCGAGCACGGCTCTCTGACCCTATCCGGCTCCGGTGCCGAATGGTTACCCCCCTTCTACGACAAGCCCACTACTAGAGTGGTGGACCCTACAGGTGCAGGCAATGCTTTCCTAGGAGGGTTTGCCGCTGCATTCCAGGAGACGGGCGACGCTAGGGAAGCATCCATCTGTGGTGCTGTCGCTGCCAGTTATGCGATAGAACAGTTCGGAGTTCCAAAGCTGAGCCGGAACTCCTACTTCTCCGAAGAACTCTGGAATGGAACAAGCGTGTGGGCTCGCACGGAAGAGTTTAAGCAACGACTCGCCGGAGCCGGCGTCCTGTGATTGTTATTCCAACCGCCTCTCAGCGGGCTTCAAGCCAATAGGTGTACGTCGACGCATCGCTGCTGGTGCCTCTTAAGGGGCAGGTGCTCACGTCATATGACGCTAGCCAGACCTTACTTTTGCTCACAAGGATGGCACCAGAAAAGCAGTGAGGGAGGGCAGAACATACTGGATATTTCCCTGAGTCGTAGGTATCCTCTTGCCAAGGAGATTATCCTGTATAGCAATGGCATCGACGCATAGCTTACTCATATAAACTCCCCTACACCTTACTATAGCCTAAGCCCTTGAAAGCCGCCAGTCTTATCTCATTGTAGACCGTGCCACGGGCGAAACTTAGAGTTTGGTGGTCAGTTTGGGAACTTGGAAAGACCGGACATAAAGGGGATGATTACGTTAACACGAGTTATGCCAACTAGGGACAATCGCAGCATATCGCTAGGGCAAAGGCTAAACCCCGCAATTGCCGTGCCTCATTCCCCGTACAGTAGACGCGAAGTCTTAATCAGCTCATAGACGATTGCGGCATCCATTTCAACTGGAGCCAGCGTTCCCCGGACTTAAGAATAGCAATCGCGAGTCTAAACACTGCGGCCTCTTGACTTTTTGTTACGTCTGGGACTTGCAATTGCCAAAGACCTAACGAATCCAAGGTCCTACATTGAGCATGATGAATATTACATGCAACAGAGTCCATAAGCACCACCTCACTTTTCACTTGTTGCTAACTCCGTTGCTAGTTACAGCCAGGGAGATGAGATGCTTCAACGGACATCGCGCTCGGCTGAAGGGGCATACGTATCGCCTCGATGGTCCGCGGCTCTGACTATATCTTAGCAGGCCTTCCCGCGCGATTTAAGCGACTACTACGAAGCGCAACAATCTATCTACATCAGCAAGAAATCGACATCGAACTCTACTACGGCCTTTGCAGCGTCGAGCATCCGGTCACATTTAGCCGGCATCACATTCTCACCACACTCACACAATGGGCTACACCATCCTGGGAAAGGAGATTGGACCCATCGGCTACGGCCTGATGGGCTTGACATGGTATCCCACCACGGAGGGCACCGTGGAAGAGAAGATCGCCGTCATGAAAGCTGCGCTGGAAGCCGGCGCCAACGCCTGGAACGGCGGTGAGTTCTATGGCACCTCGCTGCAAGACAACTCCTTGAGTCTCCTGAGCAAGTATTTCGACAAGTACCCCGAGGACGCCGACAAGGTCATGCTTAACATCAAGGGCGGGTTTCGCTTCCCCACGGATATGGACAATAGCCCCGAATATACGCGTGAGAGCGTCCAGAACTGCCTCAACCTGCTCGGAGGCAAGGCTAAGATCGACATGTTCGAGATGGCTCGAAGAGTATCCCAAGCCGAGTATCTCGAATCCCTGCGCCTCCTCGACCAGTTCGTCAAGGAAGGCAGGATCGGGGGCGTGGCGCTCTCGGAAATCAATGCCAACACCATCCGCCAGGCAGTCAAGATCACCAAGGTCGCGGCAGTCGAGGTTGAGATCTCCCTGTGGGTAACCGATGCCCTGACTAACGGTGTCTGCGAGGCATGTGCTGAGTTCGGGATACCCATCTTCGCGTGAGTGAAACGCGTATCCGTTCTTCTTTCCCTATAGATGCTTACCCGTCGTGCAGCTATTCCCCGCTCGCCCACGGCATCCTGTCGGGGAAGGTCAAGCGCCCGGAGGACATCAAGAACGTATTCGGGAAGCAGCGCCCGCGCAACCAAGGGGAGAACTTCGAGGTCAATCTCAGACTCATCGAGAAGGTTGAGGAGTGGGCGGCGAAGAAGCACTGCACGCCGGCCCAGTTCGCCATCAACTGGGTCGCCAGTTTGTCGAAACGGCCCGGCATGCCGATCGTCATACCCATCCCCGGTGGCGGGTCGCTGGAGAGGGTTAGGGAGAACAGCAAGGTGGTCGAGTTGACGAATGAGGACATGGACGAAGTCGACGCCTATCTGAAAGAGTTCTCACACGCTGGCGAAAAGGTCTCCGGGGAATACAACAAGTGGCTCGACACGACAAACACCACTGAGATTTGAGGAGACCAACAAGATTTTTTTGACATTGTTCTACCATGCACTTGGGCTCCGGACATCGTAAAGCCGGTGCAAGTCCTCTACATCGGAAATAAATGCGAGTATCACCACTTATTCCGTCGTTTTGTGTTCACTTATGCCAAGGGATCGGCTGTTCCAAAGTCTGGCGCGACCCCCATCATTGCTGGTCCTGCATTCTCGGAAGGTGCTTCTCCGTGCGTATACAGATGAGAGTGTATGTGCGTATGTCGTGACTCGAGCTGCTGAGATAACCTAGCCCTTCACAAAGCTGTTCGACTTTACCTACAGTATGTTGCTCACTACACTTAGGCCTCTTGCCCCTTAGTCGGCTTGATCCGAGTGCGTCGTAGTCCATACAGTGGTGGCAGGAATGAGAGCAACTCAGTAACGTCTTGGCAAATTCTTTAGTACTTCCTCACGATACCACAACAGTTACCACGTGATATTACAATTCCGTGCCAATATGCCATCCCGATTCAAAGGGGCAACTGCCCTCGCCGATCACTCGGCACTTGTTCAATGAACTGTCGATATGCCGAACATTGCCTAGATCCGGAGGTCAAGATCGCCCCGAGGGTAGCACTGCAGCGGCGGGAACTACGGGCCAACGTCTCACTGGCGCATAACTGTCTTATCCGATGTCACGCTGGTGCATATTGTCGATGTTCAGTTATCAACCAGCCATGAGCTTGCTATCTGATCATGCACTCTTCGTTTAAAGCTTACAAGAAAACTATATATTCTCATTCCAGTGTTCCTGAGGTCCTTACCGTTCGTTTTGGTCCCACGACCCGACTGAATATATATTGGCTGAAGCTTAAACACATATCATTTCAATTCATTTACGCTAGGCGGGCAATCAAACAGCGCGCGTTCAGAATCACCGAAAACAATGTCCGACTCAGCCCCATCTCCCATTCTTGGAAAGGGGGAACCCCTTACGGGACCGCCGGATATGCAGCTAAGCACCAGCCCTGGCACGTCCTGGACGCCAGAAGAAGAGAAGGCAGTGGTCAAGAAGTGAGCTATCAATCGTCCTCTAGATATCCCATAATCAAACTAACCATTTATCCAGGATCGACTTCATTGTGCTGCTCATGTTGACGGCGATTTACTTTATGTTCCAGCTAGATCGTGCCAACATGTCAGTGGATAATCATCGCAAAAGCCTGAACCCCTGGAAACTGATTATGGAAGTGGGTTTGCTTTGACGGACAACTTCTTCGCCGATGTCGGCATCACGCAGGACCAGTTCAACATCGGCCAGCAACTGTTAGCTGTTGGGCTGACCCTGCTCGAAGTAATTACTATGCCCCTTGCAGCCCAAATATGCTACCCAGTTTCCTAACAAGAACAGATTCCGTGCAATATGGTCTTGTACCGAATCGGACCTCAGATCTGGATTACATGTCAGATAATCGCCTGGTAAATTCTGGTCTCCCGATCGATCCATGCCGACCTTATCAACTAACTGGAGAAAAGGGGTCTCGCGGCGGCATTCCAAGCCTTCCAGCGGGGGCTCGGTGCATTCCTTGCAACGAGGCTATTGCTCGGGTAAGAGAAGACGGCGCGCTCTCAGATGCCTGTTGAGCTACTAACTCCTACAGCACCCTCGAAGCCGGATTCATGCCCGCGGGGCTCTACACGCTCTCGCAATGGTACAAGAACTCGGAGCTGAGCCGCCGGTTCGGGGCCTTCTTCGCAGGTTACCTGCTGGGCCAGGCCGTCAACGGGCTGCTAGCCTATGCCATGTGAGTGATGTAATTATGGTAAGCATAGCGCTTCCGTCATCTAACGACCGTACCTCTCAGATTACACATGCGTGGGATCGGAGGCCTAGCTGGCTGGCAGTGGCTGTTCCTGGTACGTGTCTGCCGCAACCTGGTCCCTTAGTACGAGAAGCACTCATATGGCAACCAGCTCGAGGGGATGTGGACGGTTCTCATGGGCGTCGCGTTCGGATGTCTGTTCCCGGTCTCGCTATCTCAGCCTGTCCCGTTTATGGGACTACGCTACTTCAACGATCGAGAGGTTTTCATCCTACAGCAGCGCATCGTCCAGGAGGATTCGCACAAACAGGCCGTATCCCAAACCATCCCGTTGAAGGTGGTTTTCAAAACCGTGGGTTTATTTCTTCGCAGTTGCACAGCGACGGCGGGAATCTACTAACCTACCACTGTCAGCTCGCGAGCAAGAAGCTGTGGTTGCATGCGCTGACGACGCTCTGTGGTGCGATCCCGGCGGCGTCCCTTGCCATCTACGGACCCTCGATCATCAGCTCCTTCGGATACGACGCCCTCGCTTCTAACGCGATGTTCTCGGTTGGAGACTGGATCGCCTTATGTTTGGTCTTGGGCGTGGGATACGTTGCGTTAGTATCTACATTGCCTTGCATCCGTCGAACTTGACTCTTGACACATCACATATAGTGACCGGACACATAGACGCGGAATTATAACGCTGATTGGAACCATGACTATGTTGGCCTTCGCAGTACGTCACATCAGCTTTCTGGTATGCCAGCATCGGTTGACCCCTTGTTTGAAGGTAGCCTTTAGGTGTCTCCCGGATAATGCGTCTGCAACTACTCGATATGTCGTAGTGACGATGCTCAGAGCCAACTACAACTGGTGGAGTAAGTGTCGCATCCCCTTCTGAAGGGAACGAGTAGTGGGCTTACGGGCATAAGGTTCGGTGAATGCGTCCTGGCTATCGATCAACTCCCGGTCTGAGGAAGAGAGGCCGATCAGGCTGGTATGTAAACCTACGGCTCGTAACGAGGATTAGGCGTGTCGACTAATTGTCTCTTGTGCACCAGGCCTTATCCACTATGGGGATAAACCTCTCCCTCATAGCTGGAGCTCAGATCTTCCGGTCAGATGATCGGCCGCTCTACTACCGGGGACGGACTATCATCGCTGGGGTTATCTCTCTAGGCGTGGCGAGCACCTGCGTTCTCTTGGTCCTATATACGCTGTCAAACCGCAGGATCTCGAAGAAGTTGGAATATGGCGATCCACATGACCTTCGAGGAGAAGTGACTGAGGTGGAGCCCACTGTCGTCGAGCCGGCACCTAGGGCACACAGGAAGGTCTATAACATATAAGATGTCACAATTCCCATATCAATGAAGCTCCTTAAAGGCTCAATGCCCGATAATAGTGCATCTTCAGGACAAGACGACTCTAGGACACCCGAACTCAGTGGTAGGTAAGTCCGAGCTGGTAATGCCCCGTACTTAGAATATGGTTCGCAAAGTCACTGTGGGTGTCTCCTGTGATCATTTCCATATCGTGACCCTGATGACACGTCTCTTTACCCTTCGCATCTTTGAGAGTAACCTCAGTCCTTATAAAACCCCCTCGTGCGCCGCAGCCCCCTAGGGCACAACTCCTGGTCGGGCTCATCATAGCCGTCAAGCTCCCTCACACTCCTGATAGGCTTCTCGCACGAAGGGCCCGTTCTTTCTGTCCTTGCAACATCACGGCCCATTCCAGAAAACGGTCGCGCATCTCTCTCATGGGTGGTGCTGCGTCTTGGGGGTGTTGACTGTGGGCGAGTCCGTATTGCGTCGGCTTCCACCCTGGAGGCGGAGTCATGGTGATGATTGTAACTGTCACGGTAGCCTCGACGCTTCATGCATTCGCTTTTCAGCTCGGACTCATAGCGGTCCGATGGTGACGAAATGAAGAGTTCCGAGAGGCGACGCAGGCCATTGCCGCGGAGCCACCCCAGCTTGCTGCTTGGCCGCGGGGGTAATTCATTCCGAACCTCTGGAGCCGACGGGCGGCCTATGCACATAAACGGGGGGCAAGTCGAATCCCCAGGTGGCGACGCGGCTGCTCCGGTTTCTAAGGGGAGGGCGCCAGACATGGAGACATCGCAGGAATCTATCTGCTCTGTGAGAGTAACGTGAGACTGATGCTCAGCTGAGTATTGTCGTGACTTGACTTCGACCCTCTCCATGCCGTAACCAGCGAAGTCTAGTGCCTCTTCACGAGTCGGGACCTCCCATTGCGGGCCGAGTATGAACTCCCCGTTCTCAGTGATTGTTAGACTTTCCTGTTGGCTGGTAGATGGGGTACGGGACCTGCCGGAGTGGCGTTTTGAATGATTGCCAACCCCGTGACTCTTCGCTACGGGTGGTGATTTCTTCTTAATAGGATTGAATTCCTCCGAGTCAGTGTAATTGTCCACGTCGTCGTCTTTATTCGACGTGTCCTTGCTTCCCGGACCATTTGGGTAGTCTGCATTACAGTCGCCTCCTTGTCGGCCCACTGCTTCCAAAGGCGGAGCTCCTCCCTTCTCCTTGCTGTGGCTAGCATTTCCCGTTTTGTTGTGAGACAGACTCTCTCTGCCTTGCAGTTGCGCTTCTCGACGCAGGATGTGCCCGGGCTGGGCAGTCCAGACATAATGCGGCACCGGGCCGAACAGCGAGCTCTGCATTAGCACCTGTGAGTTGGGCTCCTAACCCAGACATCGTGGGCAAAGAGCGCTAACGGGCGGCTGTTCAATGGCCGATTGCAGGCAGGAGCGGAGCAGGCACGGCCAGGAGATTGTGGCTGCATGACCACAGAGCATGTAATATGTTGTGTAGTAGCACATGATGAGGGTGGTTTATATGAAGAACGGAAGAGAAGAGTCGTTCGGTTAAGGTCATTGCCTGAAAGGTCCTCAGGAAGGTGATGAAGAGCGATTTTGTATGCGGCACATTCCATCCGTCGCTTTGATGGCTTCGGGATATTGATCGTTATTCTAACCTCTCCTGTTTGGCTAACGACAGCGTGCACTGGGGTTGGAGGATAACTACCTAGAAATGAATGCGGTGAAGTGTTGTTGCGCATGAATTGGCGGTCACGAGGATGAAGAAGTAGGCAAATCGGGATGACAGGAAGAACGTCTAGTAAACCGTACCTAATCGTCTTCCCGCACCTGCCAGTCCGGAGCAGATTGATAGCTTATCTGAAGGCATATCCTATCAAGGCTGTTTGGTCATGATATTCAGTCGCATAGTTTCCCTGCCCCCCAAACACTGGTAGATTGAAAACTTGATGAACCCCGTGACCTCGAAATTGCCTATTTTAGTCCAAAGCGATGCGACTTCTTGCTATAGAATGTGAAGGGGTGTAGGGGAGGGAGGTACAGATTAAGACATAGGATAGTAACAATACAGACGTGAAGAAATATCGATAGCATACAGTACTGTTTGTCACGACTCCTCTTGCCGGTGTCGGGCTGGCTCGAGCGTCTTTCAATGTGACAAAGACGTGATTGTCATGGGAGACGTAATCTCAGCAAGACATGCATGACGCTAATGCTATGAGGTATCCCAGAACAAAGAGGCAATCACCCTTGAGGCACGCCACCAAGCATTCTACGGAGAGCTGTGGCTTCCTACACCCGCTGCTGGCAGTATGTGTCTTTTGGGATTCTTGATGATTTCGCGAAATCGCGTTTATGTCTCAGGGTATAAGGGCAACCCCAGGAAACACATGTCATGTGATCGTTCCCAGTTACACAAGACCTCCCCCTTGCCATGTCTTTTGGAAATCGTGTTTCCGTCTCTTGACCCGGGGGTGCTACGCCTTAGTAGTTGATTCCTCCGTCTTTCGCGAACTCTCGGCCTCGGGCTCGGCACCAGCGCTGCTAGATGTCGAAGGGATAGCCCCCGCGCCATGGATTTCCTTGTTTGAGAGCTCGAGGTCTTCCTCATCCTCGTCATCTGCCTCATTGACACACGTCTTGTCAGGGTCGTCGTTATCCTCCACTTCGGCGTCCTCATCGCCCGAGCCGTCGTCCCCGTCCAGAGGCGGGAGGCGGCCTAGCTTCCGGAAAGCGAATCTTTTACAACTTTCGTCTGTGATATCGAGAGTCAGAGTACAGAACACAGGGGGCGGCTATGGAGTTTTAGGTAAGACTTACGATTCGTTCCGACCATGAAGTACCTGGGACCCCAGTAATCTGTCACCAGGTGTTCGAGCCCGTCCCCTCGAATCAAGACACAGGTACCGGGCTTGTAAGCCACCTTTAGACCTAGCTGAGGCACACACAAATTTCCACCTACCCAACAGTGAGTTCTAAACGATTTCCATATTCAATGAAGAGTTGCCTACCAACGTAGTCTCCTAGTGTTACCAAGCCCGCGACTCCACCCGCGATGTCATTGGTATCTCGGTGTCGCTGCGTGCGCGGGTTGATACCTTCGGAACTTCAAGTTAGGGAATACCCACTAAGATGTCATTCCGCTTGCATAAATTTGCCTACCTAGAGCGAATAGACTGAGGAAGTTCTCCACTTCATCCCCCAAGCCCATGCGCCTATTGGCCGGAAGGTTATCGAAGACCTCGCGACACTCGCGATAGTGGTCCGGATCCAAGGCCTCGAGCAAAAACCGAATGATCTTCGCCGCCGTACCGAAAGCAGCCTCGTAGAAATCCGGGATAAGATCCAGGACGTCGTCGCCGTCGTCGGACCGGATCAGTCGGCCGAGCTTGGTATCCCTCGTCCGCCGGATCCTCCTCCCGTTGCGGTCGCCGGCGGAAGCCCAGCAGCCGTAGTGCGCCACGGCCATCTTGGCCTTGGGGAGGTCTTCGACTTTCGCTCTCGACATGTCGAGCTCCGGGTGGATCTTCCGGATGTAGTCGTCGACCACGTGTCGCTTCGACTCGGGCATGGGAAGAGGGACGAAAAACGACCAGAGGTCGAGTATGCGTGCGGTTAGATCCGCGACATCCTGGCCGAGCAGGGTCTGGGCTAGACCTTCGACACTTGCAAATATCATCCGTCGCTTGCAGTCGATGACGAGAACAACATCTTCGTCTACCAGCGGCCACAGCTTCTCGGCAGCGGCGTTGTCCCGGACAAACTGACGGAAATAGTCGCGATCGAAGCGCCCGTTATCCCAGCTCTGCGGCCAATTAGCTTCCAGAGCCTCCATATACGGAGCAAGGCTTTTCCTGGGTGCCAGCGAATCTCGGTTGACCGCCTCCCGCTCCCACCGCGACAACTGCGTCCAGTATCGTTCCTGCGCCGACGCCCGGAGCTGGCGAAGATACCTGTCTCGGGGCTTCTCGTCGTAAGGCAAGCTCGAGTCCGCGGATTCCATTTCCTGAGCCATCAGGTATCGCTGGAGACGTGTCGGCATTGGCGGCTCCGGGAAGAGAACACTGAGACGTTCCTCGCTAGATTTCGCTCTTTTCGAGTTCTTGTATGTCGCCGGGTCGTCCTTGTCTAGGTCGTGACATTGCATAATACGTATATTCCAGGACCCCATACTGAACCGCACGGTCGCCTCTTCGCTGCTCCCCTCGATCAACGAATACTCACCATGGTCTGCAAACCTCTTGGCGGTATCTAGCACTGAACCTGTGGCCACCGACTCCAGGAGTGTCTTCAGCTGCTGAACCTCCGTTGACTCTTGTACCTTTCGGGCTTTGAGCTGTTCGAATAGCGGGGGCAATATCTCGAGCTAGGCGCGTGTAATATGAGCGAGTCGGTGGCTACCGCTAGACTATCACGTTGAATGTCTTGACTCACCATTCGCTCGTCATTCTGGTGGCTTACATTACCTGCCCAGACAGCAAGCATCCCAAATGGGTCGCCATTGATTTTGGTCGTTCTCTTTCCCAGCCGGACGAGGTCGGTCTTGAGCCGCTCCTCAAAGCTAAGCTCGGCCAGGGTCTTGACCTGCCGTGTCTGTTTGTTCGTCTTGTTGCGCTTACCGAGCAGGTATTCTATGGTTTCGCAGTCTGGAACTCCCGACGGCGTGTCTGCGCGGAGAGAAGGCATTGTGATCAGCACTCAAATCGAGCGTAGCGGGCTTGTCATGTAAATCAAAATTTAGGAAAGACGTGGAAGTGAGGCAGCGCGGAATATTCCAGCACTACGATTGAAATTCACCTGCTGACGGTAGTGGCCGTTGAGATAAGTTGAATAGCTGGACAACGGAGAAATCTAAAGTGTCTGTGTCGAGGGCAATATGTTGTTTGTTGTGCCACCTTAGGTACGGATGCTTACAAGCTCCCAGTGACCCCGTCAACCGTTAGGCAAGTACAATGCCATTTAGAATCTGTTCTTGATAATACATCAGGCTTGTCGCCAGAGAAAACCGGATACATCTTTTCTTTCAGAAGAATTACGTGAACAAGGCTCTACATCTACAAGGCCGACAATTCAGCAGCTATACTGACGGCGGTACAATATGAATTCCACTGACTACATACTGAGTGGTGGCGTAGACTCAATCCAAATCCGAAAAACAGGACTCCTTACACCATGCTATGCCAAGAAAATAGTGTCCCTACGCCTTATAGACTCCAAACCGCATCCGTCTGACAGTACCATCTGCGCCACCCATAGCTATGCCTGCCTTGTCTATGAACTCGACTTCTGTCCTCCACCGGGTCCCTGTTAGTTCCCCGACTTGGTCCCATAAGTCCTGCCACGTTTCAGCGTTGTGCAGGTATCTCTGCCTTCCCTGCCGTCCTTCTACGTCCAGAGGATCTGTCGTTCCTACGTGACGTCCGAATATCATCACATCCGCATCATCCGGCTTCAAGAAGTTTATCATACGCATCGCGGCTCTGACCTGCGCCTGCCATGAGAAGAGGTGGAAGAAGCTCATGGCGTGGATGATGGTCATCTTACCGTTGAGGAGCCTAGATGCGTCGTCACCTTCACCCTTCTCACCGCTTGCTAGGACGTCGCCAGCGACCAATGTTGCCTTGAGCGTGTCTCTATCCCTGAAGAGCTCATACCCAGCACTTATGAAGCGCGGCTCCGAGTCTATGCCGTATAATCTGCTCGAATCTACTCCCTCAAATGCAAGTTGTCGTAAGAC
This sequence comes from Monosporascus sp. MG133, assembly GCA_004155925.1. Classification (NCBI taxonomy): domain Eukaryota; kingdom Fungi; phylum Ascomycota; class Sordariomycetes; order Xylariales; genus Monosporascus; species Monosporascus sp. MG133. Next base: position 693,996 of record QJNX01000002.1, on the reverse strand, counting down.
TTGCCCTACGCAGCACCCAACATCGAGAAACGCGACGTCGGAGTCGGCTACGAGGAGGCGGTTGAGCGCGTCTTTGTATCGGGGGTCCGACGTGAACTGCATTGAGAGGAAACGGTAATGGCCGATGGCGACGGATGGGTGTATCGCCCATAACTTATCCCGCTGCGACTGGGGTAAGTGTGTGTTCATCCGATCTCTATAATTAAGTTGAAAGAAAATCTTCCTTAAGTGTTGTGGGGGTGCGTCGCTAAGTACATACTATATCTTGGATGTGCTTGTCGACATCCCTGGCGGGGATGCCGCTGTATCTCTGCAACAGCCTCCGCGCGGGCTCAATGTCGGCGGGGAGGTCGGCAATGTAGACCTTTCCTCGCGACCGCGCATCGGCGACGGCGGCGGGTTCGGGCATCTCATCGTCATCATCATCCGGAGCGCTGCCGTCCGTCGCGGTCTGCCAGCCGGACCATAGGAAATCGAACATCATCCCTGCGGTCGAGGGTTGGGGTGGCGCAGCACGGATCTGGCGCCTGACCACTCAGCAGCCGTTTGTTCTCAAGGGGTCCCCCTGGCGACCATGGAAGCCAACTGCATAAGGCTGGGGCAAGTGCAGAGTAAGCGCGATGCACAGGAAGAAGAGACATATATCCCTAGATGATTCGACTTAGGATGGGAGGTGCTAGGTGGCCATGACACTCCACGCAGGAAAAAAGGAACATTTATAAGCGATTAGAATTGAAAGACGACTGCGAAGATAAATACTCAAGGAGGGAAGGTTTCCGCCATTCCATTTTGGCTACATACACTGCCAGGTAGCTTAGCGTTGTTTTACTGCATTAAGCTCATAGGTAGACGGTGGCTTGAGCTACTAATTATAGTGGGGGCACCGGGCTTAAGTAAGACACCAAATCGATCCAGTCCATATGGAGAACATAGCGCAACAGCAAACTTCTTTGCTGCTTCGTCTAGTATTCAGTGACAGAGAGAGGTGAATGAGAGAGCAAGCCTACCCACGCTCCATATTGGGCCAGACTGCTCACGACGTAATTTTGTGGAAGTGTAGACACTGTCACCGCGACCCGTCCCAATCCATAGCGATCTTAATATAAGATTTGAAATAATATCCTGCCATAATATGGGGCGCCTTAGTTTTCGGCGCTACTTCAGATCTGACAGCTACGGCAGTAGAAGCCCTTCACGCCATGGCTTCCATATTACGTCAACAATGCACTTCTGTTGTCGCCAAGAATTCCATACATGAACCCCAATATTCGCCAAGACCTAAAGCATCAGACTAAAACTAGTAATAAGGCCTTCGATTCCGACTCAGACCGCCTTACCTCTAAGAATATTTATCAGCAACCTCACCGTCGCTCCCTGCAGTACAGACACCGTCGCCCTTCATTAAGCATACTCACAACCTACGTAGGTCACCGGATGCATATATCCATTGTCGGGGCAATATTGCACACTTTCCACCTTTTAGAGTATGATCGACAAACTTCTTAATGGCCTAATGGCCTATTGCCATGCTACTTTGTACGGGCCATCGATAGTTGGTCAATAAGCTCGAAGTAACGTGGTGCCGCCTCCTAAGCGACTGTTCGTTACAGTCGCTTAGGAGGCGCCATTAATTCGTCCTATGTAACCGTTATCGATCCATTATTTACCTTTCGGGATAAATAATCGAAGCTTGGCGGCGATCTACCAAAAAGCTACTATGGTGTTAGGGGCAATTTTAAGCACACTGTTAGGTATATGGTCTAGCAGACCCACCGGTACTAACCGTCCTTGGATTAGTATATTATATTTCTTCGCAAGTACCTGTTGCTGACGTATGTAAACGCTACACCTAATTTGGCTGGCGTGGCTACTAGCGCGGCCCACTGCTACCTGACAGTGTGCTAAATATTTTGCCTGATACCATAGTACATCTTAAGTCGATCCATCTTTTCCACGGGGCAACGGCTAAGGATTTATCAGAGCGACTATTCTTTAAAACCGGGCGACACCAGTGTCATTAGGCCACTAATTTGTGCCCCGAAGAGCGTAAAGATTTGAAATAGTGTCCTGCCTAATGTGGGCCGCCTTACCTTTTCGAGCATAGTTCGGATCCGGCAATTAGGCCCGAACTTACATATGACTGACTACACTTAAATACATCCTACAAAACTGCGCTCATGAAGAACTCTCAAGATGGCCCACCTTTACGCTATGTAGTAGTATCCATCGCTTCTTTGCCCTGGACCGGGGCTTTGCATCCGGCGTGACGTACCATCATTTCTTTCCCCGGGTCTCTAATACATAACATCGGACGTCGCCCTGCATTTTTTTTCGTCTACGCGGCCGAACTCTGAGATCTATCCTCTTAGCCTACCTGTGAGATGCACGTGGCGCTCTGGCTATTTAATAATATAACCAACTAACCTAATCAAGGCACCGAGTTAAGCGCCATCCTCAATACCCTCGAAATCATCGAGGTCGTTGCGTCATGGCATGGGCCTACTCGCGAGGGAAGGATAAGTGGAAGATGGCGTCGGGGGAAAGACGTGAAGAATCCGGATCTCGTAAGGGCTCGCCTTGTGCGAGTCAAAGAAAAGAAGGAGAGGGGCGCAGACGGCGTTTGGATAGGTGTGGGGACGCACGAGGGATTCCGGGAATGAGGCGATGGAGAGGTTGGCTATTGCTAGGACGGGGATGCTCTGTATAGAGTTTCCGGGTCGAACGAAAGGGGGACTGCAAGTACGCGCACAAATGTTAAAGAAAGGAGAATATAGGTGCAATACTGGAATGGGAGTTCAGGTTGGGATCTCAGGGCGGCAGGCGTTGGTAGATCAGGGAAGGGGCATTCTGTTCGGTTTGTAGATTCTGCCCCTTCGATAAATTTGTATTTGATTCCTTGTAGACTGTTCCTACCTGTTCTGAAAAGGTTAACTCGTCCTTATAACCTGGAACCGCTATCCGTGAGACGCCTTCTACTTCTTCACCCCCGTCATCGTCACCCTACTTCATTCCAGTTCTTCGCGACTCGAATCTATTCCATGATCCCAGGATTCCACCAGTGCAATTCCTGCTCAGGAAGTTCTAATTACTATTCCAGTTACTGCGCGACTCCACGCGTGTCACCTTATCATGGCGTAAGTCCAACTACTGAAGAGTCCCTGCAAGTAGGATTGACCATATCCACTGACGCGGACGCCGGAATAGCAGTCTACGCCATATCGCCGGGAATCGCCACAAACTTCCAGATTCTCCTGGCTGGTCTGATTGAGGAAACATGGACTATTCCGCTACCAATGACTAGCCCAACCAGTCGCTCCGCCACGCCTGGGAGAATATATCAGATAATTGGGATAACATGCTTCCATAACCCCGACGACAATACCGTGCTATTGTCCGGCGCCGTCCAGAATAAAAGGGCCATGAGAATGCACCGCCAAATCAGCATCCTGTCGATAGGAAATGATCGATTAAATCCTTCTAGTATTTTCTGTCTCCACTCACTGTCTCTCCCTCTCAGTGTCTCCTCTCTCTCTCCCAGTATCTCCTGCATCTCTCTCAGTATCTCCTTTATCTCACTCTCCTTCAGCCTCTCCTCTCGGTGTCTCAGCTCTTCCCCCCTCCGGTTCTCCTCTCTCACTTTCAGTATCTCCACTCTCCTGTTTCTCCCCCTCAGTCTCTCCTCTCTCTCCCTCAGTCTCTCCTCTCTCTCTCTCAGTCTCTCCTCTCTCCCCCTCAGTCTCTCCTCTCTCCACATCGGTCCCCATCTAATTCTCTCCCTCTTTATCTCCTCTCTCTCTCCCTCTATCTCCTCTCTCTCTCTTTCTATCTCCCCTGTCTCTCTCTCTATCTCTTCTCTCTCTCCCCCCCTTTTGCCCGCCCCCCAGCAAGAGCCCTCCCAGCAAGAGGCCACAGTATCCAGGATGCTGCCAAAGAGTACTCCCATGTCGCCTAGCTGTTCGTTGAAGCGAGGACTTCTTCCGGCGAGACAGTAGAACTGTCCCAGAGTCGATCCATTGAGAAACTTTGTAATATCAATGCGGGACACAAAAGTTGGATTGTGCACCACCTGGTCGCCCACATATTGGGAAACGAATTCGAACAACGTCGTTATTGTTGTGAGATGCCGAGCGACGACTTCCATCGGTGCGCCTGCTGTGGCACATTTTTGGTTCCCTGACCCCTCCTGCGAGTGGGAGAAGCCGAAGGTATCTTCCGTAATTGCTGCTTCTGCATCCAGAAGCGTCAATGTGTTGAGATAGAGCGTCACTGCCTTGAAAATGACAAGTTGAGACGGTAACCACTTGAACCACTTGTCAACCTGCCGAAGTTGCAGTAGAACAAGGATCCGAAGGTATTGCTTCGTCAAGTCATTAAGGGTGGTGAACCAGGACTGGAAGTCTTCCAAGCTGTATAGAAGCCGTAGACATGCTTTGAAGACGTCGTTATAGGCAACGATAATGTCGTCTCTATCCAGGTTTTCAACGCCGACATCAATGCCGTCGGGCCGCTTATAAAGTGACCGTTCTTTCGTAGAAATGAGCAGCGCTGAGACGTGCCGAATATGCTCGTCTTCGACGGCATGGGGTTTTGCGGTAGGATACCACTTGATTTGCGACTGGCCTAATATGGACGGTTCTGTTTCATTAAGGCGTGTTTGTCTCGGGGCCCTCCAGAACCTGCTGTTCAATGCCAGCATAGTGAGGAGATTTGGAGAGATGGTAGAACCCGACGGGAATATGACCGGAACTTCCTCTGGGACGGCGGCAGTAATGAGCCATAGAAGATGGTGGTCGTCAGGTCGGTCATATAGGGTGTTGCACCGACAGAGAGCCACCCTGTCGGCAGCGGAGCAACCCCGATCGTTGTGTCCGTTTTCAATAATGGAGCCTGGGTCCGTTTGTCTAATAGCGTTGATGAATTTCCCATCGTGGAAACCGCAGAAACCACCCTTGACATCGCCTTGGGCATGTCGCAGAGCAAGCAGGGTCTGCTCTGGCCTGGGCACTGGCGACCTGCCCCTACCAATGGGCACTGGCCGCCTGCCCCTATCCACGTCTCCATATCGTGAAAAGGCGCCGACAGTTCCTAGAGTTGGGTGCTGCCGGAAGTCGAACTGGAACCCGTCCCCAATGATGATGGGATACGCGGATTGTCCCTCGGACTTGAATGAGACTGCTCCGGCAACGGCGGTCATAGCGACGATACATCCTACCTCGGCGTAAGCCGGAGCTGCTCGGAGGTCGTCGGGAAGGTAATCGCATTGCGTGTTCGTCATGTGCGCGTCCTCGCGGAAAAGCCACCGCAAATCAACCTCATTCAAAAGTGACCACCACGTTGCTGCCACTTCGTCGTCGATTGCATTCTGATTCCCGGTTTTCTCGGCCGCCCGCCCCTCCACGGGTTCCTTGGCAGCCTGCTCCAGAGGGGCTATAATGCGGGATGTCCTCAAGATCGGGGTTCGCGCGATTGAGAGCTTGGTCATATCGGGCCAGCTCCACTTACGCCTAGTGTAGTGCGACCACTCGCCAATGGCATTGCGGTTGGACTTGCGACGTCCCGGCCCCGCAGCCAACACGGCTTGGAAGACGGTGACGAGAGCGAACAGGGCGGCAATGATGCCAATGGGAACAGTGAAGCCGAAAGTGATGGGGTCCCAGTCGAATGCCCCATTCTCTGCATTGGCCTGCTTGTCGAGGACTTTCAGCAGCGCCCGCAGGAGACAGTCGGTGGAATTTTCGTTCTCGGGACAAGTTGAGCCATCGGCCGACATGACGACGCCCAGAAGTTGATGTGACGGGATTGTCTATAGCGGATTTGATGGGGCACATGGATGCGCTAGAGGAGCGGAGGGAGATCTCGACGAGATACGCGAGAATGGAGAGATTCGTGGTGATATCAGCGACAGCTAAATATTCTGGGCGGCCTTTGGCCATTTCCAGGGTTTATCCGGTTCGGGGATGACACCCCACGGCGCCACACGGTCGGATCCGCAGATCCACTGCATACCGCTGCGGGAGGACGAAAGAAGTCGTTCTCCTCGACGGCGCGCTGCACTCGGAGATAGGGAGCACCTTGACTCCTCTAGCCTAGGAAGGGGCCCTACGTAGTTGAGCCAAAATAGCGAAGACCAATAGCGCTGTTAGGAATCGAACCTAACTCATTAATTGGCGCCACCTGTAGGCGTCTTTCGAAATTTGCTGCAAGCCGAATCACTCGCCGCCGTCAGCCGCGCTGCAAGGGTCGGGTCGGACTATGTCTTCTCCTGCGCATCCCAACGAATCAAATACTTCGCGGGAGAGCATTGCGCGAATTACAGCGAAGAAACGAATTGCCCACAGGATAGCGCCAGCCACATTGGACAAGTCGTCAACGGTTGGGTGCGACGAGCCGTCGCGAAGAGGCGCGTCGACAAGCTACCAGAAGCGACAACGGACGCCGGGGTAGGCCCGAGGAAACGTAAACGATACGAAGCGGATTTACCCAACTTTTCGTCGGCGCTCCCCAGCTTCGGGACGCGGGATAACTGGCTTACGCCTTATAACGAACTATCGGGATGCAAACGGAAACTATAACGCGGCTATTGCCTAAGCAGCGGAGGTATATACGAGTACGCCGGGAGTCCAGGATGACACAAGACGGCGGCGATACATAGGAATTGAAAGCGTCGATCGCGTCTAATACGCATCCGGGAAATACGCGTTGAGCTCTGGAACAGCATAAGAGGAGTCCACATTCAATAACGAAAATTCGAGGTCGAGCGTACATGGGGCCGGGCCGGGTGATCGTGCCGAATCTAAGCGAATCGGGTCATGCCCACGAGGCACCTACGAGAATGCCAGAAAGGCACAGTAACGGTGGGGCTGGTCTGACGGCATGTCCTAGCTCCATTACAAACATGGCATTCGAATCGGGAGTAGCCGGTATACAGCCCGAAGCGGCAACGAGTTTCTGTTCCCGCTGGCCGTCTTTCAGAAGACCACGGGGGCTACAGCAATGGTCGGATGAAGAAACTAGAATTGCTAAGATGCCGAGACGGGCACGGTGACAGGCTGTTGGCAGCTTTAGTAAATGTTAACCAACGCGTAACAGAGGAGCTCATGGTGAGCTATAATAATAAGGCATCAGGACGCTGCTAGTGCCAGCCATAAATTGAATGGATATCTGTGGACTATCTAGAAAATCGGTAAGCGGCGTACGCGTTCGACCCGGCGCAATCTGCAAAGTTACCTCAACCAAACAGCCAAGGCGCATAAACACAATCAACCCCCAAAAAAGAACCTCACTCGATAGCCCTCCACGGCCTCTCCAGCTGCCCGACAATCGGCGTCTGGCTCTCGCTGCCCGGACTCGCCGAGATGCCCGCCGCCTGGGGCGTCGTGCTGGGCGCCCTGGGGTAGGTCGCGGTTGGCGAAGGTGCCGAGGCCCGACTGCCAGGACTCGTAGGCGGAGGGCATGGTGGTCTCCTGGGTCTTGCCGCTGTTGTTGTAGTGCGAGCTCCCGACGTTGAGGAACTGCTGCTGCCGCTGGAGACCCAGGCGGGCGCGGAGCAGCATCGGCCGGATAGGCAGCACGGTCTGAACGAAAACCATGCGGCGGTGGGTGGCGAAGCGGAGCAGCGACGCCGGGTCCCCGTCGTTGGAGTTTCTGTTGCAGTCGAGGTGCAGCAGAGGACGGCGGTGTCGGGCGGCGGGAAAAGTCTCGTTCTTCCCGTCCCCCCCTGTGAGGAAGAGGGGGTCGACGTCTTGGACTTGAAGTAGCGGGCGTGGCCCAGCGGCTCCGCCGCCGCCAGGTCGCAGGCGCGGCAGATGTGGAAGCCGGGCGGGTCCGCGATGAGCGTGTACCATGCGCCGTTCGCAACGCCGGTCTCGCCGCAGAAGCGCTCGCGCATCAGCAGGCCGAGGACACGCGCCAGAAGGCCGAGAAGTCGTCCGGGTCGCTGCGGCCGCCGACGAGGAAGCGGACGTGGAGCGCGACGGGCATAGAAGACGACGCTCTCTGGACTCGCGCGGGGCATGGACCGCGGCGTCTGCTACGTCGAGGCGTTCTTGGCCCCCGGGCACGGGTCGATGGCCAGCCGCGCCTTCACCTCGGTAGCGAATCCCATCGAACCCCACCCAGCCCCTGACCCTGCCCCACTTCCGTACCCCCGCCTGATATACGGCCCGGCTAGGTCGCCCAGATGCAGTTGGGTGGCTGGGGTACCTGCGGCTCGATGCACGCGGACAACCCATTGGTGAGGATGGCGTCCTCTTTAACTGGCCTGGCACGACTCGAAGCCGGGGTTGTCCGCTGCTCTGTCCTTGTACCACTTGACGCCCACCTCGTGGTTGACGCCGCCTGTTCCGTGGGCAGTCCCGCACCGTTGGCCGGAAGCGCATCCAGTGCAGGGCGGGTTGTAGAAAGCCGAAGGCGAGCGCGCCCTCGAAGATGTGGTCCAGCATCCGGTGTTGGCTGAAGCGGCAGACTCGCGGCTTGCCATCACTCAGTCCCTCGCAGGTGAAGGAGTCGCGGAACCTCGTCCCCCAGGTGTGATCCACATAGCACTCGGAGCAGATCCAGAAATCCGGTGCGTCTGGATGCCAGTACCGACCGTCGTGAATGCCACTGCTCTGTCGATACACGCTTGGACAGCTTAAGGGCTCTTCTCCTTGGTCGAAATACTCCGTTGATGTGTTTTGCGAAACACCAGCAGGCACTGCATCAGGCGAACAAGGGAATAGTCCATAGCCTGGACCGGTTGGCTCCCGATTTGGTTCCAAAAGCGGCAATAGAACTGGGTCAGGCCGCCCGCTAGGCTGCGATGGCGGCAGTGGAACCGGTGGTGGCTGGTTAATACTCAATGATTGAATTGTTACTTCTATGTCATCACAAAGAGTAGAAGATTCGTCCTGCGGAGGAGGGACGAGTTACTATTCTGTAGGAGAGAATAATTTGAGTCTGCCATCTGCTTCAAGTGAGAAGGAGGTGGCGGAGGTAATACAGTCGAACCTCCACTGTATGGCGTTCCAGAGCTAGCGTGTATGGAGGAGGGGGAAAACTTGGGACTTCCGAGTACATCTCGGTACTTATACGTGATGATGCTGCCGTAGATGTATTGTTTACCGAGGGCACATGGTACAGAGCAGGAGCCGCATATGTCGCGCTCAGTTCATAGGCTGAGGTAATTTGAGACTGCTGAGCTGAGGTCTCTGGAACATCGGGGGGCCAAACTGGAGGAGGCGGCGGAATACCGGGGAGGATGGACGGTTTATACTCATCGCAGCCAGGGACGGCACGTATGCGTAGTCATGTTGTGCCGGTGGCGTGTGCAGAGGTACAATCGGACTTTAAGTTTCCGGCGACGATAGATTCGCCGAAGGGCGCCTAGGGTGTGGAGGAGGAAGGGTATACGGATAGGCCCGTCTGTTGGGGGTCTGGGTGGAGGTGGGAAGGACCGGGGAGCCGGCGAGAGACGGCTGTTGGCCCCGGTATTCCGTCTCTCAAAGCCGGGCGGTCGCGGCGGGATTGGGGGAGACTGGGTACTCGAGACTCTGGGGAATGAAGGGCCTGGGGGGCAGCGGCGGATAGATCCGGTTAGATCGAGGCTGGGCCGGGGCGGCAGCGGCATTTTCAGGGGTTCTTGGACACCCGGGCGGAAGCGGCGGTAGAAGTAGTGTGACATCTTTTGTTGTCCTTGCGTCACTTTCCGGCGTCTTGGGGAAGTTCTTGGTACCTGCTCAACGCCAGGGGGGCAATAAAGAATGCATTGTAAGCTCCGCTTATGCTGCTTACCTCAGTCGCATATGGACTCGCGTATCGCGGCAAATCGTCACTGGCTGTGGTTATCGTCTAACTATGCGGTAGCGACCCTCTGGGCGAACTGCATAAAACAAGGCACATTGCTCCTTTTCAAGGGGGGCATTGAGACAGACAGCGTCGAGTCCAGCCAGACCAGGTACTTACTGCTAAAAGCCGCTTCGTGCGGCTGAGATGGGAAGGGAGACTATAGGCTTGGCTCCGTAAATGGGGTACTCTTGAGACGACCCGGCGTCTTTAGCACGAGACAAGACGGCCGCCATAAGAACAGCTCCCATCACTACCCGCTTGATGGGATCACGAGCACGCATCTATTTGGTCCAGCACTTCTTTCTAACCATCCCCGTCGGTCTAACTCAGATCCTAATCAAGTATCAGTGGATGCCAAGTCGCTAGTAGCGAGTCTTCTATATTACGTCTAGAAATCGTGTGGAAAGTGAACCGCTGTTTTCATTCCATCGTCTTTTGATGTGCAAAGCAAAAGGCGGGACGCGTTGGTGAAAGAGGCCCAAGTAAGTTTGGGTGTAGGAGCAAAGTCACCTGACATGATAAAACATGTGCGACTCATACTTCGACAGAAGTTGGTCGCGAGGACCCAACATCAACGTACGAGTATGAGGAGTCATGGTGTTGGCAACTGAAGGTGTGTTGGTGCGCAATGCGTTGTGTCGTATGAGCGAACGCTCGGAATACAATCATTGGGCTGTAGGCTCACATATGAATTGTGCGTCCTGCGATTGGTTTCCCGCTTCGCATATCCGATTGCTGCTGTTAGGTCATGAAGCATTTTCCTGTCGCATGGAAGTGGGGTTACCGCGCACGTGCTGATAAAGTGCTTGCAGCTGCATGGGATCCGCCCTCCTTCTTCCCCATCACGGACCATCACCGTATCTGATAACAGACAGAAATCCCGCAGGAATTTGGAGCTCGGATGCGAGTTATGCGCGGTTTGTCGGGTCGAGCTGCAAAGGGCAGTCCGGACCGTGGCCTCAATGAGACTCTACCATGTGCGGCCTCAAATCGGACGAGCCGTTGTCAAATGGAGGGTATTATCCCAGCGGGATAGCTGCTTCAGAACCAACCGACATCTCAACGCGTAAAAGCCCGCGAGACGCCTGATAGTGAATAGGTAATAAGTTGGACGAGGCTCTAGTGCTAACCTCGGATGTAGAGGTAAGCAGCATGGCAAGTTTGCCCTTGTACACGTAAGCATGGTAAGTGACAACGCAGAATACAAGGCTGCAAGCACTGGGGATGATCCCCGTATTGGATAGCTGAAAATGGTCTCTTCATCTCCATCGCTAACGTCTGACGCTAATCTCTGGACCCTTACATTGGATCCGAAAATTCAGAGATGGCGTACTTTTGATGGTAACAGCCGCAACAAGGCACGTAATGATTGTCGTCTTCAGTTGTGGTAACCGAGGAGGGTGAACGGGCCGCCACCGACCCCGCGCACGTCTCGAGGGGCCCGGACCATCAAAAACATCAAAAACAACCTTTTCATTTTTCGACCACCAGGGGGCCCGCTTTCAAGGTGCCAGGTTACTATAGCTGTAACAATTACGGCTAGTGGAAACATGAACGCTTTGGCTCTGATTGCGGCTCCTTACTCCTTCTCCGTCACCAAATGTACGTATTGCAAATGTGCGGCTCATTTATAAGCGCTAAACTACAAAGGGTCAGAGGAGGTAACAGTTCGTCAAATCTTGGAAAATCCGACATTTTCGCCTCTGCAAAAGAGCTGTTAAGCTTGGACGGTATTGGCGATGATGACTCTCTCAAGTCCTAAACTGCCAGGGACCTGTTGGATCATGGATGGCGACTCTTACATACTTACATAGGCAACCCAACGCGATGTTGCCGCTGCAATCAGGAACTTAGCGGCCGCGCTGGTCCCTGTTCCTCGGTCCGAAAATCGGGCCCTCTTGGCAAAAAAACTGTAGGCAGAACTTGAACTCCGCCACCGTGGCCACTCCGCCCGGTGCGCCACTGGCCTGAGAACTGCAAATGTTATTGTCGTCTAGCTGTGCTTCCGACTCAGTTGGCTATAGTACAATACAGTCGTTTTCCTTTGTTTCCATATATCAACGCATGGCCGAAGCTTTCATTAAATCAAAGGCATATGGTAGGGATCCGATAAATTGTTGTAGCTTCGATTTGTTGATGTTGCAAATGGTCCGATCGATCCTCAGTTACGTACGAATCAGGCAGGGCATCTAATTATGTGCTTGGGTGGACGCACGACAGATGACCAACCGCGGCCCGAGTCAGGCATCGCTTAACGCGTCGTGGACTTCGCGCCGAATACCTTGCCATGCCTGGTGCCTGTGGCTGTAATGATTTATCAGGGTGGCCAATTGTCAGCCGCTTGACAACCAGAACCAGATAACTTGATGAAAGGGACTACTATGCAGCTGTTAGGTAGCTTTGAAGTGGACACGTACGGTGCTTAACTTCTTTCGCACGGTACAAAACCCACGGTATCCGGGCGAAGTTGTCGGCGAAGGTACGAACATGAAGTAAAGGCAAGTCAAGGCCTTAAAATATATACCATCAGCTGAATATAGTAAATCCCTTTCATGCGGTGCCCAATCTTCTGCATTGAAGTCTGCATCAGCCGGCTGCCTGGTAGCCCAGGGCCCCAGGCCAGTTCTCGGGGGCTTAGGTAAGAAATTAGAAAGTACAATTTGAGAACGGAGAGACGGCGGTACAATGGCGTCCTGGGAAGCCATTGCACTAAGTACGCTGGAGATAGACTGATAAGGAAGCAGACGCTAACGTCAGGCAATACATACTAACGTTATACTGTATGTATTGTACATAACAGCTGGACAACCTGGATGGATATCCCCCCTTACGGGAATCCCAGTCGCTCCAGCCATGCCCAGTATTGGCCCCCGTCACGCAACCCCATAAGCCATAAGCCCAAAAGGCCCCAGAGAAAAATCCACACCCCTCATCCACTTATGGAGTGATTTAAAGTGACACTCACTATTATTACCTCCTACCACCAAAGTAAAGCCCCTACCTACTCCGTGCTGTAGTTAGGGTCATTCATCAATTCATCAATCCTGCCCTGTTCTTGTCATCTCCCTCGTGACCAAGCCCAGCCAGCCAGCCTTTCCCCACCAGCCTCATAGAGATCAATAGAGATTTCAGGTTGAGTGAGTTGTCAACAAGACGCGTCCACTTGTTCTTTTTCCTAGTTGAAAAGGAAATCGGGAGAGACGGATCCCCGAACTACGCACGGGCAACGGGGAGGTGATACCGATACGCGGGTTTATTATCATCTGTTCTACCAACCTAATCATACCCGCCCCCGATTCCCCGTCCCCGTCCCCCGTTCCCCGTCCTCTATCGTGACAAGGCTGCACGCACCTCCTCCGCCTCGTTCGTTTCCCTATACTACAATACAACAACCACAATCCATCTAGCCATCAGACCCCAGCCCAGCAACAATAATCCACCTGATATCCGGCCGAGATTCGAACACCCTGAGAATCGAACACGTCGCTCGTAATACTACATATACACAGTCAAACGGGATAAGCTGTGTCGAGGCAAAGGGATCATATGGTCGGTCTGCATTTCCATTAGCACGTCGAGACACGGTACGAGTACTCCGACCTTCCGCCACTCGCCCTCGGCTCCGCCTGGACTTCCGCCGTTTCAGTCACGTCACGACACATATATATCTGGTTCATCATGGAGTCGAGACGCAGACCTCGTCCCAATCAGACCACCGTCTCGGTCAACTTTGACGATGCGGACCCTCTAACGCCGAACGGCTCACGTTCGAGCATGAAGTTCGAGGTTGCAGAGTGCATAGAGACAAAGACCGTCACTACTACGACGACCACCAAGAGATCATACCCTCCATTCTTACTGAAGGAGTCGAGGCCCCTGTCGTCTCTCGATTCCAAGGAGTATCCCTTGGCACAGAAGCCGACACCACCCGAACTCGCCAACTTCACTTTCAGTCTCGACCACCAAGATGCCGTCTCCTGGCCCGCCAATGACGGTTTTGAGCAACCGTCATCGTCACCCTCAGAGGTATTTTTACCCCCGTCCCGCCTCCTGCTTCTTGAGAATTCGTTGTCTAACTGATCACACCACCCTTCAGACTCAGCGGGCCGCCAGTGACGAATCCAGCCAAGAGATCAAGACCGAGCCCGGCCTAGAGAATTCTCCGACAAATGGCGATCTCCGACGAGCCTCCAAGCATTTTGCCGAGAGGCTTACACGGAAGGCCCACAAGATGAGCACACGAGCAAACTCCCCAGTTGTCTCCGGGTCCGTCAAGAAAAGCCTGGGGAGGGCCGCAGCGAGATCCCGCGCCCAAAGCCTCTCTCACGCCGTTTCTGACAAACTACGGCGCTCTTTGGCCCCGCTTTCCCGCAAGGAAAAGGAGAGGGAAGGCCTTAGCAAACTCACTACTGGCCTCCCTGTGACCCCCGACGCATCCGAGGTCTCTCTCGTCAACCGGAACCGGTCTTTAAGACCTAGACGCTCTAACCTCGACTCCTTCGAGACGCCCGACTCCGACCCTACTCATTCGCAGCAGTCCTTTTTTGACATTTCAAGCCCCACCAGCAGCGACTCGCACACCGTCTTCAGCAGTAATGCGGCTACTCCCCCCATTACCGACGCAGATGCCGAGCCGTTTGCTGAAGGTGATGACTCTCTGCAGCAGTCCATCCGAGCCTTGCACCATCCCCGGCCTATCGACGCCCTGGCCGCACAAGATGCTAGTCTTCCGAGTCCACGCTTGTCCCCAACCCTGCAGGCCGCACGGTTGCCCGCCGAAGAACCCGAAGAGGACGATGATGCCGTCATGCTACACGGAAACAGTCAAACAACGCTCGATGATGAGTCGGCTCTATGCAGTGCCTTAACCGAGCCGCCCTCTCAAGCCATGGAGCTTTACGAGGGCTCGTCCCGCAGAGCGCTGCCCAACCTTATGGATAGTCGGTCCATGCTAGAGACGTTCGATTGCATGCCTCCGGAGATGAAATCGTTCATGATGTATCAGTTTCTGCGGCGGTGCTCTCGGAGGACGCTGCACGCGGTTGCCAATGTTGTCAACCCGGCTCTCAAGTGCGACATCCTCAAGGATCTTCCTTTGGAGCTGTCACTGCATGTTCTTTCATATCTGGATCACCGTGACTTGTGTCGAGCTGCCCAGGTATCCAAACACTGGCGGAATCTCATCGACTCTAATGAAACAGGGTGGAAAGATCTATTCGACCGTGACGGATTCGTTCTGGCTTCTGGCGAGCTCGACAGGGCCATCAAGGAAGGTTGGGGCTGGCAGGACCCCGTAGGCCCTGAGGGATGCGAGCGTGACTTCAGCCTACAGAATCGATTGACATCGACAGAGTCCGAACTCTTCCGTTCCTCATCGAAGCCGGACCCGCCGCCTCAAAAGTTGCGATCTTCCAAGCGTAAGAGGGCTTTGAATACCAACGGCACTGGCACAGATCGTCCCAAACGACGGGTAAGCACGCAGGAACACGCCAGGGATGAGAAGACGCATGCCGAATTTAAGCCCGAAGGCCCTATCTCTGCCGCCAACGCTGCCGCCATCGCCGTGCCCGATCCCCACGTCGGCCTCCCTTCTCTGAAAAAGCTGCATCTCTTCAAGTCGCTATACCGACGACACTACATGATGCGCCAGAGCTGGACGAGTGGCAAGGTTAAGCCTAGCCATGTCGCGTTTGCGGCTCATCCCCGACACGTCATTACCTGCTTGCAGTTCGATGAGGACAAGATCATCACCGGAAGCGACGACCAACTGATCCACGTATACGACACGAATACGGGCAAGCTGCGTAAACGCTTGGAGGGGCACGAGGGGGGTGTCTGGGCTTTGCAGTACCAGGGCAACGTCCTGGTATCTGGATCGACCGACCGCTCGGTTCGGGTCTGGGATATTGAGAAGGGTCTCTGCACGCAGGTCTTCTACGGCCACACTAGCACTGTCCGATGCCTGCAGATTCTGATGCCCACCGATACCGGCAAGACCGACGAGAACGGCGAGACCATAATGATGCCCCCGAAGCCCCTGATCATCACGGGTTCTCGAGACAGCCAGCTGCGTGTATGGCGCCTTCCGGAGGCCGGCTCTCGGAGATATATCCAAACGGGACCGCCTGCCAACGACGCCGACTGCCCCTACTTTATCCGCACACTGCAGGGCCACACCCACAGCGTGCGGGCCATCGCAGCACACGCTGATACCCTCGTCAGCGGTAGTTACGACAACACGGTCCGCGTCTGGAAGATCAGCACGGGAGAGACCGTCCATGTCCTGCAGGGCCACACGCAGAAGGTGTATAGCGTTGTTCTCGACACGGCGCGCAACCGGTGTATCTCGGGAAGCATGGACAGCTTCGTCAAGATCTGGGACCTGGAAACCGGAGCCTGCACCCACACGCTCGAGGGCCACACCCTTCTCGTCGGTCTGCTCGATCTACGCGACGAGCGTCTAGTATCCGCCGCCGCCGATAGCACTCTGCGCATCTGGGACCCGGAGACCGGACGATGCCGACATACGCTCACGGCACACACCGGTGCCATCACCTGCTTTCAACACGACGGCCGCAAAGTGATTAGTGGTAGCGACCGGACCCTGAAGATGTGGGACATCCGCACGGGCGAGTGCGTCCAAGACCTGCTTACCGACCTCAGTGGGGTTTGGCAGGTTCGTTTTGATGAACGGCGGTGTGTCGCGGCCGTCCAGCGCGAGGGCATAACCTACGTTGAGGTAAGTCGAGACTCACATATATGAACTTATAAATCCGGCTCTAACCTGTGTCTTGCGTGTAGATTCTCGATTTCGGCGCTGTCCGTGACGGAAAGTCTCCGGAGGAACTTGGCAAGCGAATTCTACTGAATGCGTCCGAAGTGCGCACCCTCATCGATGAAGGTAGAGACGATAATTGATCTTCCTCGTCTCATTGCTTGTACTCCACCGAGAGGGCTCGGATCTCGATTTGTAGCCCTGTCATCCCAGATGACCTCCCTACGGCCAGCACCAATTATTTGTATTCTTTTCCCGAACGGTCGCAGAAGTCCTAAGCGGACGATCCATGCAGGGGCACTGTTGCATTCAACAGCACAGGACTTGTTCTACAATATCCTCTAGCCGTCACTCGTATCTCTTCATTCCATTCGTCACTTCTGTCTCAGGCTTTTCCGTTCCTGAAGAGGCTGTCTGGTCTTTTAAGGTGCTGCCATGGAGCTCCTTGAAAAAAACCCGTCGTTGGATGCATCGTCGAGGTTAAGGAAAAATACATTTGAGACACATAACCTTATAAAGAGTTTTGCTCCCCAAAATCCACGTACTCGAGGATCCCTAATTCTATCTCCAGTATCGCGGAGCCTGTCTCAGTTTCCGATTGTTTGATTATTACAAATTTGGCGTTGGACCTGCCTGGTCGGCTACCGTTATTATGCTTATAAAGCACCGCGCCGAGTCTTCGAGAAACTTATGGCACGCCGAGCAGGGCATATATGAGGTGTAGTCGTCGCACGGAGTTATGGGCAATACGAACATTCTCCCCATTCAAACATTTTTTTTTTCTGACAGAAGGCGTTTTAGGGGGCCCGCCTGTGGGCGTGATTCATGCATTGTCATCAACCCGGCTCTGTTTTCCATGTTTTGTTATTCTCATGAGCCTGGGCGCGGGAAAATGAGGGGGTGTGGATTTGCACAAAGGGCTGCAGAAAGTCGAGCAAGCAAGCAGAGCATGTCTAAGGCGTCGTCCTTTTTTACGAGGCATCATTGTTTTTCGTAGGAGTATTAGGGTACACATAAAGATGGAGGTATGGATGGATGACTGGGCTATCAAGTCAGGGTCGTGTATGGTATCGTAGTCCGTCGTTTATCGACGTGATGATTAGGTAATGACACTTGAGGATTCATATATCATGCTGTTGGTGGATCTGTGACTGTTATGCCTAAGTAACGGCATGTGACCCGTATTGCCCTATATACATTGGAAGTCACGCACCTGGCCCCCTTTATCCAACAACGAAGGCCACAAGCTTACTGATAATCGGGTACCTGCGGAAGAGGTCGTGTATCCATCAATATGCTGCAGTCAGGAACAGCTTGTAGTGTATTCCGTCATGCAATTAGTATACGTGCTCGATCTGCTGTATATCTGCGCTGGCAGAGTCGAGCGCTACCGTATTGAGCTAGGTAGGAAGGGTACTAGGCATCGAGATCTGCGTATGACTAACTACCTTGTCGAGTGCTGTGCACGTTTTTCCCGAAGGCGCTTTTGGGCTGTCTGTCGAGTAAGGCATGCGTTCGTAGATGGTCTCTACAAGTTAGGATCGCACCCTCCAACCCCCTTTGAGTTAAAGGGTGTGAGTCCTGCGGAGAGTGGCGGAATACCCACCTATGGCATACCGTAGGCTGGGTCGGCGAACTCTATCTCCAGCGCGGAGATCTCTGCTTCCAGTCTATCCATTCTCCGTGCCCTAACTCAGTCCCCGCAGCTCGGGAAAATTATTTAATTACAGGAGCCATGGCTACTACCAACCCTGGCCATGGCACCACCACCCGCCGAGGGATTGCGGGAAGGGGATTAGGCGCGAAAAATGCGATAGATATATCTCCGGTATTACGTACTTCGTTTTGGGGGGGGAATCTACGGAGATAAGAAAAACTGCCGCATAACCCTGAAAGGGAGTCTTGCGCGGCCTGCCCGGGTTGGGCGTTTTAGTCAGGGGTTTTACGTACCGGTTATTTAGAGGGGGCGTAATCTGGACATGCGGTGGTGCTAGGGAGCTATCCTCTTATATTTCGGGGTTGAGGTAAAGAACACGACAGACAATATAGTTTCTATCGCCTACTCCGTATCCTTCTGTAGGTGCTATGCGCTCCGGAGTGTAAGGAGGGTTTTTTTTGGGGGGGGTGGGGGGCAAGGTTCAGTTTATTGAGCCTTGCATGTACGTATTAGTTAGAATATTTTAATGATAAGGTGTGCGCAAATAGTTACAATACACCTCCCGATCGTGTTCTGTTCGTTCATTGTAATCCAAAGCCGCAGTGGAAGGTTCTGACTGTGTGAGCGGAATAGGGGGGTTCCGACCATTAGTTGCACTTGACACTCCTTGTTGAAAAGGAAAAATCACCTGGAGTCACACGTACTAAACAACCCTAACAACTTCGAATCGCAATCGTCAAAGTCCCCTAGACTCTTTATATATGACCGATGGTTTCAAGCGGAAGTTAAAAGCAAAAGACAGATAACAAAACACTCGGGCCTAACCGGGATTTGAACCCGGGACCTGTCACATAGGAATAGCCATCTTCAACGGCTGGGAATGTTCCCGAAGCGACAATCATACGACTAGACCATTAGGCCCATTGATTGGTTGGTTCTCGTTGGCCCTCGCTCGCCCTACTCGGTCTCATATGCGATGGGGCGGTGCGGTGGATGTGGGAGAAGTTTCCCAGCAGCCCCAGAGCTACTATGTAAGGGGGACCCTAACGTTAACCAATAGTACAACGTCTATATTCCGGCCCCACCTTCTTGTCATGCCCCGGAAGTTCGATAGCTTCACAGTTGTCAGAGCAGCCTGACTTCTACATAGACGACGCTGATCGAAGCCTAGGGCATATGTAGCGACGCTAATATCAAGTGAGGGGACAGAAGGGGAAGCACCGAAGCAGAAGTGGGAAGGCTGCTTTTCTCGCATACATAGACATGTGTCGCAGTGGCAGAACCCTGATCCGTGTGGCCCGAACCTTGGCGCAGCTGCTGCTAAGGCTTTAGCGGCACAGCGAGGGCCCGCCTGCTATATTTGTCTTATCATGAGCTGAACACCAGGTGCCAATAACATTCCGGGACGGGCCGGTGAAGGATCGCTAAGGCTCTGCCGATCTAAGTGATCCATGGCGTGCGGGGTCAGCAGTTTGTGGGGGGGGGGGGAACAGGTTGCAACTCCTGAGGAAGGACCCGACCTCAATGAAGCTGATGAGTGTGAGTCCTTGGGGTACCAAGGAGGTGGCACGCCACCAAACACGCTAGAAGCGTCCGTGGAATGCTGCGGTTTCGATGCCCACCCTTTTGGGTGCGTAACTATGGAGGTTTCTAACGCCAAGCATGACTTATGGAGGATGCATATTCGGAGCCTTACGAAGTTAGCCACCTTAGTTCTTTGTCCTAAACTTTCAGCTTAGCATTCTATTCTTCCTTCAGATTAGCTGGTGAACCCGCAGCCCGACCCCCCTTTAGGGCGGGGAATGCGACATGAAGTAATAGCGAATGAAACTCTGTGATGAAGGATGTAGGATTACCCTACTTCTGCGTATTATGCAGTTATTTAGTCCCCATGACCAGTTGACCTTCTGTGGCTCATAGATCTGCACTTGATAGACTGATTGCGCTGGCAATGCCAACGGTAAGAATGGATAGTTGCCGCCAAGTACAGCCACAGCTGACATACCGCTTGCCAGGTTCAATTGCTTGAGGTCAAGGATTGCTCGACAAAGAATGTCTTCTATTCCTTGGTGACCGGCGTAGAATACTCTAGGCTGCACTGCTGCAACACTCTGGATAAATTGGCCTGCATGTCGCGTCTAGATGGTCAGGGAGCTCGGAAAGACTTTGCGGCTTTACTTACACTGGCTTCGCCGCTGTTGTATGACGTACCGAAGGCTGCAGTAATGCGACCGAGGTGCCTTGCATAACCAAGATCGCCATTTCTCTTTCAGCTGAGAGTCGTTTAAATTGTGTCCTTCTTTCAATTTGCGGCGTAGTTTCAACAGAAGCATCAGGGTCCTAGTAGCCGAGCCTGCCGTATGCTGCCAGCGTCCTGTGCCTTGAAATCAATATAACTAGTGGTGTAGGGCCCACTCCTCACTAAAGAATCCCATCAGGACCCTTCCCAGTAGCCCAGACTCGTCCAGGCATCAAGTTACCGTGATAGCAACTCGGGCGGTTTTCAATCCCCAGCAATGTCCCTAGACCAGCTTCACCTACTCCCACCTGCGCAGCAAGAGGCGATTCTCAATGGACCTGCCCATGCTCCGCCTCCGGGGGTGATGTCCAACTTCGAGGACCCTCCGAACAATAACAGGTTGTGCGTGGTTGTGATTAGTGTGTGTCTGGGAATCTCCACCATAGCCTTCATCGCGGGAGCGTACATGAAAATATTATGTGCAAAGAAACTACACATCGGGGAACTACACATCGAGGACTGTAAGGCCACTGAACCTCCTGCCCAAGCAGCCCCTTGACTGACACTGTACGGTCATAGTCTTTGCCTTCTCCGGATATGTATTTTCACCATTCCTCTCCGGACCATCACTTTCTGTGGAACGCTAACGAAGCCTACTCAGTTCCTCTCCGTTGCGTTCTTCGGCTGCATGTATCATATAGTGTCCCAGGTGGGATTCTTTGTGCATCAGTGGAACGTCCGTGTAAGGGATCTGCCGGTGATGTTTTACGTGAGGTCCACACTTTCTTCGTCTCCTCTGTAGTATTGTCCACCTATTCGCTCTTGACTTGCTAATTCCTCCTCGGATGGCTGCTGACCCAACCTAGGATATCCATCTCGCCTCAGACTTCTATGTCGTTACCATTATGCTCTACAAAGCCGCGATACTTCTAGAGTGGATACGGATATTTGTTCCACGAGACACTCGCGGAGCTTTCTACGTAAGACGACTTACCAGCGCGCCCCCCTAGTATTCGGGTCATGTGTTACAAATCCTTTATTACCCCCGGAGCATCTCTATATGGGAGTTACCAGCATTGCTGCCACACTCTAAGCTTTCGCGGGAGTATAACTAATGATGGGCGTTTCACAGTGGATCTGCCACGCTTTGTTGTGGACCAATGTCGTGTTCTATGTCACAATGCTGATATCTGGGTCGTTATCCTGTACCCCTTTCGAAAGGCTCTGGGACCCGACAATTCCCGGCAGCTGCAGAAATAGGCGGGCGTACGATGTAGCTACGGCTACATTTAGTCTCGTGTCCGATATCTTCATCCTGTTGCTACCGCAAAGGGTCATTTGGAAGCTGCGGCTCAAGAGAGAAAAGAAGATCGGTATCGCCGTGATCTTTGCCGTAGGACTCTTGTATGTGGCTTCCTGACGATCTTCTTTGTTGCCGTCCACACAGGAGACCGCCCTGTCACTCATACTAACCTCGTAATAGTGCCTGTGTAGCCACGGCGTTCCGACTCGCAGCCTCGGTTCAGTACTTGGCCTCCCAGGATCAGACCTACGGCATATGCAGCGTGGCTCTCTGGGCCGCCGCCGAGCTAACCTGCGCTATACTAGTCTTTTCCGTGCCTCGGATTCCAAAGGCTATCAAGGACTCACCACCGGCCGTCAAAAGGGTTGTAGCATATTTGTCAGGGTCTCGTCTCGCTTCGAATAGGTCTCAAGAAGTCGGGAGCGCTGCCTGGCCTACATCTCATTCCGGCAGGCCGAACGGCAGCGCATACAATCTTATTCACGGAAGCAGCGGGTCACATAGGAACCTAGGTTCTTCCAAGGGCCAAAACTTGGAGTTAGGCCATGTACCCGGCGGTGATAGCGACCTAGCTCAAAGAGTCCAGCCCCAGACGGTAATCATACGCACTACTCAGTTCACGACCAGCGAAGAGTATGACAATAGAAGCGACTTAGGGATGCAACACCTGTTAACACCCTGGAACCAGCAACAGTTTCTAGCAAGGCCACAAGGATCCAAACTGTCTCGTCATGATAGTGGACTGTAGGAGCGAAGGCACCACGATATATTGGGGGGTCTGCTTTGTTAGGAATAACCTCTGGCTTTCCTTGTTGCATATCCTTGTTGGGCCTTCCACCGGATCCCGAGCTTTTGGCATTACTTGTTATGCGTCTGGGTATGTATTGTGAGACTTGGCTACTGCAATCGCTATTGGGTACGGAAAATGGAGGGAACTTTTCATCTTCGAATTTTGTGTACTCAGCAGGTTAATTACCAGAGGGACAATCCTTGACTATCTGGTCTGATTTCTTCGTTACGCGATATAGGGGTAGCTCAACCATTATGGCCAGTGCCTGGCAACAAAGTGGATTGACCGGCTAAGATTGATTCACGTTTCGGCCCAGTCTGTTCTGTGAACGTAAGGCTGCGAAGTGGCGGTAAGCCTTCTGCATGTACTCCATGGTCTACTGAGAATGTAAAAAAAGCCAGGGTAGCACAGCGAGCCTGCTGCAAGATATGCGTGATATGTCAGCAGATAGAACGTCCCAAAGAAGGCTTGTTTCAGGATATACCTAGTGTAAGTGACAATATTGGTCCAATCATCCGTGCATGATAACTGCCCGCTAGAGTGAATTGCATGGGTAGGGTGCCTTGGCACGAAACGGGGCGTTGAAGGTTACGTTATGGTTTCTTGTGTCCGCAGAAAGAGGCAGCGAGCACAGTACTGTACATGATGTTGGCTTCTAATGCACTGTTTGGAATACGTTTTTGAAGGTAGGGTGCCAAGTGAGATTATCACTGTCGAGGTAAGGGGTGCAGCATTTGGGCCAACCACCTCACCGGGCAATTTAACGATAAGGGAGAGCCCAGGCTGTGGCGCAAGTGCTATCTTGTAACGGGCGCATGCAGCTGAAAACATAAGGCACGGGGAAAGATTTCTTAGAAGAAACACGGCGGTGTCATATAAAACTGGCTGCCTTACGTCCCGAACATATAGGAAATATGCAGAGGACGTAAAGGAAATATCGGATATCGGTGTTGCGGCTGTAAAAGAATATCCAATTGGTTTGCTACCGGCTAGACAATCTAGAACCCGTTCTTCTCCGGTCGGAAGGTACCCTCATATCTAATTCAGCCTCCATTCGTTTTGTTTCGTCCTTGGTGGTCTGACCGATCCCCCCATCGGATCACCCTCCTATCGGCATGGATTCGGCAAAAGCCCTTCTCCCGGCTGCAGCCTCTGTGGTCTACTTGGTCGTTTTCTACGTGGGTTATAGCCGACCCTATCTAACTTGAAGATGATTAACACTTAGCTAAGTGTCTCCTTCTCGGTGGCTATCGCCTTTTTCTGCATCCCTTAAGGCACTATCCGGGGCCTCTCGCTGCGAGGCTTTGCGACCTATATGGGGCTTTCTACGCGGCACAAACCAACCTCCATGTTAAGACATGGCAGGATCACTTGAAATACGGTAAGCAAAACGTCAAGGTGTCGACTTGGCTACTGAGGTGGCTGATAGCGTTTATAATAAATAGGACCCGTCATTAGGCAGGGTCCGAACAAACTTGTATTCAATACAGTCGCGGCTGTACATGGTAAGATTCCAAAATCACTCTCCGTTCAGCGCTAATGAGAGAAAACATATACCAAAATGAACGAATCACGAAGTCTCGGGCATATCTCGTTTCACAGCGGGGACCGGACGTCTACAGCCTTTGGAATTCAATCAGCCAAGACCTGCATCGGACTAAGCGAAAGCTCATCGGCCAAGTGGTCAATGACCGATCGATGCGAATGTTCGAGCCTATCATGGTGGAGCAAGTTGATATCTTCATACAAGAGCTGCTTAAATCGTGCCGGGGAGGGGATCCTGGTCCTGTAGATATGACCCAGCGATGCAAACGTCTCGGAATGGATATCGTGGGCCACCTCTCTTTTGCTTACCCCCTGAATCTTCAGACCGACCCGACCTATCGGTTTATGCCTGATTCAACGGCAGCCGCGAACTACTTTCTCAATATCAATATGCAACAGCCCTTTTTCGCTAAATTCCGCGCGGAGCTTTTTCTGTATCTCCGCGCCGTCATGAGGGGGAAGAGTTATCTCCGCACGGTGGAAAAGATGATCAAAACCCGCCTGGCCAACAGCCAACACGCTAGGCACGACTTCTACTCTGTCATGGCAGATAATATGAAAATCTCAGAGAAGGACAACGTGTGGACGAGTGAGATTTGGGGCGAAGCGATCTTTTTCCTCACAGCAGGTTCGTGCGCTCCCTCCTAATGACATCGCATCCACTCGCACACTTCTCAGGAGCTGAACTTCACAAATAGGGGGTGACACCACCTCAACTGGGTTAAGCGCGTTATTCTTCTACCTCTCAAGAAACCCGCAGTGCTACCAGCGTCTAGCCGAAGAGATTCGTTCTACCTTTGCCAGCGGCGCCGATATACGCGGCCCAATGCTTGCAAAGTGTCAGTACCTACGGGCCTGTTTCGACGAAGCGCTTAGAATGTCTCCGCCCGTTCCCGGCACACTTTGGAGAGAGGAGGCGTCCGAATACAAGCGGGCAACCGAACCACTGCTCGTAGACGGCCATGCAATACCGCCGGGTACACAGGTTGGCGTCAACGCTTACGCCATCCACCACAACGAATAGTATTTCCCGGAGCCGTTCGAATTCAAGCCGGAGCGCTGGCTTCCAGAGAGCCCAGAATCGAGAAGCACAAACAAGAACGCTTTCGTCCCCTTCTCCGTTGGCGCCCGCGGGTGTGCGGGGAAGGCCATGGCATATCTGGAAGCCGGCCTCGTAATCGCCAAGGCACTCTGGTACTTCGATTTTGAGAAAGCGCCGGGAGAGGCAGGGAGGATAGGAGGCGCGAAAGGGAGGTCCGACGAGTACCAACTCTATGATATAGTCGTCTCTGTTCGCGACGGACCATACTTAACCTTTCGTCCGAGGAGTAACTCTGTAAGGGAGCTTGTCGGGAAAAGGTCTTGTGACGACAGGAACGCAGAGGATAATATGTCGTAAACTTGGTGGATTCGTGTCAGGTGCTACCGGCGATTAGCTCAGAGCCTGATGCGGGTGTCTATATATAGAGGTGGTTTCTCCCAGATTTCTCCCAGAGAAGGAGGGAAGGTCAGGTTTCAGACTGTTATATACATGGGTTGCCTTGCCACTCTGACCTCCAACAATTTCTGACACGAATATAACATCATAAACACATAATTAAGGCTCGTTAACTTATTATTATATATCTGGATACGGTATTAATTTCGGCAGTTAAGGGCTGCAAAAAGAGCAGTGATAGTAACGAGCTGCCTCCGCTAATGGCGGCGTGTTTTCCGTACTACGGCCATAATTATTAAATATCGCAAAAGCGTTAAGCGCCACTAGGATGTCGCAAAGCAACAGTTACGGAAGTTTTAATATATGGCCTTACCAGGATATATAACAAAAAGACGGCTTAGCGGCTAGGAACAGGGTTCTTGAAGCAGTCCGTACGTTATCACCAGCCGTTTCCACCATTCGAAAGCTGCTGAACCTGAAATGGGGTTAATCAGGAGGATCATTAAACCTTATTGATCGGGGCCTGCCAAGAAAAACCAGCCATTTTCAGCAAAATAGGGGTCACTTACTTAATCATCAAGCCCCAGGGAAGTGCATACGCCCCACAGCACCGCTGTTATGGGGCTCCCAAAGTATATATAAAGCTTCCTAGCCACCACTCTGTAGATTCGGGATTATCCATAACAATCTACACTTTTCACACTCTATGCAACCTTTTCCCGCGATCAGCCTAACTGTGACAACTTCTCCATCCAGCTTACCGCAAGGCTTATTTTGATACCCATTGGGCCCATCAAAGGCAATATATTGAACCGACAATCCGGGCCGCGCGCAAGCTATGGCAGAAGCACTTCAAACCACGAGTCGAAGGGTCCGCGCAAACGCCCCAAAGTTCAGAGATCGGACAGATAGAGAATCCGTTTCAGCGCTTCAAGGCTAAGGCGGCTGGTGCCATTCATGATCAGCTCCGAGACGAATTCGACGACTTCATTGGGGTATATTTGTGTCCAATTTACGTTCTTAATATTTACTAATATGCAGACCAGGCAACGCCTCACATAATTGGCGAACAATCAGCCTTAAGTTGGTGGCTCAAGTCGGCTCGCCAGTTCGTCTATCCAAACCTTAGCAAGCTGGCTATCACGATCTTCTCGATCCCACCAATGTCAGCCGAGCCGGAACGGGTTTTCTCAGGCACAAGGCATACTATTGCGCCTGAGCGTATTCGGTTAGGACCAGAAAACATTGCAAGTTGAGGAGGCCGCAGCAATACTTGAAGGCGCCCGACTAGAGGCAGATCAAGATCCTCAAGAGGATCATATCATACTGTCATAGCAATTGCGTAAGGCTCTGTACGAGCTATTCTGAGTTCTGTCGTACTGAGTTCATTATATTGACTGGAAGAGACGATAGTATAAACAATGCCGTCGAATCACCACATCAAATGCCATGTTTCACAAACATTGAAACAAACTGAAACGAAGGTCAAGTTTCAGTGAAACAAACAAAACAGAGGCTATGTTTCAGTTTCAATGTATAATTCCATCGCTGCCAAGAACGCTCTGCGGGAGCTGAACCGAAGGAACACGCAGCGAGAGCGGACAGATGTCACTCCTCTTCCGCCGGTTAGACGGAGCCGTCGTCTGGCTGCCCAACAGGCCATCACAGAAGAAAACGATCCCCCCCTGCCTGTCAACCGATTCCTGAGACAGTGTTCCTCGCCGCGTTTAAAGCAGCTGAAGAAGTCTGCGTCTCACAGCGGTCCAGACCTGAGAGATTTGAGAGGAGTAAGGCAGTCAAGGCGCTCTAGTTATCCACTGTAGTTATCAAAGCTGACAGCCAGTAGCATCGCGCGCCACTAAGTCCGGTACACAGGATGGGGTCCTCTGCCCCGTCGAGTCTTGGACGCCGGAAGCGCGGCTCGCAGTCACCTGAGAAGAGCAGCGCTACTCCGAACTCGACGACTACGAGATGCACAGGGCCGTATGATCGTGCCTTCCAGCAACACTTAATCGACCATAGCATCTACCCCGACAGATACGAGTATCCTGACGGCCGGATTCCACCGCGACCAGAAAACCTACAAGACATCAGAAAGACTCTACGTCAACCTCGGGCCTCACTCTCTCCATCTCCTGACGACAGGTTTGAGGACTTTCAGCGGGCAAATGCACATGCATCTAAAGAGAGTCAAGTCATCACAGATGTTCTGCCCATCATTGAAGGAGACGTTGGAGATAAGAAGTGTGTTGCTCGTCAAATTCCGTGTATAAACCTATTAAGCCGAGAGATTATAGTGTTAAGGCCAAAAGGAACAAGCCCTACACCACAAAATCCTCAATAGATATTCCTCTCCGTTATAGCCTCCTGGAATGCTATTCTAATGTGCTAGCATCGCTGTACTAATTCTCTTGGCAGCTTCCTTCGTGGCACCGAATTTATCTTCCGCTGATATTAGAGTATTATTTGTCAAATCATCCTGTGTCTGAATAACGAACCATCCGAACTTTCCTCAGAGGAAAGTATATTACTTCAAGCGGCGCGACATGTGGAGTGATGATGCAAAAAAGCCAGGTCCAAGTGCCTCAGCAGGTTGTCCTCACCCAGCATCTAGCTGCCAGCCTGCCGCTTCCTGCGTAGCTCGACGCGCGCCCCGAAAGGTGGGATCATGCCCGAGCCAATCCAGCGCCGGCGTGGGCGCTCGTCCAGCATCTTGAAGTCGTAGTTGAGCAGCAGATGGGCTGCGATGAGCCTGAGCTCGTGCGCGACGAAGAAGCGCCCAGGGCTAGGTAGTTGCGTTAGCAGGGGTCCTCTGCAGACAAGGACGGTGAAAGGGCTTTGGCCTTACCAAGTGTGCCTCCCGTGGCCGAAGGGAAAGTGGTGGTCGCTCATCGTCACCATGCTCAGTGGGCTCGCCGTGCCTCCGCGATCGCTGTCACGCTCGCGGTCGCTCTGCCGGATCCGAGCGAAGCGCAGGGCGTCGTATACACGGGCATCGTTGTAGAGGTCGTCGTCGTGGTGGCTGCCGTCGAGGTTCACGGTGAGGTAGGCGCCTCTGGGCAGGGTCCAGCCGAGGCGCGGGAGGGGCAGGCCGTGGGGCGCCACGACGATACGCTCGACGAGAGTCGTGTGGAAGTTGCTGAGGCGTTGCGACTCGCGGATGGATGAGTCGACACCGATAAGCGACAGTAGCGCCGCCTTGGACCAGGCATCGCGTGGGGCGGGTTGGTGGGCACGCAGCTCAGCGGTCAGGGCGTCGACGACGGATGGCGGGGACGACAGCAGATCCAGCGTCCACAAGAGGCCCGTCAAGACCGTCGTGTCGATAGCCGCGAACTCAATCGGCAGCAGGCGCTTCGAGATAACGACGGGGTCCAGTTCGAGCGAGCGATCCTCAGCCATAGCCAAGCGGATGAGCCAGGTGATGAAGTCCTCCGGTGGGAGCCAGTCGCGGAACTGCGGCTCGTCCCGGGCCTTGCGTGCCATGTCGTCGAGCCTCTTCTCTATAACGGGCTCAACCCTCCGGTGGGCGCGTCGCCAGTGGAGCCAGTTGGAGATGGCCAGCAGGCGGCCGAGGACAGGGTGCAGGACGAGCGGGAACATGCGGAGCAGGATGCAGTTGCGAAGAACGGCGTGAGTGAAGGCGACCATAGCGCCGAGATACTGCTCGTCGCGGCAGACGGCGGCGCCAACGAGCATCCTGTTGGTCACTGGCGGGACGATGGTCAGCCACATGTCCCATACGTTGACGCTCGTCCACTCGTCACCGACGTGGTCCAGCGCCATCTCGACGGCGTACCGGACCTCATCGTCTATGGCGGGGATAAGGCCCGGCAGGCTGCGGTTCAGCGACTTCTGGATGGCCCGGAGGCCAAAGGAATCGCGGCTGACCCGGGGCTCGAGGAAGTTGTAGTCGCCGTAGATAACGTTGTGGTGGGCGAGACGCGCGTCAACAGCGCTGTCCGGATGCTCCAACAGCCACGCGAGCAGGGACTGAGGTAGCACTACGTCAGGCGGCCGCGACATTCCCGCTGGGACGAGAAACGGCAGGCCTTTTTTGCTATACTGGATGGACATAGAGGCAGTTAGAGCATGCAATCACATCGACGGCTGGGCCTAAGCTCCCGGCCGCATCATGGAAATGGATGCCTACCTTGACATAGCCATCGTTGATCCACGCCCGTTGGCTGGAGAAGTAGGCGATGTTGT
Organism: Monosporascus sp. MG133; assembly: GCA_004155925.1. NCBI lineage: Eukaryota > Fungi > Ascomycota > Sordariomycetes > Xylariales > Monosporascus > Monosporascus sp. MG133. The sequence continues at coordinate 664,215 of QJNX01000002.1, read as the reverse complement.
TCCTCAGATGGGCCCAGAGCCCGCGGCCGTAGCCAACAGCAGGCATGTCCTCCGGGAATCGCGGCAGCGTCGCATAGTCGAGGACGAAGCCGGCGATGACGAGCAGCACGCAACACCCCAGAACGCGGCCGCACGTCAGGGTGTCGAGAAGCTCCGAGAGCGCCATGGGACTGGTGTGAGGAAGAGTTAAAGGTAGATTAACTAAACGGTATACAGCTGATAGAGCTGTATACAAATTAAAATGAAAAGGAGAAATAAAAAATATAGATTCTGCGTTTAAAGGATTATCTACAGTAGTATTTAGAGGACCTTTAGATTCAAATGTTGAAAAATCAATGTTAGCTTCTAAACGTCGTATAGGATCTTTCGCAGTAAAAGGTTGATTTAGTGGCGGAGGAGGACCAAAGACCTATGCTGATATTGATACCTTATTCGTGTGGCCTCGTCGAGGAGCCGGGTTGCTTCGCCGCCCGTCAGTCACTGTCGACACTGTCGACACTGGGGTTTGACCTGATGTCGCACTGGAGCGTGCTAAAAGGATTAAAGGTCAAGTGAATGGTCATGAGCAGCAAAAAGTTGGTTGTATTGATTGTTGTTGTTCTTATAGTTGTAGTAGTTCTTGTTCTGTCTAGATTGCAGGGTACTGTTATTTCGAATCAAAGTGTCCGGTCTCCATTTAGCTTCTCAATCATACACCTTTTTTTGTATGCGTTATTTTAGAACGCCTGTAACCCTTCGATAATAACATAATAATAACCATAATAACAAAAAACGAAGTTTTCGTAATAATTTTTTATTTATAATTTTATTATTAATATTTTTTTTTAATTAATTTAATTTCCGTTTTACGTTCCGTATTACGAAAACTAAGCCAACTTAACCGAATCTTTCTTAAACTATCTAGCCGTACGCGTTTTTTTTAAGGTTAATTCGAATCGACGAAATTACGAACGAATATTTCGAAATTTTTCCTTAGGTTAATTTTATAATAACTCCGAAAAAAATTCGTAAGCAGTTTACGAAAATAATTAACGTTATCGAAAAATACCGAAATTTCTTTTTAATATCCTAATTAATAATACTTATAAAGTAACTATTAATAAGCGATTAATTAGCGTAAAAACCGTTCCGAAAACCGTTTTAAAATAAGAAAAAAGTAAATAATAGATAGTTATTTCTAAAGTTAAAGATTTTAAAAAATTTAAAATTAAAGTTATTAAGGATATAAAAGGGAATATAAAAAGCGCCCTTAAAATTTCCGAAAATAAAAAAGTTATAAATATAAAAAGAAAAATAAAAAACGTTTTCAAAGTTACGGATAATAAACTTTTAAAAAATAAGACCTTTCGAAACGAACCTTTTAAAAATAAAATCGTTTAATTCGAACCATTTAAAATTATCCTTTTTAAAACTTTTCTGTTAAAAACGAAGCCGTTTTAAATAACGACATTTTTATTAAAACTATCGAATTTATATATTTTAATATACGTATGCAGTTCCTTAATATTATTAAGATTATTATTAATAATAATTTACTGAAATAATAACTTAATAAAATACGGAACGTTATTTTAATTATTAATTCGTAATAATTTAAAGAATATATTATTAATTATTATCTGAAAATGTTAAACAAAAACAATTTGTTTAATCTTATTAACTAACGCATTATTAATTATATTAACGAAATATTATAAAATAAATACGAATATAACTTTTAATATACATTCGTTTAAGTTAGAAAATTTCTTTAATATTACGAACTTAAATACGAAATTATATTATAACTTTTTAAAATATTACCATATAATATTTTAAAAATTAATAAATTTATTAAAAGTATTATTAATATAATAAACGTAATAAAAAAAGGTTTTTTTTTTAAATTTCATATATAACTTTAACCTTTAATTAAAAATTTTTAACGTTAATCCGACCCTATCCTTATGTTACAGTATAGGAACAGGGGTTCCTGTCTTGGAAAAACAAGCCTCCGGAACCTGGTATGGGTTCCTTACGGCTGATTTTCGGTCGAAGAGAGCTTGGCTTTCCCCGCGCCAAGGTACGGTAATCTGGTAGATCTGGTAAATTTAGGACCAGATCCTATAAATTTTATAAATTTACGATATATTTATTAAATCTAAGATAGATATATAACGAACGGTTATTTATGTAAACAATACTTATTTAATTTTATTTTTTAATTATTAATTTAAATTTTTAATTAAAAGTGTCGTTTTTTAATTATTAAAAAAATAATCCTTTTTAACGAATATTTTATTTATTATATTATTATTACGTATATATTAACATTTTAATTTTAAATATTATTTATATTTGTAAATAATTATATAATATATAATTTAATAATTTATTATTTTATAATCGAAAAATAATTTAAAACTTAATTAAGTATAAATTTTCTTAAAGCTAATAAAAACAATTTAATAAAACTTATTATAAAACGATATGAAATAAATAAATAATATATTCGATTTTCGTTATTAATTAAAAAAGATTAATTAAATTAAAAGATTTACCTTTTCTTTATAATGTTTTTTAATTAGTTGATAATATAATATTCATAATTATTAAAATTAAGGATTTTAATTTCTTTTTCTTAATAATAAGCTACCTTTACCTTTAAGGAATTTATTAAAATATAACTTAAAAGATTTAATTAAGAAAAGGAAAAAATTGAAAAAGTTTACGATAAGAAATCAGAAAAAAAGAAGAAAAAAAGCTGATAATTAACGAACGATTAATCCTTATAATTAAAGCAGTTATAAATTTAAAATAAGAAAATATTAAACTTATCCGTTAATTTTAAAAAAAGCTTTTATACCCTTTTTAAATTTTATTTCCCGTCCGAAAACTTTAATTCCCCGCTTATTTAATCGATATTAAAAAAAACTTATACCTTCTTTTACTTCTTATAAAATACCTCATATTAAAAGTTAGAGGTTAATCCTTTTTAAATCTTATAATAAATCCATAAACGTAAAAAATTCCAAATTAAAACCAAATTTTATTTTAAAAAATACGAAAATCTTTTAACAAAAAATGATTAAAAATAATTACCATTTCATAATTACTTAGTAAAAAGGTATTTAATTAATTCGAACTTATTTTTAATAATTACTTTATAAATTATCTTAATACCTTTATAAATATTATTCATTATATTTTAAATAATTAAAAATATTTTAAAAAATAGATGTAAATTATATTCGAAAATATAAATAAATAATAATATACAATTAAAGAAATATGCAAGTTTTAATAAATTACGTTAATAATTAAATATACGATTAAATTGAATTATTTAATAATTATCCTTAGACTATCCTAAAACATAATATTTTTTATTATTATAATAACTTAAAAATTTATTTTTAAAAAAAATATTTAAGGTACCTAGAACAAACTTTTTCGAAAATTATATTAAAAAAGTTATTATTACCGACCGATATATTTTTAGTCCATACCGTAAAAAAAGGTACTGGTAAACGAAATAAAAGAAACGTTTTAATAATAATAAAAAATGAAAAATTAAGTTCTAAAAAAAATAATATTATTTTAACGGAATGTAAAAAAGATAAATCTAAAATTAAATATTTTAATGGTGGCAAAAAACATCCATTTTAAAAACGAATATGGTTTTTTATTTAAAAGGAATCCTACGAAAAAAAATCTTCCAGCTTTAAAAAAAATATTCCGCGTAACCGAACGAAATATAAATAAATAAAACAAGAAAAAAGAAATAAACCTTATTTTTGCCGATCAGGAATTTATTATTATTATAACTAATAGGATTAAAACGGTCACCCAGAATAGAAAAATTATATTATTTGCAAAAATATTACGGTTAAAACGTGTAAATATTATCCAAAATTAGTAACTTTTTAAGCAATTATTACGTTAGGATACTTTTATTACGTTAATATAAAAACAAATAAGATATACGATTAGGACGGTTAATTAATAACAAATATCGGTAACTATAAGTAATTATCTTCCGAATATTATATTTTTCCCGAATATATAATATACTTAAAACCCTTAGCGAACGATTATAAACTTTTATATTTTATTACTTATTATAATTATAATTACCTTATTTATTAACGAATTAAAGAAATAACGATTTTAAATTAAAATATGACGAAAAGATAGTTATAAAAATAAAACGATAAATATAAATATATAAAAATCCCTTAATAACTAAGTTACGTTAAATTTTATTAATTATACTTTAAATTAAAATAAAGCCGGAAAACTATGACGTAAAAATACTGAAGTTATTTATTTATATTATATAATAAATACGAACTTTTAATTATAAAAATACCTTGTTCGGAAATTTACCTTTTTAACCTTATAGTTTTAAAAAAACAAAACTTAAAAAAATAGATAATTATTTTTAACTACTAATTCGACAATAAAGAATAATTTAAATATATGGATAATTATTATAGCAAGTATAAAACTAAAAAAGTACGATAATAAAAACGTTTTCTAGCCCCTAAAATATATTAATTAAAAAGTTACGAAAGTTTTCATTAGTAAAATACCGAAGAACCATTATACATATAGTCTTATACGAAGCAAGAAAAGGAATACAGAATTAAATAGAAATTTGAATTTAATATAAAAACAAAATATTTAACGTTATAATCGATTTCAGAATAAAAAAAGATTTTATTTTTTTAAAAAGAATAACGGAAAGATGTTAAATCCTTTAAAAATATAAACAGCAGTTATATAAGTTATAAACAATTAATAAAATTTTATTTACTTATAATAACGGTCGAATTTTTAAAGAAATTAAGGAACTTATAATTTAAATAAAAGGACATTAAAAACGGATTGTTTTCGACATCCGCAATATTTCAAGATACGATATTATTTTAAAAACACCGTAACTTTATTCTAATAATTTACGAATTAATTGGAAAATTAAACGTTTTTATAAACTAATTTTAAGAAAAGATTTTATAAAGTCTGTTATATAATTACAAAAAACCCGAATTTTTAAATTGATAATAATAATGCCCCTTAAATATTAACGGTTTAAAAAGTTATTTAAAAAAACGAATCCGAAAGAATTTTTTTATAACTAATAAAATTATATAATTCTTATTAAAAAAAGATATTATTTAAAGTTTTATTAAATTTATTACATGAAGCTTAAAAGAATTAAAGCTTTTTGGAAAATTTTTTAACGAACCTTAAAAGACGTCATATTTAAAAATCTAAATTATCTATAAAGTATTGAAGTGGTGCGGGGTATGGAGCAGCTGTCGCAGCTGTCGCAGCTGTCGCAGCTGTCGCAGCTGTCGCAGCTGTCGCAGCTGTCGCAGCTGTCGCAGCTGTCGCAGCTGTCGCAGCTGTCGCAGTAACTGTGGCTGCAGCTGTTTTAGCTGTTTTTAGCTATGGCTGCAGCTGTTTTTAGCTGTTTTTGACTGTGGCTGCAGCTGTTGCAGCAGTTGTTGTAGCTGTTGCAGCAGTTGTTGCAGCAGTTATTTCTAGCTGTTTCCATTTGCTTCACCGCTGGGCACCTCGACAATTCATTCGGCTATATCAAGTGGGTCGGCGATGGTCTATAAAACGCTGACCTGACAGCTTTTGTATATAGTCTTCCATAGCAACAAGGAACGCCCGACATTCTTCCTCCCAAGCGCTGATTCAAGATGATATTCTGCATGCAATATCGACTTTGACTCTGAGCCCCGCCCCATTTCAGTATTCAGTTATAATAATACTAAAAATAAAACTAACAAAATTAGGATCGATAAAAAATAAAATTCTAATAAAATTCTAATATATCGATAAACTTACGATTATTAATAACTTAACGATATAATTATCAGAAAGTAAATATTTATTAACGTTAATAAATATATTAAAAAAATATTAACAAAATTAAATATTATATAACCTTAAATTTATTAAACAGTTATTACTTAATTTATGTAATTAAAGGTAAAAATTAAAAAACTACTTTTAAAACTATTTATAAATATTATAAATATAAAATTATATTATAAGGATTAATTAATATTCCAGTCAGCGTATAACATATATTTATTATCATTTTACGGAAGTTCTTAAATAAATTTATCTTTATTTACTTAAACGATATCCTTATTTGCTTAAAAATATTAAAAAAGTAAAGAAAATATATCGTTTAAATTCTGAAAACCTTTAAAAAAAATACCTTATTAATAAATACTAAAAAAGACGTTTAATATATTTAAAAACTAACCTTTTTAAGCTTTCTTATTACCTTTAAACAAATTTAAATGCAAAATTCCAAATTAAACGTTAGCAAAACTGTAACGGCTGACTGGCTTAACCAACTATTAAACCCTAGTCGTACGGTTTATGTTGGCAGTAGTACTGTAGGAATCTGAATAATAGGCTGAAAATATAGTTACGTTTGGTAATAACAGATGTTAAAGGTAATCTGGGTAACCAAATTATATTACAAGCTGGTATTATCTAAATTATAAAAAAATAACGAACGTATATATGCTACTTTTGGCTCGATTAATTCGATTGGACTTTATTTCTTTTTTAATAATTAAGTCCCTTCGAACCCATCGAGCCACTTCGAGTTACCATCCGGCTCGACTGGCTCGACGTGCTAACTTCTTTTAGGCCTAATCAGGTCCCTTAAGCCCATCGAGCCCGTTACGTAACCCTGGTCCATATCGGAAGTTCGTTTTATAACTTCCGACCGTTTATTTTTATATTAAGGGCTTTAGTTATAATACGATCTTTTTCCTCCAGAATCTTTACCTTTAAAGATTAATTTATTTATCGCATTTATTTAATAAATAACTTTTCCTTTTAAATTTTATTTCTGGTCTGTTTTAATCGTTATATTTAACCGTTTTAAAAAACAAAAATTCCGTAAGCATAATAACGCTTTAGTTTTTTTCAAAAGAATTAATACGTTTGGTTTTAATATATCCGCATTTTTTTGCTTATATTATAAACGTAAAAAAAAGGTTTATAAAGTTTACCTTAGTTTTAAAAAATATATTCGTTATTTCGAATATAATAATCCTTATAACTTATTTGGTTTTTCCGAAACCGAATATAACCGTTTAATCGCGGAAAAAGATCGTTTTAAACTTTAAAAACGTTTTATTAAAAAAAAGCTGCTTTCCGTTTAATAACGTTTTAATAAATTATAATAATACTTTAACGAATTATTTGGTCGTTTGGTTTAATTACGTAACTAAAAAAAACTTTTACGTAAGCGGGAAATCGAAATATTACGTAAAGGTATTAAAAACGCGAAGGTAATAAAGGAATTCGAACGTTTGGAAAAAAAGTAGCGCAAGTTAAAAGCCGAAATAGTTTCGTCCTTTTGCGTTACGAATACGGTTAATTGGTTTAATCTGGATAACGTAAACTGGAACTTTTTTAACTTTAATGCTTTTAATATTGTTGGTAAAAATCTTTTAATAAACGCTGGATTTCCGTAAAGTTTTTTATAGGTTTTTATATATTTTTTAACTTTGGGTAATTTTTCCATTTAATTAAGTATTACCTTTTTCCGTCTTTTTTTCTGGTACCGAAAATTTTTTCGATTTTTTATATTAGTACGTTTTTTATTACCTTATTTTTCTGCCCCGTATTAATTTGGATCGTATCCGTTATTAATTTTAATAAGGAAATATAAAAAACGGAATAGAACTTAATTTTAGGGGATAACTTTAACTGGTAATTATTTTTCGAAATTTTTTTTACGACCTTATATGGTCCGATATACTTAAAATCGAATTTTTTATTTGGTCGTTTGGTTTAAATATTTTTGGTAACTAAATAAATTATTTTCCTTTTTTAAAAGGTTAATTTTTTTAACTTTTTTTAGTTATAATATTTTTATATTTAGATACGTACGAATTTAAGTTCCGTTTTTATTTTTATGTATAATTATTTAAGTTATTTTAAAATAAATATTATTTTAATATTAATTAATTCTTTTTTTGTAAGTTTCGGTAAATTTTTGGCATAAAACCGAAATTAATATTAGTTAATATTATTTTAATATTTTTATAATAACTTATATTATACGTTAATTAAGTTATTAATAATTTTTTAACTTAATTATTTTGTTCGTAATTAATATAATACCGTAAGTAGGTTTCGAATATTTAATTAATTTTTTTTATTTAGTTATCGGTTTATAATTTAAAAACGTTTAAAAGTTTATAATTTAGGCCTAATTATACCATAAGGTTTTGCTAAAATTTTGAAATAAATATAATATTTTTATCCGATACGATCTTTATTAATAATCCGTATACGTTAATAAAATATTTAAAAAAAACGTACGTTAATTATTTTACGTTTATATTTTCGTTAAATGGTAAAAAATAAAAAAATTTCGTAAATCGGTTTACGATTATAAAAATATTATCGTAATATATACCCGTTATTAGGTTTTTTGATAATAATAATTTAATAATAAAATTAAAAGTAATTAAATTTTAAAATCGTTTTACGATTAATAATAATTATAATTTTCTATATGGTTTATAGTATCGTATTTTAATTTTATTATATAAGTTATATTTTCGTAAAACCTTTTTTATTATTAACTTTATTTTAAGGAAATAATATATATATTATAATCGTTTTACGGTTTTATAAACTTTAAAGTATTTATATAATTAGTATTCGTATATTTTACGTATTAATTTTTTTTAATATTTTTCTGGTATTTAGGTTTTATCGGTTTTTTCGTTTTTTGGTAATTAATTATTATATTATTAAATTTTTTGGTATAAATTAAACGTTATTTTTTTAATTATTATAATTTGTTATATTTTTATGTATCTTTTTTTTATCAGGTTAAATATTTAATATAAAACCTTAAAATTTTTTTTCTTTAAGTTTAATCGTTTGTTAAAAACGTTTGCTTTATTATTTTTTGATCTTTTTTTATAAATAATAATAAAGTTAAATTCCGAAAGGTATTTTATATAATGAAATTATTGTTTTATTAATTTTCGGGTGGTAATAAATCGGATAAAATTTTTGTAATTTATATATATTTTAATTTAATATAAGTTTTTTTTAAGGTAATATTTAAATTTTTTAAAGATATTAATAATAATTAAAAATTTTTTATCTAAAATAATATAATTTAATTTAGTTTTTTTTAATTTGTAAAAATAAAAGGTAATAAGGTATAGGTTACCTTAATTATTTTTATACCCGGTTATTATATTTAACGTATAATTTGAAATATCGGTTTTTAATTTTACGGAACGATTTAGATCGTATATAATTAATACTAGTTTGTTGGTAATTACGTTTTTAATTTTTTAAAAATTTTTTTTTATTTCGGTTATTTATCGGAATTTCGTTTTTTTTTTGATTAGGTTAGATAAGGGTATTACGATTTTGTTAAAGTTACGAATAAACTTCCGGTAATAGTTAGCGAATTTAAGGAAGGCCTGGATTTCGGTAATTATAATAAGTACTTTTTATTTTTAAATTATTATTACTTTTTTGGGGTTTATTTTAATATGTTCCGGAATAATAACGTATTTTAGGTATGGTATTTTTTGTTTATAAAATTCGTTTTTTTCGGCGTTAATTAAAAAATTGGTATTTTATAAGATTTAAAAAATTTTATAAACGTATTTTTTATGTTTTTTTTTAAACTTAAATAAATAAGAATATTATCGAGATAATAAATAATAAAAATATTAAGGTATTTGTATAATACGTAATTAATTATTTTCTGGAATGTTACGGGTACGTTAATAAATTTAAAAAATATTACCAGATATTCGTATAACCTATATTTAGTTTTAAAGGTTATCTTTTATTTATTTTTTGGCTTAATACGAATTAAATTATATTTATTTCGTAAGTTTAAAGTAATAAATTATTTAGTTCCGTAAAGGCGATTTTTTATTTTAATAATTAAGGGTAAAAGTATACGATTTTTAACCGTAATATCGTTTAATTATCGGTAATTAATTATTAGCCGTAATTTTTTATTCTTTTTAAATATAAAAAATATGGGGTATTTTGTTGGTAATTTGGAACGTTTAATATATTTTTTACGTAACTTATTTTCGAAATATTTTCGTAATACGTATAATTTTTATTAATTTAGGTTATATATAAAATAAAAAGTAATTATTTTACTATTTTTTAGGATTATTTTATAATTTTATTTATTATATTTTGGTAATTTTATTTCGATTTGGTTTTTAAAAAATTTTTCGTATTTATAATATTATGGTAATATTTTAATTATTATTTTTAGCTTTAAAAGTTAGTATTATAAATCGTTATTTACTTTATATAACCGTATTTTGATTATGATAATAACGCGTCGTATATATTTATTTTGCTTTTTTTTTTATATATATCGTATTTTTTTAGGTAATAAAGTTTTTGTCGTATCCTTATATTTGCATTTGTTATCGTCGTTTTTAATTAAGTAATAAGATTTTTTTTTAAGTCGTTTTCGTTAATGGAAAATAAAATAAATTTTATTTGGCCAGTTTTTTAATTAATTAAAGGGTTATATTAATATAATTATTTTTTACCGAAAATTATATCGTAATTTCGTATTAAAATAATATCGAAATTAATAATTTATTTTTATCCTTAAATATAGGTTTCGAAATAATTAATTTTGCAATTAACTTATCCGTTATTATAAGTAAATTTGGTACTTTCGGTATTTTTGATTTTATAAGGTTCGGTTTTATCTTTTTATAGTAAACGTAACTTATTTATTATTTCCGGTTTGATATAATTCGGGTCGGTTTTATAATTTATTATAACGGTATATTATTTTTTTCTGATTCGTATTTTAATTATAATAAAAAAAATTTTTATCCTTTTTATTATCGTATATAAAATTTTTTTAAAGGGTATATATTAATTTTTTTTACTTTTGTTAACCCGTAATTTCTTTATAAGTAATATTTTTCTTTTAAGGGTTATGTTTATAATTACTTTAATTATCCTTTTTGTTAATATAATTAAACTTTTAGCTTAAAGATTTTTTCCTTATATCGTTTTATTTAATTCGTTAGGTTAATAACTTGCTTTTTAAGTATTTCGGCTTTTTTTGATTAATTTATCGTTATAACCTATTTTTTGTTTATTATTATTATTAGCTGGTTTAAATGTTTTTGTCGTTTTTAATATTAGGCATAATACCGGGTTATTTCGGTTAATCGTTCGTTAATTTTTTTTTATATCTTTTTTTTTTTTTAAATCCTTAGCATAACTTTTGCGGAAATAAAGATTATTTAATATTTCGTTTTGGGTTTTTATTATTATTTAGTAAACCTATTTTTTTATATTTTATGGTTATATTATTCATAATAATATATAAGGTTTTATTTAAAGCAATTTTTTTTTGGTTAATTTTTTTTAGCCGTAAGTAAGTTAATAATATTTTAAGTAATTTAAATACGTAAGTATTTATATTATTTTTAATCCTTAAAATTATTCTTTATTTATATATAGAAGTTAAATTTTTATTTATATATATATATAAATCGTTATTAAATATATTTTTATTATTTTTCGTATCGTAAATAATAAGTTTTTTTGTACTAAATGGTATATAATTTCTTATATCGATCGGGCTTTTTTGGATATAAGGCTTCGTCCTAATTTTGGTATTTTTTGATTTATTTACTTAATTCTTATTATTTTTGTCGTTATTATTTTCTTTGTTACGTTCGAAATATTCGTATTTTTGGTACTAATTTTTTCCATTTTTTATGTTCTTATAACCATTAAGTAACCGTTAGGCCAGTTATGGTAACGCGTTATCGGATAATTACGGCTTAAAAAAGTACCTTAACCTTTCGTAATCTTTTTCGTATTTCCGGGGATAGGTTAGGGTTTTTTTTTTTCCTGATTATACCGAATGTAATAACCTTTTTATCCTTTGGCTATTTTTTAGGTACCGGGGTCTAACCGTTATATTATTATTTCCTAAAGGTTTTATATTAACTTTTTACGTAACTTATTTTATTATAATTATAACATTTAATTTAGTTCCAGTCTTTTTTTTATATTATTTTTAATTTTATAAATTTTAAGGTTATTCCGTAAGTAATAAAAAATATATCGCGTTTTTTAATCTAATTAATTTCCGTAAATCTGGGTTTGGAAATAAATTATCTTTTTTTTTTATCGTCGCTTATATTATCGGTTATCGATTTTAATTACCTTTATAATATACTTATTTAAAATAATAAAACGTATTATTTTAACAATTTCGTTTTTAACGTCGTCCTTTAAACCCTTATAAAAAATATCGATTAAGTTATCGTTTTTTTCGTTTATTTATTTTGCTTTAATTATAAGGTTTTTAAACGTTATTACGTATTTAAACGTTAATTTCTTTTATTTTAAATCGAAAATCTTTTACGTTACGGTTTTTTTTTCGTTTGGATTTCCGAAATTAACCCTTAATTTTTTTTTAAAATTAATATAATATTAAAAAAGGATCTTAATAATTTATTATTAATCTAACTTTCCATTTTCTAAATAATTTCGTAAGGTAAATTCGAACTAATCCAAAACGTTTCCCTTAAAAAATGCCGTAACCGTAAAAATTTTATCGGCCTTATTAATAATTTTTTCGAAACGAAAATAAACGCGTACTTAAGTAAGAAAACTTTATACGTTACCTTTTCCGTCGTAAGGTTCGGATTTTTTGGACTTAATTTTAATTTCGTTAATTTTGGTAACATTAATTTGGGCCTTTAGGTATTAAACGGCCTCCTTAAATTCCTTAATCGTATCCTTATATTACTATATAATAAGTTTTTAGATATTATCCGATATGTTAACGATATAACGTATTACTTAAAGTTTAATTATATTATTAAATAAAAGCTTATAACGTATAACGGCTAATTAATTTAATTAATTATTAAACCTTAATCGTACGGTTTATATTAATAATAATATTATAAAAATTTAAATAATAAGTTAAAGGTATAATTACGTTTAATAATAATAAATATTAAAAATAATTTAAGTAACCAAATTATATTATAAACTAATATTATCTAAATTATAAGAAAGTAACGAACGTATATATGCTACTTTTGGCTCGATTAACTCGACTGGACTTTATTTCTTTTTTGGTAGTCAAGTCCCCTCGAACCCATCGAGCCACCTCGAATCGCCACCCGGCTCGATTAGCTCGACGTACCAACTCCTTTTAGGCCCAATCAGGTCCCTTAAGCCCATCGAGCCCGTCACGTAACCCTGGTCCACATCGGAGGCTCGTCTCACAACTTCCGACCGTCTGTTTCTGTGCCAAGGGCTCTGGTCATAACAAAAACTTAACAGATCATAAATAAAATTATAATTATTAATATATGCTAATTTTTAGAATTTACCGGTTACGTACGACGTTTGGTTAAAAATTATAACAAACTTGCTAATCCCTTAACCGAGCTTATTATTAAAAAGTACGTCGGAAAAGAATTCGAACTTTTAAAAAAAGCTAATTTTAAAAGAAAAAGATTTAAGAATAAAATCGTTAATACCCCGGTAATTAAGTTATCAAACTATAACAAAAAAAAAACCATTTAAAATAAACGTATTAAATTACGCGCTTAAAACAGTTCTAAATAACTAAAAAGTAACGGAAAATAGTACCTAATGGCTTATTTTTTTAAAGCTTTTAAAAATATAAAACTTAAATATCTTATTTACGACAAAAGGTTATTAGCGATTATTCTAGCACTTAAGGAATAAAAACCTTTTTTTAATAAAACCAAAAAATTATTCGATATCTATTTAAACTATAAAAGTTTTATTCGATTTATAATAACTTAAAAATTAAATAAACGTTATTAAAATTTAATAGTTTTTTTATCTAAATTTAACTTTAAAATCTAGTATATTAAAGGGAAAAAAATATTTAAGGAAATATTTTAAACCGAAAAGAAATTACGATACGAAAATCTCTAAATGTTACATATAAATATTATATCGTAAAAACGATAAAATGGTACAGTTATATATAACCCTAAAATAACTTATTTCAGAAAAATTAACTTAATTTAAAAACTTTTTTAATCTGGAAAAACGAAAAAAGGGTAAACAATTAAAAGGAAATAATAAAAATTATTTATTATTTTATGGCAAAATTTAAATTCCCATTAATAATATGAAGAATTTATTAAAGGATTTTATCAAAACGCCTTACATAAATATTAGGGAATATTTAAAATTATTAAACGATCTTAAAAGGAATATAACTTTTTAAAATTCTACCAAATAATTAAATAAGTAATTTAGGATTATAAGGCTTATAATAAGGCTAAGATATCTGATTATAAGCCGTAGAGTTTATTATAACTTATAAATATACCTAATAAAATATATAATATTATAATTTAAAATTTTATTATTAATCTTTTTATATTAAAAAACCTATCATCAAAGTCGAAGCTTATCGGCAACCACGCATCAGTCTGCTTCAGAGTGAGGTTCTGCTTCAAAGTAAGGTTCTATGGGACTAAGATATATAATTATCTTAACCGTAAAAACCATTAATCAGTCATCGTGTTCAAAGATACTGGGTATAGTATCTATCGTACAGATTATATATATATAATACTTTTTTATATATTTGGCTCAGCTTGGAAATTAAGCCTTAAATTTATATCAACCTTGCATATTAAAAAACCTAATTATTAAAGTAAAATACGATATATTATGGATAATTATTAATAAACTTACTAAATATAAATACTTTTTATCTTTTAAAAAAAAACTGTAACGGTAAAATAAGTAGGTTACGCCTTCGTTTAGTATTATTTCGATAAATACGGAATACTAGAAAAAATTATTTTTGATCAAAATAATTTTTTTTTCTAAATTCCGTACTAGCCTTTTTAAGAAAATTCATATTAAGTTAAAGTTTTCGATAATTTATTACTTTTACATAGATAATTAAATAGAACGGTTAAATTAAATCTTAAAATAATACCTTCGAAATTATATTAATTATTAGCAGGATAATTAAGTTAAGCCTTTATCATTTATATAAATAATTTATAATACGTCCTTTGACGAAAATATGGATATACTACCACATATAGCCGTATATGAATATAAAGCAGTAACCTAACAGCCAAAGTAATTAATACTTAAGGAACCGGTTATTATTATAATAACTTTACGAATAAAAATAATGGGAATTAAAATTAAAACGATATAAGCCCGACTTTAAATTAAGTTATAATTTTTGTAATAGAAAATAACCCAGTATTATAATAGGAAAAAAATTAAAGGACTAATTTTAACAAAAGAAAATAAAATTTACTTATTACGTTAAAAACAAAACGTAATGTTAAAGTTTTTTTAAATTAAGTCGAAAAAACCTAGTAACAAGTTTAAATATAAATAATATAATTTATTTAAAATTAAAAGAATTATTATAAAACTTAATTATAAATTATTATTACTTAAATCTATAAAAATAAACTTTATATTTTATATTTTCTTATTAAAACCAGGCCCAAAAAAGCCCCGCTTAAAAAGAATCTTGAAATTTAAAAAAAACGATAATAAATACGAAATTTAAAAAATATTAGATTTTATAATAATCAAAAACAAAATCCAGTACCTGGTTAAATAAATAAACTGCCTACCTATAAATAATATATAAAAATTACTTAAATACCTAACGAATACAATGTACCTGCTTAAGGATTTTTACCGACAAAATCCTAACCGATTAACTTTAATACGGCTAAGGTCGTAAACGATAACGGTCCCCCGCCTAAATCCAGGTCTACGGTATTCTAATCGAAAAAAAACGCCTCCGTTATAACGTTTATTTTAAAGGTTAACTAAGCTTATTCCGCTTCTATACGACGTTACTCCTTTTTAAACCTTTCGCGTTTTTCTAATTAATTTAATTCTAAATTTTCCTTTAATATCTTTAAGGCCCTTTTTTTAAAAAAGGTTTTATTAAAAACGTAACTGCCTTAACTTCCTAATAAACTTTATCGATTTTTTATTTTACTTACGACGTTTGTATTTTATAACCTTTTAATACGCCAAAACTTTATTATACAAAATACGCTATTTCCTTTATAAACGTTTTTGCGTTTCATTCATTTTTTTAACAAATTTATGGCCGAAACGTTATAAAATAAACGCTAATAAGAAATATAATAATTATAATTCGAATACTTTAAAAAATAAAAATATTTAAGTTTACTTAACCCAATATAACTTAAATAAAAAAAGGCTTTAATCTTAAAAGGTTTAATTATTATAATTCAAATAATACGAAAATTATATTGATTTACGCGTAACTTTTTTTTCAGTTTTTTTTTTAAATTAGGTTTATTATAATAACATTAATTAAAAAGTGGCGAAAAGTTATTTTAATAAAATAAAAAAAGTTACCTACGGTTTTTATCTTTAGGATAAAAATCCTTAAAAAAAGGAAATAATGTTATAATATAGAAATAAGGGTTCCTGCCTTAAAAAGACCGGTTTGCGGAACCTGGTATAGGCTTTTTACGGCTAATTTTCGGTCGAAAAAGCTTGGCTTTCCCCGCGCCAAGATATAATAATCTGATGGATCTGGTGGATCTGGAACGGGATTCTACAAATCTCATAATCTACGATATATTTATTAAATCTAAAATGGGTATATAACGGCCGGTTTTTACATAAATAATATGTATTTAATGTCGCTTTTTAGCTATTAATTTAAAGTTTTAATTAAAGGTATCGTTTTCTGATTAAGGGAAAAATCCGCAAACCTGTTTAACGAACACCTTATTTATCGTGCTATTATTACCTGTAAATCAAGACCCCCATTTCGGATACTGCTTATACCTCCAGGTGGATGTATAACAGGTTCGTTATACCTTAAACTTTTTAATAGCATAATAAACCAAAAAGCCTTCCTTATATCACGTTAACGCTAGTCGCTTTTTAATAACTATATTCCGTAACAGTTAGCCTGCATTAAAAATAATCCTTTTATTAAAGCTTCCCGAAACCGTAACGTTGCAAATGTTACAGGCGTTACAAAAACACCTACGCCTATAACCCTTAAAAACCCTTTATTAGCAACTCTTATAATAAATCGAAAGCCTATTACGAAATACCCGTCTATACCTGCTTCCGGTATATAGGCCGAATTCGATAAAGATTTCAAGGTCCGTAAAACCTTATCGATTACGTTCGAATACAAAAAAGGTAAAAGTTACCTTAATTATAAAAATATTAACCCCTATATATATTAGGTCAAAAACGGCATTCGTTATTATAATATAATAGCCCGATAGTTCGTTCGTTAATATAATGATATTAGCCGATAAAACATTATATATAAAACATTTTCGATTAAACTATATAGCGAACTTTATAAAAAAAAATAACGCGGCAAACGCGGAATTCCAAAACGTTAGAAAATGGTACGAAATAAGCTAGCTTTTAAAAGTTCTGGAAGCTAAACCTTTAAAGCACAAAAATAACTGTAATAATAATAATAAGAATATTATATATAATTATTCCGAAAAAGACTTCTTAAATAAAATAATTAATAAGTTTTAAATTAATAAAGAATAATCCTTAACGGGATATATTATATAATAAAATTATTTAATTATCTAAACCCTTTAAAACATTTCGCATTTAACGGTTCCGGCGAACGAATATAATAATTAACAGTTACCTTTTATATTATACCTTTTAACTTAAACGAATAACAATTCTTTCGACCTATTTATTTGTAATTTTTTGTCCCTTATTCCTAAAAATACGGATACCGATAAATTACTTTAAAACGTATATAAAAATCCGTAACAGCCTATAACGGTAACGTAAAGAAAATTAAGTATTTATATAACGCCTTATAAAATAATAATATTACGCTTTAATAAATACGTTACCTGTTTAACGAAAATATATTTCATCAGGAAATAAATAGAAAATGTTTAGGCCCTTTAAATTATACGTTATATTATATATATAAAACGCGCTTAAATTTGAAAACGCTTTCGAAAACTTAAAAGTACCATTTTATTCATAATCGAATAAACTATTTCGTAAAAATAATAATTAAAAGTAACCTTTTTTGCACCGTATAATATTATTACTTAGAAATTATTAATTTTATTACCAAAAATCTAAATTTCTAAAAGGCATATAAAATAACCAAAAAAGGCCCCGTTTTAACTAACATGTTTTATGAATAATACGCATAAAAAACGAAATATTTTCCAATACAAACCCCTTTTATTCGTTAAACAACGGTATACTTTTTTTAACTAGTAAAACGTAAAAAAAACTAGGCATTTTAAAAGATTTTACTGTTTAACAAAAAAGGTACGATACTATTATAACGTATATTAATACCCGTACCCCTAATATATTAACGTCTTGTTAACGATATAACCTTTTTAAAGGTTCTTTTAAACCTTAACCGTTTTTAACGCGTATATACGTAACAAAGTAATCCGAAACTTATCGTCATTACCGCCTTAAAGTTACGGGTAATTAGAATAAGGAAAAATACGATAAACGGCGTAGCTTATCCCTTAAAATAACGTTACCTAAAAACAGAAAGCTTAAAAAAATACGATACGAATATTTAATACGGGAAAGAATTTAATAACAATTTAACATGTTGCGTTCTACTGTATATATATTAATTACTTGAATCCCAATTTACGCGTACGGTCTTAAAATGTCCCTTAATTTCCTCCCTCTGTTACCCAATCCGTTCGTAACAGTTTACAAGGAACAACCCGAATTGCTCGTCGTCAAAAAATCGTCAAAAGTATAGCTAACTATTACAGCACAGGGACAGGGGTTCCTGTCTTTAGAGAAACCTGTCCTTGGAGCCTGGTACGAGCCCCATACGGCTGAGCTAGGCTTTTCTCGCCAAGATCAAGGTAATCTAAGTAATTTAAGTAATTTCCCAGATTGCAGAAATCACATAAATCCCAGGAAAATTCGTTAAAATAAAAATGGATATATAATAATCAGTTGTTTTCATAAATAACATTATTTTTAATTCCTGTTTTAATTATGATAATTATTTTCCGGTCAAAGAAAAAATTTATAAACATTTTTAACGAATATTTCATTTATTATATTATTATTATAAATAAATTAAAACCTTTATTTTCGGATATTACTTATACCTTTAAATAAATATATAATAAATTCCTCATACTTTAATAATTTTTTATATAATAACCGGAGAATAGTTTAAGGTTTTATTAAGCATAACTTTTCTTAAACTTAATAAAAAACGATATTATAAAAGAACGTTTAATAAGTAAATATTATATTTAATTTCCGTTATTGCTAATAAAATATTAATAGCCAGATTATATAATTTACTTTTTATTAAAATAGCTTTTTAATTAATCGATGTTATAAAATCTGTAACTCTTAAAACTAAGAGTTTAGAAAAACTCTTTTCTTTTAAATAAGAACTTATTCTTGCTTTTAAGGAATTTATTAAGCTCCAAGATAAAAAAAATCAAACCAAAAGAAAAAAATAAAGGAAAAGTACGGCGCGAAAATAAAAAAAGGAAAAGAAAATTATAACCGGTAAGCAATTAAACCTTATAATAAAAAAACTTATAAAATTTAAATAAAAAAGTGTCAAATTCGTTCGATGAATAAAAAAGGTTCTTATACCCTTTTTAAAAACGATTATTTCCCGTTTAAGAAATTTAACTTCCGTTTTATTTAACTAAAATTGAAAAACAATTATATCCTTTCCCGCTTATTACGGAATCCCCGAAATTGAAGGTTATAAATTAATTTCCCTTAAGCCTTATAATGGATTTATGAACGTAAAAAACTTTACCTTAAATAATACGAAAATCTTTTAACGGAGGATTATTAAAAAATAATAATCATTTTGTAATTATTTATAAAAAAAGTGTTTAATTAGTTGGAATTTATTTTTAAAAGTTACTTAACGAATTATCCCCAAGATTATTTAAGTATTACTAATTATATTTTTAACGATTACGAATAGTTGAAAAAACGAAGATAAACCTTTTTCGGAAATATAAATATATAATAATAAGTAATTAAATAAATATATAACATTAAGCAAATTATATCCGTAGCTAAATATACGGCGGAAACTAACCGTTTAATAACCATTTTTAAGTTATTATAAGATATATTATTTTTCTTCTTTCATAATAACCCAGAACTTTAGGTTGGGGATAAAATATTTACTTTACTTAAAACTGGACTTTTCGAAAAGTATATTAATAAGGTTATTATTACCGACCGACGTACTTTTAATTAATATTTTAAAAGAAAAGGTACTAATAAACGAAATAACGATAGACGTTTTAATAATAAAAAAGGATAGATTTCAGAAGGAAGTTAATGCCGTTTCGGAGGAGTTTAAGAAAGATATAGTGGGGGTGCAAAAGTCTCGGTAAATTTCTGCACGCTTTACAAAATCGCGTACTTTTTCCATTTTAATACTAATACCTTTTATACTTTAATTATAAGTAAACAACTTAATTTAGGTCCAATTATTCCGCGAAAGAAATGGTTACTTTATACGAGGACGAAATAAAAGTCCGAAAAAGATTTAGGCGAAAACTTTACCGAAATCGCAAAAAAATACGGCATGTTATTTATTACCGTTTAAGGTATTTATAATCGTTATATGCGTTAAAATTTAACCTAATTTTCGTTACGTTCGGATCGTTTACGTAAATTTCAGCCGGTATATAAAAAGTATATATAGCGTTTTATTAAATCTAATCCCTTTATATTAATCGTTAACTTTATCGAATTATATTATCCCCATATCTTTAGGTAAACTTTAATGTTATAACTTCGTAAAAAGGGAATAATATGTTAACGCGTATTTTAACGACCGTTTTTAATCCCGGAATATGCGAAACGAAAGCTTTTTTAAGTTTTAAAGTATCGCGATAAATTTATCGAATAATAGCAAAAGGTTTTATTTAGCGACGAAACGAATATAAACCGCGGTTATGGTACGCGGGCGTAGTAAGCTTTTAGTTAAAAAGGTTTTTAATATATTATCCCTTTTAACCTTAATTATTACGTTAATTCTTAATTGTTTTTTTTAAACAAAAAAATCCCGTTTATTATCCGAATATATATAACCCCGATATAAAAAAACCGGTTAAACGCAAATATTTTAAAATGGTTTCCGGTATAAAAAACGGAATTTTTTAATAATTTTCGATAACGACCTTAAGGCCGTCCGGGACGGAATAACCGGCCGTATTTATCGTAATTATTTCGATAAATACTTTCCCGAATATTTCGATAAAAACTTTAGTTTTATATAAAATAACGTTTCCGTTTATACCGTCCGAATCGTAAAAAATAATTTCGAACGAACGTTATCGAAGTATTAAAACGGGCTTTATATTTGCCCGATTTAAACCCTATCGAAAACGCATAAAAATTATTAAAAAAAATATCCAAAAAAAACTAAAACTTAAGTTACTTAATAATATACAAACGTATTAAATTAACTTATTATTATTATAATTACCGTATAAAAAAAATTCGCAAAAATTATATTAAATAACCTAATAAATAACATACTGAAATAAATCGAAGTTATAATTGTAGCTTTAGGCTGGTATACGAAGTATTAAAATAATTTACCGTATCCGTAATATATTTATTTATAATTAATTAAATTTATTAGCAATTTTATTAAAAATTAACGAAAATACGTATAAGTGAAGTTATAAAGGTGGTAATAGAAAATATGGGATATGGAGACTAAACCGAGACTTTTGCATACCGACTGTAAATCCAAAATTAAGTATTTTAATTATGGTAAAAAGGGCTATTTTAAAAGTGAATATAGCTTCCTATTAAAAAAGAGAAACCTTAAAAGAAAAGGATCTTTTAGCTTAACAAAAAGGTCCGTGCGGCCGAACGAGAAATAATTAATAAAGAAAAAGATAAAAAAATGTACACCTTATTTCCGCTAATTAAGAATTTACTATTGCTATAATTAGTAGGGTTAAAAATAATAATCTAGAATATAAAAATTATATTATTTTCAAAAATATTATAATTAAAGCTGATAAATATTATCTAATATTAGAAACGTTTAAAGTAATTATTACGATAGGATATATTAGTTATATTAATATATAGGGGTATAAAACATAAGACCACAACGGTTAATTACAAAAGAGTCTCGGTAGTTATGGTAATTATCCTTAAAATACTGCATTTTTCCAGAATATACGGTGCATGTTAAACCTTTAACAAATAATTATAAGTTTTTACATTTTATTACCTGTTATAATTATAAATACTTTATTATTTACTTGTTAAAGGATAACGACTTTTGTCTAGGATATAATAAGGCAACGTTTATAAAACCAAACGATAAATATAAGTATATAAAAACCCCGTAATGGCCAAATTACCCGAAGTTTTATTACTTTATTACGAGTACAGGAATAGCGGTTCCTATCTTAGAGAAACCGGCCTCTGGAGCCTGGTATAAGCTCCTCGCGGCTGATTTTCGGATAAGGAAAGCTTCAATTTCCCTGCGCCAAGATATGGTAATCTAAAAAAATTGGGATAATCTAGGGGCCATATTACAGAAATCATACAAATATACGACATATTTATTAAATCTGGAGGGATATATAATGAACTGATTTTTATATAAATAATATCTATTTAATTTCGCTTTTTAACTATTACTTTAAAATTTTAATTAAAAGTATTATTTTCAAATTAAAGAAAAAATCCGCAAACCTTTTTAACGAATACCTTATTTATTATATTATTATTATTTATAAATCAAAACCCCTATTTCGGATATCACTTATACCTCCAGGCGGATATATAATAAGTTTGTTATATTTTGATAACTTTTTAATTATTAATTAAGGAATAAGTTAAGGTCTAATTAAGTATAAATTTTCCTAAATTTAATAAAACCGATATTATAAAATAACGTTTAATAAATAAATAGCATATTAAATTTCCGTTATTAGCAAGTAAAAAAATAATAATTAAATTAACTAACTTGCCCTTTATTAAAGCCATTTTTTAATTAATTAATAATATGGTACTTATAATTACCACAGTTAAAGGCTTAAAACCCTTTTTTTCCCCTAACAATAACCTATCCCTACCCGTAAAAAATCTATTAAGGTCCAGCTTAAAAGGTTAAATAAAAACGAGAAAGCTAAGGAAACGTATAGCGCAATAATAGGAAAAGGAGATAAAAAAAGCTTATAATTAACGAACGATTAAATCTTGAAGCTGAAAAAGTGATATATCTTAAATGAAAAATGGCGAAATTCGCCCGATAAATAAAAAAGATTTTTATACCCCCCTTAAGAATTACTTCCCTTTCAAAAACCCTAACTTTTTCCTTATTTAATCGAAAGTAAGAAAAAACTATACCCTTTCCCACTTGTTATAAATTGCTTAATATTTCAAGTTATACGCTAATCCCCCTTAAACCTTACGATAAATCTACGGACGTCAAAGATTTTTAATTAAGGCCAAATTTTACCTTAAGTAATACGAAAGTTTTTTAACGGAAAATTACCAGAAAGTAATAATTATATCGCAAATTATTTATTAAAGAAATACTTAATTAATTCGAACTTATTTTTAAGGATTAGTAAACAAATTATCCCGATAAGTATTTACATATTATTAACTATATCTTAACGATTACGAATATTTTAAAAAACGAATATAAACCTTATACGAAAATATAAATAAGTAATAATATATAATTAAATAAATATACGGCTTTAGGTAAATAACGTGAGCAGATAAGTATATGATTAAATTTAACCGGTTAATAATTATCTTTAAATTACCAAAAGATGTATTATTCTTCGCCCTTCATAACCCCTTAAAACTCTAAGTTAAACATGAAATATTAAAAGTACTTAAAACTGGATTTTTTAATAATTATAATAACAAGGTTATTATTACTAATCGATGTATTTTTAATTAATACCTTAAAAAAAGGACTAGCAGACAAATGATAAAAACTTTCTAATAAAAAAATTTTTTTTATCAAAAAGCTAAGTCCGTTTAAATATTTAAAAAAAAATAAAGCTGAATTTAAATATTTTAATTATAGTAAAAAGGGTTATTTTTAAATCTAATATCTCTTTTATTAAAAAAAAAGGAACCCTTAAAAGGATAAAATTTCTAAATTGAAAAAGGAAAACTACGGGGCCGAACCAGAAATAAATAATAAATAAAAGGATAAAAAGAAGGTAGACTTTATTTTACCGATTAAAAACTTATTATTTTTACGACTAGCAGGGCAAAATAATAATCTAGAACGTGGAAATTATACTATTTACAAAAATAATACGGTTAAAATTTATAAGTATTATCTAGAATTAATAACTTTTAAAGTAGCTATTACAATATAAGGTAAAGTGTTATTAATAAGGTATCAAAGCTATATATAAGCTAACGCCTGGACCATAACAGTAAGTACATATATGCACCGTCGTCGTCTAAATACGCGACGCGTCCAAATACATACATATACGATTAATAACACGACGCAACCGGAGGACATATTCCAAAAACCGTACCTAAGGCGGACCGGATGAAAAACCGTATAGGGGTTATAGCTACGGTGATAAAGAAATTTGATTACGTATACTATATTTTTGATTGGTTCCAGAGCCCCGCCAAGCTCCAACGCCCCTAACCACTCTAATTGTCGCCTGACACGGCACGAAGCCGAAGCTCCAAATGGTCCGTGCACTGGGCTAGGCGCCACCCAGAGCACGTTATCCCATACTGGATTCGAACCAACCGTCCTGTTGCAAGCTGAGGTTGCCCGGGCCTGCAGCAAGCGCGCGAAAAAAGACACTCAGGCTCGCGACCACTGATGAGCCATTAGGACGTAACTATTACGTTAAGATATTTATTACGGTAATATATAAAAATGTAAAATATATAATTAAAACGGTTAGTTACGAAAAGTTTTCCGTAATTATAATTAATTAGTTTTAAAATATAAGATATACCTTATACCTTTAATAAATAATTATAGATTTTTATATTTTATTACTTATAATAATTATAATTACTTTACTTCTTACGTATTAAAAGAAATAATAGCTTTAAGCGAGAATATAACGTTAAAATACTTACGGAATTAGATAATAGGTATAAATATATGAAAACCCGGACTTTGCAAATTACAGGACCCAAAAATGGGCTAGAAAAAGGAAACCATTTTTAAATGCGAATTCCGTAACAAGAAATAGTTTATGTATATGGATAACTATTGTACTAAGTCTATTATTAGAAAGGTATACGAATAAAAACGCCATTTAATCTTTAAAATATATTAATTAAAAATTGCAAAAGTTTTTAAAAATCCGGTACCAAAAAGCCCTTAGATATAAATACTTATACAAAAAAAGAAAATTAATACGGCATTAAATCGCAAATTTAATTTATAATAAAAACAAAATATTTAACAGCATAATCGATTCTGGCACAAAAAAAAGTATTTGTTTATAAATAGCCGAAAAGTACCAGATTTTATTTTAAAATATAAGTAGCAATTATATAAATTACAGATAATTAATAAAAAGGTATTTACATATAATAACGGTCCAGTTTTTAAAAAAAACCAAAAAGCTCATAATTTAAATATAAGAATATTTAAAAAAAAGCTTCGTCGATAATACTAATATTTAAAGAAATAATATTATTTTCAAAATATTAAAACTTCGTTTTAATAATCCATGGCTTAATTAAAGTAATTAAACATCTTCCGAAAATAATTTTAAATCTTTTTTAATAAATATTTTATATAATTTAAAAAATTAAAGTTTTAAATTTAATAGTTATAATGACCCTTAAATATCGACGATTTAAAAAATTATTTCAGGAACGAATCCGTAAAGAAATATTTAATTATAACTAATAGGATTATAAAATTTCTGTTAAGGAAAATTATTATTAAACATCTTTCTAAATTTATTATATAAATACTAAAAAGTTTTTAACGAAACCATAGAAAAGGTGATATTTAAAAATCAGAATTCTTTAAAAGGTATCCAGTTATAATAGTAATAGAAATAAAAAATAGCAAAATTAAAATCGATAAGAATAAACTGTAATATACCGACGAATTTATAATTGTGGATAATTAAACGATATTATGGTTAAATACAGCTTAAGGTTAATAAATATTATAAAGAATATTAATAAAACTAAATAATTTACAACTATAAATTTATAAAATAATTATTGTTTAATTTAAATCGCTAAAAGCGAAAACTAAGAAACCGCCTTTAGCATTATTTATGAATATTATAAATATAAAGTTACATTATAAAAATTAATTAGTGATTTAATTAGCTTCTAGCATATATTTATTATTAGCTTACGAGAGTCTTTACATAAATTTATATTCGTTTACTTAAATAATATTCTTATTTCTTCAGAAATTTTAAAGGAATATTAAAAAAATATCGCTTAGATTTTAAAAATCTTTAACAAAGCCAACTTATAAATAAACGCAAAAAGAAAACGTTTAATAGCTTTAAAAATTCAACTTTTTAAATTTTACCATTATCCCTAAAGAAATGCAAATCTAAAAATTTAAATTAAAAGCCGTTAAAACTTAACTTATTCTAAACAGAATTACCATTACTAAGATCCGTTAATTTTTAAAATTTACCCGTTACGTACCATTTTTAATTAAGGATTATAATAAACTTACTAACCCTTTAACCAAATTTATTACCAAAAAATATATGAAAGATAAATTTAAGCTTTTTTTAAAAAAAATAAAAAAGCTTTTAGAAAAGTTAAGAACAAATTATTAACGCCCCGGTAATTAAATGATTAAACTATAACAAATAAAAAGACTTAAAATAAACATTTTAAATTATGCCCTTAACGTAATTTTAAAGCAATATAAAAACAACTGGAAATGGGACTTAATAACGCATTTTCTTTAAGCTTTTAAGGCCGTAAAACTTAAATATTCCATTTATAATAAAGAATTATTAATAATTATTTTAATATTCAAAAAATAAGAATCTTTCCGTAATAAAACCAAGAAATTATTTAATATTTATGCAGATTATAAAAACTTTGTTCGATTTATAACGATTTAAGAATTGAATAAAGGCGTTAAAAATTAAATAATTTCTATATTTAAATTTAACTTCAAGATTTACTATATTAAATTTAAACAGAATATTTAAACGGATATTTTAAGTTGAAGAAAAGTAAGATTTAAAGGCTTCTTAACGATATTTATAAATATTATTTTTAAAGTATATTAAAATAATATATTCATAAATAACCTTAAAATAACGTATTTAAAAAATTATTTTAGTTTAAAAGGTTTATTAGTTAAAAGGAATAATAAAAACTAATTATGGTTTTATGGCAAGATTTGTATCACGCGTTAGTAATAAAAAGATTTATGAAAAGATTTTACGAAAACCTTTTATACGATGCTAAGAAAAATTTCAAATTATTAAATGTTTTTAAGAAAAATATAACATTTAAAAACTTTAAGCAATAATTAAATCGATAATTAAGAATGGTAATATTTATATTAAGGCCAAATTAATTTGCTATAAATTATAATAATAGTTATAATCTAGAGATATATTTAATAAGATATGGAATATTAGAGCTTAAAATTCCATAATTAACTGTTTCATAGTAAAAAGTCTATTTATTAAAAATAAATATAATACGGTATAAATAATTATTAATAAACTTCCAAAATATAAATACTTCTTATCCTGTAAAGGAATTATAACGGCAGAAAAATTAACTTCTGCCTTTATTTAATATTATTTCGACAAATGCGGAGTACTAAAAAGAATTATTTTTAATTGAAATAAACGTTTTATTTCCAAATTTGGTACCAGCTTCTTTAAACAGATTAGTATTAAGTTTAAGTTTTTAATAACTTATTACTCTTAAATAAATAATTAAACAAGAAAATTAAATTAAATTTTAAAATCATACTTTTAAAACTACGTTAATTATTAAGAAAATAATAAAGTTAAACTTTTATTATGAACGTAAATAATTTATAATATATCCGTTAATAAAAATAGAAATATATTACCTTATATAGCTATCTATAAATATCAAGCAAAAATGTAAGGACCAGAATAGTTAATGCGCTAAATACCAGTTGTTATTAAAATAACTTCAGGGAAAAGAAATAATAATAATAAAAATACAATGATATAAACCCGACTTTAAATAAAATTATAATTTTTGCAGTAAAAAATAACCTAATACTATAATTAAAAATATTAAAGGACTAATTTTAACAAAAGAAAATAAAATTTACTTTAAAAAAAAAGGTTTCGAAAACTATTCAGAAACTATTATTAATTAAAACCATAAAAGTATACCTTATATTTTATATTCCCTTATTAAAACTAGCTTTAAAAGAAAGTTTTGCTTCAAAAAGCCTTAAAATTAAAAAGGATAATAACGAATACGAAACCGAAACAATATTAGATTCTAAAATAATTAAAAACAAAATCTAATATCTGGTTTGATAAATAAATTACAAAATTAAAGATAATATATAAATACCATTTAAGTACTTAACAAATACGATAAACTTAATTAAAGATTTTTACAGCCAAAATCCTAATCGACAGTTTTTAATACGGCAAAATCATAAACGATAACGGTCCCCCGCCTAAATCCAGACTTACGGCGTTCCAGTCGAAAAAAAAACCGTTTCCGTTATAACGTTTATTTCGGAAACTAACTAACCTTATTCCGGTTCCATACGACGTTACTCATTCTTTAACCTTTCCCATTTTTCTAGTGAATCCAATTTCAATTTCTTTTTTTATATTTTCAAACACTATTTTATAAAAAAGGTCTTATTAAAAAGGTCTTTTTAAGAACCTAAACGCCTTAACTTTTTAACAAATATTTACGATTTCTGGTCTTATTAACGCTATAATTTAACTAACCTTTTTTTATAACTTGTTATTACTTTTTGATAACCTCTTAATATACCAAAAAATCATCCTTAATTTCCCGTTATATTTTTAATAAACGTGCTTACGTTTTATTTCTTTCTTTAATAAATTTATAATGGAAAGATTATAAATAAGGCTTAATAGTAAATATAATAATCATAACTTAAATACTTAAAAAATGAAATATTCAAATGCGTGAAAATAAATATAGTTTGAATAAGGGAAAACCTTAAACCCTAAGATTCTAATTATTATAGTCTAAATAATATAAAATTTATATTAATTTGCCGGTAATTTTCTTTACGGGTTTTTTCTAATTTAACTTATTATAATAAAATTAGCTAAAAAGTTTCGAAAAACCCTTTCAATAAAAAAACAAGGCTACTTACGGTTTTTAACTTTAAAACAAAAATGCTTAAAGAACGGAAATAATATTACAATATAAAAATAAGGGTTCTTATCTTAAAGAAACCGGCCTTTAAAGCCTAATATGAGCTCCTTACGGCTCATCTTCGGATAAGGAAGGTTTGGCTTTCCTTACGCTAAAATATGATAATCTGGAGGATCTAGGTAATTTGGAAACCAAATTATACAAATTATATTTACTTTTATAATACATTTATTAAATCTATATCGATATATACCGGACGGATTCTTATATAAATAGCACCTATTTAAATCCCGCTCTTTAGCTATTAATGTAAGTCTGCAATCAAAAGCATTATTTTTTAATTAAAGGAAAAGTCCGCAAACTTCTTTAACGAACACCTTATTTATTATGTTATTATTAATTGCAAATTAAGAGCTCCATTTCAGATACTATTTATACCTCCGGGTAGATATATAATAGGTTCGTTATATATATATACATTAAATTAAAATAAAACCAGAAAGTTATAACGTAAAGATGCTTATATTATTTATTCATCTTATATAATAAATGCGAACTTTTAATTATAAAAATACCCTTTTCGAAAGTTTACCTTTTTAATCCTATAATTTATATAGAAAAAAACCTAGGGACGAATTAAAAAAAAAATCATCTTTAAGTACTAATTCGGTAATTGAAAATAGCTTAAATATATGGATAATTAGTATACCAAGTATGCAGTTAGGAAGGTACGCAAAGAAAACCGCCTTTTAGTTTTTACAGGATATCAGTTAAAAGATTATGAAGGCTCTCGAAAATAAGCTACCGAAAAGCTCTTACAGTACAGGAACAGAGGTTCCTATCTTTAAGGAAACCAGGTCTTGGAGCCTGGTACGGGTTCCATACGGCTAAACTTCGGTTAAGGAAAAGTTCGGCTTTTCCCGCCAAAGATGAAGGTGATCTAGATGATTTAGGTAATCTGCAAGATTATATAGATTACGTAATTTCGCTCTTTAACTATTAATTTAAATCATTAAATAAAGGTATAGTTTTTAGATTAAAACAGAATTTATAAACCTTTTTAGCAGATATTTTATTTATATTATTCTTATTATTTATAAATTAAGATTCCCCCCTTTAAATAATATTTATACCTTTAAATAACTATATAATAAGTTCGTTATATTTTGTTAATTTTTTAATTAACAGTTGCCGAATAATTTAAGGCTTACTTAGGTATAACCTTTTTTAAACTTAATAAAACCGATATTATATAAGGACGTTTAATAAATAAATAACATGCTTAATTGCCGTTATTAGCTAGTAGAAAATTAATAACCGGATTTAACGGTTTATTCCTTATTAAAATCTTTTTTAATTAATCGATAACATGGCACCCGTTACCATTAAAACTAAAAGCTTAAGAAAATGTTTTTTTCTTAATAATAACTTACCCCTACCTTAATCAATTTATTAAGGTTTAACCGAAGGACTTGAATTAGAAAGAAAAGTTAAAAAGAATACGGTACGGAAAAAAAAACAAGCAAAGGAAAAAATGCTTATAAACGGTAACCCACTAAATCTTATAATTTAAAAATTTATAAATTTTAACCAAAAAAACATTAAATTCGCCCAGTAATAAAAAAGACCCTTACATCCCCCTTAAAAACCATTCCCCGTTTAAAAACCCCAGCTCCTCCCTTATTTAATCGAGGCCAGAAAGGAACTGTAGCCTTTTTTAGTTATTATAAAATTCTTGATATTCAAAGTTGTAATCTAATTCCTCTTAAACCTTATAATAAATATATTAATATAAAAGCATTTTTAGTTAAGGCCAGATTTTTGCTTAAGTAATATGAAAGTTTTCTGATAAAGAATTATTAAAAGGTAATGCTTATTTTGTAATTATTTGTGGGAAGAATATTTAATTAATTCGAACTCATTTTAAGGAATTATTTAATAACTTATTTTAACGAGTATTTGGATATTATTTATTATATCTTTAACGATGACGAATATTTTAAAAAACTAATTAAGGTTTTGTTTAAAGATACTAGAAATTATTAATATACTGTTAAATAAATACATAACCTTAAGTAAATTACGGTAATAATTAAATATAGGATTAAATTTAATCGGTTAATAATTCTTTTTAAGTTATTATAAGTCATATTATTTTATTCCTTTTATAACAGCTTAAGATTTTAGGTTATAAATGAAATATTTAAAGTATTAAAAACCTGACCCTTTAAAGATTATAGTAATAAGGTTATTATCGCTAACCGACTTACTTTTAATAAGTACTTTAAGAAAAAAGAAACCGGCAAACGAGGTAATAATAAACGTTTTAATAATAACAAAAAGAAGGATAAATATTAAAAGCAAGTTAATACCGTTTTAAAAAGTTTAGAAAAGATAAGTCCTAAATTAAATGTTTTAACTATAATAAAAGAGGTTATTTTAAGAACGAAGATTACATTTTATTAAAAAAATAAAACCTTCAGAAAAATAGGATTCCCTAGCCTAAGAAGAAGGTTTACGCGGCCGAATAAAACTTAAATAACGAAGAAAAGGATAAAGAGGAAATAAGCCTTACTTTTACCGATTAGGAATTTATTATTATTATATCCAGTGGGGTTAAAATAGATACTTAAAATGTAAAATTTAAATTATTTAGAAGAATTTTACGGTTAAAGTTTGTAAATATAATTCCGGACGAGCAGCCTTTAATGTAATTATTTTGTTAAAATATTATTATTACCTCGATATATAGGAATATAAAATATACGACTAAAACGGTTAATTACGAAAAGATTTCGGTAGTTATAAAGAGTTATCCTTAAAATATTAAATTTTCCAAAATCTAGGGTATATCCGAAATTCCGAGCAAACAATTATAAGTTTTTGCATTTTATTACCTGCTATAACTATAATGATTTTACCCATTTATACGCTGAAGAAAATACCAATTTTTGGCCAGAATATAACCGAAAAAACGCTTATAAAACCAGATGATAAATGCAGATATATAGAAACCTTTTAATAACTAGATTATTTTAAGTTTTAATATTTATATCCTGAATTAAAATAAAACCGGAAGGTTATTACGTAAGGATATTAATATTCTTTATTAATAGTATAGAATAAATACAAATTTTTAGCTGTAAGAATACCTGTTTCGGATGTATACATTTTTAATCCTAGAATTTGTAAAGAACATAATTTATAAAAAAACTAGAAGAAGATAATCGATTTTAAATGTTAATTTGGTAACAGAAAATGTTACAAATATATAGACGATTACTATTCCAAGTATACGGCTAGGAAGATACGTAAATAAAGACGTATTTTAACTCCTATAATATATTAGTTAAAAGATTATAAAAGTTTTAAAAAAGAAGGTATTAAGGGGCCTTTATATATAGAGCCTTATACGAAGCAAAAAACGGAATACGGAATTAAATCGAAATTTTAATTTATTATAAAAATAATATATTTAATGCCAAAATCGATTCCGGAGCAAAAGGAATTTTTATCTTTTTCGTGGTAACCGAAAAATGCTAAATCCTTTGGAAATATAGGTAGCAATTATATAAGTTACGGTTACTCCATAAAAAACTATCTCTTTACGATAACGGCCGAATTTTTTAAAAAATGGAAAAATTCGTAATTTTAATATAACGATATCTAAAACGGGTTGCTTTTAACGTCGCCGACATCTCAGGATACGATATCATTTTAAGAATATTATAACTTCGTTTTAATAATTTACGGATTAACTGGAAAAATTAAACGCTTTCCTTAAAAAATATTTTGGAAATTCTCCATAAAATCTGTTACATAATTAAAAAGATTAAGGTTTTAAATTTGGTAATAATAATATCCCTTTAATATCGACGATTAAAAATTTTATTTAAAAAACGGACCCGACAAAGTTAATTAATTATAATAACTAAAATTAAAAGGTTTTTATTAAAAAAATATTAT
Source organism: Monosporascus sp. MG133 (assembly GCA_004155925.1). Classification (NCBI taxonomy): domain Eukaryota; kingdom Fungi; phylum Ascomycota; class Sordariomycetes; order Xylariales; genus Monosporascus; species Monosporascus sp. MG133. The sequence goes on along the minus strand of QJNX01000002.1, from coordinate 630,810 downwards.
TTAAATCTTTATTAAATTTATTATATAAACCTTAAGAAAATAAATGCTTTTTGAAAAAGTTTTTAACGAAACCTTAATAAAAGTTATATTTCAAAGTAAGATTTACTATAAGGTATCCAGTGATAATAATACAAAAAATGAAAAATAATAAAATTATATATAATAAAAATAAATTTTAAATATATCCGTAAATTTATAATTCCGACAATTAAATAACATTATAAATAAGAATAAATATTATAAAAAAATATTATCTCCCTTAAGGAAACGTGACCGTATAAATAATTGGATAAAATGATAGATTGTTACCTTAATTCCTATGCTTCACCCTATCCCTTTCGTAGCTTTTATCTATGTCGATTTTTGTCGGAATTTTGGAAATTCTTCGTAATCCGGAGCAGCCGGGCAAACTATCGTTCGTAATCTTTTTTATATTATTCCAAAATCTGAATTTCGAAATTTTCGAACAGGTTTTTATTTTTTTCATCCAGTTTTGTTAATAATATTTCCATAATTTTTATATTATTCGGTATAAGTTCCGTTAAAAATTTATTATTATAATTTTCGCGGATTAAATCGTATCCGAAAATTAAAAGCCGAAATCGATTTTTTAAGGATAAATTTTCTGGTTCGATAATAATATTAATAAGTTTAGCGCGTCCGGTAACCTTATAAGGATTTTGTACCGTAAACAAATGGTTTTTTAAAAATCTTACGATTACGGATTACCGGTATTATATATTCGGAATTACGTATTATATTTAATTATCTTAATAAAGGTAATTCGAAAAAGTGGTTTAATATTAAGTACTTTTTACCTAATTTGTTATACTAATATCTTTTTTTTAACTATAGGAATAATTAAGTCGTAAAATTGGTAAAGGTTCGTATAATTTTTTATGCGTACTTAAGGTTTACCCTTAAGGTTTATCCTTAAAGTTTATTCTTAAGGTTTATTTTTAAAGTTTATTTTAAGGTTTATCTTTAAGGTTTATTTTTAAGGTTTATTTTTAAGGTTTATCCTTAAAGTTTACTATAACCAGCTGGTATAAAGTTTATTAAAGTCGAAACTTATCGGCAACTACGTATGTAAGCCTTCCAAACCGATATCAGTCGAGAAATTGCGTACTTACGGGGGTCCAACAGTTTGCTTCAGAATAAGGTTCTGTTTCAAAATAAGGTTTTATGGGATTAAGGTATATAATTTATTTTAACCGTAAAAATTATTAATTAGTTATCGTGTTCCAAAATATTAGGTGTAGTATTTATCGTATGGATTATATGTATAATAACTTTTTATGTATTTAGCTTAGGCTGGAAAATAAGGTTTAAACTTATATCAACCTTGCATAAAAGAATATTAATAAAATTAAAAACTTTATAACTTTAAATATATTAAACGGCTTTTACCTACTTAGTATAATTAAAAGTGGAAAATAAAAATTACCTTTAACTTTATTTATGGATTTTATAAGTACATAAAGCCGAAATAATAATTATTATCAAAATCGGAAAATTATACGTTAAAAGTAAATAATACTTATTTAACGTTAATAATAATTATAATATTAAGTCGAAAATTAAAAAACGAAATCCGGCCGGTTTTAATTAAAGTAAGCAGTAAAAAACGCGTTCGGTTTCGAAATAAAATCGGAATTATGGTCATTAAAAAGTAGGATATATTAAAGGTCGAAATATAACGTTATAACTTTGCGCAGCTTTTAACGGTATATTTTCCAATTTGTTAAAATACCGAACGTTATAGATATACTTTTTTTAACTTTTTTAAATCCTTACGGAATATTAACGTTACTTTAAAATCTGAAACGATATCTTTTTTATGTTAAAATACCTTAATCGTATAAAACGGCAAAATAATACGATTATATTCGTTATTTTATAAATTTTAAATTCGTTAAATATTATATAAATATTAATTCTTCTTAATCCGGATTAATTATATATTATTATAAATAGAAAATAAATTTTATAAATTAAAAAAAATAAAAAATTTAATATTATATATTATAAATTATAATTTAATATAATTATTAACAAATTATTTTTTTAACTTATACTCCTTTATTTATAACGCCGAATTAAAAATTTTTAAATTTTATTTTCCGGTCCTTTTTTTCGAACTTATTATATCAATCTTTAAAATATTTTTATTTTTTTTAACCTTTTAAATATTTTGGTTCGGGTTAATTAATTAGTCGAAAAAATTAATTATATAAGTAAATAAACGATATGGATAATTTTTGGTTAATATCGGGAAAATTCTTTTCGTATTATATATATAATTATTTCGGTATCCGTTTTTCCTTAAATATTAATTCGAAATATTTAAAATCTCAGTTTTATAATAAATTAAAAATTTTTACGTTTTATAATCTTATTTTTTCGTAATTATAAATATTATTTTTTAAAGCCGGATTTTAACTATTATTTTTTAAAACTTACCATATACGTTATTTCCTTTTTATTAAAAATCTTTATAATAACGGCCTTTTTAAAAAATTTAATTTAAAATCTTAATTAATACCTTCCGGAACCTATTATCCAAATCGTTACATTTTTACGGAAAATTTAGTAATTATAAATTTTTTTAAGCTTATCGTTTTATAAAGGATATAAATATAGTCTTGAACGTTAAATACGCCGAATAAAAGCTTACCAGTATTGCCGGGTACGGTTTTTGTGGTTTTGCTTTCCGAAATAGCTGATATATAAAGGTATAAAGTTCCAGTTACTTAATTTTGCTTTTTTTTTCCGGTATAACCGCAAAACCGGGTAAATTTCGGAGTTTTTTTATATCAAAATTTTATATAATTATACGGTTTATTAGATATCCTAAATAACCGTTAAAACTTTTAATATTAATACCGAATATTTTACGATATTTATAAATTTACTTTTTATATATATTTATTTAATTATTATAGGTTTATATATAAAGACGAACCTTTTTTTCGTTTAATATTATAAAACTTATATTTATATAATTTATACCATAAAAAATATCGCGTTTTTATTATTTAAATCGGAATTATATAATTATTATATTTTAAATACCGTTTATATTACGTAAGTTATTATTTTATATAAATTTTCGAAAACGTTAAATAATTTAAATTATAAGGTATTTTAAATAAAATATCTTAATTAAATTTATAATAGAAAAAATATTTATTTTATGAATTTAAAAATTTATTATTTAATAATCCGTAATTTATAATGCGTTAATTCTTTCGGAATATTTTAATATAATAAAAAAACGAATAACGTAATATACCATTTCGTAATTTCGTTTTCAGATAATAAAAATAAGGGTTAAAAGTTATTAAAATATATAAATACGTTATTTATTAACATTTTATAAATTATATATATATATATAAAATTTTTAAATATTTATTTAAATATTTATTTAATATTATCAAAAATAAAATATACGTTAATAATTTTATAGTAATAAGTAAAATACGTTTTTAAGCATATATTAATAGATTTTATTTTATTAAGGTTTTTTAATATTATAATTTTATCGAATCTTTATCGGCTGGTTTAGGGTTTAAAAAGGATTAATAAATAACTAAAAAGGGCTATAAAAATAACGCCGTCATTAATATACGTTATATCGAAAACTAATTTAGTAATAATTATATCTTTATATATACGCTAATTTTTCGCCAACTTATTATACTACGTTAAAATAAAGTTTCTATATTCCGTTTAATTTAACGGTAATAATAATATTATAATAATTAAATTATATTAAATATTATAAAAAAATATTTATATATAAAAACATTTAAAGATGTTATAAATTTATTAATAATATTCCTAACTAATTAAAACTAAAAGCTAAAAAGAAAGATATATAATATAACAAACGGAGTAAAAATCGGACGATTATATAATATTAAATCCTATAAATAAAACATTTTTAGATAAAAATCTAAAGATAATATAAACTTACCGATAATATTTTTAACTAATTAGGATTAAAAATTAAAAAAAAAGATATAAGCTATAATTAACGGGGTAAAATTCGTCTAATTATATAATATTAGGCATTATAAATAAAGTATTTATATATAAATATTTTAAAATTATTATAAACTTACCGACGGTATCTTTAATTATTTAGGATTAAAAATAAAAATAAAGGATATAAAATATAATAAACGGGGTAAAATTTATATATTAAATAGTATACGGAAATATTATTAATATTAAAAAAATAAATAACGATTTATAATATATAAACGAAACTTATAAATAATTAATAAGTTTTAAGCAAATTCAAAAATAATATATATAATTAAAATTAAAATATATACGAATATTAAAATTATATAATTTTAAATAAATAAATAACTAAATTTAAATAAATTATTAAATATTAAGTTAAAAACTAACGTTATATTTTCTTATAATAAAATAATAATATATAAAATAAAATTAATAATTATATGTAATTTATATAAAATTTTATTTTATTTTAAATTACTTAATATAATTTATAAACTTTTATTAATTAATATATATAAAATACAATTATTATAATTACTTAATAAATAATAAATATTATATATTTTAATATAACTTATTATTACTTTATATATTTTTATATATTTTATTATATTATAATACGTAAAATTAATTTATTTATAACATAATTATTAACCCTTATCTTTTTATAATAGAGATTTTTATATATTTTATAATATCGTAAAATATAAACGAATTTAATAATAAATTAAAAATTTCTTTCCGTAATATTACCGACAATATATTTTAAATATAACCCGAAAACTTTAAATTTCTGGCTAAATATATTAAATTCGATGATAGCGTTTTCGTTAATAATCCCCTTAATAAATAACCTTAAAAACGGATAATAATATTTTAAACCAAAGAGTAACCAAACTTATTACCAAATCTATTTATAATATAATGTAACTTACGGCATTATTTTAATTAAAATAATTTCGGATTAATTACGTAATATTTAATTATCTTAAAATTTAAAACGAACCTTATAAAAAATATATATTATACGGAACCGATTTTAAATATTAAATTTATATTATATGTTTATATTAATATAAGGAAAAATTAAAAAATAATAAATACTGTATATTTAAATATTAAATTAAATATATATTAATTAAGAAAATTTTACGATAAATAATAGTCTTTAAATTCGGTAATATTATTAAAGGTTTATATTATAAATAAAACTTTATAATAAAAAAATGTACGGTATTTATATAAATATTAAATATTAACAATACCGTTTAAAATATTTTTAATAATAATATCCGATAAAATAAAATTTATGTATAACGAATTATACCGGCCTTATAAATTATTAAAGTATTAAATTAATTAATAAGTTTTTATTAACTATAATTTCCGTAATTTAACGAAAGAAATAAATAAGTTATATATTTTATAAACGATACCAGAAAAGGTTTATAAATTCATAAACCGGATTAATTAATAAGGAAATATACATTATATAATTATTTTATAAATATTATTATTTATATAATTATACGGACGATAAATATATAAATTACGTATAAAAACGTTACAAAAAATATTTATACGCGCTCCTTAAATATTCGGTATTATTATACGATCCGAATAAAAATTTGTAAAAGAATTTAAACCCGGATATTATACTTAAAACGGAAATATTTTTAAGTTTTAATAATATAAAAGAATTATTAATACAAAGGTTATAATAAGACGGAAAAAGAAATTAAACGAAAAAAGTTTAAAAAATACATAAAAAGATTTATTAATAAATTAATTTTACGCGTAATATATAGGTTAATACGAAATTATTATTATGTCGGTTTATTTTAATATAAAAAACTTATATAACATTAATATTAATAAAATATATAAAAGTAACTTACTTGATTAAAATGCCGTAATATTTTAATCTTTATTAATATTAAAATTATAATAAAATTTCCGTATTAATTAAGATAAAATATAAAAATAATTAAAAAATAAAAATTATATTATTTTTTCGTTTTCGGTTAATAAATTTTTACTTTACTTATTTAATAACGATAAAACAAATAACGAACCGTTCCGATTAAAAGTATTTATTAAATTATTTATAATTTAAATTATAAAATTATAAAATCTTTTATATATTAAATATTATACTTATCCGAAATTAGATTATCCTTAACAAATTCGTTATTAAAAACTTGTAAAATCTTTATGTTAAAATTCTTTATACATTTATCTTTATTTTTTATTATATTTAATTAATTAAACTTTCTTTAGTTATTAATAACGGATACGATATTATTAAAATCGATAAATTTAATTTTTATAACTTTACGGTTTACGGTTAAAATATTTTCGCATTTTTAACTAACCTTTTAAATCTAAAATAAATATTTTTTAATAAATTAAAAATTACGAAATAAAAAATAAGCGCGTTCGAAAATTTCGTTATGAAAATTTCCAATAACGTAACGTTTATTTTATAAAAAAACATAACGAAGATAAAATTCGTATTAAAAAAAAAATACGGTATTTAATTTCAAACGAATTTCGGAAAAAATAAAGTTAACGTTATATATATTATTTTTTAACGGTCGGAATTCGTTAATAAACCATAAATTATAATATTTAACCTTTTAATAAAATACTTTTTATATTTTTTCTTTAAATCTTATAAAAATTAAATTCGCCATTAAAATCGAATTAATAAATATCAAATTTAATATTATAAGACGTAATATTTAATTAAAGTAAAATATTTTTTTGCCGTAATTATTTTAACCGGCCTTATAAAAAATGATTAATAATATTAATATTAACCATTTAATAAAATTAACGTTACAATATTATATAACATACGAAAAATAAAAAAGAATTTAAGTTTTTTTAAACAATTAATAATAATTACGGAATTTCTTATTAATAAAAACGGTATTATTTAACGGTTAAGTATTATTTATAATCGGATTAAAAAAATTATCGCTTTACGGAATATTATCCGTATTAAAAGTATGGCCGGTTTTATAACTAACTAATAAAAAAGATACGTTTAATGTACCTTAATTAATATTACGTAATTTAAAAAATAATAAGTATAAATTATATTTTTAAGTTAAAATATAAAACATTAACTAATTATTAATAACGTTATTTATATTATTAGATAACGTATTATTTAAAAAAACGATAAAAAACTTTTATTAACTAAATTATTATTTATTAACGTATTTTAATTTAAATTCCGTAATATCTTTTTTATTTATTTAACGTAACCAAAATATTTAAACCTTATATTAAATGTAACAATTTCAAATTCGGTAACGGTTAACCGAAAATATGTATATTTTATAAACTTAATAAGTTAAGTTTTTAAAAAGAAGTTTTCGATCGAAATATTTTTAATAATTCCGTATACGCCAAATTCTTTTTTATTAATAATTTGTATCGGTTACGTAATTTTTATAAAAATAACGCAAATATATAAATATTATATATATAAAGGATAAAAAATTTAAAGAAGTAAAATTTCGGCAATTTTTCATATAACTATGTTATTTTATTTAAAAATTAACAACCCGTTTTTAAGGTTATTTACGTTATATACGTCCCGTTAAATATTATGAGGCTAATAAATACGTATAAATATAAACAAAAAATGTGTTTATATATAAAATAAAATAAAAACGGAAAAGAATTACCATTTCTTTTATATAAATCTGTTATTTCGGCTTAACTAACTTATATTTTCCGGATATAACTTATTATTTTTTAATCCTTATAAACAAAATAAAAACGTTTCGAAAACCGGTAAAATTATTTTTCTTTAAAACCGTATATTTTTAAAAAATATTTTCGATAAACGTTATAAATATTATTAAACGTATTTTTATTTTAATTAATTATACCTAACGAAATTAAACAGTATTTATTATACGGCATACGTCATAATTTAAAAAAATATCAAGATTTTTACTTATTTCGTTTATAAAATATATTAAAAAAATTAAAAAGTAAAATCCGGATAATATCAATTACGAACTAATAAAACGTATTAAGTAATATTAAATATTATTATAACGTTTCGTAAAATTATTTTACCTTATAATATGAATTAAGATAAAATATAAATTATTTTAACCTTTTTTTTAAAAAATACGATTATAACGACAGATAAAAGCGGTAATAAAGTTCAGTATTATAAAACCGCATCGAAACGTTATATTATAAATATAATATTAAACGTTAAAATTATTATATTAAAATATGATATCGTTTTATTATACTTAGTGGTATAACGTATTTTATTTTAATTAAAACCGTATTATTATAAAAAAATAACGTAATTATTTTAATTATTTTTAATATCCGGGTTATATTATTATTTTACATAATATAATATTTTTAAACATTTAATTGCATTTTATAATATATTCGAAAATAAGTAAAATTTACTTATTAAATGGAGTAAGTAATTATTATTAATTTTAAAAACGATTTTAATTATAATAATTAAAATTATAAAAAAAAGATAAGTAAAAACTTTTGGATTAATATTACGACGAAACCGTTTCGTTTTCCGATTTATATTATACGATTATTATTTTTTCATTAAATATATAATTACTTAATTTAAAAATTTAAATTAATTAAAAATTAATATTTTTATAAATCGTTAATTTTTTTCCCAAGTAATATATATTGTTTTCATTTCGAATAATAAGTTTTCCGGTAAACGGCAAAATTTAAACTTTTTTATAAAAATTATAAACTTTCCGTATAGTATATTTTAATATTTATTTATAATAAGCTTTTTATTAATAAAAATAATTAATTTTTATTAATTTTCGGATTAAGGTTTACTGCAGCCAGCTGGCATAAGGTTCATCAGAGTCGAAGCTTATCGGCAACCACGCATATGAGCCTCCCAAGCCGACATCAGTCGAGAAATTGCGTGCTTACGGGGGCCCAGCAATCTGCTTCAGAGTAAGGTTCTGCTGCAGAGTAAGGTTCTATGGGACTGAGGTATATAATCTATTTTAACCGTAAAGATTATTAATCAGTTATCGTGTTCGAAGATACTGGGTATAGTATTTATTATATGGATTATACATATAATAATTTTTTGTATATTTGGCTCAGCCTGGAAAATAAGGCTTGAACCTATATCAACCTTGCATTAATTTTCGGATATTAAAAACCGATCGTATATTCGTTTTTTTAATACGTTAATTAACCAGATAATTTAAATGGTCGAAATATAAATTCGGTTATTATCTTTATAAAAAACTTAAATACGGAAAAGTTTTTTAAACGTTATATTAAGTTTCTTATATTAATGCCAGAAATTTATTATACATATACGTATATTTTGTTTTAAGGGTATAATGCAGTAAAATTAAAAAAATTCGGATTTATCGTATTCGAAAAAGGAAAAAATAACGTAACGTATTCGGATTGTAACTTATAAACGCATTAATATTTAAAAATAATAAAAAGATTTTAATTAAGATTAACGTAATATTAATAATAGGTTATAATAAAACGAATCGTATAAAGATATATATAATTATAAAAAACGTTTTATTATTAAATTATTACAGATTTTCGTTTTTTTTTAAAAATAAAAATATTAAACGAAACTTTTTTTCGTATAACTTAAATTTAGGCCTTATTGTCTTATTACGGGGATTTGGGATTTAATTAGTTAATTTTTAGCATTATAGAGTGGTATTTAAGTGACTTTGAAAAAAATGAAAAACGAGCCAGCGGGCCTTGAGCTAGCTGAGGTAAGCATATCGTAGATTTGTATGCTTTATATAATCTATATCAAATTACCTAAATCCTTCAGGTTACCCTGATTTTGGTACGGAGAAAGTTAAACTTTCCTTAACCTTAAATTAGCCGTAAGAAGCTTATACCAAGTTTTAAAGGCCGGTTATTTTAAAGATAGGAACTTTTGTTCTTATATTATAATATTATTTTCCCTTTTTAAGGGTTTTTATTTAAAGATAAAAACTGCAAGTAATTATTTTATTTTGTTAAAATGGTTTTCTATAATTTCTTAATTACCTTAGTTCTATTTGGTCGTATTTAGAAAGAAAAGAAATTACGTACAAATTAATGCGATATTTGTAATATTCGCGTTAATTCGAATAAAACTTTTAGGTTTAAGTTTTATTTTAAGTATATACGCTTTAATAAAATTAATTATTTTTATTTCTTGTAATTTTTGATTCATAATTATTATATTTGTTATTAAGGATTCATTTATAACGTTTTAGTTATAAACTTTTTAGAAAAAATGATCGAAATGTAGAACTATTTATAAAAAGAACATGAATTTGAAAACGAATTCCAGGCGTATAAAAAACGGTAGAAAGAAAAACGACGAAGTTTATTAGTCGGTTAAAGCGCTTTGGATTAAAGTAAACCTGTTTTAAAAAGAGGGTTATAAAAACGTTAAAAGAAAAGTTAAAATTAGATTAATTGGAAAAACAGGAAAAAGTAAACAAGAAGTAACGTTGTAAAAAGGCGGAGCAAGTTTAGTTAACTTTCGAGATAAATATTATAATAAAGGCTTTTTTTTAACGAGAACGCCGTAGGCATGGATTTGAGCGGGGGACCGTTATCGCCTGCAATCTTAGCCGTACTGGAAACGGTCGGTTAAGACTCTACCGGTAGAAATTTTTTACCAGGTTTATTGCATTTATTAAGTAAATAAATAGGTTTTATATGTTACGTTTAGGTAACTAATCTATTTATTTAACTAGGTATTAAATTTTACTTTTAACCATTTTAAAGTCCACTATCTTTTTAACTTCGTATTTGCTATCATGCTTTTCGATTTCAAAGCTCTTTTATACGGAACGTTTTTTTGGGCTGGTTTTAATAAGGAAATATAAAATATAACGTATATTTTTATTGTTTTAAATAATAATAATTTATAATTAATTTTCAGAAAATTTGTTTTAATTTCTAAAAGATAAACTTTTTAGAAATTCAGCTTATTATTAAAGCTTTTTGTTTTAATTAGAAGAAATTCACTTTACGTTTTATTTTTAATATAACAAGTAAATTTTATCTTGTTTTATTAAAATTAACCATTTTTTTCATTATAATATAGGGTTATTTTTTGTCATAAAAACTATAGTTTTATTTAAAATTAGCCCTATATTATCTTAAATTTTATTATTATTTTTCTGCTCAAAACATTACCGCGGTAATAACCGGTACCATACGTATTAATTACTTTGATCATTAAGTTGTTACCTTATATTTATATATAACTATATAAGGTAATATTTTTATGGTTTTATTATCAGACGTATTATAAGTTATTTATAAACATAATAAAAGTTTAATCTAAATATTTTGTCAGTAATTAACGCAATTTCGAAAATATTACTTTCAGGGCTGGTTTAATCGTTTTGTTTAATTATTTATCAAAGGGTACTAGGTTATTAAATGTTTTAACCTAATACTAATTTATTTAAAAAGATTGATAATAATTTTAAATGTAAAAAATCCATTTCGATTAAAAATAGTTTTCTCTGGTATTTCGTATTTATTAAAGCAATATCGCATAAAAAGGTAGGCTAGTCATTTAACCGTTACGAGCTTTTTAAACTATAAAAAATACCTATATTTAGTAAATTTATTAATAATTACCTAGGCCGCATCGTACTTAATTTTAATAATTACGTTTTTTGATATAAAGCAATTATTAATAAAATCTTATTTAGAACATTTTATATTTTATTAAATATATCTATAGGTTGTAATAACCCATTCGGTTTGTAACGGGTTGCTTTAACCTTATTACAAACGTTATAATCGTTAATTACTTATTTAATTATCTGGCGGAATTTTAAAAAGTTATATTTCTTTAAAAATCGTTTGGTAATTTTAAACACTATTTGGTATCCGTATAAGGGATCCTTATGGAATTTCTTAACATATTCCTTTTGTTATCAACGTAGGATATAATTTTATTAGGAAATAAAAACTACTTTTTATTATGCTTTTTTAATTTTTAATCTCCTTTTATTCTTTTAAGTTATAAAGGTTTTTAAGTTAGGCATATTCTGTGAAAGTCGGCGGTTTCAGGGTTACATATAATTATATTGTCTTGTTATTTTTACGATATAATACGAGTGTATAACGTTTGGAAAATTTCGAATCGTAATTTTTTTTATGATTTAAAATATCCGCCGAAATATTTTCTTTATTTTTAATATAATGGGTCTTAAAGTTATACTTGGATGAAACAAGAATTTAATTTTTATAACGTTTAGGTAGTTCCTAGGTCGTTATAAATTAAATATAATTATCATAATATAAATGAATATCGAATGGTTTTTTAATATCGTTATAAATACTTCCCGCTTTTTAAGTGGCAAAAAAATCGCTAATAATTCCTTATCGTAAATGTGATATTTAAATCTTACATCCTTAAAAGCTTTAAAAAAGTTATAAAACATTATTTTCCTTTACTTTTTAATTATTTTAAAATTATTTTAAAGGTATAATTTAAACCGTTTATTTTAAATCTTTTTTTTGGTAAGGTTTGGTAATTTAATTACCGGATCGTTAATAATTTCATTCTTAATTTCTTTTAAATACATTTTTTAGTAATATGCTTAATTAAAGGGCTGGCAAGTTTACTTTAATTTTTAAACAAATGTCGTACGTAAGTAATAAATTCTAAGAACTAGCGGCTATTAATAATGAAAGTTTTGTTTCACGTTAACCGGGTTTTAATAATTTTGAACCTGGAATTTAAATTTTAAATTTATCCAGAAGTAATGATAAATTTTAAAAGACTTAATATTCAAATACATTAAATACTTTTTTTAATATTGACCAGCAAGTTAACTTTTTTTAAGGTTTCCAGAATTTAAGCGATATACCTTTTATACTTTTTAAGGTTTTTAAATACATAACAATATTATTTAAATAAACGAATATAAATCTGTTTAAAAATCTGGGCCTGATAATAATAAATATATGCTGAAAACTGGCTAAAGTATTAATTAGCCTTTATGGTATAACTTTATCCTTATAATATTTAAAAATAATCCTAAAAACGGTTTTTTACTTGTTACTATTAATTATTCGAATTAGGTAATAATTATTTAACATGTTTAAAGTTATAAAATATATTAACGTTAAAAAATATCTGTTCTTAATAATAATATCGTTTAATTATCGATATTTATAAAGTCGTCGGAATATTAAATCTTTATTTTTATTAATTTTAATTCTCTTAACTTTTATTTTTTATAGTATTATAATTAAATATCTTGCAGGTAATCTTAATTTTTACATATAAGCTTTTTCAAAGTTTCGTTAAAAGTCTTTTTAAAAAACCTTAATTTTTCCAAGGTTTATATAATAAATTTAATAAATTTTTAAATCATATCCTGTTTTTAATGAAAACTTTATAATCCTATTAATTATAATCAGGTAATTTCTCACAGATTGGTTTTTTGAACAAGTTTTTAAATCAGCCATACTTAAAAAATACTATTATTATTAGGTTTAACACCTTAATTCTTCAATTATATAACAAATATAAAAGCTTTTAATTTTCTAAATTAATGCGCAAATTAATAAAACGCAACTATATTATTCTTGAAATAATATTATATCTTAAGATATTAATAATATCAAAAATAATTCGTTCCAGGTATCTTTATATTTAAATTATAAATTCCTTTAATTTTCGTAAAACTTAACCTTTATCGTAAATAAATGAACGTTTATCGATTCTTCGTAACTTATATAATTATTACTTATATTTCTAAAGGATCTGATATCTTTCGGCTACTGTAAAGAAAATAAAACTTCCTTTTATTCCGGAATTAATTATGGTATTATATATCTTATTTCCATAATTTGTAAGGATTTCGATTTAATTTCGTATTCTTTCCTTTGTTTTATATAAGGTTTTGTAAGGGCTTTTCAGTATCTTATTTTCGAAGGCTGCCGTAACTTTTTAATTAATACATTTTAAAAGTTAAAAGATATTTTTATCAGCGTACCTTTTTAATTGCATACTTAATACAGTAATTATTTATATACTTAAACCATTTTGTATTACTAAATTAACATGTAAAATCGATTATTTTTATTTAACTTCTTATTAGATTTTATTTTTTATAAATTTAAAGTTAAAAAGGGAAACCTTCGAATGGGATATTTTTATAGCTAAAAGCTAGTAATTATTACAAATGATTAATAAATAACATAAATATTCTTACGTTATAGCCTTCCGGCTGTATTTTAATTTAAGGTATAAATAACAAAACCTAAAGTAATCCTGTTATTAAAGGATTTCTGCATATTTCTACTTATTGTCTGGTTCTATAAACGTTTCTCCGTTATACTTTGGCCAAAAATCGTTATTTCCTTTAGCGCGTAAGTAAATAAAGTAATTGTAGTTATAATTAGTAATAAAACGACAGAGCCTATAACTACTTGCCGAAGGTTTCGGATATACCGTATATTTTAAAAAAAATATAATATTGTAAAAATAACTATTTATAATTATTAAACTCTTTTCGTAATTAACCGTTTTGGTTGTATATTTTATATCTTTATCTCTTAAGATAATAAATATATCGTAACATAATAATTATTTCAAAGGATGTTAATATGACGAATATGTTATATATCCACCTGGAGGTAGAAGCAGGATCCGAAATGAGGGTCTTGATTTGCAGGTAGCTATAGTATAATAAATAAGGTATTCGTTAAAAAGGTTTACGGACTTTTTATTTCACCGGAAAACGACGTTTTTGATTAAACATTGTGATTAATAATTAAAAAACGAAATTATCCGTTATATATTTATCTTAGCTTTAATAAGTATATCGTGGATTTATGGAAATTATGGCATTTAGTTCCCACATTATCCAGATTTACTAGATTATCATATTTTGGTGCGGGGAAAGCCAAGCTTTACTTAGCCGAAAATTAGCCGTAAATAGCCCATACCAGGTTCCGGAGGCCGGTTTTTCCAAAATAGGAACCTCTATTTTTCTACTGTAATACTATTTACTCTTTTTAATGATTTTTATCTTTAAGATAAAAACCCTAAATATTTATTTTATTTTATTAAAAAAGGGTTCCGTAACATTTTAATTAACTTTATTATAAGAGGATAAATTAAAAGAAAAAACGAAAAAAACAGTCGCGTATAAAATAACGTAAATTTCGTATTATTTAGGTTTTAATAATTTAATTTTTAAATATTTTTTAATTTATATTTAATTTAACGAATTCGAAGATTTTTATGGTTCGGAATATTTGAACTTTAATTATTATACTTATTATTAACATTCATTTTATAAAGTTTTAATTATAAACTTTTTAAAAAAAAATAAACGAAACTTAAATATATTTGTAAAAAGAATAACCTAAAATTAAAGATAATTTCCTTACGTATTAGGAAGTTATAAAAAAGGAACAAAAGGTTATAAAAAAGATTAATTAAATTAAGAGGTTGGCAAAACGAAAAATCGAAAAAGTTTATTAGAAAGTTCAAACGTTTATATCTTTACCGGAACGTCTTTTAAAAAAGAAGGTTTTACAAAGATTAAAGAAGAATTTAAAATTAAAATAATTAGCAAAACGGAAAAGGTTAAAAAATATCTTCGCATTAAAGTAAAATAAGTACAGCTTATTTTTAAAATAAACGCCGTTATAAAGATCTTTACTTTTTTCGGCTGGAACGTTAAAGGTTTAGATTTAGGCGGGGGACTGTTATCGCTTACGACCTTGGCCGTATTAGAAACGGTCGGTTAGGATTTTGCCGGTAAAGAATCTTAACCAGATTTATCGTATTCGTTAAGTGGTGAAGTAATTTATTTATTTAACCAGGTACTGGATTTTATTTTTAATTATTTTATAATCTAATATTTTCTCAGTTTCGTATTAGTTATTGTTATTTTCGATTTCGAGGTTCTTTTTAAGCGGAACTTTTTTAAGGCTCGTTTTAATAAAGAAATATGAAATATTAGGTATATTTTTATAGTTTTGGATAATAATAGTTTATAATTAATATTCGAAATAATTTTGAAAATTTTAAACGGATTGGGTTATTTAAAATTAAACTTATCGTTAAGTGTTTTTATTTAAATTTAAAAAAACTTAATATTACGTTTTATTTTTAACTTAATAGCTAGACTTTCTTTTTTATGGTAAAAATTTATTGTTTACATTTTTTTATTATAATATTAAGTTACTTTTTGTTACAAAAATTGTAATTTAGTTTAAAGTCGGGCTTATATTATTTTAATTTTTGTTATTATTATTTTTATTCGTAAAGCTATTATAACGATAGCTGGTATTCTGCGTATTAATTACTTAAATCGATAGGTCGCCGTATTATATCCATATATAGCTGTATAAAATAATACATTTATATCCTCGTTAACGGACGTATTATACAAGGTTAATATAGATTCAAGCCTTATTTTCCAGGCTGAGCCAAATATACAGAAAATCATTACACATATAATCCATTCGATAAATACTATACCCAGTATCTTCGACCACGATAACTGATTAAAGGTCTTTACGGTTAAAATAGATTATATACCTCAGTCCCATAAAACCTCACTCTGAAGCAGAACCTCACTCTGAAGCAGAATGCGTGGTTGCCGATAAGCTTCGACTCTGATGAACCTTATGCCAGGCAGTAAACTTTAAGAATAAACCATAAGGATAAACCTTAAGAATAAATCTTAAGGATAAACCTTGAGAATAAACCTTAACGATAAACCTTAAAAATAAACCTTAAGAATAAACCTTAACGATAACGGAGGTATTATAAATTATTAGCGTAAATAATAAAAATTTAATTTAATTATTTTGTTAATAATTAACGTAATTTTGAAAGTATTATTTTAAAGTTTGCTTAAATCGTTTTATTTAATTATTTATTTATGGGTAATAAGCTATTAAAAACTTAAGTTTAATATTAATTTGCTTAAAAAAGCTGGTACCGAATTTAAATCTTAAAAGTTTATTTCGATTAAAGGTTTATTTTCAGTATTCCGTATTTATTTGGAATAATATCGAATAAAGGCATAAGTTAATTATTTTACTGTTACGGCTTCTTTAAAAGGTAAAGAAATCCATATTTAATATATTTCTTAATAATTATTTATAATATACGATTCTTGTCCGAATTCTGGGGGTTCTTCGTAATCCGGAACAGCCGGGCAAACCATCGTTTGTAATCCTTTAGTTTGCATTGTTCCAAGATCTGACTTTGAGGTTCTTAAACCCGTTATTATTATCCTTTTCCAGTTTTTTTAACAATATCTTTATAGTATTTATATTTTTCGGCATAAATATTATTAAAGATCGATTACCGTTATTTTCGTAAATTAAATCGTATCCGAAAATTTAAAACCGAATTCGGTTTTTTTGGAATATATTTTTTAGATCGACGGTACTGTCGATGATTTCGGCCCGTCAGGCGATTTTATAGGGGCTTTATATCGTAAATAAAACGAATTTTCGGTAAATCCTTTCGTTATAGATTACCGGTATGGTATAATTAGAATGATATGGTATATTTAATTGTTTTGATAAAGGTAACTCGAGAAGCTATAGGAATAATTGAGCCTTAAAACTGATAAAGGTTCGTATAGCTTTTTAAACGCCCTTACGGTTTACCTTAAAGGTTTATCGTTAAGGTTTATTCTTAAGGTTTATTCTTAAGGTTTATTTTTAAGCTTTATTTTTAAGGTTTACAGCAGCCAGCTGGCATAAAGTGTATTCAAATCGAAGCTTATCAGCAACCACGCATTCTGCTTTAAAGTAAGTTTTTGCTTTAAAGTAAGATTTTATGCGACTAAGGCATATAATCTATCTTAGCCGTAAAAAATATTAATTAATTATCGTATTCGAAGATACTGGATATAGTATGTATGGTGTGGATTATATATGTAATATATTTTTATGTATTTGGCTCAGCCTGGAAAATAAGGCTTGAACCTAGATTAACCTTGTATAAAATATTATATTAAAATTTCATCATTACCTTTTTTGATATAAGAACATTAATAATAAAAGTTTAAATTAAAATATTTTATGTTTTATTAAATATATTTATAAATTAAAACAAGTTATAAGGTTTTCAGCGAAATAATTTAACTTGATTATAAACCTTATAATTTTTCATTATTTGTTTAATTATTTAATAAAAATTTAAAACACTTAATTTTTTTTTCTTATTTGGTAATTTTAAATATATTTTAGTATTTGTATAAGATGTTTCCGTAAAATATTTGGATAAATTCTTTTTGTTACTAAGGGGAGATTTAAATTTTACCGCAAAACAATAATTAATTTTTATCGTCTCCGTTTAATTATTTAATTCTTTTGCTTTTTCGGGTCGTAAAAGCTTTTGGCCTGGGTTAATTTCTTTAAACTATACTATTTTAACGTTATATATAACTATATTATTTTATCGTTTTTACGATATGATATTTATATATGTCGTTTGGGGGTTTTCGGATCGTAATTTCTTTTTCGCTTTAAAATATCCGTTTGGATATTTCTTTTCCTTTTAATATGGTAAATTTTAAAGTTAAATTTGGATAAAAAACTATTAAAGGTTTTTAACGTTTATTTAGCTTTTAAGTTATTTTAAATTGAATAAAGTTTTTATACTTTTAATAAATATTGGCTCACTTTTTGGTTCCGTTACGGAAATGTTCCTATTCTTTTAAAAGTTACAATAATCGTTAATAACTGCTTATCGCAAATAGGATATTTAAATTTTACGTTTTTAAAAGCTTTAAAATAATATGTTATAAGTTATTATTTTCCGTTACTTTTTTATTATTTTAAAATAACTTCTCGGGGTATAATTTAAAACGTTTATTTTAAAACGGTGTTTTTATTATGATTTGATAGCATAATTACCGGAGTATTAATAATTTTATCCTTGATTTCTTAAAAAGTTTATTTAGTTCTTTTTCGGAAAGCGAACTTTTTCCCTATATATTGTTTGGTAATAAGTTTAGTTAAAGGGTTAATAAGTTTGTTATAATCGTTAACTAAAAGGTATACGTTATTAATAAATTTTAAAAATTGCTGAATATTATTATTTATAACTTGACTTAAAATTATCCAGTTTTTAATAATTGTGAATTTGGAATTTTGGATTTAAATTTAGTTTTGGGCAATAATAAAGTTTCAAAAGTTTAACGTCTGGATAGATTAAATACTCTTTTTAAGGTTTATTAATAAGCTAGCTTTTTCGAAGGTTGTTAAAACTTAAACGATAGATTTTTTATATTTTTTTAAAACTTTTAAACAACTAAAAATATTATTTAAATAAACGAAAATAAATTTATTTAAAACTTTCCGTAAAATAATAATCAGTATATATTACAAGCTGGCTGGTATATTAATTAATCCTTATAATAATCTTATATTCGTAATATTTGTAAATAACTTTAAATGTGGCTTTTTATTATATACCTTTAACTATACGAATTAAATAATACTTTATTATTAAATTTAAGGTTAAGAATTATTTTGTCTTTTTAATATTTTTCTTTATAATAAGTATTAAAGTTAAAAATATTTATTTTTAATAATAATATTATTTAATAATTAATAATTATAATTTTAATAATATATTAGATTTTATTTTTATTCATCTTAATTTTACCGTTTTTTATTTTTGGCATTTTTATAATCAAATATTTTATAAATAACTCGGATTTTTAAATATAACTTTTTTTAAAATCTTATTTAAAGCATTTTGAAAAAGATTTAATTTTTTTAAGGTTTATAGGGTAAATTTGGTAAAACTTTAAATAATATCTTTCTTTAATGAAAAATTTGTAATTTTATTAATTATAATTAAGTAAAATGTTTCCGGTTCTTTTTTTAAATGGTGTTTTAAACCGTCGATATTTAAAAGGTATTATAACTATTAAATTACACAGTTTGGTTTTTTTAGTTCTATAATAAATTTTATGGAAATTTTCCTTAAAATTTATTCATAAAAAAGTTTAAATTTTCCAGTTAATTCGTAGATTACTGGAACGAAACCATAATATTCCTAGAATAATATTATGTCCTAAAATCTCGGCGATATCGAAAATAACACTTTTTAAATATCCTTATATTTGGATTACGAATTCATTAAGTTTTTAAAGGATTCGACCATTATCGTCAGTAACTAAGGTTTTATCGACTATTTATAACTTATATAATGACTATTTATATTTTTAAAGAATTTAATATTTCTCAGTTATTTAAAAATAACAAAATTTAGCTTTATTCTAAAATCGATTCTGTATTAAATATCTTATTTCTATATTAAATAAAAATCTTAATTTAATGCCGTAACTTTTTTTTGGCTTCGTATAACGTTTTATATATAGGGGCTTTTTAATACCTTATTTTCGAAGGCCTTTGTAATTCTTTAATTAATATATCCTAAGAAGTAAAAGACGTTTTTATTTCCGTACTTTCCTAATTACGTACTTAGTATAATAATTATCTATATATCTAAGCTATTTTCTGTTACTAAAGAGATACTTAAAAAGAACTATTTTTCTTTAGCTTTTTTTTAGGTTTTATGTTTTTGTAAATTATAAGGTTAAAAATATAAATCTTTAAGAAGGGTAATTTTATAGCAAAAAGTTCGTATTTATTATACAGCATTAATAAATAATATAAATATTTTTACGCTATAATATTTTAACTTTATTTTAATTTAACGTATAAATAATAAAATCCAGGATAATCTGGCTTTTAAAAGGGTTTTATAAATCTATACTTATTATCTGGCTTTATAAACGTTGTTTATTATATTCTAGCAAAAAAAGAATTTTTTATTCGTTAATAAATAACATAATTATAATTAAAAAAGAGTAATAAAATATTAAATGTATAATTATTTATTAAAGGGTTTAAATATGTTATATATTACGGAAAATTATAATATTCGGGGGATAATTCTATTTAATTACCGTTATCTATTCGTAATTAACCGTTTTAATTATATATTTTACATTTTTATATCTTAAAGTACCAAATACATCCTAATATAAAGATTACCGTAAAGGCTATTAATTCTTAATAATATTTGGAAACTTTAATCGTAATATTTTTACAAATAATATAATCTTTACGTTATAAGTCGTCATTTTTAACCCTACTGGTTATAACAATAATAAATTCTTCATCGGCAGAAATAAAACTTACTCCCTTTTTATCCTTTTTTTCGTTATCTATATCTCGTTCGGCTGCGCGGATCTTTTTCTTAAGCTAAAAGTCTTTTCCTTTTTTAAAGTTTCCTTTCAATAATAAATAAGATTAGCTTTTTAAATGGCCCTTTTTACCATAATTAATATATTTAACTCTAAACTTATTTATTTTAAATTCCGTTAAAATAATGCTAGCCTTTTCTTTAAAACATTCTGTTCTTTATGTTCTTATTATCATTAAAACGTTTATTCTTATTTTATTAACCGGTACCTTTTTTTTTGGGTATTAATTAAAAATACGTCGGTTAATAATAATAACCTTGTTTATATAATTTACGAAAGGTTAGGTTTTAGGTACCTTGAATATTTTATCCTTAACCTAAACCGTTAGGCCGTTATAATAACGGCATAATAATATATCTTATAGGAATTTAGAAATAATTAAGAAACGATTAAATTTAATCGTATATTTTATTATTAACGTAATTTATAAAAATTTATATATTTATTTAACCGCATATTACTATTTATTTATATTTTTAAATCAGGTTAATATTTGTTTCTAAAATGTTCGTTATTATTAAAAATATAATTAATAATATTTAAAGAGTTACTAAGGTAATTTATTAAATACCCGTTAAAAATAAGTTCGAATTAACTTAATAATTCCTGAATAGAAAATTATAAAATGGTTATTACTTTCTAATCATTTTCCATTAAAGAAATCTCGTATTAATTAAGATAAAGTTTGGCGTTAATTAGGATTTTTTTATATTAATAAATTCCTTATAAGGTTTCCGGGGAAGAGGTTTATAACCTTTAATATTAAATATTCCATAATAAGTAAAAAGAGGTATAGTTCCTTTTTGGATTCGATCAAATAAAAAAGAAGCTAAGGTTTTCAAACGAAAAGTAATTTTTAAAAAAGGTACAATTTTTTTTTAATCGCCGGATAAGTTTAGCATTTTTTTTCTGAAATTTATAATTCTTTCAGTTATAAGGTTTAATCGTTTATTAACTACACACTTTTTTTTTCCGATTTTGCGCCGTAAATCTCCTTTTTCTTTTTTTTAGCCGGACGTTTTAGGTTGTATTTTGATCGATTCCTTAAAGGTAAAAATAAGTTACTATTAAGAAAGAAAAGCTGTTTTAAGGCTTTAACTTTTGTAATTATAAGTATTATATTATCGATTAATTAACAGAGGTTTTTATTAAGAAATAAATTATTTAATCTGGTTATTAATTCTCTATTTATTAATTAAGGAAATTAAATATTTTATTTATTTATTACAAATTGTTAAAAATAACGTTTTTATTAAAATTAAAAAAGATTATATTGATTTAGGTAATAAAATATGCGTTACTTATTAATTAAGAACTTATTAAAATATACGTAATATCCGAAATAAAGGTTTTAATTTGCAGGTAATAATAATATAATAAATAAAATACTCATTTAAAAAATTTGCGAACTTTTTTTTTAATCGGAAAACTATACCTTTAATTAAAGAATTAAATTAATAACGAAAAAGCGAAATAAAATAGGTATTATTTTAAAAAAAAAATCGACCGTTATATATTTATTTTGAATTTAATACATATATCGTATATTCGTAGGATTTATGGGATCTGGTTTTTAAATTACCCAGATCCACCAGATTATTATGTCTTGGCGCGGGGAAAGCGAAGCTTCCCTCAGCCGAAGATCAGCCGGGAGGAGCTCATACCAGGCTCCGGAGGCCGGTTTCTCCAAGACAGAAGCCCCTGTTCTTATACTGTAACAGCTAATCCGGGATAATATTTATAAACGTTAACTGTAATATTTTTACAAATAATATAATCTTTATATTTTAAATCGTTATTTCTAATCCTATTAGTTGTAGTAATAATAAATTCCTAATCGGCAGAAGTAACAAATATTTCCTTCTTTTCTTTATTATTTATAACTTATTCGGCCGTACGGATCTTTTTTTCAAGCTGGAGGTCTTTTTCCTTTTAGAAATTCCTTTTTTTTAATAAAAACCGATATTTACTTTAAAATGGCCCTTTTTATTATAGTTAAAATATTCAATCAGAGACTTATCTTTTTAAACTCCTCTAAAATAATACTAGCTTTCTTTTACAAATTTCTTTTTTATTATTAAAACGTTTATTATTATTTCGTTTACTAGTTCCTTTCATTTTAAGGTATAAAGTAAAAATGCGTCGGTCGGCAATAATAACCTTATTAATATAATTTTCGAAAAGTCCGGTTTTAACGATTTTTAATATTTTATCTATAACTTAAACTTGAGGTAGTGATAAACAAAGAAAAATAGTATATCTTAGAATAACTTGAAAATAATTATTAAACGGTTAAACTTAATCGTATACTTAGCTATTAACGTAGCTTATTTTAAATTGTATATATATTTAACTACATATTATTACTTATTTATATCTTCGAACAAAACCAATATTCTTTTTTTTAAAATATTTGAAATTATTAAAGATGTAATTAATACCCTCCACATAATTGTCGCAATAATTTATTATATACTCCTGAAAAATAAGTTGGAATTTATTAAGTATTTTCTTACAAATAATTATAAAATAATAATTATTTTTTAGTAGTCCTTTATTAAAAAAGTTTAATATTATTTAAACGAAGGTCTGACTTTTATCAATTTTTTTATGTTTATATATTTATTATAAGGTTTAAAAAGGATTAATTTATAACCATTAATTTTAAATATTCCGTAATGCACCAAAAAGGGTAGGATTCTTTTTTAATTTCGACCAAATAAAAGCAAAGTTAATGTTTTTAAACGGGAAGTAATACTTTTAAAGGGGGATATAAAAACATTTTCCATTTATCGAACGAATTTAACGTTTTCTTTCTTGAGTTTTATTATTTCCTTAATTTTAAAATTTAATCGCCTATCGGTTATAAGTTCCTTTTTCTTACTTTCTTAGCTTTTACGCCACGTTTTTTCCTAACCTCCTTTCTTTTTTAATCGGATTTTTTAATTTGGGTTTTGATAAATTCTTTAAAAATAAAAGTAAGTTATTATTTAAAAGAAGATTCTTTTAAGTTTTTAACTTTCATAATTATAAGTATTATATTATTAGTATCTTAAAAAGAATTAATAAAAATTAAATTATTAAATCCTGTTATTAATTTTATATTAATTAATTCCGGCAATCGAATATTTTATTTATTTATTAAACGTTATTTTATAATATAATTTTTATTCGGTTTAAAAAAATTTATACTTAATTAACCTTATATTATGCGTTATTTATTAATTAAAAAGTTATTAAATTATAACGAATTTATTATATATTTATGTAGTTATTCTTTAAGGTTTATGCTTAAGGTTTACTGCAGCCAGCTGGCATAAGGTTCATTAAAGTCGAAGCTTATCGGCAACCACGCATCAGTCTGCTTCAAAGTGAGGTTCTGCTTCAGAGTAAGGTTTTATGAGACTAAGGTATATAATCTATCTTAACCGTAAAGACCATTAATTAGTTATCGTGTTCGAAGATATTGGGTATAATATCTATCGTATGGATTATATGTGTCATAATTTTCTGTATATTTGGCTCAGCCTGGAAAATAAGGCTTGAATCTATATTAACCTGATATTACTTTAAAAATATATACGATTATAAACGAAAATAACTTAATTTTATTTTATATCGTAATTATTTCTTTCTTAATTATATTTTATAAATACTTTATACCCTTATTTTAAACTTTTATATATAATATTACAAGTTTAAATTTAATACTAAAAGGAAATAATTAAAATATATTTCGAAATTAATAAATTTTTGAAATTTTATTATGATATTTAAATATTTACGGAATAACTTTATTTTAATGTTTTAAACTTTTAAAAAATATTAAAATCCTATAATTAATATATTTTATTTTTGATTTTTAATGTAAATATATTCAATAAAGGTTAAATACTTATCGGTTATAAATATAACGTATTTATATCTTTTAAAGTGTTTTTCGAAATTTATAAAATTAATAACGATTTATTATTTTAATCGGAATATTCCTTCTTTCGGTTTTCGGCATACTTACTTTTTAACCTTTACTTTATTACATACTTAATATTTGACTGTTATAAAACCTTTTAAACGGATTCCTTTTATATAAAATTATAATTAAATAATTATTTCGGGCCTTAAATATCGTAATTTTAGGTACTATATCGTACCGTTACCAGTTTACGGTGGTTTCATTATATATAAATTAACGTTTCGTTTATAATATATAAAAGCTATATAAATAATTATTACGTTAATATTTTCGATAATAAATTAATTAATTTTATTTATTAACGTATTAATTATTTAATTAAAAATGTTTCGAATAAAATTATTATTTTTTCGGTTATTTTATTAATACTTTTTCTTCCAGATTTAGCGAAAAAATATTAAATTATACGGGAAACTTTCGTAATAAATTACGTTATATAAATATAACCTTTTCGGCATTAAAAGACTTTAAAATAAAATATTTATTTTACCGTATTTATTAATTAAAACAAAACTTTTCCTTACGTATATTCCGTTACTTAAAATCGTTATCTTATAATTTAAAAACTTACTAATAAGGTTAAAAATTTATATCGTAAACCTTAAATTTAAAATAAATAAATTCTTTAAGAGATAATATATAACGCTTATCGTATTACGTTTATCAAAAATTAAAAAATACGTTAAAATTCGTTTTATTCCCTTTAAAAGTTCATTTTTTAAGTAATTAATTTTTTTATAATCTTCCATAAACGGTTAATTTTTTCCTTTAAAAATTAGTCGGTAACGATACGTTTCTAGATTAATATTATTATTGCTTAATTAAAACGAAAATTTTTTAAAACTTTTTAAGGAACGTATAAAAATATTAAGGTAATTTATAATAAAGGTTTAAATAAACCTTATAACGCGTATCTTACCGATTTAATTTTTAACGCTTTCGTTTATTATTATTACGATTCGCTTAGAAACCGTTATAATTATTTTGTTTCGGCCTTTTTTTAAAAAGTTTATTACGTAATTAATTATTAATATCCTTAATGTATTCTTAATTAAAATTATAAAAGCTGTATAAAAACTTAAAAACGTTATTTTAATATTTTTTATGAATTATTATAAATTCGTTATAATCTAATAATTTAAAAGATTAACTTTAATTTTTAAATAATTAATCCTTTTTTTTAGTTTTATTTCGTTTTAAAAATATAAATAAATTCAATTAATTAAATATAATCGGTATTATTATTATACATAATTAATTCGTCCAAATAACCGGCATAATCGTTTCGGAAATTATATAACGTTAACTTTAAGCCATAATTTTTTAATACTTTGTTATTTATTTATTAAATTTTTTAATAACTTTCGGAATTTATTTTAATCGTTTTTTATATTTACGTTTAATCTTTATAAATAATCGATTATTATAAACCTTTTCGGCTTTTTATAATTTAATGTATTAATTTTTAAAATCGTCGCTTAAATTTAAATAAATTTATTTAATCGATAAAAAAATATTATTTAAAATTTATTTTATAAATTCGTTAAAACTTTCTTAAAAAGTTTTATATTTTTAATTTAAATAAATATAAATTATAAGATTTTAATTATAAATTTATCTATTTTTAGTCGTTATTTCGAAAATATTTATCGGATAATTTATTTAATTAATTTTTTTAATTTATATAATTCCTTAAAAAACTAAATAAATATTTTATATTAATTAATAAAATCTTTTTTTTAAATAAAAGGTTATATCGGACGGCGTAAATTTAATAAATCATAAAAGACTTTAATTTTAAATTTATTCTTAAATTTATCTTAATCCTTAAAATTATTATATATAATTCCGGACGTTATCGTTACGGTTGTTATTATAATTAATAACAAATATAAACAATTATTATTAATATATAACTTATATCGTTTTAATAAAAATTAACTAATTAATAATAACGTAAATTAAGTAAATAAAACTTTTATTTATTAAATATAAGGATTATTAATAATATTATATTATATAACTAGTTGTAGGCGTTTTAAAACGCGTACTATATTTTAATATAATCTATTTACGGAACATATATAGTCCGATTAGAGGGAACCTTTCCGTATATGGAGTGCTAGCGCAACCCCTGCTAGCTGACAGGTTGCAAAAAAGGGCTTTAACGGTCGCTAAAGAAATCGCAATATTACCATTTACATATATATAGAAAACGTTAGCTAAGAAGGCAGTCACTTTTTCGGGTTTAATCCCTTAGAGTTTGATACGAATAATATATTATCAATCCCCAGTTTTATTATATGTACTAATGTACATATGGTTAATAGGCCATTAGGCCACTAAGCAATTATTGTCAGCTAGCAGGGGTGCGCTAGCACTTTATATACGGAAAGGCTCCCTTTAATCGGCCCATATATGTTCCGTAAACAGATAACATTAAAATGCAGTACGCGTTTTAAAACCCCGGCAACTAATCATTTAATATAATATTATTAATAACCGTTATATTTAATAATTATAAGTTTTATTCGTTTAATTCGTATTATTATTAATTAATTTCATTATTATTAAAATGATATAAGTTATATTTTAATAATAATTATTTTTATCGCTTATTAATTATAATAACGACCGTACTGATAACGTCCGTAATTATTTATAATAATTATAAAAATTAAAATAAAAATAAAAATAAAATTAAAATTAAAATTAAAATTAAAATTAAAATTAAAATTAAAATTAAAATTAAAATTAAAATTAAAAAAATATAATTTATAAAAATATATTAATTTTAATTAAAACTTTTTATAACTTATTAAATTTATTCCGTTTAATATAACCTTTTTTTTAAAAAACGATTTTATTAATCGCTATAAAAAGTTAATTTATTTTCCGAAAGAATTATATAAATCGAAAAAATTAATCGAATGGATTATTTAATAAATATTTTAAAAATATTAACCAAAAGTACGTAAATTTAAAATTAAAATTTTACGACTTATATTTTTTAAATCGAAAATATAAAACTTTCCGAAAAAACTTTAACGAATTTATAAAAAAAGTTTTAAATAAAGATTTTTTATTAATTTAATAAATTTAATTAAACTTAAATAACGATTTTATAAATTAATTCGTTAAATTATAAAAGTCCGGCAAAATTTATAATAATCGATTATTTATAAATATTAAACGTAAATACGAAAAACGATTAAAGTAAGTTCCGAAAGTTATTAAAAAATTTAATAAGTAAATAATAAAATAATAGGAAATTATAGGAAAAAATAAACGTTACGGAATTTCTAAACCGAATATGCCGGTTATTTAAGAGAATTAATTATATATAATAATAATATTAATTATATCTAATTTGTTAAGTTTATTTATATTTCTTAAACGGAATAAAATAAAAAAAAAAAACGATTAATTATTTAAAAATTAAAAATAATTTTTTAATTTATTAAATTATAATAAATTTATAATAATTATTAAAAAAAGTTAAAATAACGTTTTTAATTTTTTACGAGATTTTTATAAACTTTTCGAATTAGGATAATTTTAATCAAAAATAAATTACGGATATTAATAATTAGCCGCATTATAAATTCTTTAGAAAAAAGCCGAATTTAGGTAATCGTAAAGAAATTTAAGCGTACCGAAATAATAGTAATAATAAGCGGAAATGATAAATATTAAATATATAAGGGGTTTAATATAAAACGTACTTAAATTTTAAGTATAAGTTACCTTAATGTTATTATATGTTTTTTAATAAAGCTTTAATAAAATTTAAGCTTAATAAAAAAGTTTTAATATTAATTTAAAAATAGATTATCTCCGATTAATTTTTAAAGGAAAAAATTAACCGTTTATTAAAAATTATAAAGAAATTAATTTTAAAAAAAAAACAAAACAAATTTTAACGTACTTTTTTATTTTTAATTAACGTAACGTAATAAACGTAACATTTTATTTTTTAAAAAACTTATTTATTTTAAACTTAAAATTTACGATATATATTTTTAATTTTATTAATAAATTTTTAAATTATAAGATAACGATTTAAAGTAACGAAATATACGTAAAAAGAAATTCGTTGCGATTAATGGATACGGCGAAGTAAACGTTTTATTTTAAAACCTTATAGGCCCGAAAATATTACGTCTATATAACGTAATCTGCTATAAGAAATTTACGTATAATTTAATGTTTTTTTAATAGCTCCGGAAAAAAAGATATTAATAAAATAACCGGAAAAATAATAATTCTATTCGAAATAAATTTATTTAAGTAAATACTACGTTAATAATTAAATTTAATTAGTTCGTTATTAAAAATATTAACGTAATAAGATTTTAAATAATCTTAAGGGCTTATAAATAAAATTTTAACTATATACAGCAAGATTACCATAAACCGGTAACGGTATAATATAATGTCTAAAATTAAAATATTTTAAGGCCGAAACAATCCCTTAATTATAATTTTATATAAAGGAAGTTTATTTAAAAGGTTTAATACCGGTTAAATGCCAAGTTTATAACAAGGAGAAAATTAAAAGGGAAATATGCCGAAAGCCGAAAAAGGAAACGTTCCGATTAAGATAATAAATCGTTATCGATTTTATAAATTTCGAAAAAAGTCCTGAAAAATATAAATACATTATATTTACGACCGATAAGTATTTAAGTTTTATTTAGGATATTTACCTTAAAAATTGAAGGTAAAATATATTAATTCCGGTATTCCGGTATTTTCTAAAGGTTTTAAAAAACCAGGATAAAATCTATCCGTAAATATTCGAATATGATCACGAAAGTTTAAAAAATTATTAACTTCGAAACATATTTTAAATTTTTTTTAATGTTAAATTTAAACTTTTAATGTCGTATATATAGGCTTAAAACAGGGGTATAAAATATTTAAGAAGTATAGTTAAAAATCAATTACGATACGAAATAACCTTAAATTATTTTCGTTTTTAATCGTATATATCCTTAAAATAATAATATTGTGACGAACCTGTTATATATCCACCTAGAGGTGTGAGCAATATCCGAAATGGGGTTCTTGATTTGCAGGTAATAATAGCATAATAAATTCGGTATTCGTTAAAAAATTTGTAGATTTTTCCCTTAATTAAAAAACGGTACAGTTACCTTTAATTAAAGATTTAAATTAATAGCTAAAGAGCGAAATTAAGTAAATATTATTTACGTAGTACACAGTTTATTATATTTTTATTTGGATTTAATAACTATTTCGTAAATTTATAGGACTTGTTAAATTTGGCCCTAAATCCTTTAAATTTACCAGATTACCGTATCTTGGTACGGGGAACGTTAAGCTTTTCCTTATCCGAAAATTAGCCGGAAGAAACTTATACAAGGTTCCGGAGGCCGGTTCTTTTAACATAAAAAGCTTTATTCCTATATTGTAATATGATTTTCTTTTTCGAAGGATTTTTATTCCAAAGATAAGAACCGTTAGTAACTTTTTTGTTTTATTAAAAGGGTTTTCCGTAATTTTTTAGTTAATTTTATTATAATAGGTCGAAAAAAAACCGAAAAAGAAAGTTACGTCAAAATTAACGTAATATTCGTGATATTCGTGCTAATTAAATTAAAACTTTTAGAATTAAAGCTTTTGTTTATTTTATTTATATTCGGTTTAACGAAACCGATTTTTTTTAAAATATTTAAGTTATCACTATTATATTCGTTATTAACGTCTCTTTTATAATGTGGTAACTATAAATTTGCTAAAAAAATAAACGAAATATAAAAACGATTATAATAAAAGTAACAGAAGGTTAAAAATAACTTCCTAAAGTGTTAAGAAATCGTAAAAAGAAAATTAAATAAATTACGATATTAATAGGAAAAAAAATAAAAAGAAATTATTAAAAAGTTAAACCGTTTACGTTTTTAATTAGATCTTTTTAAAAAGCGGGCCTTAAAAATATTAAAAAAAGGTTTAAAATTAAATTAATTAAAAAAACGGAAAAGGTTGGAAAAAAAAGTAACGTTACGTAAAGGTAAAGTAAGCACGTGTTACAGTACAGGAACAGGGGTTCCTGTCCTTGGAGAAACCTGTCCTCGGAGATCTCTAAGGGAGGTTCCGATCGGGTAAACCTCGGGCAAGGAGAAGCTTGGCTTTCCTGTGCCAAGGTTTAAGTGATCTAGTTAATCTAGATAATCTAAATGATCTGGAACTAGATTACATAGATTACATAAATCAGACAGATCTACGATACACTTACCCATTAAAAATAGATATATAACAAACGCTTTCCTTTTTAAATAGCAGTTATTTAATTTCGCTCTTTAATTATTAATTTAAGCTTTTAATTAGAAATAACTGTACCGTTTTTTAATTAAGTAAAAAATCCGCAAACCTTTTTCACGAATACCTTATTTATTATGCTATTATTATCTGCAAATCAAGAACCCCCATTTCGGATACTGCTTATACCTCTAGGTGGATATATAACAGGTTCGTTACAGCACGGTTTATTTTTAAGATAAACGTTATAATAAAGGCGTTTACTTCCTTCGGCTGGAATGCTTTAAATTTGGATTTAGGCGGGGGGCCGTTATTAGCCGTAATTTTAGCTGCATTAAAGACGGTCGGTCAGGATTTTGCCGGTAAAAGTCCTTAATTAAGCCTATCGTATTCGTTAAGTATTTAAGTAAATTTTATATATTATCTTCCGGTAAGTAATTTATTTATTTAATTAAGTACTAAATTTTGTTTTGAATTATTTTAAAGTTTAATATCTTTTCGATTTCGTATTTATTATTGTTTTTTTCGATTTTAAAATTTTTTTAAACGGGACGTTTTTTCAGCCTGGTTTAATAAGGAAATATGGAATATAAGGTATATTTTGATAGTTTTAAGTAATAATAGTTTATAATTAAATTTTTTTTTAAAAATTAAAATTTTAAACGTCTCAAGTTTTTAAAATTAAATTTATTATTAAGCTTTTTCGTTTTAATTTAGAAAAAAATTTAACGTTACGTTTTATTTTTAATATAATAAATAAATTTTATTTTCTTTCGTTAAAATTAATTCCTTAATTTTTTATTATTATAATATTAGGCCATTTTTTATTATAAAAATTATAACTTAATTTAAAATCGGGCTTATATCGTATTAATTTTTATTACCATTATTTCCGTTCGTAGGGTTATTATAATAATAACTGGTATTTTGCGTATTAATTATTTTGGTCGTTAGGTTATTACGTCGTATTTATATATAGCTGTATAAGGTAATATACTTATATTTTCGTTAATGAACGTATTATAAACTATTTATGTAAATAATAAAAGTTTAACTTAAATATTTTGTTAATAATTAACATAATTTCGAACTATTATTTTAAGGTTTAATTTAATCCTTTTATTTAATTATTTGTTTAAGGGTAATAAGTTATTAAAAACTTAAGTTTAATACCGATTTATTTAAAAAAAATTGGTACCGAAATTGGACATTAAAAGTTTATTTCGATCAGAAATATTTTTGTTAGTATTTTATATTTATCGAAATAATATTAAATAAAAGCGTAAATTAATTATTTTACCGTTACAGTTTTTTTAAAAAGCAAAAAGTATCTATATTTAATAAGTTTATTAATAATTACTTATATTATAAGGTATTTAATTTTAATTATTATACTTTTCGATATAAAAAAATTAATAATAAAATTTTAAATTATGGTATTCTATGTTTTATTAAATATATTTATAAATGATAATAAGTTATAAGGCTTATAGCAGGTTATTTTAATTTTGTTATAAACGTTATAATCTTTAATTATTTATTTAATTATTTAACCTAATTTTAGGAAATTATATTTGTTTTAAAATTGTTTAATAATTTTAAATATTCTTTGGTATTTATATAAAGGATCTTTATGGAATTTTTTAACAAATTCCTTTTATTATTAGCGAAAGATATAAATCTTGTTACGAAATAATAATTAGTCCTTATTATTCCTTTTCAAGAACTTAATTTCTTTTAGTTTTTCCGGATTATAAAATTTTAAATATTAGGTTAACTTTTTAAAAATAAATTGTTTTAGGGTTATATATAGTTATATTATTTTATCGGCCTTTCGATATAATACTTATACGTATCGTTGGAAAATTTTTAAATCGTAATTTTTTTTTCGGCTTAAAATATTTATTTAAATATTTTCTTTGTTTTTAATATAATAAATTTTAAAGTTAAATTTAAATAAGAAAGTTATCTGATTTTTATGGCGTTTATTTGGTTTTTAGGTTGTTATAAATCTAGTAAAATTTTTATAATTTAAATAAATATTAAATAATTCCATAATTTTATTAAGGAATACTTTCCAGTCTTTAAATGTTAAAATAATCGTTAGCCACTTTTTATTATAAATGGGGTATTTAAATTTGGCCTTTTTGAAATTCTTAAAAAAATAGGTTATTAGGTATTATTTTTTATTATTTTTTAGTTACTTTAAACCAGTTTTAAAGGCGTAATTTAAAGCCTTTGTTTTAAATTGTTTTTTTTCTTCTAGTTTGGTAGTTTAATTACCGAGGCGTTAATAATTTTGTCCTTAATTTTTAAAATTTTCTTTTTTGTTTTTTTAAGGAGTTCGAATTTTTTTCCGATATATTCTTTAATAATAAGCTTGGTTTAAGGGTTGGTAAGTTTGCCATAATTCTGGATTAAGGGTTATATATAGCCGGTAAATCCTAAAAATTAACGGATATTAATAACCGTAATTCGTTTAGGATCGGCCAATTTTTAACGGCTTTTAATTTAAATTTTTAGATTTAAATTTATCCGGGGGTAATATTAAAGTTTAAAAAATTTAGCTTTTAGGTATATTAAACGTTTCTTTTAACGTTTATTAATAAGTTAATTTTCTTAAGGTTTTTTAAAATTTAAGTAATATATTTCTTTTATTTCTTTAAATTTTTTGAATATATAAAAATATCGTTTAAGTAAACGAAAACAAATTTATTTCAAAACTTTCGTAAGATAATGGTAAATATATGTTAAAAGTTAGTTAAAGTATTAGTTAATTTTTGTAATATAATTTTATATTCGTATTATTTATAAATAATGTTAAACGCAATTTTTTATTCCTTATCTTTAATTATTTAAATTAGTTAATAATTAATTCATAAATTTAAAGTTATAAAATATTAAATTTTGCTAATATTTTCCTTTTTAAGATTTATTAACCTTAAGGATTATTTAATTTTAATAATAAGATTATTTAGTTATTAATAATTATAAAGTTATTAGTATATTAAAATTTTATTATTATCGATCTTAATTTTATTATTTTTTATTTTTGGTACCATTATAATTAAATATATTATAAAAGATTCGGATTTTTAAATATAACCTTTTTTAAGGTTTTATTAAAAACTTTTTTAAAAATTTTAATTTTTTTAAGATTTATATAATAGATTTAATAAAATTTTAAGTAATATCCTTTCTTAATAGGTATCTTATAATTTTATTAATTATAATTAGGTAATTCTTTTCGGGTTTTTTTTAAATAATTTTTTAAATCGTTAATATTTAAGAGGTATTATTATTATTAAGTTAAAAACCTTAATTCTTTTAATTATGTAAAAGATTTTATAAATTTTGTGTTTAAAATTTTCCCATAAAAACGTTTAATCTTTCTAATTAATTTATAGATTATTAAAATAAAATTACGGTATTCTTAAAATGATATCGTATTTCAAGATATCGGCGATATCGACAATAATTCGTTTTAAATATCTTTATACTTAAATTGTAAATTCCTTATTTTTTCGAAAAATTCGACCGTTATCGTACATAAACAGGCTTTTATTAACTGTTCGTAAGGTTTATCCTCAAGGTTTATTCTTAAGGTTTATTTTTTAAGGTTTATCCTTAAGGTTTATTCTTAAGGTTTATTTTTAAGGTTTATCCTTAAGGTTTACTGCGACCATGCGGAACCGTGGAGCCAGCTGGCATAAGGTTCATCAAAGTTGAAGCTTATCGGCAACCACGTATCAGTCTGCTTTAAAGTAAGGTTCTGCTTTAGAGTAAGGTTTTATGGGACTGAGGTATATAATCTATCTTAACCGTAAAGACCATTAACCAGTTATCGTATTCGAAGATACTGGGTATAATATTTATCGTATGGATTATATATGTAATAATTTTCTGTATATTTGGCTCAGCCTGGAAAATAAGGCTTGAACCTATATCAACCTTGTATTAACTGTTCGTAATTTATATAACTACTACTTATATTTCCAAAAAATGTGGTATTTTTCGGTTGCTTTAAAAAATATAACGTTTTATTTTATTTTAAAAGCGATTATAACGTTAAATATTTAATTTTTATAATAAATTAAAATCTGGATTGAATTCCGTATTCCTTTTTTTACCTCATATAAGGTTTTGTATATAAGGGCTTTTCGGTACCTTACTTTCGAGGGCCTCCGTAGTTTTTTAATTGATATAATTTAAGGCCTAAAAGGCGTGTTTAGCTGCGTACTTTTTAACCGTATGCTTAATATAATAGTCGTTTATATACTTAAACCATTTTTTATTGCCGAACTAGTACTTAAAAATAACTGTTTTTTTCTGGTTTTTCCGTAAATTTTGTACCTTACGAATTATAAAATCAAACAAGTAAACTTTCGAAAAGGGCATTTTTATACCTAGAAGTTCGTATTTATTACAGAATATTGGGAAAAAATATAAGTATTCTTACGTTATAACCTTCAGGCTTTGTTTTAATTCTGGATATAAGTAATAAGATTTTTATATATCTGTATTAATAGTCTAGTTTTATAAGTATTTCTTCGTTATATTCTAGCTAAAAACCTTTTTTTTTTTTAGTTAGTTAATAAGTAAAATAGTTATGGTTCTAGTAAGTAGTAAAATGCAGAAGTTTGTAATTATTTACTGGAAGTTTTGTATATATTATATATTTTAAAAAAAAAATATTTTGGGGGTAATTATTTATCGTTATCGAAATCTTTTCGTAATTAACCGTTTTGGTCGTATATTTTATACTCCTATATATCAAGGTAATAAGTATATCTTTACGTAATAATTACTTTAAAAGCTATTCGTTTCGGATAATATTTATAAACTTTAGCCGTAATATTTTTATAAATAATATAATCTTTATAATTTGAGCTGTTATTTTTAACCTTACTGGTTGTAATAATAATAAATTCCTAATCGGCGGGAATAAAACTTACTTCCTTTTTATCTTTTTTTTTTTTTTTTGCTATTTATATTTCGTTTGGCGGCGCGGACCTTTTTTGGGGCTAGTGGATTTTTCTTTTTTAAAAATTCCCTTTTTTCGTTAAAAAGTAATATTCGTTTTAAAAATAGCTTTTTTTGCTATTGTTAAAATATTTAATTTTGGCTTTATTTTTATTAAATTCCGTTAAAATTATATTTACTGCTTTTTGAAATTTATCTTTTATTTTTTTTAATTATTAAAACGTTTATCATGACTTCGTTTACCGGTACCTTTTTTTTCCAGGTATCGATTAAAAGTACGTCGGTCGGCGATAATGGCCTTATTTATATAATTTTCGAAAAGATTTATTTTAGGTACCTTAAATATTTTATCCTTAACCTAAGGTTTTAGGCCGTTATAATACGGGAAAAATAACGCGGTTTGTAATAATTTAAAAATAGCTATTAAACGATTAAATTTAATCGTATATTTAGCTGTTAATATGGTCTGTTAAAATTTATGCATCTATTTAATTGCATATTACTCCTTATTTACATTTCCGCACAAAATTTATATTCGTTTTTCGAAGTTTTCGTAATCATTAAAGATATAGTTAATAATGTCCAGATAGTCGTCGGGGTAATTTATTAAATAATCCTTAAAAATGGGTTCGAACCAGTAAAATACTTTTCCAGCCAGTAATTATAAAATGGCTATTACCTTTTTATACTCCTCCGTTAAGAAACTTTCGAATTATTTAAGGTAAAATTTGGTTTCAACCAGAAATCCTTCCATATTAATAAATCCATTATAAGGCTTAAGGGCAATTAGCTTATAACCTTTAATGTTAAGCATTCCATAGTAAACAGGAAAGGGTACGGTTCCCTTTCGGTCGTAACCAAACAAAGGGGGTACTAAAGTTTTTGGACAAAAGTGGTTCTTAAAGGGGGCGCAAAAACCTTTTTTAATTATCTGGCAAATTTGGCGTTTTTTTATCTAAGTTTCATAACCTCCTTAGCCATAAGGTCCAGTCGCTTATCGGTTATAAGCTCTCTTTTTTTTCCTTTTTCGATTCCTACGCCTTATTCATCCTCTTCCTTTTAGTCGGATTTTTCGGATTGGACTTCGATAATTCCTTTAAGGTGTAAAGGTAGGTTGTTGTTAGGAAAAAAAAAACTTTTCTAAACCCTTAGCTCTGGTAGTTGCAAGGGACATATTATCGATTAACTAAAGAATTCCTTTAATAGGGGGTAAATTATTTAATCTGGTTACTAATCTTTTACTGGTTAATAACGGGGATTAAATATATTATCTATTTATTAAACGTCATTTTATAATATCGATTTTATTAAGTTTAAAAAAATTTATGTTTAATTAGGCCTTAAATTATTCGTTAACTATTAATTAAGGAATTATTAAAATATAACGAACTTATTATATATTTACCTGGAGATATAAGCAGCATCCGAAATAAGGTTTTTAATTTGCAACTAATAATAATATAATAAATAAACTATTCGTTAAAAAGATTTGCGGATTTTTTCCTTAATTAAAAAACGATACAGTTATCTTTAATTAAAAACTTAAATTAATAATTAAAAACTAAAATTAAATAAATATTATTTACGTCCAAAATTATTTATTATATATTTATCTAAATTTAATAAGCATGTCGTAAATCTGTAAGATTTGTTAAATTTGGCCTTAAATCCTTTAGATCTACCAGATTACCGTATCTTGGCGCGGAAAAAGCCAAACTTTTCCTTACCCGAAGATCATCCGTAAGGAGCCCATACCAGGCTCCGGAGGCCGGGTTTTCCAAGACAGGAACCCCTGTTCCTGTACTGTAACAAATATATTTTTATAACCGTATTCGTAAATAAATATTTTTTAGCGAAGTTTACATAAAATTTATTATATTTATTTAGTATATAAAAACAGCGTTATAATACTTAATCGGAAACCTTAATAAACTTATTTTTAAGTATACGGTTATATAAGTTACGTTATAATTATAACCGTTATAAAAAAATAAAGATTTTAACAGTTAAAATTTAAAACATGGATTTACTTTTTCGTTAACTATTAATTTACGAATATTTATAAAATCTGGAATACGTTAATAAATAAAATTATTATTATTCGAAATATATAATTTAAAAACGATTTCTTTTACGTTACGGAAAACTAATTACGTAAGTTATTCTGATAGGTAAAATTACCTAATTAAATTTATATTTATTTATATATATATAATAATAAAATAAAAACTTATGCGGAATAATTTAATTACCGGTTAAATAAAAAGGATGGCTTTAAAATAACATCAATGTACGAAACGTACGGAATAGGAAAAAATAAACTTATTTATATAAAATTCATTACTTTTATATAACCGTTATCTACGAACTATTGCCGTTATTTAGCCCATTATTTCCATTAACGTTTACTTTAATAACTGTTACGATTAATATACCAGCGGAAAAAAAAAAGGTAACCTGAAGTTTTTATCATTTTGTTGAATTTAAAATAACGGTAAAAAACGAAGGTATTTTACGGGTTATAACCGTAAAGTTTTCGTACGTTCCGCGTCAAAAGGATAATTATCGATACGATTATAAAATATAAAAAGCCGCGTTAAATATAAAATAATTAACTTATTTTATTAATACGATCGATAATCGGCCGGTAAGTTATAAAAATTTAAGAAAAATAATTATCCGAAATACGTATTTTTTTAATCGAAAAAGTTTTAATATAAAAAATTATAATATAACTTTTAAGTCATAAAACCAGATATATAAACATAATTTATTATTACTACTATAAGGTTATAAAAAGTTAATTATATATCTGTTAAAGAAATTATTTTATAAAACCGAAAAAGTTTATTTATAAAGTTATAAAAAAATATAATTTTAAAAAATTGTTAATTAATTTTTTATTAAAAGGAAATAAGTTTTAAGTTATATATATATATATATTTATAAGTTTAATAAATAGAGCTAATTATAAAAATATAAAGCGTATTTTATCGTATAAGGTAATTAATAACTTAAAAATGTTTATAATAATACATACGTATTAAAATAGGGCGGGATAGAGTCAGTTCTGATCAGTACGAAATCAAAGAGAGTGTTACGAGTGAGCCCAGGGTTCTGGAGAAAATTGAAGTTAATGCAATTGATCTGGTATTAAAACCAGTCTGTCTGATAATGATGAGTTGTTGTCTGAGTGGTGAGTGTCTCGGGGTTGCGCCCGGCAAAAGAGCTCCTAGAAATACATAAGTGGTGCTGACTAACTGATCAGTGGACCCACATCCTAGGCCCTGCACCCTGCACCATTTCAGTATTTATTTTAATTAAAAAATTATTTTAAGTTTTAATCGTTATTGCGGCTAAATTTAATTTAAAATATAAGTAATAAAATATTATAAATATTTTCGTTAATACGAATTTATTTTATTAAATATTTATAAAACTATTTTTAAATTACTTATAACGTAATAAAAAGATTTTAATTAATTTTTTTTTATAAATTAAGAAAGTTATTTTTATTATAATAAAAGGCTTTTATTAAGATATTTAAAAAATTGGGATTTAATTCTGTTTTTTATAAATTCTATTATTTTATTCGTTAAAACTTTTTTTTATAAACGATATTATTACGGTTTACGGTAAAAAAAATTTAAAGTTTCGTTAATTAATTAATTTAATAAATATTATAACGGTATATTTTTATAAAAGCTATGGATTTATAATAATTTTTCGGTATTAAAATAATTAAAAATAAATTTAATAAAAAATTTTATTTATTTTAATCCGATTTTATAAATAAATTAATTAATT
Organism: Monosporascus sp. MG133; assembly: GCA_004155925.1. Lineage (NCBI taxonomy): Eukaryota > Fungi > Ascomycota > Sordariomycetes > Xylariales > Monosporascus > Monosporascus sp. MG133. Next base: position 590,412 of record QJNX01000002.1, on the reverse strand, counting down.
TAATTTTTAAAAAAAAGTTAAAGAATTTTTAAATACGTTAATAACGGACGTTAAATTATTACCGAATTTTAATTTAGTTTATTTAAGTAATATTTTAATTTATCCGATTTAACTTAAATTTTAATAACGTATATTATAAAGTTATTAATAAAATTATTATATATTTAATCGGAATTAAAACGTTACCGTTATAATTTAGGAATAAAAATTCGTTAAATATTTAAAACGACTTTTTTTAATAAATAATGTAATTAATAAAATAACGGATAAATAAATAAAATATAATAATTATTTTTATAACCGGAATAAAATTATTATTTTTTATATAAGTTATAAAAAAATATTTTATTTTATTTTTAATAAATTAAAAAATTAAAAATTAATTTAAATAAAAAACTTTTAAATATATAATACGATAATTAATAAATTATAAAATTTATTAATATTAATATTATTTTTTTTAAATAAAATTATAATACGTAAATATATATAATTATTAATTTTAAAAAACCGTAAAAAAAATTATAATTAAGGTAAAATATATATTTACGGATAATATATTAATTAATATATTAATAAAAACTTTATTACGTAAATTTTTAAAATATTTTAAAAAATAATTAAAATTAATAAATATTATAAAAATTTTAAATTAACGGAAAAAAATTTTAAAAATTATTTTAAATAAAATTTTAATTAATTAAAAAAATTAATTACCGGAAAAAAAAATTACGGCTTTAAAAAGTAATAAAGGGTAATAATTAATGTTATAATTACGTTAAGGCGTTAAAAAGGTATGTCAGTTAGCAGGGGTACGCTAGCACTCCATATACGGAAAGGCTCCCTTTGATCGGACCATATATGTTCCGTGGACAGATCATATTAAAGTACAGTACGCGTTCTAGAGCGCCTGCAACTAATCATGCAATACAACATCACTGATGACCCCTCTATCTGACAATTATCGATCACACTCTAAGTAAATAATACGGCATTGGTATCCGTAGTACGAAGGAGTTAGTGTGGGTCACAACCCCAAGATCGGCGACCATTCCTCAAGCATGCATCCCCACCGTTATCATTTGCGAAATGCTACGAAGTATGCATGAGCGCCATACTACCCTGATAGACTTAACTTGCGCAACATTACCCTACCTGTAGCCCGCCGCCACGTCTCAGTGCGACGAAATAACAGCGGTTGCATCTAGGGTCAAACAGACCTAGTAGGATGAATCCCACCGGAGTAACGAGATAACAGTAGTTACGAATTTTGTTCCGTGTTAATCTTGGAGGTGCTTCGCATCATTGAAACTGCTTTCTGGCATCCGCCGAGCTCAGTGAATCTCGATGTTTCGCTTCTTCTACTCAATACACAGCAATAACAGCATCATGCCATCTAACCTCTGGCTTTTTCAAGTCGCCCTCATATGCGCCTGGTTGCTGACGGTTTTTTTCGTCAACCGCAGTCGCAAGAATGGAGCTATACCTACCATCAGACGGTGGCCAGCACTTTTCCCGGAATTCTTAGACCGACTGAGCTACAATCAAAATACCGCTCAACTGATTAAGGAAGGATACCGGAAGGTATGTTGGTTTGCGGCTGATCTGTTTTGACTACATCTGAGCAGTGTTGTAGCACAAGGACCGACCGTTCCGGGTGCTGAAGATGGACATGGACCTTATTGTCATTCCCTTGAAATATGCGTCAGAGCTACGTGCTATCTCAAGCGACAAGCTGGACCCTCTGACCGCTAGCTTCGACGACAATGCTGGCAGACTCACGAATATATTGCTTGAGAGCGAACTCCATTCAGACGCCATACACAGGCGCCTGACACCAAGACTTCGTAAGTCCCAACATGACAAACCGTGACGAGCATGGCTTCTGATAACTCTTAGCGCGAATAATTACCGTGATTGTGGACGAGCTGCGCTTCGCCTTCGACCGAGTATTGCCCCAGTGTGAGGGTACGTGCGTGCTGAGAGACAAGGTTTCTTCGGTCCTCCCACTGACATCTGGGATACATAGGGACATGGGTCCCGGCCAGCCCATACGATATGGTGCTTGGTCTGTCGACTCGCGCTGCTGCCAGAGTTTTCGTAGGGGAACCCATATGCCGAGACGAACGATTCCTCCAAACTGCTGCCTCATACAGCCGCAATACTTTCGACACAATAGCCACCTTTCGCAATCTAGGAAAGGCCTTCGGTTCTATGTTTGGAACCTTGGTTCCCAGCGTCGCGCATGCGCGCGAGCAGCTGTTTTACGTCCAGCAGCTACTCGGCTCAGAGGTAGAGAGAAGGCGAGCTTGCCCCGACGAGGAGCAGGACGACTTTCTCCAATGGTGTATGGATTTCTCACGGACCAAGGAAGAAGCGACACCAGAAGCCTTGGCACACCGTACGCTCGGCATCTTGAGCATGGCTGTCGTCCACACAACTGCCATGGCCACTACTCACCTGCTGTTCGACCTGATCGCCAACCCAGAGCTGCGGGAGTCACTGAGGAGAGAGCAGGAAGAGATTTTACCAACGGGTTGGGCGGGAATCAGTCAGAAGTCAATGCTTGATATGCGGCTTCTGGATAGCCTAATGAGAGAGTCGCAGCGGTTTAACCCGGTGGGCGAATGTGAATCGTATCAGACCCTTCAGTTGTCGCACGAAACTAACCACCATTTACAGTCACCTTCAGGCGCGTTGTCAGGCAACCCATTTCACTCTCTGATGGCTACCAGCTACGGCCTGGGCAACAGATTGCTCTATCAGCGAAGAATATCAACATGGATGACGACGTGATAAGCGATGCCCAATCCTTCCATCCATATCGCTGGGCGCATCAAAAAGGCGCATCTGCATCATTCTCTCACAGTAGTTCAACAAACTTGCACTTTGGGCTTGGCCGATATGCCTGCCCGGGACGCTTCTTCGCCTCTGTATGTATTTTCATTGTTCAGCGCTCGACCTTGTACACATGTCTCATCTGTCTTCATGATTACATCTGTATGCTGACCCGGAGACTATATTGGCAGTACATGATCAAAGCGATCACAAGCCGCATTCTACTAGAATATGACTTCAAACTTCAATACGGTCGCAGGACTGCCCGTCCGACAAATAGCATTCAAGGCGACAAGATTTTTCCCAACCGGGATGCCGTTGTTTTCTTTTGCCGCCGCGGCCCTTAGAGAGTAATCTCAATTAGCTACTCCGTACATTCTAATAAGAATCACTACTGTATGCAGGAAGTTAATGTCAATAGCTCGGGGTCACACTTGCCCAAGGGCATGCTGACCAAGTTTCGAAGCAGTTCTTGGAATACCATTAGTTATAGTAAACGCGACGAAACATCCATGTAGAGGGTCAAGTGCAGAAGTGCACCATGGCCGATCACTTGTGAAGCCCTGCAGCGAGCTCGATTGGGGGATAGGTACCGAGTAATCCGTACATGTCAGCTAATTTTACTAACATAGTCGTTCGAGGGGGGACTCGTCTTGTGGTTCCCGACTCCGGCCAGAAAGGCGCTCAACAATTGAAGCAGGTACAAGAAGCGAACTACGGATGGCATCATGGTGCTGCGACCTCAAGTCAGCATTGGAAATAAACGGCCGGGTATTCCTATTTCGAATCAGAATGTCGGGGCCCCACTTAGCTTCTGAATTACACACCTTTTTTTGTATGCGTTATTTCATAATGCCTATAGCCCTTCGACAACAATATAATAATAACCATAATAACAAAAAACGAAACTTTCGTAATTATTTTTTATTTGCAATCTATTTTTAATAACTTCTTTAATTAATTTAATTCTTATTTTACGTTCCGTATTACGAAAACTATGCCAACCTGTTACAGTATAGGAACAGGGGTTCTTGTCTTGGAGAAACCGGCCTTTAAAGCCTGGTGTGGGCTCCTTACGGTTAATCTTCGATTAAGGAAAGCTTAGCTTTCCTCGCGCCAAGATCAGGATGATTTAAAGGATTTAGGTAATCTGCGACAGATTATACAGATTATATAAATCTACGATATATTTATTATATCCGGGATAAATATATAACGGAGGTTATTTATATTAATAATATTTATTTAATTTGGCTTTTTAATTATTAATTTAAGTTTCGAATTAAAAATATTATTTTCCGATTAAGGGAGAAACCCGTAATTTTTTTTACGAATACCTTATTTATTATATTAATATTATTTATAAATTAAAGTCTTTATTTCGGATATTATTTATGTTGTTATATAAATATATGCAAGGTTAATATAAGTTCAAGCCTTATTTTCCAGGCTGAGCCAAATATATAAAAAATTATTATACATATAATCCATACGATAAATATTACACCCAATATTTTCGAACACGATAACTGATTAATAGTCTTTACGGTTAAGATAGATTATATACCTCAGTCCTATAGAACCTCACTCTGAAGCAGAACCTCACTCTGAAGCAGACTGATGCGTGGTTGCCGATGAGCTTCGACTCTGATGAACCTTATGCCAGCTGGCTGGTTCCGCATGGTCGCAGTAAACCTTAAGGATAAACCTTGAAAATAAACCTTAAGAATAAACCTTAAGGATAATTTTTAAAGTAATAATATATTTATATAACCGTACCTTTTAATATATTTTTTTAATAAAACTTATACGAAATTTATTATATTTACTTCACCTATAAAAACGGTATTATAATATTTAATTAAAAACCTTTATAAATTTATTTGCAAATATACGGTTATATAATTTACGTTATAATTATTATTATTATAAAGAAAATAAAGATTTTATAAATTAAAATTTAAAATATAAATTAATTTTATCGACGGTTATTAATTTACGAATATTTACGATATCTGGAACTTATTAATTAATAAAGTTATCGTTATTCGAAATATACAATTTAACGAAAGAATTATTTTTATAAATAATATTAAAAATTTAAAGGATAATTTATTTTACGTTACGGGAAATAAATTACGTAAATTATTCCGATAAATAAAATTATTTAATTAAACTTATAACTACCTAATATATATATATAAATATAAAATAAAAATTTAAGCGGAATAATTTAATTTCCGGTTGAATAAAAAAAGAAATTTTAAAATAATATAAGTATTTAAAAAAACGTACGAAATGGTAAAAAATAAGTTTATTCGTATAAAATTAATTATCTTTATACGACCGCAAAATTTGAATTATTGCCGGTCTTTAAACCGTTATTTTTATTAACGTTTATATTAATAATTATTACGATTATTACGCCGGCGGAAATTAAAAAAATAAGTTTAAGTTTTTATGTTATTATTTAATTTAAAATAACGGTAAAAAACGAAAATATTTTACGGGTCGAAAACGTAAATTTCCCGTATATTTCGTATTATAAAAATATTATTAAAAACGATTATCAGGTTTAAAAAGCCGTATTTAATATTAGACGATTAATTTATTTTTTAAATTTATTTAATAACTAACCGGTAAATTACAGAAATTTAAGAAAAATAATTATCCGAAATACGCGTTATTTTAATCGGAAAGATTTCGATATAAAAAAAATAATAAAATATTTAAATCGTAAAATTAAATATATAAACCTAATTTATTATTATTATTACGAAGTTATAAAAAGGTAAATATATATCTATTAAGGAAATTATTTCGTAAAACCGAAAAAATTTATTTATAAAGTTATAAAAAAATATAATCCTAAAAAACCGTTAACTAATTTTTTGTTAAAAAAAATAACTTTTAAGGTATATAAAGGTATATATTTATAAATTTGATAAATCTAATTAGTTATAAAAATATGCAAGGTTGATATAGGTTCAAGCCTTATTTTCCAGGCTAAGCCAAATATACAGAAAATTATTACATATATAATTTATACGATAGATATTATACCCAGTATCTTCGAATACGATAACTGATTAATGGTTTTTACGGTTAAGATAGATTATATCCCTTAGTCCCATAGAACCTTACTTTAAAGCAAACTGCTGGGCCCCCGTAAGCACGCAATTTCTCGACTGATGTCGGCTTAGGAGGTTTATATACGTGGTTGCCGATAAGCTTCGACTCTGATAAACCTTATGCCAGCTGGCTGCAGTAGACCTTAAGAATAAACCTTAACGATAAACCTTAAGAATAAACCTTAAGAACAAACCTTAACGATAAACCTTAAGGGTAAACCTTAAGTACGCATAAAAGGCTTAATCATTCCTACAGCTTCATCAAGATAGCTAAACATGCCGCGTTATTCCAACTATATTATACCGGTAATCCGTAACGAAAGGATTTACCAAAAAATTCTCTTATTCACAATCCAAAGCCCCCATAAAGTTACTGGACGGACCAAAACGATCGATAGTACCGTCGATTTAAAAAACTTATTCCAAAAAAACCGAATTCGACTTTTAATTTTTAGATACGATTTAATTTACGAAAATAACGGTAATCGATTTTTAATAATATTTATGCCGAAAAATATAGGTATTATAAAAATATTATTAAGAAAACTGGAAAATAATAATAATAACGGATTTAAAAATTTCGAAATTTAAATTTTGGAATAATACAAACTAAAAGATTACGAACGATAATTTATCCGGCTATTTCGGATTATAAAAAACTTTTAAAATTCCGATAAAAATCGACGTAGATAAAAACTGGTTTTACGAAAAGGGTGGGGTAAAGTATAGGAATTAAGATAGCAATTTATTATTTTATTCAATTATTTATACGGTTATATTTCCTCGAAGAAAAATTATAAAAATATAAAGTACGTATTATTATATAAAACAATTAATAATTTAAGAATTTTTAAAATAATATATTAGTATTTATTTTAATTAAAAGATTATTCTAAGTTTTAATTATTATTACGGTTAAATTTAACTTAAAACTTAAATAATATAACGTTATAAACGTTTTCGTTAATGCGGATTTATTTTATTAAATATTTATAAAGTTATTTTTAAGGTATTTATAATATAAAAAAAATTTAATTAAGAAAATATTATATAAATTAAGGAAATTATTTTTATTATAGTAAAAAGATTTTATTAAGATATTTAAAAAGATGGAATTTAATTCCGTTTTTTATAAACCTTATTATTTTATTCGCTAAAAAGTTTTTTTTTATAGATAATATCGTTACGGTTTATTATAAAAACTTTTAAATTTTTGTTAATTAATTAATTTAATAAATATGGTAACGGTATATTTATATAAAAGATAAAATTTTATAATAATTTTTTAATATTAAAATAATTAAAAATAAATTTAAAAAAAAAATTATTTATTTTAATGCGATTTTATAAATAAATAAATTAATTTAATTTTTAAAAAAAGTTTAAATAATTTTCCAAATACGTTAATAACGGTCGTCGAATTATTCCCGAATTTTAATTTAGCTTATTTAAGTTTCGTTAATAAATATTAAAAAGAAATCGGTTGTATTTTATACGTAACGATTAATACATAATTTGATATAATTTTTATAATATTTAAATTTATCCGATTTAATTTAAATTATAATAACGTATATTATAAAGCTATTAATTAAATTATTTTATATTTAATCGGAATTAAAACGTTAACGTTATAATTTAAGGATGAGAATTTATTAAATATTTAAAACAACGTTTTCTTGTAAATAATATAAATAATTAAAAAAGTTTTTAAATTTACGTTATAAAATTATTTAAAGAAATAATAAAATAATAAACGAATAAATAAAATATAATAATTATTTTTATAACCGAAAGGGAATTATTATTTTTTATACGATTAATTAAAAAGTTAAAAATTAATTTAAATCTAAAATTATTAAATATATAATACGATAATTTATAAAGTATATGATTTATTAACGTTAACGTTACCTTTTTATAAATAAAATTATGGTACGTAAATATATATAATTATTAATTTCGTAAAATTATAAAAAAAGATATAATTAAAACAAAATATACGTTTACGGAAAATATATTAATTAATAAATTAATAAAAGCCTTATTATGTAAATTTTTTAAGTATTTTAAAAAATAATTAAAATTAATAAATATGATAAAAAATTTAAAATAAAAAAAAAATTTTTCAAAAGTTATTTTAAATAAGAAATTAATTAATTAAAAACATTTAATTACCGGAAAAAAGGTAAAATAAATAGTTGCGGCTTTAAGGAGTAATAAAAGGTGATAGTTAATACCGTAATTACGTCAAGGCGTTAAAAGGGTATATTAGTTAGCAGGGGTTACGTTAGCATTTTATATACGGAAAGGTTCCCTCTGATCGGACTATATATGTTCCGTAAACAGATTATATTAAAATGCAGTACGCGTTTTAAAGCGCCTGCAACTAGTCATATAATACAACATCATTAATAACCCCTATATCTGACACAACCCTTTTAACTATTTTACGATAACTTCGTAACGATAACTTTATAACGATAATTTCGTAACGACAACGTCGTAACGCTAATCTTTTAAAAAAAAGATGGATTCTTTTTAACCGAACACTTTTACCGTTAAGAAGAAAATAACGAAAACCTTTTATTCGTATTTAAGGATTTTAGTTTCCTTTATAATAATCTAGGTAAAGAAATTATCGTTAGGAATACATTACTGTCGTCGTTTTTTTAAATAAATTATAGCTTAATTTATTACTTAATCTTAATTAACTTAATTAAGGTTAAAAAAAATTTTACGAAAAATTAAAAAAGATTTTATAAACGGTTTTATAATAAAGAGAATCCGTAAAAAAAAGGCGTTTACGGGGTTGGGGTTTTTAAATACGATAGAACGATAAATTTAATAAAATTTTTATAACTTTATTTTCTTTTTATATGTTAAAAAAATAAATTCGTAATTAAACGTGTTATTATTTTAAAGCTTATATACGAAAACTTTATTATTAAAATAAAGTTACGTATTAACGATTAATTATAAAAAGGGGATACGATAAAAAACGGTAGATAGAATATTTAGTAATAATTTTATTCGACAAGAACGGTAATAAAAAGAAAAGAAAAGGTATTTTTGGCTCCGGAAAAAATAAAAGGTTAATTTAAAAGAGGTTCTTAATGTAACGTAATTTCGCAAAAATTCTTTCGGTAATAGGGACTTATATCGTACCGTTTTCGTTAAGGAAACCCTTTCAGAAAGGTTTATAAAAAGATTCGGTAATAAATTCGATCTACTTAATAAAAGTAACATTAACAATAAGAACATAATTTCGGGAAGAGATATTAATAAAAAATACAAAAAGGTCGAAAGTTTTCAAAACTAATAGTAACTTAATAAATTCGACTTTAATATTAATATAAAATTATCTGGCGATAAAGGAATAAATTTATAACTTACGGTTATTTTATTACAAATAACAGAAAAGAATTACCTTTAATTAGGCGGTAAAAATATTGGAAAAAAAAATTCGACGAAGATAAATTTATAATAAAGATTTTTAAGGTTTTAACCGGGTAGAAAGTTTTAAAAATATCGAAAAAGTATGAAGTGATCTTATTAATAACTTTATAAATAATATTAAAATTTCGGATTTTTTAATAATTTTATACGGTATTTAAAAAATGATTTTATGATATTTAATAATTTAAAATCGAAAAATAAAAGGTAATTTAATTCAATACGTGCGATAAAGATTAATAATTATAGCCGGAATACTTATATAAATTCATATAAAAAAAGGTTAAGATAATAAAATCGGGTCGTTTTAAAGAAGTTATAAAAATAAAAGAACTTAGAAGGATTTAGAGGAATTAACGTTGTATAAAAGATTTAAACCTTAAATTAATTATAATAATCTTGTAATATTCGTGCTTAAAATTAGTTTTATTTTTTATAACAAATTGTAATTAAAAATATATATTATAATTATATTATAACGGTAGATTAATTAATATTATAATTAATATATATTCTTTTATTACGTTATAAATTTTATCGTTTAAAAACACTAAGTATTAAAGTCTATTATACCTTAAAAATAAAGGGGGGCTAATTAAGGGATAATAAGAGCTTATTAACTTATAATGTACTTGAATAAAGAATTTGCAAAAAAAAAAAAAAAAAAAAAAAATTAATAATTTTCGAAATATTAAATTTTCTAGATTTTAAAAAACTTAAAATACACTATAGCACATATTTATTATTATAACTTTAATACTGAATTACTTTTAATCCATTTTTTAAAATTCATATATCTTTTTATCCGTCACGTATTTTTTTATAACGTAATTTCTGTACTATACTTAATTTTCTTTAAATATAATACGTTTTTTAATAAATTAAAATTTCTTTTAGAAATATAATTATTAACTATCTTTATAAATTATTTTTATATATTATTCAAAATTTTGCTATTATTTCAAGGTTATCCATTACCATATATTATAAGGGAACTTCCCGTTTAATTTTAAAACAACGCGCTGCTGCCCTTTGTCTAAAAAAATTTAATTTTCGTAAGCTTTCGTTTTTTATCCATATTTTTTGCCCTTTTTTTTTAATAAATTATTTAAAGCATACGCGGTATATAGGTGTCGGATCTATAATATTAAGCCATATTCGGGCCCGGAATACCGTATAGTTTTAAAAAAAATTTAATATACCGAATATTTATTTTATAATAATTATTTTTTTCGAATAACGTAAGTTATATAATTTTTTTGCCGTTTAAGGCCCTTTTTAACCTAACCGTTATTTTTAAAGGTAATATGTAATTACCGAAATTATTATCAGTTAAATAAAACCGATGCGGTAATATTGTAAAACTTCGTAAAATAACTTTTGTAAAAAAATTAAAGTTATATATAAAACCTTAAGTACCGGTTAATACGTAATTAAAGGTTTTATTATATTTTATAATTACGAACATATCTTTTTAAATAAAATTATTACGATTTCGTTATTTGTATTATTTATTTCATTTAATAAGAACGTAAAAGTAAATATTATTAAATATTTTAATAAAACGGTTAACTTATTTTAATTTAAGATTTAATTCGATTAAAATCGTAAAATATTTTATATTCGGTTATTATACGAAAGTACGGAAAAGCGTTATTATATATTTAAAAAATTAACGTACGATATAATAAATATTATTTTACGAAATAAAAAATCTATCATTTTTTTTTTTACCTTTTATTAAAAATTATAATATATTAAACTTTTATGAACTTTTAAATAACGGAAACATAACAAATATTATTAAAGTTAATATAATTTTAAGTTTATTATAATAATAATAAATTTAAGTTTCGTTTTTTAAAAAAAAAAATTTCCGGATTATAAATATTTTTCTTTACCGCCAGTAAATATTGCCGAACTTTTTATTTTAACCTTTCGTAATATATATAAAATCCGTATAATAACCAAAGTAATTACCCTATACGGAATTTATTTTTAAATCGGAAACGTTATATATTTTACGGTTTATATTAATGTAAATAATTTCGAATTAAAAAATTTAATATTTAACAGTTTTATAAAATAAATAAAATATTTTTTTAAGTAATTATTAATAATAATTACTTAAAAAACATTATTTTCGCTAATTTTATTATTAATTTAAGTTATTTTAAGGATTCCGATAATTCCGGACGAAAAGATATACTGCTTTAGGTATAAGGGATTTATTCGCGACTATTATTACGAAGTTATACCTAAAATGGGCTAGATTCGGTATTTAGCTTTTTGGCTAAGTCTTTTCTGCCAAGAGGTTGTGGTTAATAGGCCATTAGGCCACTAATTTGTGCCCTTAAGAGCGTTATCGATCACAGCCTTACTAGGGAGACACCCTCCCCTCCCTCATCTTTGATCCAGCCAATAGCTGAGCACTCCGTACCGAGTTGGCCCTTGTCGCATATGGGGCATCAAGGTTATTACTCTGGCCACATGTTCTCGGTCAATACGTTCTGCTACTTTTGGTCCCTCACTATGCGATCCATTAGATTCACTATCGCATCAATACCGAACAGGCTCTTGTTATTTCCTAGACAGCATGTCGGAAGACTTCAAAGTTCTGATTATTGGCGGCTCGATAGCCGGCCTCACGCTCGCCCATTGTCTAGAAAAGCTGGGCCTATCATTTGAGATACTTGAACAACATGAGGAAATAAGCCCTCAGATTGGAGCGTCAATTGGCATATTGCCCAATGGGGCTCTTATTCTCGACCAGCTCGGCATTTTTGAGGCCATTGAGGAAGAAACAGAACCTCTGGAATTGGCGCGAATACGTTTTCCGGACGGGTTGTTCTTCCAAAGCCAATACCCGTCCATAATAAGGTCTAAGTAAGTATTGAGATTACCAACTGCTTTCCTCCATTCCTTGTAAAAACAAATATCTATCCAGCGATAAGTGAGTATAATACGGCATAGTCCGGTGCCTCAAAGCTGACTTTTAGAGCCTTCTAGTTTCGGATATCCAATGTCATTCCTCGAGCGCCAGAAATTGCTCTCAATTCTCTACAGCAAGCTCCGGCACAAAGATCGTGTCCACACGGGCCAGAAGGTCTTGTCGATTGAACATTGGGGACCTCTGGCAGTCGCCAGAACTGCCGGTGACAAGGAGTACTCGGGGCATCTGGTTGTGGGAGCCGATGGCGTCCACAGCATCGTAAGATCCGAGATGTGGAGGCATGTTAATGGAATTAAGCCTGGGGCTATTACGGATAGCGAGAAGTCGAGTAAGGCACTAGGGCTTATCGAGCGCTACGGAAGGAGGCTAATGCAACCAGCCCTGGCGATTAACTACGCTTGCATCTACGGAATCTCATCTGGCGTTCCCGGCGTGGAGGACGGGGTCCAGATGAGTCTGTTGGATTATGACCTTACGATCCACGCGTTCAATGGGAAGCGCAGAAAAGTTTTCTGGTTTGTAATCGTCAAGACGAAGAAGCACTACTCTTATACGGACAGGCCGCATTTCGACACTCATGACGCCCGAAAGATCTGTGAAAGCTTGAAGTCGAAGAAGCTCGATTCGACCGTGACGTTTGGCGATATGTGGGCGAATTGTGACATCTTTACAATAACACCATTAGAGGAAGGATACTTCAAGACGTGGCACTTTGGTCGCTTAGTGTGCATGGGGGACGCAGTACGCAAGGTAAGTATGTTTTTCTTTCCCCTACGAACTGAATGGCTGACACTATAGTGAAAGTTGACCCCCAACATTGGTCAGGGCGCGAACATGGCCATAGAAGATGCCGCGGCCCTGGCCAACGCACTTTGGACAGGCGATCTCCCCAAAGCCATGGCGGAGACTGCCGCGATGGAAGACATGATGGGCCGCCTCAACACGGCCCAGCTGGCCCGCACGAGAAGGGTCTGCCGGCAGTCGGAGTTTCTCACCCGGCTGCAGTCCAACGATGGCATGGTGAAACGCCTGTTGGCCAGATACGTAGTCCCTGCCCTACATGACATACCCGCTGGCTCTTCGGCTGTAGTACTCAGGGGCACACAGCGACTTGAATTTGTGGACATTCCTGAGCGAGCACGTCGGCAGCATTCCGGGTGGACACTGGTCAGAACTCTGAGAGCATTTGCACCTAGAGTTCATGTACTGGTTCGCGCCTGCTCCGGGGCATTGATTGCGTGGTGCGCTTTGTGCTGGGTGTGGAAGTGGGCATACCTGTCTTAAAGACGGCAAACAAGAGATCGGTACGAATACAGTACGCACATACCGGACGAGCAAATCGGAAACTAGTCTTAGACCCTCGTACGCCACCGTCAGCCGTGTCTCGGCAGTTGTACTAGTGCTGTTGGTTTTGACTCTGACTGGTTCCGGCAAATGGATGCAGTATTTAGCATGGCTCCAGACCTGCAGCTTATTATCAGTCATGCGGACAGGAATATTTCCAAGGTAGTTTACTGGCAGACCTTGTACTGTGACATTCTAAGATGAACAAAGCTATGTACTAAGTACGTACAGGTCTTGGGCTTGTGTCACAGGTTGCTTCAGACTGTCAGCTTGCTTTAGATTTTACATTTATTTTAGACATTTTAGATTTTTAGCTTATTTTAAATTTCATACTTATCTTAAATACTTTAAATTTTCAGCTTATTTTAAATTTTATATTTATTTTAAATGCTTTAAATTTTTAATTTACTGTAAATTTTATATTTATTTTAAATATTTTAAACCTTTAGCTTTCTTTAAATTTTATACTTATTTTAATCGTTTTAAACTTTCAGCTTGCCTTAGATTTTTTGTTTCTTTTAAATACTTGAAACTTTTAATCTATTTTAAATTTTTTGTTTATCTTAGATATTTTGAACTTTTAGCTTATTTTAAATTTTAAATTTATTTTAAATGCTTTAAATTTTTAGCTTGCTTTAGATTCTACGCTTATCTCAGATGGGAACATGTAAGCTTTTACCTGTATCTTCTTTCTGTTAGACTACGGAGCAGTCGTGTCTGTCTCTATCGCAGTTGATGACCATCTGAGTAACTCATCAGTCATCATGATAATCGACAGTATTTCCAGCTCTGAGCCAGTATGGCCCAAGGTCACAATCGCCGTGGCCATCACGTTTGCCATCATTTTGATCCGATATCTTGACTATAGCAAAACGGTTCGATACTCTTTCTTGCCTTCGGGATGAGCGGACAAATCTGATCAGGGAATCCAAGGTCGACGTACCCGTTGTTGGCCCAGGAGTCCGCTTCACGAAATGGCTTGCCGCTATACACAATATGTGGTTTGCACGCGAGTCTGTCCACGAGGGTTATGCAAAGGCAAGATACCCTGCTGGCCACGGAATTGCATTACTCACAAGGGTCAAATAGCATCGCAACTTTGCCTTCCAGATACCTACCATGACACGAATGGACGTCTTCCTTTGCGATCGAGCGATGACGAGAGAATACTACTCCCTCGATGAAGATCACATGTCCTTCCGAGCTGTCATGTCCGAAGTACCTATTCGTAGTGAGCTCCAGTGGGGATGAGGACCTAGCTGACCGACCTGCAGGAGTTTCAATTCGAATGGTCGCTACCTGGGCAACAACAGGGCGTTCGCAGGATACCAAACTCTGTCATAGCAAAGGCCTTAAGTTGGCAGAGAACTCGGGCCAGCAACCCCAAAGACCCGTTCTTCGAGGAATTTTCCACCGAGTTTCTGCACGGGTTTCAGGAAGAGATACAGGCAGTCAGTGGATGTCAAAAGCCATCTTGCCTGCCATTTTTCTGCCACGCAGCTGATGACACACATGGTAGCTCAGGCTGGATCGCAGCTCATTGTTTCCCTCTAGCGTTGAGGGTCATTGCTCGCCTTACAACCAAGTCCCTCTTTGGGGAGCCCCTATGCAGAAACACCAAGTTTCTTGATATGTGCTGTCAGTTCGGGGACACAGTACCCAGAGACGCCCTTATCTTGCGTTGTTGCCCTGCATTTACGAGACCGTAAGCCATCTTACTCTCTCATGGAGCCTTAGCTAAGTTTTTCCAGTCTACTTGCGAGGTTCCTAGCGGCTCCACGACTTGTGAAAAAGTTACAGACGGTCGTATGTAACGAAATTAGATCGAGACGAGGCTCACGGGTTAAGAACCCCATGAGAGTGAGTATCACCGCGGCTCCCCAGCATTTCCTCGATGCTCAATAAACACCAGGATCTCCTCGACTTCTCGATGAACTGGGTCGATGAACAGCGCACAGCCGATTGGGACGATTGGCACATCACTGATATGATGACAAACACCATTTTTGCAGCCTTACATACATCCAGTCAGGCATGTTCTTTCTCGCCTGCTCAAGTCCCACGGAATCTGACGCGGATTTCAGTTAGTAGTTCATACGATCTTCGAGCTCGCTACCCGTCCCGAATACGTTGCGCCACTCCGCGAGGAAATAAGACAATGCTATTCAATGCATGGAAAGGGCACCAAACGCGCCATAGACGCCATGCACAAGATGGACAGCTTCATCAAGGAGACTCAGAGGTGCAATCCCCTCGATGCATGTGCGTGGCCCCATCCAGACCTTCGCTGCGAAAAAGTCCATAAAATAACATACTAACATGGAATTAGCCGCACTTGCGAGGCTCGTTCTGAAGCCCTACACCTTCTCCAACGGCCTACATGTTCCCAAGGGCAGCTTCATTTTTACGCCCAACTCACCGTTGTTCGAAGACGAGCGTTTTTACAAGGACCCGAAACGCTTCGATGGCTTGCGCTTCGCCCGGATGCGAGATGACCCACAGCTCCAGGCTTCGTGTCCCTTAACGGCAACGAGCGAAAGTAGCATGCACTTTGGCATGGGCCGTCACGCTTGCCCTGGCAGATTCATGGTTTCTGACGAGGTTAAACTGGCCATGGTACATCTCCTCTTGAATTTCGACTTGGCCATACAGAATTTTGGCCCTCGGCCGCGAAACGTGGCGTTTGGCAAGTTCATGCTCCCGAATATGCAAGCGAAGGTGTGGTTGAGGAAATCAAAGCAGCTTGTTACGGCAGCCCCTACCTCCTAGCTGCGACTTCAAGAGCACGGGTAGTACTAGATTATCGTCCTCATAGACAGGGCTGGTTGTAGCGCGAGAATATGGGAGTAGGTGACATTCAGTAGCCCCAGACCTCATCCTAGCAATATCTACTCATAACCTACGCATAGAACTTCTGTGCTACCTATCTCAGTCTCTATCCTAAGTATCCTTTTTTCCATGGGCGTATAGCAGTGGAGATTTCGTCATGACAAGGGTAGGAGGAGTCAAAATCCTGGATTTGATGAACTCGGCAGAACCAGAATGAAGTCG
This sequence comes from Monosporascus sp. MG133, assembly GCA_004155925.1. Taxonomy (NCBI): domain Eukaryota; kingdom Fungi; phylum Ascomycota; class Sordariomycetes; order Xylariales; genus Monosporascus; species Monosporascus sp. MG133. The sequence continues at coordinate 573,639 of QJNX01000002.1, read as the reverse complement.
ACACTCTGTTGCCGCATTATTTTGGATCTGCAACTACCGACCTTGTCTTGCAATGAACCGAGTATACCTTTGGCGCAAGCGGCTGAGAGGTACATACAACAGTCCAAGGGTAAGGATCTTCTCGTCTCCATTTTCAAAAATGCCCTCTACTTGTTGGTTCAGTTGACGGGATTCGCTCTGCAGCTGTCGGCAATTCCAAAGACGGATGAGCAGCCACTTTCCCGGCTGGGAAGCGAACATAAACAAACATGGTTTCACTGGCAGGGGTGCGTAGAGAAATCAGAACGCAGTCGACGGGGGAAGTAGAAGGTGGAACATAACTGCCATGTCACTACATAAGACATATTCGCTGAAACATCTAAGACAAGCGTAGAATCTAAAACAAGCTAAGAGTTTGAAGCATCTAAGATAAGTTGTACCTTAGCTAGCTCAGGCCTCCCTGGCTCGTTTTCCCACTTTCTTCAAAGTCACTCAAGTACCGCTCCACAACGCTAAATATTAACCAATCAAACCCTAAATCCCCATAACGAACCAATAAGGCCTAAGTTATAATTACGCAAAAATGCTCTTATTCTTTGCAATTACTTCTTTAAAAAGTAAAATTTCGTAATAACTTAACATAATACGTTTTTATAATTATATACACATATATACAAAATTACCTTGATTATGGTTTACCATTAATATTATTTTAATCTTAATCAAAACTTATTTACCACTTTTAAGCCCTAACGTATTTATTAACTATAACCCGAATCCGTTACATTATCATCCCCCCTTTTAAAATATAACAAATCTAAATTTTTCTAATTTTACCGCGCAAATCTAAAAAAAATAAAATATACGTAAACGTACGTTAACATTTTAACGAAATCAATGAACGGATATAATATTTAAAAGCTTTTCCCGAAATTAAATTTTTTATAATAATAATAACAGAACTTATAATAAGACCGCCCGAATTAACTATTTAATTAATGTATTTAAAAAAATAAATACGCGAAAAAATATTAATCTACGAAAATTAACAGGAATTTCTAATTTCTACTAATAAAAACCTTATTATACGTAAATACCATAATATATTATAAAAAAAGCCTATAATTTTCGCGAAAAAAACCTAAATTCCGCTACCAGCTGACAGAATTATTACTCGAAATTAAAATAATTTATACCACTTTAAATAAAAGTTAACGCTTTATAATAATACTTACCTTTAATTAATTTAAACTTTTAAACTAAATAATTATATATTTAAAAAAATAGTAATTATATAATAAGAAACGGAAAACGAAACGGTTTCGTAAAAATAATAATTTGGATATTTTTATATATGTTTTCTTTATTATTCTAATTATTATAATTAAAAAACCTTAATAGTTAACGGCAATAACTTACCTTATTTATTGAATAAATTTTTATTATTCTTAAGTTTATTAGGAATTAATATTAATATATTAAATAAGTTAAATATTTACAAAAGTTAATATACGTTAAATAAAAATAAAAATATAACGAACCTGTCATATATCGACTTGGAGGTAGAAGCAGTATCCGAAATGGGGGTCTTGATTTGTAGGTAATAATAGCATAATAAATGGGATATTCGTTAAAAAGGTTTCCAAACTTTTTCCTTAATCGGAAACGGTACCTTTGATTAAAGATTTAAATTAATAGTTAAAAAGCGAAACTAAAAAAATGCTATTTATATAGGAAATTGTTTAATATATATATCCTTCTAATGTTTTTTAGTTTTTAAAAGTTTTTAAACGGTTTTGGAAACGGATAAAAATATATCTTTTTGTTTCTAGAAATAAACAAAAATAAGCCGAAAGCTAAAATTTAGCCGGCGGGATAAAGGCTTTAATTATTTTAATTTACCGGGCTTTTTTCTGCATTTAATAAGATTTTTAAAAATATAACATTATTCCTTTTTTCCTAAAATTTTTATTTTAAAGGTTTTAAAAGGTAAACTTTTTTTTTCTAAATATCGTAATATATTTTAACCATATTAAACAGACCTTAAAAACGTTTTAAAATTTTAACCAAAAATCTTTACAAGCTTATAAAAACTATTTTTTAATTTAGCTTTAGAATTATACCGTATATACGTTATTTTAAAAAAGGGCTTTTTTGCAAAATGTTAAAAAACCGGAAAAATACCAGAATTAATTATTAATTAATATTTAAACTTACAATAGAAATTATATTTCGTTAACGTTTTTGAAAAAATTCGGTTCAACAGATTTTAAATAAATAAGGAGAAAACTGTTACAGTACAAGAACAGGGGTTCCTGTCCTTGGGAAAACCTGCCCTCGGAGGTCTCTAAGGAGGACTCCGACCGGGTAAACCTCGGGTAAGGAAAAGCTTGGCTTCCCCGCGCCAAGGCTTAAGTAATCTAATGGATCTAAATAATTTAAATAATCTTGAATTAAATCATATAAATTATATAGATCAAATAGATTTATGATATATTTATTTGTTAGAAATAAATATATAACGTACGGTTTTTTATATAAATAATATTTATTTAGTTTCGTTTTTTAGCTATTAATTTAAGTTTTTAACAAAAGGTAATTATACCGTTTATTAATTAAAAAAAAAGTCCGTAAATTTTTGTAACGAATACTTTATTTATTACGTTATTATTACTTATAAATTAAAAACCTTATTTCGGATATTATTTATACCTTTAAGTAAATGTATAATTAGTTCGTTATATTTTAATAATTTTTTAATTAATAGCTAACGAATAATTTAAGGCTTAATTAGGCGTAAGTTTTTTTAAACTTGATAAAAACGTTTAATAGATAAATAATATATTCGATTTCCGTTATTAATTAATAACAAATTAACAACCGGATTATATAATTTATCCTTTATTAAAAAAGTTTTTTAATTAATTAATAATATAATACTTATAATTATTAAAGTCAAAAATTAAGGAAATTTTTTTCTTTTTAATAATAATAATTTACTTTTACCCTTAAGGAATTTATTAAAGTTTAACCTAAAAAGTCCGGTTAAAAGGAAAAGGAAAAAATTAAGTAAAAGGTTGGCATAAAAGTTAAAAAAGGTAAGGAAAAAAAGTTTACGACCGATAAGCGATTAGATTTCGTAGTTAAGGAAGTTGTAGATTTTAAAAAAAAGAATGTTAAATTTGCCCGATAGTTAAAAAAGAAAATTTCGGCGCCCCCTTCCAAAATTCCGGTACCTTTTTTTTAAAATACTTACGCTTTGTTTAAAAATTTTAACTTTATTTTTATTTAATAAAAATTAAAAAGGAATTATATTTTTTCCTGTTTACCATAAAATGTCCGATATTAAAAGTTATAAATTAATTATCCTTAAGTTATATAATAAATTTACGGATATGGAAAAAATTTTATTTAAGGCCAAATTTTACCTTAAATGATACGAAAGTTTTTTGATAAAAAAATATTAAAAGGTTATGGCCATTTTTTAGTTACTTGCCGGAAAAATATTTAATTATTTCGAGTTTATTTTTAGTAACTATTTAATAAATTTCCTTAACGATTATCTGGATGTTATTAATTATATCTTTAACGATTACGGGAATTTTAAGGAACGAATGCGGATTTCGTATAAAAATGTAAATAAGTAATAATATATAAATAAATAAATAAATAAATTTTAACAAATTACGTTAATAATTAAATACATAATTAAGTTTAACCGATTCGTAATAATTATTAAGTTACTTTAAAATATATTATTTTTCCCTTATTATAACGGCCTGAAACTTTAGGTTAAAAATAAAATATTTAAGGTACCTAAAATAGGTTTTTTCGAAAAATATATAAATAAAATTATTATTTCCGACTACCGTATTTTTAATCGGTATTTTAAAAGAAAAGGAACCGGCAAACGAAATAATAATAAACGTTCTAGCAATAAGAAAAAAATAAAGGTTAAATTTTAAAAGGAAATTAATATTATTTTAATAGAATTTAAAAAAAAAATAAGTTTAAAGTTAAACATTTTAACTATAATGAAAAGGGCCATTTTAAAAACGAATATTAACTTTTATTAAAAAAGGGGAATTCTTAAAAAAAAAGGATTTTATAACCTAAGAAAAAGATCGGTACGGCCGAAAAAGATATAAATAATAAGGAAGAAGATAAAAAGGAAGTAAGCTTTATTTTTACCGATCAGGAATTTATTATTATTACGACCAGCAGGATTAAAAATAGCGACCTAGGTTATAAAGATTATATTATTTATAAAAACGTTACGACTAAAGTTTATAAATATTATCCAGAACGAGCGAGCTTTAAAATAATTATTACGTTAAGATGTATTTATTATTTCGATACATAAAAATATAAAATATACGACTAAAACGGTTAATTACGAAAAGATTTCGGTAACCATAAATAGTTATCCCCAGAACTTTATAAGTTTCCGGAATATACGATATACTTTAAACTTTAATTATTAACGGATAACTAAAAGTTTTTGTATGTTATTACTTATTATAATTATAGTTGCCTTATTTATTAACGAATTAAAAAAGAAGTTTAGGTTAAAATACGATAAAGAAATATCTATAAAACTGAACGATAAGTATAAATATATAAAAACCCTTTAATAAATAAATTACCCTAGGTTTTATTACTTATACCCTAAATTAAAATAAAGCTAAAAGGTTATAACGTAAAAATGTTTATGTTATATTCCAATTCCGTATAATAAATATAACTTTTTAATTATGGAAGTATTTCTTTCGGAAGTTTACCTTTTTAACTTAATAATTCGTAAAATATAAAACCTAAAGAAAGATTTAAAAAAATAATCGTTTTTAAATGCTAGTTCGGTAACAGAAAATGGTTTAAATATATAAATAATTATTATACCAAATATGTAACCAGAAAAGTATATAAATAAAAACGCCTTTTAGCTTTTAGAACGTATTAATTAAAAAATTACGGAAGCTTTCGAAAATAAGGTACCGAAGAACCTTTATATATAAAACCTTATATAAGGTAAAAAACAAATACGGAATTAAATCGAAATTTTTATTTATTATGGAAATAAAATATTTAACGTTATAATTAATTCTTAAATAAAAAAAAATATTTTTCTTAAGGTAACCGAAAGGTACTAGATTCCTTAAAAATATAAGTAATAATTATATAAATTACGAATAATTAATAAAAGTTTATTTATTTACGATAATAATCGAATTTTCCGAAAAATAAAAGAATTTATGATTTAAATATAAGGATATTTAAAACGAATTATTTTTAATATTGCCGATATTTTAGGATACGATATTATTTTAGGAATATTATGATTTCGTTTTAATAATTTACGGATTAATTAAAAAAAGCAGATATTTTTATAAAATCTGTTATGTAATTAAAAAAGTTAAAGCTTTTAATTTAATAATAACCGTACCTTTTAAGTATCCACGATTCCGAAAGTTATTTAAGGAACAAACTTACGAAAAAAAAAATTTTATTAAAAAAAGATATTATTTAAAACTTTATTAAATTTATTACATAAACCTTAAGAAAATTAAAGCCCTTTAAAAAAACTTTTAACGAAACCTTAAAAAAAGTTATATTTAAAAATCCAAATTATTTATAAAGTATTTAATTATAATGGTATTAAAAATAAAAAATGGTAAAATTAAAATCAATAAAGATAAAAATTTATTATATTAACAAATACATAATTATCGATAATTAAACGATATTATTATTAAAAATAAATATTTTTTAACGTTAATAAATACTATAAGGGAAAATATTAATAAAACCAAATAATCTACAGCTTTAAATCTGCCAGACAGTTATTACCTGATCCGAATAGCTAAAGGTAGGGAATAAAAAACCGCCTTTAGAACTATTTATGGATATTATAAATATAAGGTTATACCTTAAAACCTAATTAATATATTAGCCAGTTTTTAATATATATTTATTATTATTTTACGAAGATTTTTAAATAAATTCGTTTTCGTTTATTTGGACGATATTTTTATTTACTTAAAACTTTTAAAGGAGTATAAAAAATATGTTGCTTAAGTATTAAAAACCCTTAAAAAGGTGAACTTGCTAATAAACGTTAAAAAAAGCGTTTAGTATATTTAAAAGTTAAATTTTTTAAACTTTATTTTATTTCTGGATAAATTTAAATTTAAAATTTTAAGTTAAAAGGTTATTAAAAATTGGCCGATTTTAAATAAAATTATTATTATTAATATCCGTTAATTTCTGGGATTTATCGGTTACGTATAATTTTTAATTTAAGATTCCGGCAAACTTATTAACCCCTTAATCAAACTTATTATTAAAAAGTACGTTAAAAAAAGTTCGAATTTTTAAATAAAACCAAAAAAGTTTTTTAAGAAATTAAGGATAAAATTATTAAGGTTTTAATAATTAAGTTACCAAATTATAACAAAAAAAAACGATTTAAGATAAATATTTTAAATTATATCCTTAAAACAGTTTTGGAATAATTAAAAAGTAATAAAAAGTGGTACTTAATGGCGTATTTTTCCAAAACTTTTAAGGACGCAAAACTTAAATACCTTATTTACGATAAGGAATTATTAACAATTATTTTAGTATTTAAGGAATGGGAACTATTCTTTAATAAAATTAAGGAACTATTTAATATTTATTTAAATTATAGAAATTTAACCAGATTTATAATAACTTAAGAATGAAATAAACGTTATAAAAATTAAATAGGTTTTTTATATAAGTTTAATTTTAAAATTTACCTTATTAAAAAAACAGAAAATATTAAAGTAAATATTTTAAGCTAAAAAGGAAATTATAATTTAAAAATTTTTAAGCAATATATATAAATATTATATCGTAAGAACGATGGGATAATATAACTATATATAACCTTAAAATAACGTACTTTAAAAAAGTTGGCCCAATTTAAAAACTTTTACGATCCCGAAAAACAAAAAAAAGTTAGATAACTAAAAGGAAATAATAAAAATTAATTATTATTTCGCGGCAAAATTTATGTCCCCTACCAGCAATAAAAGGAATTTATTAAAAAATTTTACGAAAACCCATTATATGGATATTAAAGAATATTCAAAATTATTAAACGATTTTAAGAAAAATACAACTTCCTAAAACTCCGCCAGATAATTAAATAAATAATTAAGGATTATAATATTTATAATAAGTTTAAAATAATTCGTTACAAATTATATAGCTTATTATAACCTATAAATATACTTAATAAAATATAAAACATTATAACTTAGGATTTTATTATTAACTTTCTTATATCGAAAAATTCCGTTACTAAAATTAAATACGATACCGTTTAAGTAATTATTAATAAACTTACTAAATATGGGTATTTTTTACCTTTTAAAAGAACCGTAATAATAAAATAATTAATTTACGCCTTTATTCGACATTATTTCGACAAATACGGAATACCAGAAAAGATTATTTTTAACCGAAATAAACTTTTTACGTTTAAATTTGGTATTAACTTTTTTAAACAAATCGGTATTAAGTTTAAGTATTCGATAATTTACTATCCTCATATAAATAATTAAATAAAACGATTAAACCATATTTTGGAATAATCTTTCGAAATTACGTTAATTATTAATAAAATAATTAAATTCAGTTTTTATTACTTATATAAATAGCTTATAATATGTCCGTTAACGAGGATATAAGCATATTACCTAATATAATTATATATGGATACGACGTAATAACTTAACGACCAAAATAATTAATAAATAAAGTACTAATTATTATTACGATAACTTTATAAACAAAAAGAATAATAACCGAAATTAAAATAATATAAATAAGATTTTAAATTAAGTTATAATTTTTGTAATAAAAAATGGTTTAATATTATAATAATAAAAAAATTAAGGGACCAACTTTAAGAAAAAAAAAATTTATTTATTATACCAAAATTAAAACGTAACGTTAAACCTTTCCTAAATTAAAACGAAAAAACCTAACGATAAGCTTAATTTTAAAAATTTTGTTCCGTTTAAAATTAAAAAGGTTATTTTAAAGATTAATTATAAATTATTATTACCCAAAACTATAAGAATCTATTTTATATTCCATATTTTTTTGTTAAAATTAGCCCCCAAAAATGCTCCGCTTAAAAAAAACCTCGAAATCGAAAAAAACGATAACGAATATAAAATCGAAAAAATGCTAGATTTTAAAATAATTAAAAATAAAATTTAGTACCTAATTAAATGGATAAATTACATATTTAAACATAATATATAAAAACTATTTAAATATTTAACGAATACGATAAATTTAATTAAGAATCTTTACCGGCAAAATCCTAACCAACCATCTTTAATCCAGCTAAAATTACGGACGATAACGGTTTTACGCCTAAGTCCAAATTTAAAACGTTCTAACCGAACAAAATAAACGCTTTTATTACGGCGTTTATTTTAAAAGCAAGCTGCGCTTATTCCGCCTTTATACGACATAATTATTTTTTATCCTTTCTTAATCTTTTCGTTAATTCCGTTTAAATTTTTCCTTTAAAATAATAACGGTTTTTTTAAAAAAAATATTTTATGAAAGGTATAAGCGCTTTAAACGATTAAATAAAATGGTTAAGGCCTTTTCCACCTTACGTTACTTTTTTTATAAGCAATCGTACTTTTTCCTAATTTTCGATAAAAAGTTTATTTCCAATACGTTATACGCCAGGTATTAATAACGAATATAGCAACTATAACTCGGAATGTTTATTACGAAAAAAATATTTGGTTTCTTTAAAATAAGTACAGTTTAAATAAAGGATAATATTAAAACCAAATTTTTTAATGGACTTTATGTAATTAATACGGGATTCGTATTAATTAAAACCCGATTTTTTTTTTCCTTTTTTAATTTGATTTGTTATAATAAAATCAGCTAAAAAGCTACCCCTTTAATAAAAACAAAAAAAAAGTATTTACGGTTTTATTTTTGGGATAAAATCCTTTAAAAAAGGAAAAGATATTATAATACAAAAACAGAGGTTCCTATCCTTAAAAAAACCTACCTTCGGAAGTTTTTAAGGAAAACTTTAACCGGGTAAACTTCAGGTAAAGAAAAGCATAACTTTCCCGCGCCAAAACTTAAGTAATCTAATTGATTTAAATAATTTAAATAATCTTAAACTAAATTACATAAATCATATAAATCAAACAAATGTACGATATATTTACTTATTAAAAATAAATATATATCGCTCGGTTTTTTACGTAGATAGCATTTATTTAGTTTCGCTTTTTAACTATTAATCTAAGCTTTTAACAAAAGGTAACTGCACCGTTTTTTAGTTAAGAAAAAGTCCGCAAATTTCTTTAACGAACACCCTATTCATTACGTTATTGTTACCTGCAAATCAAGAACCCCATTTCGGATACTGCTCATACCTCCAGGTGGATGTATAACAGGTTCGTTACAAAAACGTTTAATAATTTAATAATGACAGGAATTATTTAACCGTATCGTTCGGTTAACTCGTTAATTTAAATGGTTACATTTTAAAGGAATATTATTTATTTGAAAGGGGCTTAAACATATGAACAAGTTAAAAAAGTAAGAAAAATTGATTACAGAAAAAGATTACCAAAAAAGGAAGCGCACGCAATTTGCTTTAAAACTTAATACGTTAGTAAAAGTATTTATCTTTTTCGACTGGAACGCTTTAAACCTAAATTTAAATAAAAGATTACTACCGTTTACGACCTTAATCGGCCAGGATTTTATCGGTAAAAATTTTTAACTAGGTTTATTGTATTCGTTAAAAACTTAAATAATTTCCATATATTATTTTTAGGAAAGTAGTTTTCCATTTAATTAGGTATTAAATTTTATCCTTAACCATTTTAAAATTCAATATTTTTTCACCTTCATATTCGTTATTATCTTTTTCGATTTCGAAATGTTTCTTAAACAAAACGTTATTTAAGGCTAGTTTTAATAAGGAAATATGGAATATAAGGTATAATCTTATAATTCTCGATAATAATAATTTATAATTAATCTTTAAAATAATTCTTTTAACCTTAAATAGGCCAAACCTTTTAAAATTAAATTTATCGTTAAGCTTTTTCGTTTTAATCTCAAAAGAATTTAACGTTAAGTTTTGTTTTTAACGTAACAGGTAAATTTTCTTTTCTTTCTTTAAAATTAAATTTTTCTTTTTTATTATAATATTAGGTTATTTTTTATTGCAAAAATTACAATTTAATCTAAAATCGGGCCTTTATCGTTTTAATTTCAATTATTATTATTTCTATTCGTACATTTATTATGATAATAACTAATAACTTACGTTTTAATTATTCAGGTCGTTAAGTTATTATGTTATATTTATCTATAGCTATATAACGTACCATATCTATTTTTTTAACGGATATATTATAAGTTATTTATATAAATAATAAAAGCTTAACTTGATTATTTTATTTATAATAAACGTAACGTTTCAGGTATTATATCCAATTTTAATTTAATCGTTTTATTTAGTTATTTATTTGGGGGTAACAAATTATCGAAAACTTAATACCGAATTTGGATATATAAAACTTGTTTCGATCAGAAATAACTTTTTTTAATACTTTATATTTATTAAGTAATATCGAATAAAGACGTAAGTTAACTATTTTATTATTACGGTTCCTTTAAAGAGTTAAAAATGCTTATATTTAATAAATTTATCAGTAATTACCCATATTATATTATATTTAAATTTAATAACTAAGTTTTTCGATATAAAAAAGTTAATAATATAATTTTAAATTATAATATTTCATATTTTATTAAATATATTCATAGGTTATAATAAGCTATAAGGCTTATACCAGGTTCGTTTAACTTTATTATAAACGTTATAATTTTTAATTATTTATTTAAATATCCGGCAGAAATTTAAAAAATCCAATTTCTTTAAAGTCGTTTAATAGTTTTAAACATTTTTCGGTATCGATATAAAGGGTTTTCGTAGAATTATTTAACAAATTCTTTTTATTACTAGCAGGGGATATAAATTTTGCCGCGAAATAATAAATAATTCTTATCTTTTCCTTTCAGATATTTAACTTTTTTTTATTTCTTTATATCGTAAAAGTTTTTAAACTAAATTACTTTTTTCGGAATCGGCTATTTTAAGGTTATATATAACTATATTATCCTATCGTTCTTACGATATAATACTTATATATATCGCTTGGAAATTTTCGAATCGTAATTTCCTTTTCGGCTTAAAATATTTACTTTAATATTTTTCTTATTTTTAATATGGTATATTTTAAAACTAAATTTAAATAAAAAACTTATCTAATTTTTATAACGTTTATTTAGTTTTTTGGATCGTTATAAATTACTTAAAAATTTTATAGTTGAAATAAATCTTAAATAATTCCTTAATTCCGTTAAGAAAAGGATATTATTATTTAAATGCTAAAATAATTATTAATTTTTTTTATAAATAAAATACTTAAATTTTGCATTTCTAAAAGTTTTAAAAAATACTCCATTAAATACTATTTTTTATTATTTTTTAGTTACTTTAAAATTACCTTAAGCCCGTAATTAAAAACGTTTATTTTAAGTTATTTTCTTTTATTATAGTTTGGTAACTTAATTACCGGAACGTTAACGATCCTGTCCTTAATTTTTTAAATGGTTTTTTTTTGGTTTTTTTTGGAAGTTCGAATTTTTTTCCGATATACTTTTTGGTAATAAGTTTGATTAAGGGGCTAGTAAATTTGCGGTAATTCTTAACTAAAGGTTATATATAACCGGTATATTTTAAAAACTAACCGATATTAATAACGGTAACTTTATCGGAAATCGGTTTATTTTTAACGGCTTCCAATTTAAACCTTTAGATTTAAATTTATCTAAGGGTAATAATAAAGCTTAAAAGTTTAAATTTAGGGTATATTAAACATTTTTTTAACGTTTACTAATAAATTAACATTTTCGAAGGCTTTTAAAATTTTTAAATTACTAAAAATATCGTCCAAATAAACGAAAATAAATTTGTTTAAAAATTTCCGTAAAATAATAATAAATATATATTGCAAGTTAAATAAGGCGTTAATTAATCTTTATGGTATAGTTGTATATTTATAATATTTATAGATAATTTTAAAGGCAGTTTTTTATTTTTAGTTTTTAATTATTCGCATTAAATAATAACCGTTTAATAAATTTAAAATTATAAACCATTTAATTTTATTAATATTTTCTTTTATAATAGTTATTAGCGTTAAAAAATATTCATTTTTAATAATAATATTACTTAATTATCGATAATTATAAATTCGTCGGTATATTAAGTTTTTATTTCTATCGATTTTAATTTTGCCGTTTCTTATTTTTGGTATTATTATAACTAGATACTTATAAATAATCCGGATTTTTATATATAACCTTACTTAAGGTTTCGCTAAAAATCTTTTTAAAAAATTTTAATTTTTTTAAGGTTTATATAATAAACTTAGTAAAGTTTTAAGTAATATTTTTTCTTAATGGAAATTTTATAATTTTATTAATTATAATTAAGTAAGTTTTTATGGGTTCGTTTTTTTTATTATTTTTTAAACCGTCGATATTTAAGGGGTATTATTATTATTATTAAATTAAAGATTTTAACTCTTTTGATTATATAGTAGATTTTATAAAATTCGTCTTTAAAATCATTTTAGAAAAATATTTAATTGTTTTTAAATTAATCTGTAAAGTATTAGAACGAAACTATGGCCTTTTTAGAATAATATTATATTTTAAGATATCGGTGATATCGAAAATAATTCCTTTTAAATACTTTTATACTTAAATAACGCTTTCCTGAAATTCTTTGGAAAGTCTTACAATTGTCGTAAGTTAATCATCCTTTATTAACTATTTGTAATTTGTATAATTGCTACTTATATTTCCAAAGGATTTGGTATTTTAGGGTTATCTTAAAAAGATAAAATTTCCTTTTATTCTAAAATCCATTCTAACGTTAAATATTTTATTTCCATAATAAATAAAAATTTCGATTTAATTCCGTATTTTTTTCTTTGCTTTGTATCAGGCTTTATACGTAAGGGTTCCTCGGTATTTTATTTTTGAAAGCTTTCGGAATTTTTTAACTGGTATACTTTAAGGGCTAAAAAACATTTTTATTCGCTTACCTTCCTGGTCGTATATTTAGTATAATAATTATTCATATATTTAAACCATTTTTTGTTATCGAATTAACATTCGAAAATAAATTTTCTTTTCTTTAAGCTTTATTCTTTACGAATTATTAGGTTAAAAGGGTAAACTTTTAAACAGTGTGTTTTTATAACTAAAAGTTCATATTTCTTATACAATATTATTGAATAATATAAGTATTTTTACATTATAGCTTTTGGGTTTTGTTTTAATTTAGGGTATAAGAAATGAAATTTAAGGTAATCTGGTTATTTAGCGGTTTTTATATATTTATATTTATTATTTAGTTTTATAAATATTTTTTCGTTATATCCTGGGCAAAAGTTATTATTTTTTTTAGTTTGTTAATAAATAAAACAATTATGATTATAAAAAACAGTATAATATAAAAACTTATAATTATTTACTAGAAGTTCTGGATATATTATACATTCCGGAAAAACATAATATTCTGAAAGTAATTATTTATAGTTACCGAAATCCGTTCGTAATTAACCGTTCTGGTCGTATATTTTATACTTTTATATATTAAGATAATAAATATATTTTAACGTAATAATTATCCTGGACGTTATTCGTTTTAAATAATAATTATAAGCTTTAACCGTAATACTTTTATAAATAGTATAATCTTTATAATTTAAGTTATTATTTTTAACCCTAATGGTCGTAATAATAACAAAATTTTAATCGCCGGAAATAAGGCTTATTTTCTTTTTATCTTATTTTTCGTTATTTATATTTTATTCGGCTATAAGGATTATTTTTCAGGCTGTAAAATCCTTCCTTTTTCGGAATTTCCTTAAAGTAAAATGTAATATTTCTTTTTAAAATAACCTTTTTTGTTACAGTTAAAATATTTAACTTTAAATTTATTAAATTTTACTAAAATAATATTAATGTCCTCCTGAAATTTATTCTTTAGTTTTTAGTAATATTAAAACGTTTATTACCATTTCGTTTATTAATAAATTTTTTTAAGGTACCGATTAAAACTACGTCGGTTAGCGATAATAACCTTATTTATGTAATTTTCGAAAGGAGCCATTTTAAGTACCCTAAATATTTCATTCTTAACTTAAGGCTTTAGGCCGTTCTAATAAGTGAAAAATAATTAAAAACAGTTAAGCTTAATCGTATATTTAGTTATTAAAATGATTTACAAAAATTTATATATTTATTTAATTATATATTATTATTTATTTATATTTTTAAATCAGGTTTATATTTGTTATTTAAAATATCCTTAACTATTCAAAATATAATTAATAACTTTTCCGAAACCGTTAAGGTAACTTATTAAATAATTATTAATAATATATTCGAATTAATTTAATATTTTTCCAGTATGTAATTATAAGATGGTTATTACTTTTTGGTAATTTTCCGTTAAAGAACTTTCGTACTCTTTAAAGTAAAATTTAACTTTAATTACAGAATTTTCTATATTAATAAACGTATTATAAGGTTTAAAGGGGGTTAGCTTATGCAAAGTTGATATAGGTTCAAGCCTTATTTTCCAGGCTGAGCGAAATATACAAAGAATTATTATATACATAATCCATACGATAAATATTATACCCAATATTTTCGAATCCGATAACTGATTAATGGTTTTTACGGTTAAAATAAATTATATACCTTAGTCCCATAAAACCTTACTTTGAAGCAGAACCTTACTCTGAAGCAGAATGCGTGGTTGCCGATAAGCTTCGACTCTGATGAACCTTATGCCAGCTGGCTCCACGGTTCCGCATGGTCGCAGTAAACCTTAAGAATAAACCTTAAGGATAAACCTTAAGAATAAACCTCAAGGACAAACCTTAAGAATAAGGAGGGTTAGCTTATAACCTTTAACGTTAAATATTTTATGGTAAGCAAAAAAAGGTATAGTTTTTTTTTGGTCTTAATTAAATAAAAAGGGAGCTAAAATTTTTGAACAGAAAATAGTTTTTAAGGAAGGTATAAAAATTTTTATTTTAATTTGTCAGGCGAATTTGACGTATTTTTATTCAAATATTATAGCTTTTTTTACTATAAAATTTAATCGCTTTTTAGTTATAAGTTCTTTTTCTTTTTTTCCTAATTTTTACGATTAATCTTTTTAGACCTTTTTTTCCTTTTAATCGGATTTCTTAAATTCGATTTCGATAATCTTTTTTGGAATAAGGATAGGTTATTATTAAAAAAACAACGTTTTTTAAGCCCTTAATTTAATAGTTATAGGTGTTATATTATCGATTAAAAAAAGAAATTTTAATAAGGGGTAAATTATTTAATCCGCTTCCATATCCTTTATTAGGTAATAACGGAAATCGAATACATTATTTAATTATTAAACATCGTTTTATAATATGGTTTTTATTAAATTTAAAAATAATTATGCTTAATTAGACCGTAAGTTATTTATTAGCTATTAATTAAAAAGTTATTAAAATATAACGAACTTATTATATATCTATTTAAAAGTATAAGTAATATCCGAAATAAAGATTTTAATTTATAACTAATAATAATATAAAAAATAAAATATTTATTAAAAGATTTTGCGGATTTTTCTCTTAATTAGAAAATGGTACCTTTAATTAAAAACTTATATTAATAATTAAAAAGCGACATTAAAAAGACGTTATTTATATAATAAATCTTCTGATATAAATATCTTTTTTATTTTTTTAGTTTCTAAAGGTTTTTAGAATATTTTAGAAACGGATTAAGACGGTTTCCTTTTATTTCTGGAGATAGCTAGAGATAAGCCGAAAGCCGACATTTAGCCGGCGGGGTGGAGGCCTTAGCTGTCTTACTTCACCTGGCTCCTTCTTTGGGTTTAGTGGAAGTCCTATGGATGTAATAATAACTCGGTTGATAAAAAAATATAAAATAACCGTAATAATTTCATTATAATAATATAATTCTAATTAAAACATATTACGCTTTATAACCAAATATACCAGAACAATATCGTATGTTCGTACGTTAATTTTAATATTTAAAATGATATTTATAATATAACACTTTGATATAATACCATTATACGGAATTATAACCACCTTTATCTATTATTATAACCATATCCTTAAAAAAGGTTAAAATAATTTTATAAAACATTATAATAATATTTAATATTACCTAATACTTTTTATTATTTCGTAACTAATATTATCTAGATTTTATTTCCCATTTCTATTAATACGTTTTACAAACATAATAAATAAAAGATTCCTTAATCTTACTAAACTAAAACGTATACCGTAAAATAAACACCGTTCGATTTCGTTAAATACGATTAACGAAAATGAAAGTAGCATCGATAATACCTCTAACGTTTATCGAAAACTTTTCTAAGAAATATATAAAAATAAAAATAAAAAAAGTTTTTTCGGTTTTCGGAACGTTTTTATTGGATTTATAAAAACTAAAAATTAACTAATTATATTTAGAAAATATACGCTAATTAAACCGAAATAACGGATTTATATAACGAAAAAGGCGTTTTTCTTTTCTATTTCTACTTTATTTTATTTATAAATAAACTTTCTGTTTATACATAAACGTAACTATTAGCCCGATAATGTATCCGGAACGTAAAAATATTAATAACTTTAAAAACGAACCGTAAATTTTTAAATAAGATAATATAATTGTACTAAAGATTGCCAAATTTTTAAGTTTTTAAACCCTTTATTTTGTTTTATATATAATAATCGCATATTCGCGTTATGTTTACAAAAATTACGCGTTCGATACGAGCTATTTATAACAAAAACGTTTAACGTATATAAAACTTGCCGGAATATCTGGATTAAAATTTCTTTTCGCAAATCGAATTTATTAAATTTATAAAAAATATATATTTTCGGTGAACCGTTGCAGAGGTTAAATATATTACATATAACGTTATTTCTAAAAATTGTGATAACGGCGGATAAAAAAAAATTATCGCAAATTTTAATTAAACCGCGTTAGGAAATAAGAATTCTTTTAACGAATTTTCTTTTCTTTTTGCTAATAATATATTATTTAATAATATAAGTAACTTCGTGGATAATTCCTAAATATTTTATTTTTCAACTCGGAAAGATAATTCACTTATACTGCTTTTTAAACGCCGCGGTTTTAAATAAAACGTATTAAATGAAATGTTTTTATCGGATAATTATAAAATCTGAAAGAATTTTAATAGAGCCGATATTTTATAAAACGATAATATTTTTAACTTTGTTAATAATAATAAACCGTTAATTAATATCGCTTTTATTAAAAAGATTTTCGAAATTATTTCCGTTTTTTTAAAAACGCTTAAATTTATTTATATCTTTCGTATATTTTACGATATAACGATATTAGTTTTATTAAGTAATGAATATCGATATTATTATTAGATTTTTATAAAGTTAATTAGTTTAATTACGGTAAAAACTCTTTATTTCAATTAAACACTACATTTTATAATCTTAAATCCAATCTTTATTAATTCGATTTTAATATTAAATTTGATCCAAATAAAATCTAGATAGAAGATATGGAAAGTATGTAATCGAGAGGACGAATATTATAATATATAACTTGCTAATACATTACGCCGGACGAGAAATAATATATATAACGTTAATATCTTTTTTCTGAAATTCGTTTTTAATCAAGTACCGTATATCTTTAAAACGCAAATTTTATGCCCGTTATATTCTTTTACGAAATAAGCCTTACGTTACTCGGAATTTTCGTAACGAAAACCTCGAACCTAATATTTTCTATTTCGGAACTTTTAACTTATTTAAAAATATCTATTTCGGATTAAAAACAATAACGAATAATTCGAAAATGTTTTAACTACGGGCCGTGAAGTTATAAAAATTAGATTTATTAATTTTAATAATACCGAACCTATTGCTAATAACATAAATAGATTTAACGAGCTAATTACGGCAAAAACGAAAATTAATTTGTAAATAACTTTAACGCAATTACATAAAAAACCTATAATAACAAAATCACTAAGAATAATTTAGTTTCGAATAACCGTAATATTTTATATACAGAAAAAAATTATAAACCTATATTGCAAATTATTAAAAACTTAATTAATAATCTTATTTAAAGCGGTTCTTTCTCGTTCTCAGCATTATCTGTTATGACCTGAGGGCTTGGCCCAAAGACAAACGGTCGGAGAAGTCGGAGACTTATCTCCGACGTGGGTCTCAGGTCACGTGACTGGCTCAAAGGTCTTAAAGGCTTTGGCGCTTTAAGCCCCTTAAGCTTACGACGGGCTTAAAGGTCTTAATAAGCTTAAGGGTTTAAATCCTTTAAGCACCTTAAGCCAAAAATAATATATATACGTTCGTCATTTCCTTATAATCTAAATAATACCAGCTTATAATATAATTTAATTACCCAAATTATTTTTAATATTTATTATTACCAAATATAATTATATTTTTTATTAATTATTTAAATTTTTATAGTATTATTATTAATATAAACCGTACGATTAAGATTTAATAATTAATTAAATTAATTAGCCGTTATATATTATAAGTTTTTGTTTAATAATATACTTAAATTTTAAGTAATATATTATATCGTTAATATATCAAATAATATTTAAAAACTTATTATATAATAATATAAAAATATAATTAAAAAATTTAAAGAAATTATTTAACGCTTTAAGATTTAAGTTAATATTATCAAAATTAACGAAATTAAGATTAAACCCAAAAAATTTAAAACTTACGATAAAAAAATAACGTATAAAATTTTCTTATCCAGGTACGCGTTTATTTCTGTTTCAAAAAAATCGTTAATAAGGCCGATAAGATTTTTACGGTTATAACGTTTTTTAAAAAGGATACTTTAAATTAATTCGAACTTACCTTACGAAATTATCTGGAAAATAAAAAATTAAATTAACAGCAAATTATTAAAATCCTTTTTTAATATTATATTAATTTCGAAAAAAAATTAAAGGCCAATTTCGGAAATCCCGATAAGGAAAAAATTATAATCCAAAAAATTTTCGACCTAAAACAAAAAGAATTAACGTTTAAATATATAATAACATTTAAAAACCTTATGGTTAAAATAAAATAAATGGACGAAAAAAATAATGATTTAATTAATATTTTTTATAAAAGCTTAAAAAATAACGTTAAAAACGAAATTATTAAAATAATACGCTTTATTACCTTAAATAAATATATCGTAAAAACTGTAAAAATTAATAACCGATAATATAAGCGATAATAAGAACGGAAAAAATAATTTATTCCTAAACCTAGGTTTATAAAAACCAATTAAAACAAAAAGCATAAAATACTTTTTACCGCCTATAAAACAGCCCCAAAATTTATAAAATTAAAAATAATATAAAAAGAAATTAAAGCCAAATTAAATATTATAATTATAACAAAATAAATTACGTAAAAAGTTAATATAAGGCCTCCAAAAAATAATAATATAACGGGTGGACCCCGGTACTTAAGAAACGGCTAAAAGATAAAAATAATAAGGTTATTATTTTCGGTATAATCAGAAAAAAAAAATCCTAATTTACCCCTAAAAATATAAAAAAGGTTACGAAAAATTAAAATACTTTCCTAAGCCGTAATTATCCGGTAGCGTACCGTTACGATTAACCTAACGATTACCTAATAACTGCAAAAATATAACGGATAAAAAAAATCGGTACCAAAAAAGTTAATATCTCGTATTTAACAAAAGAAATAATAACGATAAAAATAACGGAAATTAAATAAATAAATTAAAAAATACCAAGGTTAAAACGAAGCCTTATACCTAAAAAAACCCAATCGATATAGGAAATTATACGCCATCTATTATACAAAAACCCATTACCCCCGATACCAAAAATAACAAAAATATATCCAATAACAAATTACGCATATATATTAATAAAAGTTCGACTTCGAAAACCAGACCGGGAAAAATATTAAGGACCAAAAATGGTACCGATATTTACGTACCATGGCCATATAAGATATTATCGACACCCTTATAACAAAAAAAAACTGGCCAGAAGGAAAAAGTTGCTCCGAATAAAACCCTATATACCATTATAAATAATACGATTACAAAATACAAAAAAAATAAGTATACCAGATAATCATAAAAACTTTACGAAAAGTTATTTATAACCTACGTTTTAAATTATCATTTACCAAAAAACCTAACAAAAAACGCGAATTAAAGAAAGAAATCTAAAAACGTAAGAAAAATAAAATACAATACAACGCCTAATAATAACAAAAACATTATCCAAAAAAATCGATATACACCCGACAAAAAAAATTCTATATATAATTTTTTAAACTTAAAGCTTAATTATAACGCCAAAAAGGTTAATTAAAAAAATTTAACAAATTAACCGAAATAACCAAAAACATATTAAAAAAATAAAAAAAGGCCCAAAAAATAAACGCCATCTATAAAAAAGCCATAAGCTGGTAAAAACAAAAAAAAAATTAATATACACCCCCCAAAAAAGCTTTATATACGACCACGGAAAAAATAAAAAAACTTTTTATTATAATTAAAATACGAATTAAAAAAAATAATATACCGTTATAATAAATTACGGAACGGACCCGAACTATATTAAACCAGAAATAATTAACGAATTACGTTTGCTATAAAAAAATAAAACCGAACCTTACGAAATTAAAAATACAAAAAGTACCAAATTTACTTATAATAACGAATAAATTAACCGTAAAATTAATTACTTTAAAACTTATATTTAAAAACGAAAATAAATTATTAATTTCGATATTATCATAATACGGAATTACGATATAATCTTCGGCAAAAAATAACTATATTAATATAACCCTTTAATTAATTAAAAAACTGGCTAAATAAAATTCGTTTTACCTTTTATCGACAAAAACGACCCGGAAAAAAAATTTTATTACTTAATTAATAACGATAATAACAAATATAAACATAAAAATACGACAAAAACCTTATTACTTAAAAAAATACGATACGTATAAAAAAAAAGGCGAAATAAATATATACGACGCGTTATCGCCATAATCAAAATACGGTTATACGAAATAAACGACGATTTATAATATTAACCCCAAAAGCTAAAAAAAATAATTAAAATATTATTATAATATTATAAATACGAATAACTTTTTAAAAGTTAAATTAAAATAAAATTACCGGAATATAATAAATAAAATTACGAAATAATTTTAAAAAATAACAAAATAATTATTTTTTACCTTATATATAATTTAAATTAATAAAAATTATACGTATTACGAAAATATTTCGAAAATAAATTACGTAAAAAATATATTAAACACTTTAAGTTACCGATAAGGTACCTTATATTTTTCGTACTAAAAAAAATAAAAAATTACGGTTAATAATTAATTACCGATAATTAAACGATATTACGGTTAAAAATCGTATATTTTTATCCTTAATTATTAAAATAAAAAATTACTTTTATAAAACTAAATAATTTATTACCTTAAATTTACGTAATAAATATAATTTAATTCGTATCAAACCAAAAAACGAATAAAAAATAACTTTTAAAACCAAATACGGGTTATACGAATATTTAATAATACCGTTTAGGTTTATTAACGTATCCGTAACATTTTAAAAAATAATTAATTACGTATTACGTAAATACCTTAATATTTTTATTATTTATTACTTCGACGACATTTTTATTTATTTAAATTCGGAAAAAAAATATAAAAAATACGTTTATAAGATTTTTTAAGCCTTATAAAACGTTAATTTTTTAATTAATACTAAAAAAATAAATTTTATAAATAAAAAATACCGTATTTAAAATATATTATTACCCCAGAATATATTAAAATAAATTTTAAAAAAATAATAACAATTAAAAAATAAAAAGTACTTATTATAATTATTAAAATTTAAGCTTTTTTTAAGTTCGTTAATTATTACCGGAAATTTATTCGTTACTTTAACAAAATCGTAATATCTTTATTTAACTTAATTAAGAAAAAAATAAAATTTTAATAAATAACTAAAATAAAAAAAACTTTTTAAAAAATTAAAAACGTAATTATTAATAAACTAATATTAATTATATACGACCTAAGTTACCTTATAAAACTAAAAACCGATATTTCTGAATATATATTAAACGTAATAATCGGATATAAAAATAATTAAAATAATTTATACCTTATTACGTTTTATTTTTACAAACTAAAAAAAATTAAATTAAATTATATTATCCTAAATAAAAAAATTTTAATTATTATTAATACCTTTAAAAAATTTAAATATTACCTTAAAAAAAACTTATATTAAATTAAGGTATACATAAATTACAAAAACTTAATCCGATTTATTATTACCCGAAAATTAACAAAACGATAATTCCGTTACGTAAAATACCTTTCGGAATTTAATTTTATTATTATTTACAAAAAAAGGTTAAAAAATAATAAAATAAACGTTTTTAATAAACGACCAAACCTAAAGGAAAAAATCCTTAAAGGTCCGTACTAAATATTTAACTTAATAAAAAAAGGATATATAAAAATATAATAAATTATAATAATTAAAAAAATAATACTTAACTTATATTAACAAATCCAATAATATAATAATTAGTTACCAAAAAACGAAAAAATTAATAAAACCCAAATATTAAAAAAATACCAAAAGAAATTAATACGTAAAGTATACGAATACTAATTATATAGATACCTTAAAATTTACAAAATTATAAAACGATTATAACGTACATATTATTTTTCCGGAATAAAGTTAATAATTAAAAAAATCTTATAAAAATATAACCTATATAATAAAATTAAAATACGACGTTATAAATTATACGGAAAATTATAACTATTATTAATCGTAAAATAATTATAAAATTTAATTACCTTTAATTTTATTATTAAATTATTATTATTAAAAAATTTAATAACGAATATATATTATAATAATATTTTTATAATCGTAAACCGATTTATAAAATTTTTTTATTTTTTACTATTTAACAAAAATATAAATACGGAATAATTAACGTATATTTTTTTTAAATATCTTATTAACGTATATAAACTTTTAATAAAAATCGTATTAAATAAAAATATTATATTCGCTTTAAAATTTTAATAAAACTTTATAACATAATTAAACTTAAATTATAAACTTTTAAACGCTTTTAAATTATAAACGGATAATTAAATAAAAAAAATTAATTAAATATTTAAAATTTACTTATAATATTATATTAATTACGAATAAAATAATTAGGTTAAAAAGTTATTAATAACTTAATTAACTTATAACATAAATTATTATATAAACATTAAAATAATACCAATTAACGTTAATTTTAATTTTATACTAAAAAGTTACCGAAATTTACAAAAAAAAAATTAATTAATATTAAAATAATCCTTACTTTAAAACAACCTAAATAGTTATATATAAAAATAAAAACAGAACTTAAATTCGTACGTATTTAAATATAAAAATATTATAACCAAAAAAAATTAAAAAAATTAACCTTCCGGAAAAAAAAATGGTTTACTTAATTACTAAAAATATCCAAATAAAATAATCTAATAAAAAATTCGACTTTAAATATATCGGACCATATAAAATCGCAAAAAAAATTTCGAAAAATAATTACTAATTAAGATTATCCCTTAAAATCAAGTTTTACCTTATTTTCCATATTTCCTTATTAAAGTTAATAACGGATATAATCCAGATTTAATATAAGGCAAAAAAATAAAGTAATAAAAAAGATACTAATATAAAAAGTCGAAAAAATCCTTAATACCAAAAAGGAAAATAATAAAAAATAATACTTGGTTAAATAAAAAAATTACCCAAATTTAAAAAATATATAAAAACTTATAAAAAACTTTACGGAAATCTAACGCTTATTAAAAAACTTTTATTAATAATACTGGAAGCGTTAAAACTAAATACGTCCCAATTTAACGACTAATTAGCAAAAAAAACGGTTTATACGAAAATAACTAATTCGGCTTTTAATTACTGCTACGTTCGTTCCAATCATTTAAACTCCTCTATCGCCTCCGTATCCCGAATATTATAACGTAATATTTTAATTCCGTAATAGCGTAAAATCTTACGTTATTCTTAAAAACGGTCCAACTTATTAACGGCAAAACGGAAAACTTTTCGCGCTTATTTTTTTTTACGTTTTAATTATTTTTTTTCGTCCAAAAGTCGTTAATACTTAAAAATAAAAGGATTAAATAAATTATAAAAACTACCATATTCGATATAACGAAAATATTTTCCGGAATTAAAATAAATTTTATAAACCTTCCGTTTAAATTTATAACGAAAATACGAAACGTAAAAAAATATAATAAAATTAAAAATTTTAATCCGTTTCGATTAAATTAAAACGTTATTACGCTTAAAAAATCTTTATTTTTTAATACGATTAAACATAATAACCAAAAAACCTAAAAATAATATAAAAAAAAATTATTTATTAAATAAATATAATAAACAAATTAATTTTTAAAGGCAAAAATCCTAAAAAGGAAAAATCGTATTATAACTTAAAAACTTAACCCAAAAATAAACGGTTAAAAAAGTCGGAAACTTATTTCCGACGTAAATTTCAGATTACGTAATTAATTTAAAAATTTTAAAAACTTTAACGCTTTAAGTCCCTTAAGCCTACGACGGGCTTAAAAGTCTTAATAAGCTTAAAGGTTTAAATCGTTTAAGTACCTTAAGCCAAAAGTAACATATATACGTTCGTTATTTCCTTATAATCTAAATAATACCAACTTATAATATAACTTAATTACCCAAATCATTTTTAGTATCTGCTATTACCAGACGTAATTACGTTTCTTATCAATTATTCAGATTCCTATAGTACTACTGCTAATATAAACCGTACGACTAAGGTTTAATAGTTGGTTAAGCCAGTCAGCCGTCATATTATCGGATAAAAAAAATTTATTAGATGAAAATAAACCGTTAATAGAAATTTTATTATTTATTATTACTTTATACCTTCTTATAAATAATATAATACTTATATTATAATTTAACATTAATATAACTTTGTTATTTATATAATCCTAATTGCTTAATTTCGAAATCATTTTATATACCACTATAATTACTTAGTTATTATATTAACATAACCTATTCGCCTTTAATAATCAAACCGTAAATAGAAAAAATCTTTTACGATACAGTACGCGGTATAATTATTAACGAATTTAAGCCGGATAGTTAAGTTTATAATTTACGTAATTATAATTAATTATGTCCCGTTTAAATATTTACTTTTTATAAAATCGTATAAAAATATCGTATTACTTATAATTAAAAATAACGTATAATTTCGGGTTAATCCGTAACCCTTCTTTATAATTAATTTACTAACAAATATCTGTAAATACTTTTTAAAATTTCTTCTTTTATTTTACTTTTTTTACATATTATTATAACTTATACATTAATAACCTTTTTTCATAATTTTAAATCTTAAAATCTTATTTATTTTAAACGTAATATTTACCTTTAAATCGTTTTGGAAATTTTTATTCGAATTATATAATAATCCCGAATATTTACAAATCACGTTTAAATATTTTTCGTTACGTTTCCAAACGTAATTTATATATTTATTACCTTTCCCTTAAGAAGATGTAACCGTATAAATAATTGGATAAAATAATTAATTGCTACCTTAATTTCCGTACTTTATTAAACCTTATCTTTTTCGTAGCTTTTATCCATATCGATTTTTGTCGGAATTTTAGAAATTTTTCGAAATCCGGAATAGCCGGGCAAATTATCGTTCGTAATTTTTTAGGTTATATTATTCCAAAATTTAAATTTTAAAATTTTCGAACCGGTTTTTATTTTTTCCGTTTAATTTTATTTATAATATTTTTATAATTTTTATATTATTCGGTATAAGTTCCGTTAAAAATTTATTATTATAATTTTCGTAAATTAAATCGTATCCGAAAATTAAAAGCCGAAATCGATTTTTTGGGGATAAAGTTTCTAGTTCGATGGTAATATTAATAAGTTTAACGCATCCGGTAGCCTTATGGGGATTTTATACTATAAAAAAAATAATTTTTTTAAAAATCTTACGGTTACGGATTACCGGTATTATATATTCGGAATTACGTATTATGTTTAATTATTTTGATAAAGGTAATTCGAAAAGATGTTATAAAAATAATTAAGATTGGCGAAAGTTCGTATAATTTTTTATGCCCATTTAAAGTTTACCCTTAAAGTTTATCGTTAAAATTTATTTTTAAGGTTTATTTTTAAGGTTTATTTTAAGCTTTATTTTAAGCTTTATTCTTCAGGTTTATCCTTAAGGTTTATTGCGATTATACGGAACCAGCTAGCTGGCATAAGGTTTATTAAAGTCGAAGCTTATCAGTAATTACGTATTCTGCTTTAAAGTAAGGTTATGCTTTAAAGTAAGGTTTTATGGGATTAAGGTATATAATTTATTTTAACCGTAAAGACCATTAATCAGTTATCGTATTCGAAGATATTGGGTATAGTATTTATCGTATGGATTATATGTGTAATGATTTTCTGTATATTTGGTTCGGCCTGGAAGATAAGGCTCGAACCTATACTAACCTTATATATATTTATTACCGGTATAATCAGGAAATTATAACATTTATTAAACAATTATATAATATATATTTCCTACATAAACGGCCCGGTTTATAAAATTATAATCTTTTTTCTCATCGTTTATATAGTACTTAATTTATATAGTTTCTTCGATAAATTACGAAAGCTGTAACTTATTAAAAATCCGATATTAATTAAAAATTTAATAGCTTATTAAAATAACAAAATCCGTTATAACGTAAATTTTATTTAACCGATTATTATCACGTAAAATATTCCGAACTACATTATTAGAATTTAATATTTATATAAATAACGCACCTTTTTATAATAATAAATTCTATTCGTAATATAAACTTTTCGTAATGCCACCGAACTTATAAATCTTTAATAGTCGTGAAATTCTCTGAATTAATATATATCTATATTAATATTAAAACGAAAAATACTTATTTCTTTTTAAGTTTTTAACTTATTAATATAACTTTATAATACATACTTAATATTTAAAATCAGCTACCTATAATACGGATTTTTCATAAAAAACGTTTTATTTTTTAAAATAAGCGAATATTACTTCATTAATATATAAATATTTTAATCAGAACTACACCGTTGGTTTTGCCTTCTTGCAGGGTATTCTGGTACCGGTTCCGGCCAACCTTTAGTCCGGAATCTTATTACCTATTTTTAAAAGTATTTCTCGAAAAGAGGTTATTCTTATTCTAATACCTATTCTGGTTATTTTTTGGTCCGAGTTTTATTACCCATCTTTAAGGTTATTTCTCGGAAATATCATTAACAAATATACCTTGCTTAACCGAGTAATCAAAACTTTCTAAATTTAGTTAAAATATATTATCAAAAATTACAACGGAAACTGTTTTTATTATAGCGTTAAAACATTCATTTATCCATTATAATATCATGAAATATATGAAAATATATGTTATAATATAAATTTCGTATATAAAATAAAAAGGAAGTGGTTAACAATTATTACATAATAAATAATATAATTAAATATATTAAGATATATGAAATATTTACTCTTAGAAAATGTGGAATTTAAATAAATAATATTAAGTATTTATTAAGCAGCTTAAAATTAAAATTATTAAATATATATTTAATCGATACAATTTTATTAATTATATTAAGAATTTTATAACAAGAAATAAACTTTATATAATTTAAATATAATTAATAAGTTCTTTCCTTATATAGTATTATTACGTTATAAAAATTTTTAATTTCTTTATTTATATTTAATAATTTATATAAAATTAATTCGTGATATAAATCTAATTATTCTTAAGGTTTATTCTTATGGTTCACTGCGAACATGCGGAACCAGCCAGCTGGCATAAGGTTCATCAGAGTCGAAGCTTATCGGCAACCACGTATGTGAGCCTCCCAAGCCGATATCAGTCGAAAAATTGCGTGCTTACGGGGGCCCAGCAGTCTGCTTCAAAATGAGGTTCTGCTTTAAAGTAAGGTTCTACTTCAAAGTAAGGTTTTATGGAACTAAGATATATAATTTATCTTAACCGTAAAAACCATTAATCAGTTATCGTGTTCGAAGATATTGGGTATAGTATTTATCGTATGGATTATATGTATAATAATTTTCTGTATATTTGGTTCAGCCTGGAAAATAAAGCTTAAACCTATATTAACCTTATATAGAAATTTAATAACTTTTTATTTATAATTATATAATGTTAAAATTTATATATATCGTAATTTTAATTTTATAAATTATGTTAAAATATTTTAATAATTTATTAATTATTTGCAAGTTTTATTAATATTAATTATATATCCGTTATTTATATTATTAGTTAAAGTATAAATAAACCTATATTTATAAACTTATAATACCTTTAAATGTCTTAATTATAATTACTTATTTATATATATCTAACGTTATATAATTATGATAATAATACTACTACCGTTTAATAAAATAAAATACGGTAATCGTATTCGGAAAATATACAACCACCTAGTAAAAAATTAAAACGTATATAAAAATCATAACGGCGTTAGTTAGTTTTCAATATGAATTATATTAATTACGGGCGCCATTTTCTGTACCTCACTTCCTACTACATATACCTCCCTTCCAAACCCTACTCCAGCTCATAAAATAAGCTTTCCTTAAACCAAATAATTATTCCATAAAGTTCTAATACTAAAAAACGTTTATAAGACGGACTTTATTACTATATATCATAAAACGTAAATGGCTTGGCATTGTATATATATTAACGTATACCTTACCTGTAATAATATTAAAATAGTATTTAAATAAATATTTCGGGATTTCGTTTAAATATACATAATTTATAAAGAATTAACAAAATAATATTCATATAATCCAACTACTTTTAATAGCTAGTTTCATTAAACCTTAAAAAAGTTAATAATTAACATATAGCATTATTAGTTTTCTTTATTATCCCAAAATACAGCATTAAAATTATTGATATAGAAAATACGGATCGCTAAGTGAGAAACTCTTAAAACCGCGAAATGAACGTTGTTTATATTATAAATTTAACAGGCGTATATTCTGTAAAAACGACCGTATATTTCAGGCCGGGAGCGGTTTTCGGTAATTTTTAATTAAAAATAATTTATATAATATGAATAATATTAAAACTGTACTAATCTAATAATTTTAATATAAAATATAAAACCGCGATATATCTTATAACAGACATTATAATGACATTATTTCTATAATATTAAACGCAAAAGAATCCGTAATTCCAGGAAATTAATTTCCGCTTAAAAAACATTACATTAAAATTAAATTCTTAAGTACCGCGGCATATTTGGTCTAATACCAAAAGGTTTAGCGGTTGCCTGGAATATCCGGTTATTATTTTATTTATATGGGATTTTAAAATAAAGAAATTCCTAAAACTAGCCGATAGCTTAATTAAAAGAAAAATAATTTTAAGGCTAACCGCAGGCCTAATTACGGCGATAAAAGTAAACGCGATAGAAAGAAAAAAATAAATCCGACCGTCGACTTTTACTAAAAAAACTAAAAACCCCCATTTCGAAAAAAAAAAAAAACAATTACCAAAGTCTTTAATAAAATAGCGATAAAATATGCGGGCCGTTTCGGAAAATTTGAATTAAAACCGTACGCCGATAAATATTAGTTTTAATCGTAAAAGGATAAAATTACAAAACGTAATTAATAAGGATTTACTGGAAACCCGGGATTTTTAACGTTTTAAACTAATATTTAAAAAAAAAGCGGACGCTGGAATAATTATACCATTAACGAAAAAATAACTTTTTTAATCTTAGCGAAAAACAATGTATATTATTTTTTTACCCGCATAATTAATCCCTTACCTTAATTACTTAACCCGAAACAAAATATCTTCAAGGTTAGAAAAAATAAGAATATCTAAAAAGTTAGTAAGATAAATTCGAATTAAAAAAACGAGAAAATAAGAGCTAAAAGGTTTTAATTTAGTATCGGGAATTAAAGGTTATAAATTTAAATGTTAATTTGCTAATATTACGATAGATTATAATTTAAATCGCGTAATATATAATTCCGTTATGTTTTTTTTAGCTAAAAACGTCTATTACATATTTATTACGGTGTATTATTAATTCGGATTAAAACAAATTAATATTTTATATAAAACTTAACGAACTAAGGATTAGTAAAAATATCAAATTTATTAAATAGATAGTATGTTAATAGCTTAAATTAATATTATATAAATATTTATAATATCGGGTTTTATAATTACAACGCCCTACCGAAACTAAACGCGTTTTTTGTTATCGGTTTTAATTAAAACTAGTAAAATTTCGTTTTTTATTTTTTAGGTTAATAGCGTAATTATTTTTTTAATCTATTATTAGTATTAATATCCGATAAATACCGTTTATTTCTAACGCACAATTCCCCATTTTCAACAAAAACTATTATTTCGATTTACTTTTCCTATATATTATTTATAACGTTAGATTATATATTATTACATCGTAATAACGCCGGCGATTCCGGTAACGATATAACAACAAACGAATTATGCAAATATAAGTACGACAACCAAAACAGGGTTAAAAAGTTAAAATATTTAAGTTTGGCGCTAATGCTATAAATAAAAAAACGAGATAAGCTCCAAATTAGAATTACCTAATACGTCGCGAACTACGGGTATAAATATAAACGTCGTTATGACGGAATTTATGACTTCAAATGGCGCAAACGTATAAATTATTTACTGATATAATATTTAAACTGTTAAAATTACTGTTAAATTATTAACTACTAATTTAAACTAAACGGCAATATACGGTACGCTTTTATTAAAACTAAACGCGATTTACGGCGGTATTATATTTTTTTCCGATATTTATCGAACTTATAATGTAATAATAATCCGTAATTTATGTGGATCGGTTTGCAAGGTTGATCTAGGTTTAATCCTTATTTTCCAGGGTGAGCCAAATATACAAAAAAGTATTATACATATAATCTATACGATAGATATTATATCCAATATCTTCAAATACGATAACTTATTAATGGTTTTTACGGTTAAGATAAATTGTATACCTCAGTTCCATAGAACCTCACTCTGAAGCAGAACCTTACTTTGAAGCAGAATACGTGGTTGCCGATAAGCTTCAACTCTGATGAACCTTATGCCAGCTGGCTGGTTCCGCATGGTCGCAGTAAACCTTAAGGATAAATCTTAAAGAATAAACCTTAAGAATAAACCTTAACGATAAACCTTAAGGGTGAACCTTAAGTGCGCATAAAAGGCTGTGCGAGCCCTCGCCAGTCTTACGGCTAGGAGTGTCAGATGTCAGCCAGGAAAGGGGCTAGGAACTCCAACCTTGATCATTCCCACAGCTAAGAGGGAGATGTCAGTACGATAAACCAGGTGAAGAGTACTTGGCACCAGACCACCTTCTCGAGTTACCTTCATCAAGACAGCTGAACATACCGCGTAACTCCGAATACATCATACCGGTATAGATCGGTTTATAACATAAAAGTATAACGCCGTTATTTCCAATTAACAAAATCCCGCCGCTTAAAAAAATTATTTATACTTTTTATGAAACCGAAAATATAATTCTTTCGTATATTATTTATAACGCAAAAAAGAAAGGGTTTTTTATAATATCCTAATATTATTATTTGTCGAACCCGGGAAACCTTTTAATTAATTTAATTATATTTTAAACTAAATACAAACCTTTAATTTTTTTTAATTTATCTGGGAACTTATTAAACAAAAACCGTTTAAATTTAATAAAAATAAATATCCATTTTATTTTATTTTCTCGCTAACCGGAAATGATCGTATAAAAAGTAATTTGTTCGCCTATCGTTTATATCGAAAGTGTATCATTTCCTAAATAACCGCTTTTACCACCCCAGTTTTTAATTACTTTTACGTCAATATTTTCGAATTTAAAAGTTCGGATATATAAAAAAAGTTAAACGTGCATATATTATAATAAAACTCAGACGGAATTCCGTTATTATTGTTCATTTTTAATATAATAACTGTATTTATTTTTAAATATACCAAAATCACCTTACGTATACATCCGTTATAAAATAATACGTACTATTAAAACCCTATCTTTATCCGGTACCGGATATTAAAATTACTTTATTCCGAAAATATACGGCCGATATTTTAACCGGCCGAAAATTAGAACTAAGATTCAATAACCATTTTATCCTAATCGGGATTATTAGCGATAAATTACGTATGGTCCTTTTTATTATCCGAATCCGCTATATAGTTTTTTATTATAATTATTATATTTTCGTAAATAATACGGTTTTTATTTTATTAAAACTAAATCCTTTTCGCCATTTTAACTTTCTTTGTAATAAATAACTTAATTCCATAGTTATCGAACGTTTAATAAAATATAAATAATATAATTTATTTATAACTAATTATATTTAATCGTTTATAATTACGAACCCTTTAACCGAATTATTACTATAAATCCTTTATCGAAAAGCTTTATAATGTATTTTATTACATTATTCGATTAATATCCAAATTATTTATATTTATTTTAAAAGTGATAATAAATACCACGTTACGAATAAAACCATTAAATTACTTTAAATTATTATACACGCAAATTTAATCTTCTTAAAGTACTTTAGAACTATAAAACTTAATAACTTTCTTTATAACTTTTAACAAATAACCCCCGTTAACCATAATTCTAATTAAGTAATTACGGATATCTATATTTTTCGCCCTACTATTAACATAAATAATAATTTTAATAATAAAACGTAAACTATTAAGCTGGACTCGAAAAATATTACTTGATAATTCAGATATATTAATTGTTAAAAAAAAAACCGTTAATTTGAATGTTAACCTTTAAATATGAAAAAAGATCATATCGATTTTAAAACTATTAATAGTAAAACGCGGGACCTCTACCTTTTAATTATATTTAATTAAACCGCCGATTTAACAATAGCCGCAATATTTCGCAATTTCTTTTAATATTATTAATAGTTATTATATACGTAAATTAATATATATAAATGGAAAACTTAAAACGTAAATTACAGATATTGGCATATTTAAGCCGAAAAATGTTCCATTATAATAATAAATATGTTTTATTAATAGCAACCAATTTATGGCTTTGTTCGAAAATAGAATTTAATACGGCAATCTGGAATTTCTTACTTAATATTTATTCAGAACCAAAAATAATATAGTTATATTATTAAATAGTTATACGGTGGAATATTTTTAAATTAAAAATTTTCGTATCCGTAAATATTAAAATAAAAGTAAAATATAAAACTGTAAATTTAAAAACTTATTATTTTTTTATAAACTTAATTAATAATATAATTTAAATAATAATTAAATCGGTTATTAAAAAGAACTTTAAATAATTACGGATTTCCGAAATTTATTTTAATAACGAAGGAAATATCCAGCTTTTCGAAAACCAGATTATGCACCGTATTAATTTATTTTTCCGTAAAATACGGTCTTACCTGTTAAATATAACTCTTAACATAAAACATATAAATTAATTATATTTATATCTGTAAAAAACCGGTAAAATTATCGGATCAAAATAAGCTTTTTGTTTTATAAAGTTAGTTATTCGAAAAATTAAGATTTTATCTTAAACGTTGAAATATATTATCTATATTTAATTAATTAATAAATATATATTTTAGGGTTTATTAAAAAGATTTGAAACTTTATATATTATTATTTTAGTTTATAAAATTGTATTATTATCGCATTAACTTAAAAAGGATAAAAAAATATAACATACCGATAACGAGATTTTCGGCTATTCTCTTAAACTTATAATATTAAATGCGTTTTAATTAGTATTAAATACATATATAAAAAAATTTAATTATATATTAATTTTTCGTAATTATAAAATAAATAACGTGATCTTAAAATTATGTTTAAAAGATTCGCTTTATTAATTTTCGGGAATTTATATAAAATTACTTAAAACGAACCGAAAGAATAACAACCTGCTATCAGGCATTATTTTAAATGTTTTATTATTCTTATAGGTATTATTGTTAATAAGATTTAATTAATATATCAGATCTTTAACAAATATTTATTAATTAGAAGATATAATTATAACTTCGTTTATTACGCCGTAAACGCAGTTATAACCTGCAAAATAGGGTTCTAATTACGCTAAGGCAAGATAAGTGTAAAATTTAAAGCAAGTTTAAAATTTAAAGCGTTTAAGATAAATTTAAAATTTGAAGTATATTAAGAGTTTAAAGTATTTAAGATAAGTGTAATAATTAAACTAAAGTAAAAGTTTACAGGATTCAAAATAAGTATTAAATTTAAAGCAAGCTGAAAGTTTAAAGTTTTTAAGGTAAGTGTAAAATCTAAAGTAAGCTAAGAGTTTAAAGTGTTTAAAGTAAGTATAATATTTAAATTAAATGTAAAATCTGAAGTAAGTTAAAAATTTAAAGCATAGAAGATAAGTATAAAATTTAAAGCAAGTTAAAAGTTTAAAGCATTTAAGATAAGTATAAAATTTAAAATAAGTGTAAAATTTAAAGCAAATTATAAAATCTAAAGCAAGCGTAAAATCTAAAGCAAGCTAAGACTTTAAAGTGTTTAAGGTAAGCGTAAAATCTAAAATAAGCTAAAAATTTAAAGCGTTTAAAATAAGGGTAAAACTTAAAACAAGTTAAAAGTTTTAAAAATTTAAAATAAATATAAAATTTATAATAAATTAAAAGTTTAAAACATTTAAAGTAAGTATAAAATTTAAAGTAAGCTAAAAATTTAAAACTTTTAAAGCAAGTATAAAATCTAAAGCAAGTTAAAAGTTTAAAGCATTTAAGGTAAGTATAAAATCTAAAGTAAGCTGAGAGTTTAAAGCGTCTAAGTGTTATGGCTGCACCATACCATCACGCCACCAGGGCAAAAGATCGGTGGAATGATCGCAATTATGGTGATCATTCTGGTGCAGCTGTATATGTACTGGAGCCGTTACGGTAAACGAGGTAACATACTGCTCCCCCTCTAATAGCTTGGTCCTCCAAGCCACAAGGCACGCCGTGACAAGGTGACAAGGCTCGTCGGGCCGCAGCTGCCGCCCCCAAGGTGCTACCCCGCACGGCCCCACTTGACGTTCTTAGGCAGACCTTGTGAGCGAAGCTTCTTCTGCACCGTGTTCTAAGCCCGAAAGGCTTTGCATACGGCAACCGGTACATTAGCGTTTGCGCGCGGGGTTTATCTAAACTCTAAACTTTAAAAGATTTGCATATGTCGACACATGCATTAGCGTATTTAGCCGGGCTGTGTGTGTGGGTTGTGGGTTGTGGGTTACTTGCATTGCCAAGATGCCCTCTTTCGGTTATCACTGCAGGCGCCGCGGCTGCCGTTGCAGCCAGGGCAGCAGGGATATCGGACAGATAGGGCGGCTGGGCTGGCTGCCGAGAATAGGGGGCAAGGCGCTAATAACGGGAGCAAGGGAGTGACAAGGACAAGGGATAAACAGCTGACAGGGGTATGAGGTGATCGACACGGGTGGACGGTAAGGGGTAAAAAGGGTACCGACCCGCATGACGATGGGTCCTGTTTGTGAAAATGAATATGTACCGCTGGAATCTCCTTGGCCCTCGGTTATGCGATCTCCATCTGCCCAGTCCGGGGATGGAACCCAGCACTGGTGGAGTCACCGACCGTTATGCGACCATAGTGTTATGGCTGCACCATACCATCACGCCACCAGGGCAAAAAATCGGTGGAATGATCGCAATTATGGTGATCATTCTGGTGCAGCTGCATATGTACTGGAGCCGTTACGGTAAACGAGGCCGTAACGTACTGCTCCCCCTCTAATAGCTTGGTCCTCCAAGCCACGAGGCACGCCGCGACAAGGTAACAAGGCTCGTCGGGCCGCAGCTGCCCAACCCCTAAGGTGCTACCCCGCACGGCCCCGCTGTACGGGTCGGGCCGCAGCTGCCAAGGTGCTACCCCGCACGGCCCACTGTACGGGTCGGGCCGCAGCTGCGTAGCCCTTAAGATGCTACCCCGCACGGCCCCACTGTACGTTCTTACGCAGACCTTGTAAGCAACTTCCAGTCCGAGGATGGAACCCAGCACTGGTGGAGTCACCCACCGTTATGCGATCATAGTGTTATGGCTGCACCATACCATCACGCCACCAGGGCAAAAGATCCAGCGTTGCTATTTGGGCTATATGTTTTTTTCTAGACGGGCTATAGCCCCACTCTGCCAGCTATATGACATACGGTCGCAGGCCCGGTACTTCCTAAATACCTTAAAACGCATCCGTTTTCCATAATTCCTGCATATCGCATCATTATCGTTATTACATGCAACCAGACATAATCTTTATTAAATTAACATCCATACATTAATTACGAAAATTATTATTACATTTCTTATTTAATAATAATAATAATAATAATAACATTTTATAATTACGTTTCGTAATAATGCCTTTTTACGCCGGTAGCTTTATAATTAGATTATAAATAATTTTATTAATATAATAGTGTTATATCTATATTGCAATGCTGGTATTAAGTTGCAATATAACAATATCCCTGATTGGCGGTTATTTTAGCCGTGATTTTAGGCCCAGTTAATACGGGGTGGTATTGTATGTACCATCGGAAACATTTGTGGGGCGACAGCTATTATAGGTGGGTTATAGCCCGTTTAGAAAATTCAATATAGCCCGAATAGCAACGCTTAAAAGATCGCTGGAATGATCGCAATTGTGGTGATCATTCTGGTGCTAACAGCTGCATATGTACTGGAGCCGTTACAGTAGACGAGGCCGTAACACTAAGGCAAGCGTAGAATCTAAAGCAAGCTGAGTGGCGGCATAATACATATTTATGGAGTCATGCAGGTCAAGCCCGCGAATCAGCTAAAAGCGGATATGGATGAAAGATAATAAAGCATGATGCTGTACGGAGTATCGGAAATGTCTGGGTCGTGACGAGTACCTTATGTCGTCGAGAACGATGATGATAACGCAAAGTGACAACACATCCACCTCTCCCAAAGTGGCATATGCAATCTATACTAGGTCCCACTTTTTTCAAAGTGGCTCGATGTGCGTAAGGGTGGTTGGCATAAATGCAAGGGCCGATAGCGGACCTCGATTTGTATGCGGCAGGGTTGTGTCCAGGAGTAAGATAGCCTCACTCAATCTTGGATAGCTTTCCTGGTAGTCAGTGCCTCGGCCTGAGACATCTGATAAAAGCAAATTCCGTAAGTCATGTCAGCCAGCAAGAATGTCGCAAGGCTCCAAAGAATGAGCGGACTTGCAAGCCACCCAAATTCCTCGGGCCAGTATTTCCATCGCAGGGAGGCAAAGCCTACTGTGCACCACGACCCGAGGAATCGGCTTAGCCTATCAGATGTTAGATTTGTGTCATTGATGTGGTGTTTCCAGGATTGACACTTGAGATAGTTTGCCACTTACCACAAGGTCCACGATGTGCCTCTTGTGCTGTTCCTCTGCAGCAACTGACACACTCCGCCTATACTCAATACGAGCTGGCATATGACAGCTCCCCAAGAGTAAGCCAACGCAGGCCCAATTTCTGCCGCTAGTGCGATATGGCCGGTGAAGCATATAAGTGTTCCTACCACAAAGATGAGCGGTAAGTAATTCGTGACGAAGGGTGAATAGCTCCACTCGGTTTTTGCAGCACGGGTCGCGGCAATCATGATAACGACGTTCAACGTGACACCTGCTGCAAAGACGGCTAGCTCTGTCCTATTTGACGAAGGGTAGACCATCGTATACACAAGCTCCCAGCCGATGTTGTTGCAAAGCGGAATAATAGCCATGCTGTATGTCTCACCCGTATAAGAGTGCCAGATCATGGCGGTATAGTTGATGAGCCAACCAATACCCATCAAGGCAACCAGAGTATCTCCCAGCCACTGAACCTCTTGGTAGGCCGGCGGGGGCCGTGAATTGCCGAAGCCGTCCATGACGTATCGGTACTGACGCTGTTGTGCGATGTTTGGGAAATTATCTATAAGCCTAGGCACATTGAAGGATGTAATCTTACATTTATATCCGTGTCAGGTGTTTTTGGCCTGCTAGGCACTTTCGAGCTAGCTGTACCCCAGTGGTGTGGTTATAGCGACCGATTGGATATGTCGGTGCTGTCTCCCATCCTACATTAAAAAAAGAGACAGGTATCAATACACTATTGAGGCCTACCATACACTACACCTTCCCGCTAGCTGTGACCTACTGGCCCTCGTCTCTCACTCTGAACACTCCAAAATATAAGGGTAGCCTGGCTACTGAGGACACACCTACCCGGTAAACTTCTCGACCGTACACAAGCATGCCGCCGTGTTTCGTGGAGATGATTGACTGGTTCAAAAATTGCGTCAGTGTTGGCAGTATTACAATGCTGTTCATTGCCTTTGCGATAGGCTTCATTGCTAAAGGCTCTACCACTCACAAACCTGGAATACTCAAGCCCATTCGACAGTATGGTTATTGCGCGAAGCTCTCCTATGAGGGAGGTAACCATGAAGAGCCCGAGTGTCCTTTCGAATATCTCGTCAAAATGTACGGACGACACCATTTCGAGCCCTTTGTCAAAGAGTTCCGGCCAGCGTTGAGACGAGAAGACCCGGTGAAGTACAATTTGATCCTTGATATCATGGATGCTGTGCATTTTTCTTTAATTTTGGTGGATGACATATCCGATGACAGCTACCAACGCAAGAATCGACCGACTGCTCACTTAATCTATGGAGCATCTGAAACTGCGAACAGAGCCTATTTGGTGCTGACGTCAGTAATCAACCGAGCGTTGCGTGAGCGTTTAGTTCTCGGATTGGAGCTCCTTATGGCATTGCAGAACATCCTCCAAGGCCAAGACCTGTCCCTGGTTTGGCGCCGCGATGGGTTGACATCTTTTCAATATCAAGCTGGCGAGCGGGTAATGGCATACAAGAACATGGCTGTGCTGAAAACGGGTACCTTGTTTGTGCTTCTGGGGAGGCTGTTGAACGACGGGGGACATGATCTGGATGATTTATTGACGCGCTTTGGGTAAGTGTTTCCTCGGGCTTCTAGATCAATTCACTTGTCCGAGCTGATGGCCGTCAGACTTTGGTCAGTGCTAATTGCCCAATCCTAGATGGTATGCGCAGCTTCAGAATGACTGCAAGAACATATATTCAGCAGAGTACGCCACCAGCAAAGGTGCTGTGGCAGAGGATTTACGGAATGGGGAATTATCCTTCCCGGTCATCATCGCCCTCAGTGAGGATAGTAGCAGGCAACTAGTGGAAAAGGCACTGAACAGCCATGCTGAAGAGGACATCGACGCAGCTCTAGGCGCTTTGCAGTCACGTCCTGTGAAAGAAGCTTGCATGAAAGAACTTCAGGACGCTAGCCACGGATTAGAGAAATTGGCTTTACTTTGGGGACGGCGCGAACGGATGGAAGCAGGGTCCTGAGTCTGGAATTATTATCATTGTTAACTGGCATCCTCAATGCTCGCATGCAACAGCGTCTCACGGAGGATGACTAAGATATAGATAGGCATATGAAGGATTGTGTCTGGATTTACCACCACTTTCATTGCGAGTTGGATATTGGCCCTTCCTTGCACACTCTCATTCATCACTTTGTCTGATCTGTTAATGAAGACTCGGCTCATTCCAAGTCGATGAAAACTGAACTCGGACCTGACGTTGTTGCATCATCCAATGCCGATTATCACTCTTGGTGTGAATCTCTGATACAGCCACAGGTGCTAGGAGCTACCCAGCTCGGATTGACTGACTAAGTCATCCAAACAGAGGACGTATGGAGTAGAAAATGTTGGAATCAAAGACAGTGAACAGAGGCATCGACGAATTCGGTTGCTGTGGTTTCACCTCCTGGTTGGCTGTAGCCTGTACTTCGGACCGCCGGTCCGCTTCCCCGTCATGTCTGTCACACTTACTAAGGATTAGGTGCACAGCTCTTGGGGATATATTGACTTGTCTCTAGGAAGCCAGAAACCGGTGATCCCAGTGGTAGTGGTAATCCATTGATACAGGGCTATTGGGCTACGATATTTGTGCCCAACAGCAAGGGGGTGCTCTTTTCTGTGATACACCCCCTAATTTTTTTGTGGCCGAATAAAAAGATCAGCCTATGGGCACCCCCCAGCTTTAAGCGCTTTTATAAAGCTATATACAAAGGGAACAAGATATAAAGTTAATGATAATTCAAGAACAACTGCGATTACAGGCATAACTTTCCTAGACGCACCCTTTTTTAAGGAACCGGCTTCCGGAAATGTAAATTAACTGATCGAAAGTATGGCATACGTTTTTTTTTCACTTTTGCGTTCAGCGTCTTTACGGGCGAATTTTTTCGAGTTGAAATGTATATATGTGACGGCTGACTAGCTTAACCAATTATTAAACCCTAATCGTACGGTTTATGTTAGCAGTAATATTATAAAAATCTAAATAATAAGTTAAAGGTATAATTACGTTTAATAATAACAGATATTAAAGGTAATTTAGGTAATCAAGTTATATTATAAACTGATATTATTTAAATTATAAAAAAATAACGAATATATATATATTACTTTTAATTCGACTGGTTCGATTTAATTTTATTTTTCTTTTAATAATTAAGTTTTTTCGAACCTATCGAACTATTTCGAACCGTCGTCCGGTTCGATTAATTTAACGTACCAACTTTCTTTAAGTTTAATTAGGTTCCTTAAACCTATTAAACCTATTACGTAACTTTAATCCTATATCGGAAATTCGTTCCATAACTTCCGACCGTTTATTATTATATTAAAAATTCTGGTTATAATATAATCTTTCCCCTTTAAAATTTTTATCCTTAAAAATTAATTTATTTATCGCATTTATTTAATAAATAATTTTTTTTATATATATTTTTATTTTTGGTTCGTTTTAGTCGTTATATTTAATTATATTAAAAAATAAAAATTTTATAAACGTAATAACGTTTTAATTTTTTTAAAAAAAATTAATACGTTTAATTTTAATATATCCGTATTTTTTTATTCGCGTTATAAACGTAAAAAAAAAGTTTATAAAATTTACTTTAATTTTAAAAAATATATTCGTTAATTCGAATATAATAATTTTTATAATTTATTTAATTCTTCCGAAATCGAATATAACCGTTTAATCGTAAAAAAAAATCGTTTCGAATTTTAAAAACGTTTTATTAAAAAGAATTATTTTCCGTTTAATAACGTTTTAATAAATTATAATAATATTTTAACGAATTATTTGGTCGTTTAATTTAATTACGTAATTAAAAAAAGTTTTTATATAAACGGAAAATTAAAATATTATATAAAAATATTAAAAATATAAAAACGATAAAAAAATTTAAACGTTTAAAAAAAATAATATAACTTAAAAGCCGAAATAATTTCGTTTTTTCGTATTATAAACGTAATTAATTAGTCCGATTTAAATAACTTAAATTAAATTTTTTTTAACTTTAACGTTTCCGACGTTATTAATAAAAATCTTTTAATAAATATTAAATTTCCGTAAATTTTTTCGTAAATTTTTATATATTTTTTAACTTTAAATAATTTTTTTATTTAACCAAATATTACTTTTTATTATTTTCCTTTTTAATATTAAAATT
This sequence comes from Monosporascus sp. MG133, assembly GCA_004155925.1. NCBI lineage: Eukaryota > Fungi > Ascomycota > Sordariomycetes > Xylariales > Monosporascus > Monosporascus sp. MG133. The sequence goes on along the minus strand of QJNX01000002.1, from coordinate 531,540 downwards.
TTTTTCGATTTTTTATATTAATACGTTTTTTATTACTTTTTTCTTTTATTCCGTATTAACTTAAATTATATCCGTTATTAACTTTAATAAGGAAATATAAAAAACGGAATAAAACTGAATTTTAAGGGATAATTTTAATTAATAATTATTTTTTAAAATTTTTTTTATAACTTTATATAATCTGATATATTTAAAGTCGAATTTTTTATTAAATTGTTTAATTTAAATATTTTTGGTAATTAAGTAAATTATTTCCTTTTTTTAAAAAATTAATTTTTTTAACTTTTTTTTTTATAATATTTTTATATTTAAATACGTACAAATTTAAGTTTTATTTTTATTTTTATATATAATTATTTAAGTTATTTTAAAATAATTTTTATTTTAATATTAATTAATTCTTTTTTTTATAAGTTTCGGTAAATTTTTAACGTAAAACCGAAATTAATTTTAATTAATATTATTTTAATATTTTCGTAATAATTTATATTATACGTTAATTAAATTATTAATAACTTTTTAACTTTATTATTTTATTTATAATTAACGTAATACCGTAAATAAGTTTTAAATATTTAATTAAATTTTTTTATTTAATTATTTATTTATAATTTAAAAACGTTTAAAAATTTATAATTTAAGCCTAATTATATTATAAAATTTTATTAAAATTTTAAAAAAAATATAATTTTTTTATCGGATATTATTTTTATTAAAAGTTCGTATATATTAATAAGGTATTTAAAAAAAACGTATATTAATTATTTTACGTTTATATTTTCGTTAAATAATAAAAAATAAAAAAACTTTATAAATCGATTTACGATTATAAAAATATTATCGTAATATATATCCGTTATTAAATTTTTTAATAATAATAATTTAATAATAAAATTAAAAATAATTAAATTTTAAAATCGTTTTATAATTAATAACGGTTATAATTTTTCGTATATTTTATAACGTCGTACCTTAATTTTGTTATATAAATTATATCTTTATAAAAACTTTTTAATTATTAATTTTATTCCGGAAAAATAATATATACGTTATAATCGTTTTATAATTTTATGGATTTTAAGATATCCGTATAATTAGTATTTGTATTTATCGCGCGTTAATTTTTTTTAATATTTTTTTAATATTTAGGTTTTATCGGTTTTTTCGTTTTTTGGTAATTAATTGTTATATTATTAAATATTTTGATATAAATTAAATATCGTCCTTTTAATAGTTATAATTTATCGTATTTTTATATATCCTTTTCTTATTAAATTAAATATTTAATATAAAATATTAAATTTTTTTTTTAAATTTAGTTATTTATTAAGAACGTCCGTTTTGTTATTTTTTAACATTTTTTATAAATAATAACGAAATTAAACTTTAAAAAATATTTTACGTAACGGAATTATCGTCTTATTAATTTTCGGGTAATAATAAACCGGATAAAGTTTTTATAATTTATATATATCTTAACTTAATATAAATTTCCTTTAAGATAATATTTAAATTTTTTAAAAGTATTAATAATAATTAAAAATTCCTTATTTAAAATAATATAATTTAATTTAACTTTTTTTAATTTATAAAAATAAAACGTAATAAAATATAAGTTACCTTAATTATTTTTATATTGAATTATTACGTTTAACGTATAATCCGAAATATCGGTTTTTAATTCCATAAGGTAATTTAAATCGTACATAATTAATATTAATTTATTAATAATTATATCTTTAATCTTTTAAAAAAACAATTTTTATTTCGGTTATTTATTAAATTTTTATCTTTTTTTTAATTAAATTAAATAAACTTATTACGATTTTATTAAAGTTACGAATAAATTTCCGGTAATAATTAACGAATTTAAAAAAGATTTAAATTTCCGTAATTATAATAAATACTTTTTATTTTTAAATTATTATTATTTTTTTAAGGTTTATTTTAATATATTTTAATGTAATTACGTATTTTAAATATAATACTTTTTATTTATAAAATTTGCTTTTTCGGTATTAATTAAAAAATTTTATAAATATATTTTTCGTATTTTTTTTTCAAATTTAAATAAATAAAAATATTATCGAAATAATAAATAATAAAAATATTAAAATATTCGTATAATACGTAATTAACCATTTTTTAAAACGTTACGGATATGTTAATAAATCTGAATAATATTATTGAATATTTATATAACCCGTATTTAATTTTAAAGATTATTTTTTATTCGTTTTTTGGTTTAATACGAATTAAATTATATCCGTTTTATAAATTTAAAGTAATAAACTATTTAATTTTTTAAAAATAATTTTTTATTTTAATAATTAAGGATAAAAATATACGGTTTTTAACGGTAATATCGTTTAATTATTTATAATTAATTATTAATCGTAACTTTTTATTTTTTTTAATACGAAAAATATAAAATATTTTATTAATAATTTAAAATATTTAATATGCCCTTTATATAATTTATCATTAAAGTATTTTTATAATACGTATAATTTTTATTAATTTATATTATATATAAAATAAAAGATAATTATTTTATTATTTTTTAAAATTATTTTATAATTTTATTTATTATATTTTAATAATTCCGCTTTAATTTATTTTTTAAAAAGTTGTTCGTATTTATAATATTATAATAATACCTTAATTATTTTTTTTAATTTTTAAGGCTGGTATTATAAATCGTTATTTATTTCGTATAACCGTATTTTAATTATAACGATAACGCGTTATATATATTTATTTTGCTTTTTTTTCTGTATATATTATATTTCTTTGGATAATAAGGTTTTTATCGTATCCTTATACTTATATTTACCGTTATCGTCGTTAATTAAATAATAAAATCTTTTTTCCGTATTATTTTTGTCGATAAAAAATAAAACAAATTTTACTTAACCAGTTTTTTAATTAATTAAAAAATTATATTAATATAACCATTTTCTGCCGAAAATTATATCGTAATTCCGTATTAAAATAATGTTAAAATTAATAATTTATTTTCGTCCTTAAATGTAAATTTCGAAATAATTAATTTTACGGTTAACTTATTTATTATTATAAGTAGATTTGGTACTTTTTATATTTTTAATTTCGTAAGGTTCGGTTTTATTTTTCCATAATAAACGTAATTAGTTAATTATTTTTGGTTTAATATAATTCGGGTCGGTTTCGTAATTTATTATAACGGTATATTATTTTTTTTAATTCGTATTTTAATTATAATAAATAGAATTTTTGTTTTTTTTTATTATTATATATAAAACTTTTTTAAAGGATATATATTAATTTCTTTTATTTTTGCCAGCTTATAATTTTTTTATAAGTAACGTTCTTTTTTTGGGATTTATGCTTATAATTATTTTAATTATTTTCTTTATCGGCATAATTAAATTTCTAGTTTAAGGATCTTTTCCTTATACCGTTTTATTTAACTCGTTAAGCTGGGAATTTATTTTTTAAAAGTTTCGGCTTTTTCCGACTAATCTGTTACTATAACCCACTCCTCGTCTGTCGTCGTTAATTAATTCTGGTACCTTTGGCGTTCCTAATATTAGGCATAATACTGGACTATCTTTATTAAACATTTTCTAATTTCTTTTCTTATCTTTTTTTTTTCGTAATTGTTAACATAAACGCGTCGGAAATATAAATTGTTTATTATTTCCTGCTAGGTTTTTATTATTATTTAATAAACTTATTTTTTTTATGTTTTATAATCGTACTATTCATAATAGCACATAAAATCCTGCTTAAGGCAAATTTTTCCTTCCGGCCAGCTTTTTAACGTTATGATAACGTCGATATCGTCTTATATGGCCGTAATACGTAAGTATTTATACTATCTTTGGTCCTTAAGGTCGCTTCCGGTTTAAGCGTAAAAATTAAATCCTTACTTATATATACGTATAAGCCGTTATTGGATATATTTTTGTTATTTTTCGTATCGTAGGCAATAAATTTTTTTATAATGGATAATATATAATTTCCCATATCGATCGGGTTCTTCCGGGCATAAAATTTCGTCCTAACCTTAATACTTTTTAATTTATTTATTTAACTTTTATTACTTTTATTGTTATAATATTTTTTGTTACGTATAACATATTCGTATTTTTAATATTAATTTTTTTTATCTTTTATATTCCTGCAGTTATTGGATAACTGTTAATTTAGTCGTAATAATACGCTATTATATAATTGCCGCTTGGGATAATATTTTGGCTTTTCACAGCCCTTCCCGTACCTTTAGGGGTAAGTTAGGATTTTCTTTTTTCCTGACCATACCGAAAGTAACGGCCTTTTTATCTCTTAATTGTCCCTTAGGTACTGGAATCCATCCATTATGTTATCTTTTAAGGACCTTATATTAACTTTTAACGTAACCTATTTTGTTATAATTATAACATTTAATTTAGCTTTAATCTTTTTTTTATACGGTTTTTAGCTCCATAAATCCTAAATAAATACCGTAGGACGTATTATTTTTTCGTAAGGTATTGGAATAAGTAAAATATTTGGTTTTGGTACCATATTTAACGTTTCTGGTTTTCCAGGCGTACTATCGGTCGTTAATTTTAACTGTTATTATAATATAATCGGTTAAAGATTCGGATCGGTATTTTTTAAAAAACTTTTTTTAAATTTTTTCCTTTAGGTTTTTAAAAAATTTAGCCATTAAGGGCTTTTATTCCCAATTTATTTTTAAGGTTAACTAAACGAACGTAATACCGTAATTAAATATAAACCTTTTTTGCGTTCAATTTTTAAATTATATTTTAATTTTTATTTTTTCGTTTATTATACCGAAAGCTTTTCGTAATATATTTTCGAATTTTTTATAATCGCTATATATTGCCCGTACCTTAAGTAATTATAACTTTAATATAAATATAACGTATTTTTTTAAAGCTAGTTCGAATTACGTAAATATATTTTCTTTAAAATAATTATAATTTAATAAAAATTTTATCAAACGGTTTTAATTTAGGTAGTTTTAATACCTTTCCGGGTTCCTTAATACGGATTAATTAAACAAATCGAATTTTTCTTAAAAAACCCGCCGTCGTAAAGTTTTTACTTTTTTCCTTAAACTTTTCCTAAACGGTTTTAAATAAGGTAATAAAGTTAATATTATCCTTTTCGAATTAAATAATACGTTTATTAATTACGTTTAGTTATTAAAATATTTATTTTTTAATAAAATTTAGTTTTTATAACATTTTTTTATCGTCCGAAATCACGGTATCTTCCGGAACTATATAAATAAAATTAATAAATTATTAATTAAAAAATATAATATCGAAAATATTATTTAAAATTTAATAATATTACTAAATAAAAACTTATAACGTATAACGGTTAATTAATTTAACTAATTATTAAAGCTTAATCGTACGGTTTATATTAATAATATTATTATGGGAATTTAAATAATAAATTAAAAATATAATTACGTTTAATAATAATAAATATTAAAAATAATTTAAAGAATTAAGTTATATTATAAGTTAATATTATTTAAATTATAAAAAAATAACGAATATATATATATTATTTTTAGTTCGATTAATTCGATTTAACTTTATTTTTCTTTTGGTAATTAAATTCCTTCGAGCTTATCGAACTACCTCGAACCGTCGCCCGGTTCGACTGGCTCGACGTGCCAACTTCCCTTAGGTCCAATCAGGTCCCTTAAGCCCATCGAGCCCATCACGTGACCTTGGCCCCACATCGGGAGTTCGTCCCACAACTTCCGACCGTCTGTCACTGTGCCAAGGGTTCTGGTCATAACAATATATTAAAATAGCAAGGTATTATATATCCGATTTTGGGTATTTTTGATTAATAAACGGGAACGTTACGGCCGTATTCTACCAGCTTTTTAGTATATAATATTGCTATATATGGTAAAAGGTTTGTCAGGAAAGTTTTTTATTTGCTTACGTAAAAGCTTTTATTCATCCAGCTCCGTTCGGGATTTCATATGTTTAAGCGTATTCGGGTTAAGGTTAAAGGGTTTAATATTTTGCGGAAAAGTTTTACCAAGAGCGCGTAAAAGTTTGTAATATTATGCCGGGGGCTAACGGTGTTTTAGCGCTTGTGTAGTTAAATAGGGGTAGTAGTAATTTTCGGGTTCCTCCGAATCCGGTAGCGATTTTCCCGTTAGGGTTAAATACGCGCCGTATAACTTTCCGTATTTTAACTGCTGCTGTTAATGTATAATTGTCGAATATTACTTTTCATATTATTCGAAGGGTATAATAAGGTCTTTAAATATTTCGGCGCGTATTATTTTTTTCAGTTCGCGTCTAGTTTATACCGGATTTATTTGTTTTAAAATAACGATTTAGAACTATTATATTATTAAACGTCTTTAAATTTCGGGGATATTATGGCCGTAAGAGCGAACGTATACGTCGTGTTACTTAGGATATTATTATAAGAAAAATAAGTGTTTTATAGTAGCAAAGTTTAAGGCCGCGATATACTTAATCCCTACTGTATTTACGGAGCTTTTATTTATGGGAACGATTTTTTTTAATAAATGAACGATCCGGTAAATAAAAAGTTTGTCGTTTAGATAAAGAAAATTCAGTTTCCGTAAACAAGAGGATAAGAGCTTTGCGTTTACATTAACGTTAATCCAGTTTTATAAGGAGGTATAACGGGAGAATAGTACGGCCTACTTCTTTATACCCAATTTCCGACGATTACCTTATTTAGTAGCTACCTTGAAAGATTTTGCGGGGACGTTTTTTTCAAAAATCGTTCGTAAATAATTTTAACGGCAGGTATAATATATTTTAAGCCTTAGGATTAACGTATTGCTTTATACTGCGGAATTAAGCGTAGTAACAGAATTGCGAAAATTAATCGGGCCATGTTTTTCAGTTAAAAAAACTTTTTTTTAGTAACGGGGATTAAGGCGGTATTAGCTGAATCGACCGATATAATTGTTACGGTCGGGGACCGTGACAGCTATTGTCAGCTAGCAGGGGTGTGCTAGCACCCCATATATGGAGATATCCCTCTGATCGGAATATATATGTTCCGGGGCTAGATTACTTCAAGGATCAGTAAGCGTTACGAAAGCGTACGCAACTAGCCATCTAATACAACACAACTGATATCCCTTATACCTGACAATTAAAAGTCTCATTCGCTTAATTCGCGCATATATCCATTAATCAGCTGTTATTAAAACGATATAAGCTATATATTAGTAATAATTATCCTTATATACTGTAATAATAATAATGATAACCGTACCGTTAACGTCCTTAATTATTTATAAAGGATCTAAAAATTAGGATCGTTTTAAAGGCAAATTTTGGTTTAAACCGTAAACATTTAATATATAAAATTATTTTAATTTTAATTAAAATATTTTATAGTTTATTAAATTAACGAAACCCGATATAATTATTTACCCGAAAAAATAACTTTATTAAATAACGTAAACGACGTAAATAATTAATTTATTTGCCTAAACCATATACGTTAAAAAAACCGATCGAAATGGTTATTTAATAAATATGCTTAAAATAATAACGGAAAATAAATAAGCTTAGATTTAAGATTCTTTTATATATACTTACGAAAACCGGAAATATAAAAATTTCTATAAAAATATTAATAATTTTACGAAATAAGTTTTAAAGTTTATATTTTTAACGATTAAAAAATATTTTTTTTCTTAAAAAGAAACTTACGAAAATAATACGTTAATATAATTAAATTCGGTAAAATATACGATAATAATCTTTTGATTAATATTTAACGAAATTACCGTAAACGGTTAAAATAAATTTCGAAATTAACAAAAAAAATTAAACGAATAAATCCTAAAATAATAAAAATTTATAGCTTAAGGATAACGATATAAAATATTAAAAACGAAAACGATAATCGTATAAATTAACGACCTATATATAATATTAAGTCTTATTATCGGAACTTTGGATAATAATATTTTAAATAATAAACCAAAAAAAATTAATAATAATACGATGAATTCTTAAGAAATAAGGGCTAACTTTTTAAATTATTAAAATATAAATTATTTATAATTTACGTCGAAAAACGTAAAGATGACGTTTCCGGCATTTTACGGGATATTCGTAAATATTTCCGATTAGGACGATTCTGATTAAAAAAAGATTAAAAATATTAATCCCCAACCGCAAAAAAAAAAACCTCCGGTTATAAATCGAAACGAAATGGCTATAAAAGTTCCTATTTAAACCGAAATAGTAATAAGCGAAAGCGTTAGAGGTCGGATACGTAAAAGATCCGTTATAAAACGTACTTAAACGTTTACTATATATTACCCCAGTATTATTATACATTCCTTAAAAAAACCCTAGCAAATTTCCGCTTTAACCATTAGGTAATAATATACGTTAAAGGTCAAATTTCCGCCAATTAATTCTTAAAAAAAAAGATTTAACGGTTTATTAGAAATTATAAAAAAATTAACTAGCCGAAAAATAAATTAATTCTTAAAAGGAATAAAACGAATCTTAACGTATTTTCTAATTTTTAATTAATATAATACGATAAACGTTACGTTTTATCCTTTAAAAAATTTATTTGTTTTAAATTTAAAGTTTATAATATATATTTTTAACCTTATTAGCAAATTTTTAAATTATAAAATAACGATTTAAAATAACGGAATATACGCAACCAAAAATTTCGTCCCGCTTAAAAAATACGGAAAAATAAACGTATTATTTAAAAACCTTATAGGTCCGAAAACGTTATATTTATACAATATTATTTCTTATAAAAACATTGCGTCACCTGGTTTATCGTACTGACATCTCCCTCTTAGCTGTGGGAATGATCAAGCCCTAAGACTGGCGAGGGCTCGCACAGCCTTTTATGCGCACTTAAGGTTCACCCTTAAGGTTTATCCTTAAGGTTTATTCTTAAGGTTTATTTTTAAGGTTTATTCTTTAAGGTTTATCCTTAAGGTTTATTTTTAAGGTTTATTTTTAAGGTTTATCCTTAAGGTTTACTGCGACCATGCGGAACCGTGGAGCCAGCTGGCATAAGGTTTATCAAAGTCGAAGCTTATCGGCAACCACGCATTCTGCTTTAAAGTAAGGTTCTGTTTCAGAGTAAGGTTTTATGGGACTGAAGTATATAATTTATCTTAACCGTAAAAATTATTAATTAGTTATCGTGTTCGAAGATACTGGGTATAGTATTTATCGTGTGGATTATATGTGTATTGATTTTCTGTATATTTGGCTTAGCCTGGAAAATAAAGCTTGAACCTATATCAACCTTGTATAAAAATATTACGTATAACCTGGTATTATTTTAATAATTTCCCAAAAAAATTATTAATAAAATAATAAAATAATAAATAATTATATTCGAAATAAATATAATTAAATAATTATTACGTTAACAAATAAATTTAATTAATTCGTTATCGAAAATATTAACGTAATAAGATTTTATATAACCTTAATAACCTATAAACGAAATATTAATTTCTGGATAAGAAAACCGTTACGTATAAATAACGGTACTATATAATACTTATAATTAAGCCATTTAGGCCCCGAAATAATCGCCTAATTATAATTTTATACGACAAAAATCCGTTTAAAAGGTTTTATAATAATTAAATACTAAACATACGGTAAAATAAAAACTGAAAAGTAAATACGCTGCAAACCGAAAAAAAACGTTACGATTAAAATAATAAATCGTTATCGATTTTATAAATTTTGAAAAAAACCTTAAAAGATATAAATACGTTATATTTATTACCGATAAATATTTCAACTTTATTTAAAATATTTACCTTAAAAATCGAGAGTAAAATATATTAATTATAACGTTTCGATACTTTTTAAAAACTGTAAAAAATTGAAATAAGATATTTTTATAAATATTCGAACACGATAACGAAATTTCAAAAAACCTTTAATTTCGAAATATATTTTAATTGCTTTTTTTTAATATTAAACTTAAACCTTTAATACCGCATACTTGGGTTTAAAACGGAAATATAAAACCTTTAGGAAATATAATTAAAAAAGAAACGATTATAATACGAAATAATTTTAAATTACCCTTATTTTTAATCGTATATATCTTTAAAGTTATAATAGTTATTCGAAAATTTAACAAACCCATTTATAAATATACGGCTATAGAGCTTATGTTATAACAGCTACCGCCATAAAAAAAACTTTAAAAATTAAACCTTAAAATATAATTAATTGTTTTATTAATTATTAATTTACGAATATTTACGAAATTTAAAACTTATAAATTAATAAAGTTATTATTATCCGAAACGTATAATTTAACAAAAAGGCCATTTCTTTAAGTAATATTAAAAACTTAAAAAATAACCTTTTATACGTTATAAAAGAATTATAAAAATTATTCCGATAAATGAAAATAGTTAATTAAGCTAATAACTATTTTTATATATAAAGAAAAACGAAAGTTTAAACAGAATAATTCGGTTACAGATTAAATAATTTTTTTTTGAAAAGGTATTAACGTAAAAAACGTACGGAATAAAAAAAAATTTATTCGTAAGGGATTAATTACCTTTATACGACCGTTATATTCGAATTATTACCATTCTTTAAATTATTATTACCCTCAAGGTTTACTTTTATAACCATTACGATTATTACGCCGACGGAAATTATAAAAATAACCTTAATTTTCCTTTATATTATTTAACTTAAAGTAATAATAAAAACCGAGAATATTTTATGGAAAAAAATATAAACTTTCCGTATATTTCGTAATAAAAGAATATTATCCGAAAGGAATATAAAATATACAAAATTGCATTTAATATAAAACGTTTAATCCCTTTTATAAATACGTAGGATAACCGGCTAATAAATTATAGAAATTTAAGGAAATTAATTATCCAAAATATATATTATTTTATTTAAAAAGGTTATAATATTTTAACATATAAAAAAATATATAAGTTATAAAACCGGATATATAAACGTAACTTATTATTACCGTTACGAAACTATAAAAAATTACATATATATCTTTTAAAAAAAGTATTTCGGAAAACCGAAAAAATATATTTATAAAATTATAAAAAAATATAATTGAAAAGATTATTAATTAATCTTTTATTAAAATATTTTTTAAAATAAATATAATTAATTTTAAAAATATAAAATCCGTTTCGCTATACGAAGTAATTAATAACTTAAAAACGTTTATAATAATATATATATATTTATCCTAATTAAACGGTTATTTCGAACTTTAATCGTTATCGAAATTAAGTTCAATTTAAAACTTAAATAATATAATATTATCAATACCTTTATTAACGTTAATTTATTTTACGAAATATATATAAAAATATCCCCAAAATATCCGTAACGTAAAAAAATCTTCCTAATTAAAATTTCTTTATATAAATTAAAAATTTATTTTTATTATAAAAAAAAAGTTTACCGGAATATTTAAAAAATTAAAATTTAATTCCCGTTTTTAAAAATTATATTATTTTATTCGTTAAAAAATATTTATTTTTATTTTTATGGACGATATTATTATAATATATTATAAAAAAAATTTAAAATTCCTTACTTAATTAATTTAATAGATAGGGAATTAATTTTTTTTTAGAAAAATAAAAATTTATAATAATTTTATAATATCGAAAAAATTAAAAACAAAATTAAAAAGAAATTAATTAATTTAACTTTTTAAAAAAATCTAAATAATTTTTTAAATATATTTATAATAAATATTAAATTATTATAAAATTTTAATCTGGCTTATTAAAATTCCGTTAACCGATATTAAAACAAAATCGGTTTTATCTTTTACATAATAATTCATATACGATCCGATATATTTTTTATTATATCCTAATTTATCTAATTTAACTTGAATTTTAACCTCATATATTATAAAACAGTTAATTAAATTAAATTATATGTAATCGATATTTAATCGTTAACCTTATAATTCAAAAATATAAATTTATTAAATATTTAAAGTACCCTTTTTTTGTAAATAATATAATTAATTAAAAAAGTTTTTAAATTTACGTTATTAAGTTATTTAAAAAAATAATAAAATAATGGACGAATAAATAAAATATAATAATTATTTTAATAATAAAAACGGAATTATTATTATTTACGTAAGTTATAAAAAACCTTATTTAATTTTCGATTAATTAAGAAATTAAAAAATATTTTAAATACGGAATTATTAAATATATAATACGATAATTGATAAATTATATAACTTATTAATACCGATATCGTATTTTTATAAATAAAATTACGTTACGTAAATATATATAATTATTAATTATAAAAAATAATAAAAAAGATGTAATTAAAATAAATAATATATTAATAAGTAATATATTAACGGATAAATTAATTAAAATTAATAAATATTATAAAAATTTTAAATTAACGGAAAAAAAATTAAAATTTATTTTTAAAAAAAATTAATTAATTAAAAAAATTTAATTGCCGGAAAAAGGGTAAAATAAAAAGCTATAGTTTTAAGAAGCGATAAAATGTGACGATTAATGCCATAATTACGGCAAGGCGTTAAAGGGGTATGTTCGTTAGCAGGGGTATGCTAGTACCCCATATATGGAGATATCCTTTTGATCGGAACATATATGTTCCGGGGCTAGATTACTTCAAGGATCAGTACGCGTTGTAAGAGCGCACGGAACTAGCCATTTAATACAACATAAATGATGTCCCCTATATCTGACAGCTATAGCTCCAGTATATATGCAGCTGTACGTACCAGAATGATTCGCATAATTGCGATTATTCTGCCAATCTTTTGCCCCCGGCGTAACGATATGGTGCTAGCCGTAACATAATGATCGCATAACTGTGGATGACGCCTTAGTGCTGCGTTTGTCAGCTAGCAGGGGTGCGCTAGCATCCCATATACGGAGAGATCCCTCTGATCGGAACATATATGTTCCGGGGCTATATTACTTCAAGGATCAGTACGTGTTACGGGAGCGCACGCATCTGGCCATATAATACAACATGACTAATGTCCCCTATATTTAACAATTAAGAATCTCATTCACTCAATTCGTATATATACCAACCGATCAGCTATTGCTAAGACGATATAGGTTATATATCAGTAACAATTATTTTCATATATTTTAAGAACAATAATAGCAACCGTACCGTTAACGTCTTCCATTAGTTATAAGAAACCTAAGGACTGGGATTACTTTAAAGGCGAATTTTAATTTAAAACGTACGCGCTTAATATTTAGCGTTATAACGACTTTAATTAAAATATTCTATAACGTATCGAATTTATAAAATCCGTTACAACCTTTTATTTAAAAAAACGATTTTACCAGACGACGTAAACGATATAAGTAATTAATTTATTTACCGAAGGAATTGTATACGTTAAAAAAGTTACTCGAACGGATTACCCAATAAATATTTTAAAATAACGACCAAGAATAAATATATTTAGATTTAAGATTTACGGCATATATTTATAAAAACCGGAAAGACGAAAGTTTTCATAAAAATATTAACGATTTTCCGAAAATATTTTAGAATTTATATTTTTAACGATGAAATATTTTTTTAAAGAAAAATTGCTAAAATTGATACGTGAAGTTAATTAAATCCGGTAAGGTATATAATAACAAGTTTATAATAAGTATTTAACGAAAATACAGTAAAAGATAAGGTATGTTTTAAAATTAATAAAAGATTTAAAGTAATAAATTAAAAAATGGGAAAAGAATAGCATAAAGATAACTATACGGTATTTTGAAAACGAAAATAATAATTATATAAATTAACGATTTATATATAACTTTTGTTGTTATTACAGAAACCTAGATAATAATTTTGAATAGTAAATAAAAAATTTATTAATAGTACGATTAGGTATTAAAAACTAACGGTTAGTTTTTTGGATTATTAGATTATAATTTATTCTTTATATATATTACGAAATATTAAAGTAAAGTTTTTAACGTTTTAAGGGATTTTTGCGAACCGTACTAAATTAGGATAAGCTTCATTAAAAGGAAAGCCGACGGATTAACCGTTAACCGCGAAATAAAACCTTTAAATAAAGGCCGAAACGAGGTAATCGTAAAGGTTTTAACATAAATCGAAACGTTAGTAAGCGAAAACGTAAGCAATTAGATACTTAAGGTACGCGTTATACGGCGTAGTTAAGCCTTTATTACATATTATATTAATATTTTTATGCATTATTGAATAAGGTTAAAATTAATTTCCGTTTTAATAACGAAATAATAAATTTATTATATTAACCATTTAATTTTAATTAATCCTTAAAGAGGAAAATTAATCGTTTATTAAAAGGTATATAAAATTTAATTATATTAGAAACCGATTAATTTTAAAAGGAATTAAATAAAATGTTTTTTTAAATATTAATTAAAATAATGTTATAAATATTTCGTAATATTTTATAAAAGAATTTTTTTTTTATATTTAAAGTTTACGATATATATATTTACCCTTATTAATAAGGTTTTAAATTTTATACTAACCGTAAAAGGTAACCCAATAGACGCAAGAAAAAGTTTCATACTGATTAAAAAATACGAAAAAAGTAAACGTATTTGTTATGGCCCGACAAACTTGGCAGGGCCAGGCACGGTCGGAAGTCCAAAAGGGAAAGACCAGGTGGATCCCTGGTTACGTAACCTGTTCGATGGGCTCGATTATAACGATTGGTTAATAAACATCAAACCGGTTAAGCTGGTAGAAACGTTCGCTAAGCTCGAGGTAGCTCGATAGGTAAAGGGTCGTCGAACCGGTCGAATACGTGAAGCTAAAAATAACATATATACGTTTATTATTTTCCTATAGTTTAAATAATATTAGCTTATAATATAATATAATAACTAAAATTATTTTTAATATTTATTATTATTAAATATAATTATACCTTTAATTTATTACTTAAATTTTTATAATATTATTATTAATATAAACCGTACGATTAAGGTTTAATAATTAATTAAATTAATTAATTATTATATGTTATAAGTTTTTATTTAATATTATAATTAAACTTTAAATAATATGCCATATTGTTAATATATCGGATACATAAAAATTTATTAGGTAATAATATAAAGATACGATTAAAAAATTCGAAAGAATTATTTAATACCTTAAGGTTTAAGTTAATATTATTCGAACCAGCGAAAATAAAATTAAGCTTGAAAAACCAGAGCTTTACGACGGAAAAGGTAATATATAAAGTTTTCTTACGTAAATACGTATTTATTTCTGTTTCGAAACAATTATTAAAGAAACCGATAAAAATTTTACGGTTATAACGTTTCTTAAAAAAAAACGCCTTAAATTAATTTAAACTTACCTTACGAAATTATTTAAAAAATAAAAAGTCGGATTAATAACAAAGTACTAAAACTTTTTTTTAATATTATATTAATTTCGAAAAAGAATTAAGAATTAATTTAGGGAACTTAAACGAAACAAAAACCATAACATAAAATATCCGTAATTTAAAGCAAAGAAAACTAACGTTTAAATATACGGTAACGTTTAAAAACCTTATAACTAAAATAAAATAAATAAACGAAAAAAACGATAATTAATATTTTTTATCAAAGTTTAAAAACCGATATTAAGGACGAAATTATTAAAATAATATATCTTATTACTTTAAACAAATATATCGTAAAAGCCGGAGAAATCGATAACTGAGAATATAAACCACGATAAAAACGAAAGGAATAATTTATTTTTAAACTTAGTTTTACAGAAACCAACCAAAACAGGAAACGTAATATATTTTTTACCGCCCATAAAATAACTCTTAGACGAATAAAATTAAAAGAAAAAAGAGAAAAATTAAAGTTAGATTAAATGTTATAATTACAACAAAATAGGCCATATAACAAATTAATATAAAGTTCCTTAAAAAGAATAACGTAACGGTTAGACCTTAATACATAAGGAATAACCAAAAGAAATAAAGAGGCCGTTACTTTCAACATGGTTAGGAAAAAGGAAAATCTTAACCTATCTCTAAAAGTACGAAAAAGATTCCGGAAGGCTAAGGTACTCTTTTAGGCGGTAATTATACGATAACGTATTATTACAGCCGGCCTAATAATTATTTAATAACTAAAAAAATATAACGGATAAAAAAAGCTAACTTTAAAAAAAGTAATATCCCGTATATAATTAAAAAAAAACAATAACGATAAAAATAATAAAAGTTAAATAAATGGATTAAAAAATACCAAAATTAAAACGAAACCTTATACCTAAAAAAACTTAATCGATATAGGAAATTATACGCTATCTATTATAAAAAAATTTACTGCCCATAATACGAAAAATAATAAAGGTATATTTAACAATAACTTACGTAAATATATAAGCAAAAATTTAATTTTTACGCCTAAACCGGAAACGACCTTAGGGATTAAAAATGGTACAGGTACTTACGTACTATGGCCATATAAGACGACATCGATATTATTATAACGTCGGGAAGTTAACCGAAAGGAAAGATTTATCCCGAATAAAATTTTATATACTATTACGAATAATAAAAATTATAAAACGTAAAAAAAATGGATTTACCAAATAGTAATAAAAGCAGAGCGGGAAATAATATATAACTTACATTTCAGACGCGTTTATGCCGATAATCCCCCCCCCAAAAAAAAAGAAATTCGGAAAACGCCTATCAGAAATAACCTAATATTATACCCAATATCAGGAACGCCAAGGGTATCGGGACCAACCGATAACTATAATAAACGAAAAATAGGCCATACCGACGGATTAATCGAAAAAAACCGAAATTTTTAAAAAATAAATTATTAACTTAACGAATTAAATAAAACGACTAAAAAGAGTGCTCGAATTAAAAGTTTAGCTATGCCGACAAAAAAGGCAGCTAAAATGATTATAAATATAGGCCTTAAAAAAAGGCCATCTATAAAAAAGCTATAAGCTGTTAAAAATAAAAGGAATTAATAAATACCCTTTAAAAAAGTTTTATATACGATAATAAAAAAAATTATTTTTATTATTATTCAAATACGAATTAAGAAAAAATAGTATACCGTTATTCTAAATTACGGAACCGACCCAAATTATATCAAACCGGAAGTAATTAACGAATTACGTTTGCTATAAAACGATAAAACCGGATCTTATAAAATCGAAAATATTAAAGGCATTAAATTTATTTACGATAACGGATAAATTAACCGCAAAATTAATTATTTCGAAATTTATAGTTAAGGACGAAAATAAATTATTAATTTCGATATTATCTTAACACGAAATTACGATATAATCCTCGGCAAAAAATGGCTATATTAGTATAACCCCTTAATTAATTAAAGAATTAGCCAAATATAATTTATTATATTTTTTTTTAATAGAAAGGACTTAAAATTTTTTTATTAGTTAATGAACAGCGACGATAATAAGGACAGGTATAAGGATACGATAAAAACCTTATTACTTAAAAAAATACAATATATATAAAGAAAGGGCAAGATAAATATATACGATAGGTTATGGTTATAATTAAAGCAAAATTATAGGAAATAAACGACGATTTATAATACTAACCCTAAAAGTTAAAAAAAAAGGTTAAAATATTACTATAATATTACAAATACGAACGACTTTTTAAGAAACAAATCGAAACAAAATTACCAAAATATAATAAATAAGATTATCAAATAATCTTAAAAGATAATAAAACGATTATTTGTATTTTATATATAACCTTAATTAACAAAATTTATACGTATTACGAAACTACCTAACAAATAAATTACGTAAAAATTATATTAAACCTTTTAAGTTACTAATAAAATATTTTATATATTTCGTATTAAAAAAGTTAAAAAGTTACGATTAATAATTAATTATTAATAATTAAACGATATTATAATAAAAAATCGTATATTTTTATTTTTAATTACCGGAATAAAAAATCGCTTTTACGGAACTAGGTAATTTATTACCTTAAATGTACGAAACGGATATAATTTAATTCGAATTAAATTAAGAAACGAATAAAAAATAATTTTAGAACCAAATACGGATTATATAAGTATTTAATAATATTTTTCGGATTTATTAATACGTCCGTAACGTTTTAAAAAATAGTTAATTATATATTACGTTACTACCTTAATATTTTTATGATCTGTTATCTCGACGATATTTCTATTTATTTACATTCGGAAAGGGAATATAAAAAATACGTTTAAAAGATTTTTTTAAGTTTTATAAAACGTGAAATTTTTAATTAACACCGAAAAAGGCGAATTTATAAGTAAAAAATACCATACTTAAAATACGTTATTACCCCGGGATATATTAAAATAAACCTTAAAAAATAACAATAATTTAAAAATAAAAAATACTTACTATAATTACCGAAATTTAAGTTTTCCCTAAATTCGCTAATTATTACCGAAAGTTTATTCGTAATTTTAACAAAATCGCGATACCTTTATTTAACTGTATTAAAAAAAATTAAGTTTTAATAAATAACCGAAAGAAAACAACCTTTATAAAAAATTTAAAAATATAATTACTAACGAACCGGTACTGATTATATACGACTTAAATCGTTCCGTAAAACTAAAAACCAATACTTCGGATTATACTTTAAACGTAATAATCGGTTATGAAAATAATTAAAGTAATTTATACCTTATTACGTTATATTCTTATAAATTAAAAGGAATTAAATTAAATTACGTTATTATAAATAATTTTTTTTTAGTTATTATTAACGTTTTTAAGAAATTTAAATATTACCTTAAAAGAAATTTATATTAGATTAAGATATATACAAACCATAAAAACTTTACCCGGTTTATTATTACCCGAAAGTAAATAAAACGATAATTCCGTTACGGAGAATATTTTTCCCAGTTTGATTTTGTTATTATTTACAAAAAAGCGTTAAAAAATAGCAAAATAAACGTTTTTAGCAAACGACCAAACCTAGAAAAAAGAAATCTTTAAGGTCCCATATTAAATATTCGACCTGACAAAAAAAGGATATATAAAACCATACCAAATTGTAATAATTAAAGAAATAATACTTAATTTATACCAAAACATTAAACAATATAACGATTAGTTATCAAAAGGGAAAAAAACCGACAAAACTTAAATACCAGAAAAACATTAAGAAAAATTAATATGCGAAATATACGAATGCCAGTTATACGGATACCTTGGAGTTCATAAAACCTTAAAACTGTTATAGCATATATATTACTTTCCTAAAATAAAATTAATAATAAAGAAAGTTTTACGAAAATATAACTTATGCAATAAAATTAAGGTACGACGCCATAAACCATACGAAGAATTATAACTATTACTAATCGTAAAACGATTATAAAATTTAATCACTTTTAATTTTATTACTAAATTATTATTATTAAAAAACCTAGTAACGGGTATATATTACGATAACATCTTTATAATCGTAAATCGATTCATAAAACTTTCCTATATTTTTTAACGAAAATATAAACGTAAAGTAATTAACGTATGTTTTTTTTAAATAGCTTATTAACGTATACGGACTTTCGATAAAAATCGTATCAAATAAAAATACCATATTTATTTCAAAATTTTGGCAAAACCTGATAGTATAATTAAACTTAAAGCATAAATTTTTAAACGTTTTTAAATTATAAACAGATAATTAAATAAAAAAAGTAAATTAAATCTTTTAAATTTACTTACGATTTTATAGCAATTATAAACAAAATAATTAAGTTAAAAAGTTATTAATAATTTAGTTAACTTATAATATAAATTATTACGTAAATATTAAAATAATATTAACTAACGCTAATTTCGCGTTTACGTTACAAAATTTACCGAAAATAATTTCTTTTTAATTAATATAAAATACTTTTTTGGTTAAAATAATTTAAATAATTATATATAAAAATAAAAGTAAAACTGAAATTCGTACGTATTTAAATATAAAAATATTATAATTAAAAAAGGTTAAAAGGATTAACTTTTTAGAAAAAAAATTATTTACTTAATTATTAAAAAATCCAAATTAAACGACCTAACAAAAATTCGATTTTAAGTATATCGAATTATATAAAATTATAAAAAAAATTTAAAAAATAATTACTAATTAAAATTATCCTTTAAAGGTAAATTTTATTCCGTTTTTTAGATTTCCTTGTTAAAATTAATAACGGACATAATTTAAGTTAATACGGAACGGAAAAAGAAGATAACAAAAAACGTACCAGTATAAAAGGTTGGAAAAAACTTTAATACCAGAAAAAAGGCCAAAAAAAAACTATAAGGTTAAATAAAAAAATTACCTAGAGTTAAAAAATATATAGGAACTTATAAAAGTTTTTACGGAAACCTAACGCTTATCAAAATTTTTTTATTAACAATACCAAAAGCGTTAAAGTTAAAAAAATTCCAATTTACGTTTTCCAGGTCAGATTAATCAACAGCGTTCGTAATACGAAAAGCCGAGGCCATTTCGGCCTTTAACTTACGTAATTCTTTTTAAACGTTCCATTTTTTTTATCGCCTCCGTACTCAAAATCTTACGACGAAATATTTCGATATTACGATAACGCAAAAATTTCTTTAAATTACGTAACCGGATCAAACGTCCGAGAAATTCCGGAAGTTATTATTAAGTTCGGAAAAATTCTTTCTTAACTAAATATTCGGCAAATTTTAAATAATTCTTTTTATTTAATAATTTTTAATATTTATTTTCGGAAGGACCGCAAAAAATAAAAACATTAATATGTTTAATATAACGAATATACTTTCCGGAATTAAAATAAATTTTATAAACCTTGTACTTAACTTTATAACGAAAACGAAAAATATTATTCGATATAATAAAACCAAAAGGGCTAATTTATCTCGAAAAAAATAATATGTTTTAATATTAACGGGATTTTTATTTTTTAATATAATTAAATATAATATTAACAGAAACGTATTACTAATAAAAGAAAAATTTACTTCTTAAATAATGCAATAAATAAATTAATTTTTAAACGTTAAGATTTTAAAAAGAGAAAATTATATTATGGCCCGATAAATTAAATAAGGTTAAGTACGGTCGGAGATTTAAAAAGGAAAAATTAAGTAAATTTTTGGTTTCGTAACCTTTTAATGGGCTCGATTATAACGATTGGCTAATAAGCATTAAACCGGTTAAGCTGGTATAAACGTTCAATAAGTAAAGGGTCGTCGAGCCGGTCGAGTACGTTAAGCTAAAAGTAACATATATACGTTTATTATTTTCTTATAATTTAGATAGCGCCAGTTTATAATATAACTTGGTTATCCAGATTACCTTTAATATCTGTTATTACTAGACGTGATTATACTTTTAGTTTATTATTTAGATTCCTACAGTATTACTGATAACATAAACCGTACGACTAGGGTTTAATAATTGGTTAAGCCAGTTAGCCGTCGCAGTATTATTTTAAAGTTTAATAAGTCCGAAAACGTTACTTTTATATAATATAACTTATTACAAAAATTTCGCATATAATTTAATATTATGCTAATAATTTCCAAAAAAAGCTTTTAATAAAATAAGCAAAAGATTAAGAATTATGTTCTTAAGAGGAAATATTAAATAATTATTACGTTAAAGAATGGATTCGATTATTTTATTATTGAAAATATTAATATAATAACTTTTTATATAACTTTTATTTATCCTTAAGGTTTATTCTTAAGGTTTATTCTTAAGGTTTATCCTTAAGGTTTACTGCAGCCAGCTGGCATAAAGTTTATCAGAGTCGAAGCTTATCGGCAACCACGTATTCTGCTTCAGAGTGAGGTTCTGCTTCAGAGTAAGTGTAACGAACCTGTCATACATCCACCCGGAGGTATGAGCAGTATCCGAAATGGGGGTCTTGATTTGCAGGTAACAATAGCGCAATAAATAGGATGTTCGTTAAAGAAATTTACGGACTCTTCCCTTAACTAAAAAACGGTACAATTACCTCTAATTAAGAGTTTAAATTAATAGCTAAAAAACGAAATTAAATAAATGCTATCTATAAAAAAAACCGATTATTATATATCTATTTCGAACTTAATAAATATGTCTGGGACCTAAATAATCTACGTAATTTAACAAATTACTTAAATCACCTAAATTACTTTAAATCTTAACAAGAAAAACTAAACTTTTTTTATTCCAAAATTCAGCCGCCTAAAACCTGCGCCAGGCTCCAAATGCCGGCTTTTCCAAAACAGAAACCCCTATTCCTATACTATAACACCATTTCCCCTTTCCAAAAATTTTTATCCTGAAAATAAAAACCGTAAATATCCTTTTTGTTGCATTAAAGGAATAATTCCTTAACTAACTTTATCATAATAGGTCGAATTAAAAAAGGAAAAAAAAAACCGAATTTAAACTAACATAAATCTCGTATTAATCGCGCCAAGTAATTTAAAAAATTTGGTTTTAATATTATCCCTTATTCGAATTATATTTGTTTTAAGAAAATTAAATTTTTTACGTAATAAATACCCTAAATTATAATTATTATATTCGTTATTAACGTTTAACGTATAACGTATTAAAAATAAACTTTTTATCGAAAATAAAAAAAAATTACGGCCGCTTACAAAAAAAATAACGCGAGATAAAAAAGGCTTCAACTACTTTATTTAATCGTTTAAAACGGTTACGCCTTTAACAAAACTTTTTTTTAAAAAAGCCGTTATTATTTTAAAGGAAAATTTCGAACGGAATTAACAAAAGGATTAAAAAAAGGTAAAAAAAATTAACGTCGTATAAAAATAAAATAAACGTAACTTGTTTTTAAAATAAATGCCGTAATAAAAGCGTTTATTTCCTTCGGTTAAAACGTCGAAAGTTTGGATTTAAACGGGGAACCGTTATCGTTTACGACTTTAACTATATTAAAAACGGTCGGTTAAAATTTTATCGGTAAAAGTCCTTAACCAGATTTATCGTTTTCGTTAGGTATTTAAATAATTCCCAAATATTATTTTCAGGAAACCAATTTATCTACTTAACCAGGTACTAAATTTTATTTTTAACCACTTTAAAATCTAATATCCTTTCAACTTCGTATTCGCTATTATTCCCTTTAATTTCGAAGTTCTTCTTAAACGGGACGTTTTTTGGAACTAGTTTTAATAAAGAAATATGGAATATAGGATATATTTTTATAGTTTTGGGTAATATTAATTTATAATTAATTTTTAAAATAATCTTTTCGATTTTAAAACGGCCAAATTTTTTAAAATCGAACTTATCGTTAAATCTTTTTATCTTAATTTATAAAAAAATTTAACGTTACGTTTTATTTTTAGCATAACAAATAAACTTTATCTTCTTTCGTTAAAATTAATCCTTTAATTCTTTTTTAATTATAATATTAACTTATGTTTTATTACAAAAATTATAATTTAACTTAAAATTTAATTTATATTATTTTAATTTTTATTACCATTATTTTTGTTCATAAAAGTATTACGATAATAATTAATACCTTACGTATTAATTAATTTAATTATTAGGTTATTATATTATGTTTATATATAACTATATAAAATATTATACCTATATTTTCGTTAACGGACGTATTATAAATAATTTATGTAAATAATAAAAGCTTAACTTAATTATCCTTTTAATAATTTACGTAATTTCGGAAATATTATTTTAAGGTTTAATTTAATCGCTTTATTTAATTATTTATTTAAAAACAATAAGTTATCGAAAATTTAAATTTAATACCAATTTATTTAAAAAAGTTGGTACCGAATTTAAACGTAAAAAATTTATTTTAATCAAAAATAATCTTTTTTAATAATTCGTATTTATCGAAATAATATCGAACGAAAATATAAGTTAATTATTTTACCGTTACGGTTCTTTTAAAAGGTAAAAAGTACCTATATTTGGTAAGTTTATTAATAATTACCTATACCGTATTATATTTAACTATAATAATGGGACTTTCCGATATAAGAAAATTAATAATAAAATTTTAAATTATGGTATTTTATGTTTTATTAGGTATATTTATAAGTTATAATAAACCATACGGCTTATGGCGGGTTATTTTTATTTTATTACAAATATTATAATCTTTAATTACTTACTTAAATATTTAGCGGAATTTTAGAAAGTTATATTTTTCTTAAAATCGTTTAATAATTTTAAATATTTTTTAATATCTATATATTAGATTTTCGTAAAATTTCTGGACGAATTTCTTTTGTTATTAATAAAGGATACAAATTTTGCCGCAAAATAATAATTAGTTTCTGTCGTTTCTTTTAATTATTTAAATTTTTTTTAATTTTTTAAAATTGGCTGTTTTAAGGTTATATATAGTTATATTATTTTATCGTTCTTACGATATAGTACCTATATGTAACGTTTAAAAATTTAGAATCGTAATTTTTTTTTCGGTTTAAAATATCCGTTTAGATGTTTTTTTTACCTTTAATATAATAAATTTTAAAGTTAAATTTTAATAAGAAAATTATTTAATTTTTATGGCCTTTATTTAATTTTCAAGTCGTTATAAATTTAGTTAAATTTTCATGGTCTGAATAAATATCGAATGATTTTTTAGTTTTATTAAGGAATAATTTTTATTTCTTAAAGGCTAAAATAATCGTTAATAATTTTTTATCGTAAATAAAATATTTAAGGTTTACGTCCTTAAAGATTTTAAAAAAGTACGTTATTAAATACCATTTTTTATTATTTTCTAATTACTTTAAAACTTTTTTAAGGGCGTAATTTAAAGCGTTTATTTTAAGTGGTTTTTTTTATTATAATTTGATAACTTAATTACCGGGGCGTTAATAATTTTATCCTTAATTTTTTGAAAAGCTTTTTTAGCTTTTTCGAGAAATTCGAACTTTTTCTTAACGTATTTTTTAATAATAAGCTTAGTTAAGAGGTTGGCAAATTTGTTATAATTTTGGATTAAAAGTCGTACGTAACCGCTAAATCTTAAAAATTAACGAATATTAATTACTGTAACTTTTTTTAAAATTAGCCAGTTTTTAATAACTTTTAATTTAAAATTTTAAATTTAAATCTGTTTAAAAGTAATAATGAAACTTAAAGCCTTTAATTTTTAAGTATACTAAAGGTTTTTTTTAACGTTTATTAATAAATTAACCTTTTTAAATACTTTTAGTACTTAAGTAATTGTTACAGTACATGAACAGGGGTTCCTGTCTTGGAGAAGCCCGTCCTCGGAGGTCTCTGAGAAAGGCTCCGACCGGGTAAACCTCGGGCAAGGAGAAGCTTGGCTTCCCCGCGCCAAGATTTAAATGATCTAATCGATCTAAGTGATCTAAATAATCTGGAACTAGATCACATAGATTACATAAATTACGTAAATTTACGACACACTTATTAAATCCAGAATGAATATATAACAATCGGTTTCTTATATAAATAGTACCTATTTAATTTTCGTTCTTTAACTATTAATCTAAGTTCTTAATTAAAGGTAACTGTACCGTTTTTTAATTAAAAAGAAAGTTTGTAAATCTTTTTCACGAACACCTTATTTATTGTATTATTATTACCTGCAAATTAAGAACCCCCATTTCGGATACTGCTCATACCTCCAGGTGGATGTATAACAGGTTCGTTATACAAAGCCGGAAAGCTATAACGTAAAAATATTTATATTATTTATTAATATTATATAATAAATACGAATTCCTAGCTATGGAAATGCCCCCTTCAGAAATCTACCTTTTTAACCCCATAATTCGCAAAAAATAAGATCTAAAGAAAAACTAGGAGAAAGAAATAATCATCCCCGAATGCCAGTTTAGCAATAAGAAGTGGTTTAAATATAAATAACTATTATACCAAGCATATAACCAGGAAGGTACGCAAATGGAAACGCCTTTTAGCCCCCAAAGCATATTAGTTAAAAAACTCCAAAAACCCTCGAAAATAAGGTACCAAAAAACTTTTATATACAAAGTTTTATATAAGGTAAAAAACAGAATACGGAATTAAATCAAGATTTTAATTTATTATCCAAATAAAATATTTAACGCTATAACAGACTTCGGAATAAAAAGAAACTTTATCTTCTTTAAGGTAATGGAAAAATATTAAAGCCTTTAAAAATATAAGTAATAGTTATATAAATTACAAACAGTTAATAAAACCTTATTTACTTGCGATAACGGCCGAATCCTTCCAAAAATTATGGAACTCTTAATTTAAATATAAAAACGTTTAAAAAAATTACATTCGATATCGCCGATATCTTAAAAAATGATATTATTTTGGAAATATTATAACGTTATCCTAGCAACTTACGAATTAACTGGAAAAAATAAATACTTTTATAAAACGATTTAAAAGAAAATCCCATAAAGTTTATTACATAATTAAACAATTAGCGTTTTTAATTTAATAATAATAATACCCTGTAAATATTAACGATTCAAAAAGCTGTTTAAGGAACGAACCTGTAAAAAATTACCAAACCATAACTAATAGAATTATAAGGTTTCATTTAAAAAAGGTTACTACTTAAAGTTTTATCAAACTTATTATATAAACCCTAATACAGTTAAAGTTTTTTAGAAATATTTTTAATAAGATTTTAAATCTAGTTATATTTAAAAATCCGAAATACCTACAAGGTATGTAATTATAATGGTATAAAAATAAATGATAATAAAATTAAGATGGTTAAAAATAAAAATTTAATATAGCGACAAATATATAATTATCGGTAACTAAATAATGTTAGTATTAAAAATAAATATCGTTTACCGTTAATAAATACCAAAAAAAATATTAACAAAATTAAATAATTTTTAAATTTAAATTTATTAAAAACTATTACTGAATTCTTATAACTAAAATCAAAAAATAAAAAACCGCCTTTAAAACTATTTATGGATATTACTGTTACAGTACAGGAACAGGGGTTCCTGTCTTGGGGAAACCGGCCTCCGGAGCCTGGTGTAGGCTCCAGACGGCTAAACTTCGGAACAGGAAAAGCTTAACTTTTCCCGCTAAGAATTAAATGATCTAAGTGATCTAGGTAATCTGCCAGATTATATAAATCACATAAATCTACGACATATTTATTAAAATCCAGGATGGATATATAACGGACGGTTTCTTATATAAATAGCATTTATTTAGTTTCGCTTTTTAGTTATTAATTTAAGCTTTTAACCAAAAGTAATTATACCGTTTTTTAATTAAAGGAAAAGTCCGTAAATTTTTTTAACGAATATTTTATTTATTAATTATTATTACCTGCAAATTAAGAACCTTTATTTCGGATATTATTTATATTTTTAAATAAATATATAATAGGTTCGTTAAATTTTGATAGCTTTTTAATTAATAGTTAACGAATAATTTAAGGCCTAATTAGGTATAAGTTTTATTAAATTTAATAAAAATAATATTATAAAATAACGTTTAATAAATAAATAATATATTCGATTTTCGTTATTAGTTAATAAAGGATTAATAACCGGATTATATAATTTACCCTTAATTAAAGAAATTTTTTAGTTAATTAATAATATAATATCCGTAATTATTAAATTTAAAGATTAAAGAAAGTTTTTTTTTTAATAATAACTAACTTTTGCTGTTAAGGAAATAAAGGAAATTATTAAAATTATGCTTAAAAAATTCGATTAAAAGAAAAAGAAGTTAAAGGGATTTCTGTTATAGAATTAGGAAAAGGAAAAAAAAGGGAATTTATAATTAATTAACGGCTGGATTTTATAGCCGAAAAGGTCGTAAGATTTCAGAAGGAAAATGTTAAATTGGTCCAGCAGTTAAAGAAAATTTCCGTCCTTTTAGGAATTACTTTCCGATTAAGGGCCCCGGTATCTTTTTTTGAAACATCTGCCCTTTATCCATAAATTTTTACCTTTTCCTTATTTGGCCAAGAACGAAAAGGAATTATGTTCCTTTTTGCTTATTATAAAATACTTAATATTAAAAGTTATAAATTAACTATTTCTAAACCTTATAATAGGATTATTAACGTAAAAGGATTTTTAATTAAAATTAGATTTTATTTTAAATAGTATAAAAATTTCTTAATTAAAAATTATTAGAAAGTTATAATTATTTTTTAATTACTTATTAAAAAGGTATTTAATTAGTTTAAACCTATTTTTAGCGATTATTTAATAAATTTTTTTAACGATTATTTGAATATTATTAATTATATTTTTAACGATTACGGGAATTTCGAAAAACGAATATAAACCTTATATAAAAATATGGATAAATTATAACATATAATTAAATAAATATATAGATTTTAGCAAATTATGTTAGTTATTAAATATATAATAAAGTTTAATTAATTTATAACCATTTCCAAACTTTTATAAAATACGTTATTTTTTCCTTATTATAACGGCTTAAAAGAATAAGTTAAAAATAAAATATTTAAGGTATTTAAAACGGGCCCTTTTAAAAATTATAGAAATAAGGTTATTATTACCGACCGACATATTTTTAATCGATACCTTAAAAAGAAAGGTACCGGTAAACGAAATGGTAATAAACGTTTTAATAGTAACAAAAAAATAAAGGATAGATTTTAAAAAGAAGTTAATATTATTTTAACGAAGTTTAAGAAAAATAAAATTAAAGTTAAATATTTTAATTATGGTAAAAAGGGTTATTTTAAAAGCGAATATTATTTTTTAGCGAAAAAAGGAAATTTTTAAACGAATAATTAAAGGAATAAGATTTTTTAGCCTAAAAAAAAGGTTCGTGCGGCCGAAAAAGATATAGATAGTAAGGATAAGGATAAAAGGGAAGTAAGCGTTATTTTTATTAATTAAGAATTTATTATTATTACGATTAGTAAGGTTAAAGATAACGATTTAAATTATAAAGATTATATTATTTATAAAAGTATTATGGCCAAAGTTTGTAAATATTATTTAGAACGAACGAGCTCCAAAGTAATTATTACGTTAGGATATATTTGTTACCTTAATATATAAAAATGTAAAATATATAATTAAGACGGTTAGTTACGAAAAGATTTCGATAATTATGGATAATTATTTTCCGAATATTACGTTTTACCGGAATGTATAATATATTCCATATTAATAATTAATTATAGGTTTTTGTATTATATTATTTGTTATAATTATTATCATTTTATTTATTAATAAGCTAAAAAAAATAATAACTTTTAGTTAAAATATAATAAAGAAATATTTATAGAATTAGACGATAAGTATAAATATATAAAGGTTTTTTAATGGCCAGATTATTTTAAGTTTTGTTATTTATATTCCGAATTAAAATAAAGTTAAAAGGTTATAACGTAAGGATGTTTATGTTATGCCTTAATATTATACGATAAATATAATTTTTTAATTATGGAAGTGCCCTTTTCGGAGGTTTATTTTTTTGATTTAGTAATTCGTAAAGTATTAGATTTAAGCAAAAGTTAGAAGAAAATAGTTATTTTTAATGTTAATTCGGTAACAGAAAATGGTTTAAGTGTATAAATAATTATTATATTAAGTATGCGGTTAAGAAAGCGCGCGAATAAAGATGTTTTTTAGCCCTTAGGGCGTATTAATTAAAAAACGGTAAAAGTTTTTAAAAATAAGGTACCGAAAAGCCTTTATATATAAAACTTTATATAAATAAAGAAAAAAATACGAAATTAAATCGAAATTTTTATTTATTACAAAAATAAAATATTTAACGTTATAATTAATTCCGGAACCGAAGGAAATTTTATTTTTTTTAAAGTAACCGAATAATATTAAATTTTTTAAAAATATAAGTAATAATTATATAAGTTACGTATAGTTAATAAAAATTTGTTTATTTACGATAACGGCCGAATTTTCCGAAAAATAAAGGAATTTACGGTTTAAATATAAAGATATCCGGAACGAATTATTTTCGACATCGCCGACATTTCGGAATACGATATTATTTTAAAAATACAGTAATTTTATTTTAGTAATTTTCGGATTAATTAAAAAAAGCGGACGTTTTTATGGGATAATTTTAAGGAAAAATTTTATAAAATTTGTTATATAATTAAAAAAGTTAAAGTTTTTAATTTAATATTAATAATACCTTTTAAATATCGACGGTTTAAAAAGTTATTTAAGGAACGAATACGAAAAGAATTATTTAATTATAATTAATGGGATTATAAAATTTTTATTAAAAAAAGGTATTATTTAAAGCTTTATTAAATTTATTATATAAACCTTAAAAAAATTAAAATTTTTTAAAAAAATTTTTAACGAAACTTTAAAAAAGGTTATATTTAAAAATCTGAATTATTTGTAAGGTATTTAATTATAATAATATTAAAAATAAAAGATAATAAAATTAAGATCGATAAAAATAAAAATTTAATATATCGACGAATTTACGATTATAAATAATTTAACGATATTATTATTAAAAATGGATATTTTTTGATATTAATAAATATTATAAAAAAAAATATTAATAAAGCCAAATAATTTATAACTTTGGATTTATTAAACGGTTATTATTTAATTCGAATACTTAAAAACGAAAAATAAAAAATCGCTTTTAAAATTATTTATGGATATTACGAATATAAGGTTATACTTTAGGGTTTAATTAATATTTTAGCCAATTTCCAGTATATGTTTATTATTATTTTACGGAAATTTTTAAATAAATTCGTTTTTGTTTATTTTAACGATATTTTTATTTATTCCGAAATTTTAAAAAAATATAAAAAATATATTACTTAAATTTTAAAAATTTTCGAAAAGGTTAACTTATTAATAAACGCAAAAAAAAGCGTTTAGTATATTTAAAAGTTAAATTTTTTAAATTTTATTATTACCTTAAAATAAATTTAAATTTAAAATTTTAAATTGGAAGTTATTAAAAATTAATTAATTTTTAATAAAGTTATTATTATTAATATTCGTTAACTTTTAAAATTTACTAATTACGTACGATTTTTAATTTAAGATTAGGGTAAATTTATTAATTTTTTAACTAAATTTATTACCAAAAAATACGTTAAAAAAAATTTAAACTTTTAAACGAAATTAAAAAATCTTTTTAAAAAATTAAGGATAAAATTATTAATATCCCGGTAATTAAATTATTAAATTATAACAAAAAAAAAACGATTTAAAATAAATACTTTAAATTACGTTCTTAAAATAATTTTAAAATAATTTAAGGATAATAAAAAATGGTACTTAATAACGTACTTTTTTAAAACCCTTAAAGATATAAAATTTAAATACCTTATTTACGATAAAAAATTATTAACGATTATTTTAATACTTAAGGAATAAGAATTATTCCTTAATAAAATTAAAAAATTATTCGATATTTATTTAAATTATAAAAATTTAACCAGATTTATAATTATTTAAAAACTAAATAAATATTATAAAAATTAGATAATTTTTTTATCTAAATTTAATTTTAAAATTTATTATATTAAAGGTAAAAAAAATATTTAAGCGGATATTTTAAATCGAAAAAAAAATTACGATTCTAAAATTTTTAAGCGTTATATATAGTTATTATATCGTAAAAATAATAAAATAATATAATTATGTATAATTTTAAAATAACTTATTTTAAAAAAATTAATTTAATTTAAAAAGTTTTACGATTTAAAAAAATAAAAGAAAATTAAATAATTAAAGGGAAATAATAAGGATTAATTATTATTCCGCGGTAAAATTTATATTTTCCGTTAATAATAAAAAAAATTGGATAAAAAATGCCAAAAAAATCTTTTATATAAATATTAAAAAATATTTAAAATTATTAAACGATTTTAAAAAAAATATAATTTTCTAAAATTTCGTTAAATAATTAAATAAGTAATTAAAAATTGTAACATTTATAATAAGGTAAAAATAACCCGTTATAAGCCGTATAATTTATTATAACTTATAAATATACCTAAT
Source organism: Monosporascus sp. MG133 (assembly GCA_004155925.1). Taxonomy (NCBI): domain Eukaryota; kingdom Fungi; phylum Ascomycota; class Sordariomycetes; order Xylariales; genus Monosporascus; species Monosporascus sp. MG133. Next base: position 499,453 of record QJNX01000002.1, on the reverse strand, counting down.
AAAGTATGAAATATTATAATTTAGGATTTTATTATTAATTTTCCTATATCGAAAGATTTTGTTACCGGAATTAAATATAATACGGTATGGGTAATTATTAATAAATTTACTAAATATAGGTATTTTTTACCTTTTAAAAAAACCGTAACGGCAAAATAATTAATTTACGTTTTTATTCGGTATTATTTCGATAAATATAGAATACTAAAAAAGATTATTTTTGATCAAAATAAACTTTTTATATTTAAGTTCGGTATTAATTTTTTTAAGTAAATTAATATTAAGTTTAAGTTTTCGATAACTTATTACCTTTAAATAAATGGTTAAATAAAACGATTAAATTAAACGTTAAAATAATATTTTCGAAATTACGTTAATTATTAATAAAATAATTAAATTAAACTTTTATTATTTACATAAATAACTTATAATACGTCCGTTAATAAAAATATAAGTATATTATTTTATATAATTATATATAAATATAACGCAATAACTTAACGATTAAAATAATTAATACGTAAAATATTAATTATTATTATAATAATTTTATAAATAAAAACGATAATAACAAAAATTAAGATAATATAAGCCCGATTTTAAATTAAGTTATAATTTTTATAATAAAAAATAATTTAATATTATAATAATAAAAAAATTAAGGCATTAATTTTAATAAAAGGAAATAAAGTTTACTTATTATGTTAAAAATAAAACGTAACATTAAACTTTTTCCAGATTAAAATAAAAAAATTTAACGACAAACTTAATTTTAAAAAACTTAATCCGTTTAAAATTAAAAAAATTATTTTAAAAATTAATTATAAATTGTTACTATTTAAAATTATAAAAATATACCTTATATTCCATATTTCCTTATTAAAATTAGCTTTAAAAAACGCCCCGTTTAAAAAAAATTTCGAGATCGAAAAGGACGATAACGAATATAAAATCGAAAAAATATTAAACTTTAAAATGGTTAAAAATAAAATTTAGTATTTAATTAAATGCATAAATTACTTACCTAAAAATAATATATAGGAACTATTTAAGTACCTAACGAATACGATAAACCTGGTTAAGGATTTTTATCGGCAAAATTGTAATTAATCGTTTTTAATGCGGCCAAAGTTGTAGGTAATAACGGTCCCCCGCCCAAATCCAAACCTTCGGCGTTTTATCCGAAGGAAGTAAATACCTTTATTACGGCGTTTATTTCAGAAGCAAGTTACGTTTATTCCGCCTTTATTTAACGTTATTCTTTTTCCATTCTTTTTTAATTTTTTTTTAATCCCGTTCGAATTTTTTTTTTAAAATAATAACGGCCTTTTTTTTCAAAATATCTTATTAAAAACGTAACCGTTTCAAATGATTAAATAAAGTAATTAAAACCTTTTTTATTTCGCTCTATTTTTTTATACAAACGGTTATATTTTTTCCTAATTTTCGATAAAAAGTTTATTTTTAATACGTTATATATAAAACGTTAATAACGAATATATCAGCGATAACTTAAAATATTTATTACATAAAAATACTTAATTTTCTTAAAACAAATATAATTCGAATAGGAAATAATATTAAAACCAAATTTTTTAATAAACTTTACGCGATTAATACGGGATTCGTATTAATTTAGATACGGCTTTTTTTTTCCTTTTTTAATTCGACCTGTTATAATAAAATTAATTAAAAAATTACCTTTTTAACAAAAAAAAAATACTTAAGGTTTTTATTTTTAAGATAAAAATCCTTAAAAAGGGGAAATAATGTTACAGTATAAAAACAAGGGTTCCTATTTTGGGGAAACCGCCTTCCGGAACCTGGTATAGGTTTTAGACGGCTAAATTTCGGAACAAAAAAAGCTTGGCTTTTTTTGCCAAGAACTAAGTGATTTAAATAATTTAGGTAATCTGCCAGATTACATAAATCATATAAATTTACGATATATTTATTAAAATCCAGAATAGATATATAACGGCCGGTTTCTTATATAAATAACATCTATTTAATTTTGCTTTTTAGCTATTAATTTAAGCTTTTAATTAAAAGTAACTATACCGTTTTTTAGTTAAAGGAAAAATCCGCAAATCTTTTTAACGAATACCTTATTTATTAGTTATTGTTACCTGCAAATCAAGAACCCCCATTTCGGATACTGCTCATACCTCCCGGTGGATGTATGACAGGTTCGTTACAATTACGAATATAAAGTTATATTAAAAAGATTAATTAATACATTAACTAATTTCCAGCATATACTTATTACTATCTTACAGCAGTTTTTAAATTAACTTTTTTTCGTTTATTTAAACAATATTTTTATTTATTTAAAAACTTTAAAGGAGCTTAAAAATACGTTATTTAAATTTTAAAAACCTTTAAAAAAGTTAACTTATTAATAAACGCTAAAAGAAAACCGTTTAAAATACCTAAAAGTTAAATTTCTCAAGCTTTACTATTACCCAGAAACAAAATTAAATTCAAAATTTTAAATTAAAAGTTATTAAAAGTTAATTAATTTTACATAAAGTTATTATTATTAATAATCGTCGATTTTTAAGATTTATTAACTATATACAACCTTTAGTTAAAAATTACGGCAAATTTACCAACCCCTTAACCAAGCTTATTATTAAGGAATATAGCAAAAAAAAGTTTCTAAAAAATTAAAAATTAAATTATTAACGCCCCGGTAATTAAATTACGAAACCATAACAAAAAGAAACGATTTAAAACAAAGGCTTTAAATTACGCCCTTAATGCAATTTTAAAGCAACTAAAAAATAATAAAAATTAATACCTAATAACCTATTTTTTAAAGCTCTTAAAAGTATAAAACTTAAATATCCTATTTATAACAAAAAGTTATTAACAATTATTTTAATATTAAAAAATAGAAATTATTTTCTAATAAAACTAAAGAATTATTTAACATTTATTTAAACTAAAAAGATTTTATTTAATTTATAATTACCTAAAAACTAAATAAACGTTATTAAAATTAGATAATTTTTTTATCGAAATTTAACTTTAAAATTTATTATCTTAAAAGTAAAAAAAGAATTCCAGCGGATATTTTAAATCGGAAATAAAATTATAACATGAACGCTTTTAAACGATATATATAAATATTATTTCGTAAGGAAGATTAAATAATATAATTATATATAACTTTAAAACAACTTACTTTAAAAAACTTAATTTAATTTAAAAACTTTTATAACCTAAAAATACGAAAAGAAATTAAATAGCTAAAAAGAAACGACAAAAGCCAGTTATTATTTCGCGGCAAATTTATATCCCTTATTAATAACAAAAGGAATTTATTAAAGAATTTTACGAAAATCCTTTATACAAATACCAAAAAATGTTCAAAATTACCAAACGACTTTTAAAAAATACGACTGCTTAAAACTTTATCGGATAGATAAATAAGTAATTAAAAATTATAACGTTTGCAATAAGATTAAAACAACTTGTTATAAACCGTATAATTTATTATAACGTATAAATATACCTAAAAAATATGGAATATTATAACTTAAAACTATATTATTAATTTCCTTACGTCGAATAATCTCGTAATTAAAATTAAATATATTATAATATAAATAATTAGTAATAAATTTACTAAATATGGATATTCTTTGCCGTTTAAAAAGACCGTAACAGCAAAATAGCTAGCTTATGTTTTTATTAGATATCACCTTAATAAATACGAAAAACCAAAACTGATTATCTTTAATCGAAATAAATTTTATACATTTAAATTTATTACCAACTTTTTTAAATAAATTAATACCAAACTTAAGTTTTCGATAACTTATTATCTTTAACTAAATAATTACACAAAATTATTAAATTAAACCTTAAAATAATACCTTCAAAATTACGTTGATTATTAATAAAAAAATGAAGCTAAGTTTTTATCTTTTACATAAATAATTTATAATACGTCCGTTACCGAAAATATAAGCATATTACCTTATATAGCTATATATAAACATAACGTAATAATCTAACGACCAAACTAATTAATACGCAAAGTACCAGTTATTACTATAATAACCCCACGAAGAAAAATAATAGTAATAAAAATTAAAATAATACAGGCCCGACTTTAAATTAAGTTACAGTTTTTATAATAAAAAATGACCCAGTATTATAAAAAAAATTTAAAGCATTAAATTTAACGAAAAAAAATAAGGTTTATTTATTACGTTAAAAACAAAACGTAACGATAAACGTTCTCCAGATTAAAAAGAAAAAACCTAACTATAAACTTAATTTTAAAAGACTTAACCCATTTAAAATTATAATAATTATTTTAAAAACTAATTATGAACTATTATTACTTAAAACCATAAAAATATACCCTATATTCCATATTTCCTTATTAAAACCAGCCCTAAAAAAAGCCCTTTTTGAAAAAGACTTCGAAATCGAAAAAGTACTAAAGGTTAAAAAGATCAAAATCAAAATCTAATACTTAATTAAATAAATAAATTACCTACCGGAAAATAATACGTAAAAACTATTTAAGCACCTAACGAATACGATAAACCTAATGAAAAGCTTCTACCGGCAAAGCCTTAACCGACCGTTTTTAATCCAGCTAAAATCGTAAGCGATAACGATTCCTTATCCAAATCCAAATTTAAAACGTTCTAACCGAAAAAATAAAAATCTTTATTACGGCATTTATCTTAAAAACAAGTTGCATTTATTTTGCCTTTATACGATACTATTCCTTCTTTAACCTTACCCGTTCGTTTAATTAATTTAACTTTAAACCTTTTTTTAACATTTTTAAAATCTTTTTTTTAAAAAAAAATTTTATTAAAAACGTAACCGTTTTAACTTTTTAATAAATCTTTTTAATTTTTCGTTTTATTAACATTATAACTTAACTAACCGTTCTTTTATTACGTTTTATTCTTTTTTTACGACTTCCAGGAATGTTGAAAAACTGTTTTCAATTTTTTATTACTGCCGAAACAAACGATTTTAAATTTCCTTCACTTTTTTAAGGAATTTATGGTTAAAACTGTTACAGTACAGGAACAGGGGTTCCTGTCTTGGGGAAACCGGCCTCCGGAGCCTGGTGTGGGCTCCTTACGGCTAATTTTCGGTTAAGGAAAACTTGGCTTTCCCCGCGCCAAGACCTGGTGATCTGGTGGACCTGGAAGGTCTGGAACCACATCCAACAAATCCTATAAATCCACGATATACTTATGAACTTTAGATAAATATATAACGAACAGTTTCCTATATAAATAACACCTATTTAATTTCGTTCTTTAACTATTAATTTAAATCTTTAATTAAAAATAATTATATCCTTTTCCGGTTAAAGAAAAAATCCGTAAACCTTTTTTAACGAACACCTTATTTATTATATTATTATTACTTATAAATTAATACTTAACGAATAATTTAAGGCCTAATTAAATATAAACTTTCTTAAACTTAATAAAAACGAGATTATAAAACGACGTTTAATAAATAAATAATATATTCGATGCCCGTTACTAACCAGTAAAAATTTAATAACTAAATTACATAATTTACCCTTTATTAAAAGAATTATTTAATTAATCGATAACATAACTTTTACAACTACCAAAATTAAGGGCTTAAAAAAATCTTCTTCTTCTTCCTAACAGCAACCTACCCCTACCCCCAAGAAGTCCATTAAGGTCCAGCCTAAGGAATTAAATCAAAAAAAAAAGGAGATTAAAAAAGAACGCGGTGCAAAAATCGAAAAAAAAGGAAAAAGAACTTATAACGGATAAGCAATTAAACCTTAGAACTAAAAATGTTATAAACCTTAAATAAAAAAATGCCAAACTTATCCGACAAGTTAAAAAATAAAACTTTTACGCCTTTATTAGGAACTACTTCCCGTCTAAAAACTTTAGTACCCCCTTTATTTAATTATGATCGAAAAAAAACAGTACCCCTTCCTGCCTACTACGGAATGCCTGATATTAAAGGCTATAAGCTAATTACTCTCAAGCCTTATAATAGGTTTACTAATATAAAAAGGTTCCTAATTAAAATTAAATTTTACCTTAAATAATACCAAGGTTTTCTAACGGAAAAATACCAAAAGGTAATAACTATTTTACAATTATTAGCTAGAAACGTATTTAACTGGTTTAAACTTATCCTTAAGGATTACTTAACGAATTACCCCGACGATTACTTAAATGCTATTAAGTATATTTTTAACCATTATAAAAATATAAATAAATAATAATATACAGTTAAATAAATATATAAACTTTAATAAATTACGTTAACGACCGAATACATAATTAAGTTTAACCGTTTAATTATCATTTCTAAATTATTACAGGATATATTATTTATTCCTTATTATAACGGCATAAAACCTCAAATTAAGGACGAAATATTTCAGGTACTTAAATAAATCGCTTCGAAAATTACATGAATAAGGTTATTATCGCCGACCGACGCATTTTTAATCGATACCTTAAGAAAAAAGGTACCGGCAGACGGAATAATAACAGATACTTTAGTAAAAAAAAAACGAAAGATAGATCGCAGAGAGAAACCAGTACTATTTTAACGGAATCCAAAGAAATAAGTCCAAAGTTAAATGTTTTAATTATAACAAAAAGGGCCATTTTAAAAGCAAATATTACTCTTTAACGAAAAAAAGGAACCCTTAAAAAGAAAAAAATCCTTAGCCCAAGGAAAGGATCCGCGCGGCCGAACGAAATACAAATAACGAGGAAAAGGATAAAAAGAAAGTAAAGTTTACTTCGGCCGATTAGGAATTTATTATTACTATAATTAATAAGGTTAATTATAAAAATACTACGGCTAAAGTTTATAAATACTATCCAGAATAAACAGATTCCGGGACAGCCATTACGTTAAAATATATTTATTACCTCGATATATAAGAATATAAAATATACGACCAAAACGGTTAATTACGGAAAAATTTCGATAACTATAGATAATTATTCCCGGAATATTACATTATTCTTAAATATATAATATGCTTAAAGCCCTTAAGAAATAAGTAAAATTACCTTATTAATTAACGAACCAAAAGAAATTATAACTTTTGGCCAAGATATAATAAAAACCGTTTATAAAACTAAACAATAAATATAAATGTACAAAAACTTCCCGATAGCCAGATTACTTTAAGTTTTATTACTTATACCCTAAATTAGAATAAAGCCGGAAAGTTATAACGTAAGGATGTTTATATTATATACTAATATTATATAATAAGTACGAATTTCTAGCTATAAAAAAACCCTTTTTAAACGTTTACCTTTTTAACCTAATAATTCGTAAAAAGCAAAACACAAAAAAAAGGCAGAAGAAAATAATGGTGTTTAAATGCCTGGTCGACAACAAAAAATGGTTCAAATGCAGAAATAACTATTATACCAAACATACGGCTAAAAAGGTACGCGAATAAAAATGCCTTTTAACCCCTAAAATATATTAATTAAAAAATTATAAAGACCTTTAAAAGTAAGGCACCGAAAAGCCCTTACATATAAAACCTTATAGGAAATAAAAAAAGAAATACGAAATTAAATCGAGATTTTTATTTACTATAAAAACAAAACATTTAACGCCATAATCGATTCCGGAACAAAAAAAGCTTTATTTCTCTTAAAGTAATTAAAAGATATTAAATCCTGTAAAAATATAAGTAACAATTATATAAATTACGAACGGTTAATAAAAACCTATCTACCTATTATAACGGCCGAATCCTCCGAAAAATAAAAAAACTTATAATCCAAATATAAAAATATTTAAAACGGATTACTTTCGACATTACCGACATTTCAGGATACGATATTATCCTAAAAATACCGTAACTTCGTTCCAGTAATCCATGAATTAACTAAAAACATTAGATACTTTTATAAGATAATGTTAAAAAAGAATTTTACGAAGTTTATTATATAATTAAAAAAACTAACGTTTCCAACCTAATAATAATAATATTCCTTAATTATCGACGGTTTAAAAAATTATTTAAAAAACGAACCGGCGAAAAAATACTTTATTATAACTAATAAGAAGACAAAATTCCTATTAAAAAAAACTTTACCTAAAACTTTAGCAAATTTATTATATAAACCTTAAAAAAATTAAAGCTTTTTAAAAAGAATTTTAATAAAACTTAAAAAAAGCTATATTTAAAAATCGGAATTATTTATAAAATATCTAGTTATAATAGTACTAAAAATAAAAGATACCAAAATCAAGATTAACAGAAATAAAAATTTAATAAACCGATAAATTTATAATTATCGGTAATTAAATAATATTATTATCAAAAATAGATATCCTTTAAAGTGAATAAGTACCAGAAAAAATATTAACAAAACCAAATAATATATAACTGTAAATTTACCAAACGGTTATTATTTAATTCGAATAACCAGAAGCAAAAAATAAAAAACTGCCTTTAAAATTATTTATAAATATTACGAATATTAAATTATATTGCAAAAATTAATTAATATTCCAGTTACTTTTTAATACATACTTATTATTATCTTACGGAAATTTTTAAACCAATTCATTTTCGTTTATTGGGATAATATGCTTATTTATTTAAAAAATTTAAAAAAGTATAAATATTACGTTACTTAAATATTAAAAGTACTTAAAAAGGTTAATTTATTAATAAACGTAAAAAAAAGGTTTAATATACTTAAAAACTAAACTTTTTAAATTGTATTATTACTTTAGGATAAATTTAAAACCAAAATTTTAAATTAAAAACTATTAAAAACTGGTTACTTTTAAACAAAATTATCGTTATTAATATCCGTTAATTTTTAGAATTTACCGGCTACGTATAACCTTTAATCCAGGATTATGGCAAATTTGCCAGCCCTTTAACTAAACTTACTACCAAAAAATACGTAAGAAAAAGTTTAAATTTTTAAAAAAAGCTGAAAAATTTTTCAAAAAATTAAGGATAAAATTATTAAGGTTCCGATAATTAAGTTATTAAACAATAATAAAAGAAAACGACTAAAAATAAAGATTTTAAATTATGCCTTTAAAGTAATTTTAAAGCAGCTAAAAAATAACGGAAAATTATATTTAATAACGTACTTTTTTAAAATTTTTAAGGGCATAAAACTTAAATATCCCATTTATAATAAAAAGTTATTAAAGATTATTTTAATATTTAAGAAATAAAAACCGTTTTTTAATAAAATTAAAAAATTATTTAATATTTACTTAAAATATAAAAGTTTTATTCGATTTATAATTACCTAAAAATTAAATAAACGCTATAAAACTTAAATAATTTCCTTATTAAAATTAAACTTTAAATTTTATTATATTAAGGAAAAAAATATTTAAGCAGATATTTTAAATGGAAAAAAAAATTTTAACTTAAAAATTTCCAAGTAATATACACAAATGTTATATCGTAAAAACGATAAAATAATATATTTATTATAACCTAAAAATAACTTACTTTAAAAAAATTAACTCGGTTTAAAAGTTTTTACGATCCGGTAAAATAAAATAAAATCAAGTAACTAAAAGGAAATAATATGGACTAATTATTATTTCGCGGCAAGATTTATATCCCCCGCTAGTAATAAAGGGAATTCGGTAAAAAATTTTATAAGGATTTTTAACATAAATATTAAAAAATGGTTAAAATTATTAAACGATTTTAAGAATAATAAAACTTTCTAAATTTTGCCAGATAATTAAATAAGTAATTAAAAATTATAACGTTTATAACAAAATTAAAAAAACCTGTTATAAAGCGTATAATTTATTACAACTTATAAACATACCTAATAAAATATAAAATTTTATAGTTTAAAATTTTATTATTAATTCTTTTATATCAAAAAAACTAGTTATTAATATTAAGTATAATATAATATAAATAATTATTAATAAATATATTAAATATAAATATTTCTTACCTTTTTAAAAAAATATAACGGGAAAATAATTAATTTATATCTTTATTCGATATTATTTTGATAAGTATAAAATACCTACAAAGTTTATTTCCAAATTCGGTACCAGTTTTTTTAAACTAATTAGTACAAAGTTTAAGTTTTTAACAAGGTATTATTTCCAGATAAATAATTAAATAAAACGCTTAAACTAGACCTTAAAATAATACCTTCGAAATTACGTTAATTATTAACAAAATAATTGGGTTAAACTTTTACTATTTCCGCAGAGAACTTACAATACGTCCGTTAATAAAGATATAAGCATATTACCTTATATCGCTATATATAAATATAACGTAATAACCTAACGACTTAAGTAATTAATACGTAATGTATTAATTATTATTATAATAATTTTACGAATAAAAATAGGAATAACAAAAATTAAAATAATATAAGCCCGATTTTAAATTAAATTATAATTTTTATAACAAAAACTAGCTTAATATTATAATAATAAAAAATTATAGGATTAATTTTAAAGAAAAAAGATAAGGTATATTTATTACGTCAAAAATAAAACGTAATGTTAAACCTTTTTCAAATCAAAATATAAAGGCCTAACAATACGCTTGATTTTAAAAAACTTGGCCCGTTTAAAATAAGAAAAGTTATTTCAAGGACTAGTTATAAACTATTATTACCCAAAACCATAAATATATACGTTATATTTAATATTTCTTTTTTAAAACCAGCTCTAAAAAATACCTTCCTTAAAAAAACCCTTGAAATCGAAAGAATATTAAATTTTAAAATAATTAAAAACAAAATCCAGTACTTGGTTAAATAAATAAATTGCTTATCGAAAGATAATATATAGGAACCATTTAAATAACTAACAAATACGATGGACCTAGTTAAAAACTTTTACCGATAAAATCCTAACCGACCATTTCCAACGCAGCCAAAGTCGTAAACGATAACGGTTCCCCGCCCAAATCTAGATGTAAAGCGTTCCAATAGAAAGAGGTAAATACTTCTACCGCGGCATCTATCTTAAAAATAAACCGCGCTTACTTTACCTCTATACGAAATTACTCCTCTTTCAACCTTTCCCCTTTTTCTAATTAATCCAATTTTAAACATTTTTTTAACATTTTTAAACCCCCTTTTTAAAAAAAGTTCTACTAAAAACGCAAACGTTTTAACTTTTTAATAATTTTTTTTATTTTTCCTTCTGCAGACGTCGCAATTTATTTAATTCCCTTCTTGCACCTTCGTAATATTCCAAACAGCTATCTTTAACCTTTCGCTACTTTTATTATAATCGTTTTTATATTTTTTATATTTTCTTTAACGAATTCATAATTTTTACGTTATAAAAAAAGAAAACGTTAATAACCAATATAATAATGTTATAACCAGAGCCCTTGGCACAGTAATAGACGGTCGGAAGTTATGGAACAGAACTCCCGGTATGGGGCCAAGGTCACGTGACGGGCTCGATAGGCTCGAGGGGATATAACTACCAAAAGAAAATTCGAACGGCGTCGAACCAGTCGAGCCAAAAGTAGCATATATACGTTTATTACTTTCCTATAATTTATAGTTTAAATAATATTAGCTTATAATATAACTTAATTATCCAGATTATTTTTAACATTTGTTATTACCAAACGTAATTACGTTTTCTATTAATTATTTAAATTCTTATAGTATTATTATTAACATAAACCTTACGATTAGGGTTTAATAATTAGTTAAATTAATCAGCCGTTATACGTTACAAATTTTTATTTAATAATATAGTTAAACTTTAAATAATACGTTATACCGTTAATATATCGGATAATATTTAGGAACTTATTACATAATAATATAAGGATACGATTAAAAAGTTCGAAAAAATTATTTAATACTTTAAAGCTTAAGTTAATATTATTAAAACTAACGAAATTAAGATCAAACTTAAAAAACCCGAACTTTACGATAAAAAAAGTAACGTATAGAACTTTTTTACCCAGGTACGCATTTATTTCCGTTTCGAAAAAATTATTAATAAGGCCGACAAAATTCTTATAATTACGGCGTTCCTTAAAAGAAACGCCTTAAATTAATTTAAACTTACCTTACGAAACTACCTGGAAAATGGAAAGTCGGATTAGTAACAAATTACTAAAATCCTTTTTTAGTATTATATTAATTTCGAGGAAAAATTAAGGGCCAATTTCGGAAACCCAGATAAAAAAAGAATTACGGTATAAAAAATCTTTAATTTAAGGCAGAAAAAATTAACGTTTACGTACGTAATAATATTCAAAAATTTCATGGTTAAGGTAAAATAAATGGACGAAAAAAACGATACTTTAATTAACATTTTTTATAAAGGTTTAAAGGATAACGTTAAAAACGAAATTATTAAAATGGCGCGCTTTATTACCCTAAATAAGTATATCGTAAAAGTAATTAAAATTAATAATCGATAATATAAGCGACGATAAGAACGGAAAAAATAATTCGTTCCTAAATTTAAGTTTACGAAAGTTAACTAAATTAAAAAGCACGATACGTTTTTTATTATATATAAAACGGCCCTAAAACTTATAAAGTTAAAAATAATAAAGAAAAAAAACTGGAGCTAAATTAAATATTATAATTATAATAAGATAAGCCATATTAAGAATTAATATAAGGCCCCCAAAAAATAACATAATAAATAGATCCAGGTATTTAAGGGATAATTAAAAAATAAAAAGGCCGTTACTTTCGGCATAATCAAAAAAAGGGAAAATTTTAACTTATTTTTAAAGGTACGAAAAGGATTACGAAAAGTTAAAGCGTTTTTTTAGGCCGTAATTAACCGATAACGTATTATTACGATTAACCCGACGGTTATTTAATGGTTATAAAAATATAAAGGATAGAAAAAATTAATATTAAAAATATAAATATTTCGTACGTAAAAAAAAAAAATAATAACGACAGAAATAATAAAAATTAAGTAAATAAATTAAAAAATACTAAGGTTAGGACGAAGCCTTATGTCCAGAAAAACCCGACCGATATAAAAAATTGCATACTATTTATTGCATAAAAACCCATTACCTCCGATACCAAGAATAACAAAAGTATATCCAGTAACGAATTACGCGTATATACTAATAAAGGTTCGATTTCGAAAACTAGACCGGAAAAAATATTAGGGATTAAAGGTGGTATAAATATTTATGCATTATGGTCACATAAGATACCATCGATACCCTTATAGTAAAAAAAAATTAGCTAAAAGGAAAAAGTTGCCCCGAATAAGATTTTATGTATTATTATAAATGGTACGATTACAAAATATAAAAAAAATGGGTATATCAAACCGTTATAAAAATTTTACGAAAAGTTATTTATAACTTACGATTTAGGTTATTATTTACTAAGAAACCTAGCGAAAGGCGCGAATTAAAGGAAAAAATTTAAAAGCGCGAAAAAGATATGGCGCAATATAACGCTTAATAGTAACAAAAATACTACCCCGAAAAATCGATATATATCCGACGAAAAGAATTTTTTGCATAATTCCTTAAATTTAAAGCTTAGTTACGATATTAAAAGGGTTAATTAAAAAGAATTTAACGAATTAACCGAAAAAATTAAAAACGTATTAAAAGGTTAAAAATGGGCCTAAAAAATAAATATTACTTATAAAAAAGCCGTAAGCTGGTAAAAATAAAAGGAGTTAAAATATATCCCTTAAGAAAATTTTATGTATAATAATAAAAAAGATAAAAATTCTTTTTATCGTAATTAAAATACGAATTAAAAAAAAAATATATTGTTATGGTAGATTATAAAACCGACCCGAATTATATTAAACCAGAGGTAATTAACGAATTACGTTTGCTATGGAAAAATAAAATTAAACCTTATAAAATCGAAAATACCGAAAGTACCAAATTTATTTATAATAACGGATAAGTTAACTGCAAGATTAATTATTTTAAAACCTGTATTTAAGGACGAAAATAAACCATTAATTTCGATATTATTTTAATACGGAATTACGATATAAGTTTTGGCAAAAAATGGCTATATTAATATAACCCCTTAATTAATTGGAAAACTGGCCAAATAAAATTTATTTTATTTTTTATCGATAAAAACGACTTAAAGAAAAAATTTTATTATTTAATTAATAACGACGATAGTAAATATAGGCATAAGGATACGATAGAAACTTTACTACCTAAAAGAATACGGTATATATAAAAAAAAAGGCAAAATAAATATATAGGACGCGTTATTGCCATAATTAAAATATAATTATACGAAATAAATAACGATTTATAATACCAGTTTTAAACGTTAAAAAAATGGCTAAAATATTACCATAATATTATAAATACGAAAAACTTTTTAAAAAATAAATCAAAACGGGATTATTAAAATATAATAAATAAGATTACGAAATAATCCTAAAAAATGGCAAAATAATTACCTTTTATCCTATATATAACCTAAATTAACAAAAATTGTACGTATTACAAAAATACCTCGAAAATAAATTACGTAAAAAATATATTAAACGTTCCAAATTATTAATAAGGTACCCTATATTTTTCGTATTAAAGAAAAATAAAAAGTTACGGTTAATAATCGATTATAAGTAATTAAACGATATTACGATTAAAAATCGTACCTTTTTACTTTTAATTACTAAAATAAAAAATTGCTTTTACGGAATTAAATAATTTATTACCTTAAACTTACAAAACGGATATAATTTAATTCGCATTAAATTAAAAAACGAATAAAAAATAACTTTTAGGATTAAATATAAATTATACGAATATTTAATAATATTATTCGGGCTTATTAACGCATCCGTAACGTTTTAAAAAATGGTTAATTACGTATTACGTAAATACCTTAATATTTTTATTATTTGTTACTTTAATAATATTTTTATTTATTTAAATTCGGAAAAAAAAATATGAAAAATACGTCCATAAAATTTTTTAAACCTTATAAAACGTTAATTTTTTAGTTAACGCCGAAAAAAGCGAATTTTATAAATAAAAAATACCGTACTTAAAATACGTTATTACCCCAAAATATATTAAAATGGATTTTAAGAAAATAATAATAATTTAAAAGTAAAAAGTACTTATTATAATTACCGAAATCCAGGCCTTTTTTGGATTCGTTAATTATTACCGGAAGTTTGTTCGTAATTTTAATAAAATTGCGATACCTTTATTTAACCTTACTAAAAAAAAACGGAATTTTAATAAATAATTAAAACAGAAAAAATTTTCCAAAAGATTAAAAACGTAATTATTAACAAGCTAATATTAATTATATACGATCCAAACCGTCCCGTAAAATTAAAAACCGATATTTCGGATTATACGTTAAATATAATAACCGGATATAAAAATAATTAAAGTAATTTATATTTTATTACGTTTTATTTTTATAAATTAAAAAAAGCCGAATTAAATTATGTTATTTTAAATAAAAAATTTTTAATTATTATTAACGCTTTTAAAAAATTTAAATATTACCTTAAAAAAAACTTATATCAAATTAAAATATATATAAATTATAAAAACCTTATCCGATTTATTATTACCCGAAAATTAATAAAACGATAATTCCGTTACGTAAAATACCTTTCGGAATTTAATTTTATTATTATTTATAAAAAAGAATCAAAAAATGGTAAAATAAACGTCCTTAATAAATAACCAGATTTAAAGGAAAAAATTTTAAAAATTCCGTACCAAATATTCGATTTAATAAAAAAAAGATATATAAAAATACGGCAAATTATAATAATCAGAAAGATAATATTTAACTTATACCAAAAAATTTAATAATATAACGATTAACTACCAGAAAACGAAAAAACCGACAAAATCCAAATATTAAAAAAATACCAAAAAAAACTAACGCGCAAAATATACGAATACTAGTTATACGGATACCCTAAAGTCTACAAAATTATAAAACGATTATAACGTACATATTATTTTTTCAGAATAAAACTGGTAGTTAAAAAAATCCTATAAGGATATAACTTATATAACAAAATTAAAATACGACGTTATAAACCATATAAAGAATTATAATTATTGCTAATTATAAAACGATTATAAAACTTAATTATTTTCGATTTTATTATTAAATTATTATTATTAAAAAATCCAGTTATAAATATATATTACGATAATATCTTTATAATCATAAATCGATTTACGAAATTTTTTTATTTCTTATTATTTAATAAAAATATAAATATAAAATAATTAATATACGTTTTTTTTAAACATTTAATTAATATATATAAACTTTTAATAAAAATTATATTAAATAAAGGTATTATATTCGTTTTAAAATTTTAGCAAAATTTTATAACATAATTTAACTTAAACCATAAACTTTCGAACGTTTTTAAATTATAAAAGGATAACTAAATAAAAAAAATTAATTAAATATTTAAAATTTATTTACGGTATTATATTAATTACGAATAAAATAATTAAGTTAAAAAATTATTAATAATTTAATTAACTTATAATATAAGTTATTACGAAAATATTAAAATAACGCTAACTAATACCAATTTCGGTTTTATACCAAAAACGTACCGGAATTTATAAAAAAAAAATTAATTAATATTAAAACAATTTTTATTTTAAAATAACTTAAATAATTATATACAGAAATAAAAACAAAACTTAAATTCGTACGTATCTAAATATTAAAATATTATAACCAAAAAAAGTTAAAAAAATTAACCTTCCAAAAAAGGAAAATAATTTACCTAATTACTAAAAATATCTAAATTAAACGATTTAATAAAAAATTTAACTTTAAGTATATCGGATTATATAAAATCGTATAAAAAATTTTAAAAAATAATTATTAAATAAAATTACCTTTTAAAATTAAATTATATCCCGTTTTTTATATTTCCTTATTAAAGTTAATAACAAATATAATTTAAATTAATACGGAATAAAAAAAAAAGGTAACGGAAAACGCATTAATATAAAACGTCGAAAAAATTCTTAATACCAAAAAAAAGATAATAAAAGGTAATATTTAATTAAGTAAAAAAATTACCCAAAATTAAAAAATATATAAAAAAAGGTAAAAAACCTGACGGAAATTTAACGTTTATTAAAAAACTTTTATCAATAACGTTAAAAACGTTAAAATTAAAAAAATTCCAGTTTACGTTATTTAAATCGGACTAATTAATTATATTCGTAACGTAAAAAAACGAAACTATTTCGGCCTTTAACTTACGTTATTTTTTTTCCAAACGTTCGAATTTTTTTATCGCCTTTATATTTTTAATATCTTTACGTAACATTTTAATTTTCCGTTCACGTAAAAGCTTTTTTTAATTACGTAATCGAATTAAATAATTAAATAATTTATTAAAATATTATTACAATTTATTAAAACGTTATTAAACGGAAAGTAATTTTTCCTTAATAAAACGTTTTTAAAATTTAAAACGATTTTTTTCCGTAACTAAACGGTTATATTCGATTTCGGAAAAACTAAATAAATTATAAGGACCGTTATATTCGGAATAACGAATATATTTTCTAAAATTAGGATAAACTTTATAAACCTTTTTTTTACGTTTATAACGCGAATAAAAAAATGCAAATATATTAAAATTAAACGTATGGATTCTTTTTAAAAAAACCAAAACGTTATTACGCTTACGAAATTTTTATTTTTTAATACGGTTAAATATAACGACCAAAACGAACCTAAAATAAAAAAGATATAAGAGAAGAAATTATTTGCTAAATAAATACGACAAACAAATTAATCTTTAAAGGCAAAAATCCTGGAGGGGGGAGATCGTGTTATGACTAGAGCCCTTAGTACAGTAACAGACGGTCGGAAGTTATGGAACAGAACTCCCGGTATAGGGCCAAGGTCACGTGACGGGCTCGATGGGCTCGAAGGAACGTAACCACCAAAAGAAAGTTCGAGCGGCGTCGAGCCAGTCGAGCCAAAAGTAGCATATATACGCTTATTACTTTCTTATAATCTATAATCTAGATAGTACCAGCTTATAATACAACTTGGTTACCCAGATTACTTTTGACATCTGCTATTACCAGACGTAATTACGTTTCCTGTTAATTATTCAGATTCCCATAGTACTACTGCTAACATAAACCGTACGACTAGGGTTTAATAGTTGGTTAAGCCAATCAGCCGTTACAAATAATCATAACTTAAGTATTCCAAAATAAAGAAATAATCGGTTTCGCCGAACCGAATATAATTAAAATAAAAAAAAGCGTTAAATTTAAAAGTTCTAATTAACTCAGCATAAATATAACGAATATCGCGCTAATTTCTGCGTAATTTTTTTTCGCTTTTTTTTCGACTTATTATAATAAAATAAATAAAAAAACTACGGAAAACCCCTTTAACAAAACAAAAAAGCTACTTACGGTTTTTATTTTTAAAATAAAAATCTTGAAAAAAAAAATTAATATTATAATACAAAAACAAAGGTTCCTATGTTAGCGAAACCGGCTTCCGGAACCTGGTATAAGCTCCTGACGGCTAATCTTCGGTTAAGGAAAACTTAACTTTTCCCGCGCCAAAACTTAATAATCTGGTAAATCTAAAAAATCTGGAACTAAATCCAACAGATTCTATAAATCCATAACATACTTATTAAATCCAGATGGATATATAACGAACAATTTCCTATATAAATAATACCCATTTAGTTTTGCTTGTTAGCTATCAATTTAAAGCTTTAATTAAAAGCAACTATACCGTTTTCCAGTTAAGGGAAAAGTCTGCAAACTTCTTTAACGAACATCCTATTCATTATGTTATTGTTACCTGCAAATTAAAAACCCCCATTTCGGATACTACTTATACCTCCAGATGGATGTATAACAGGTTCGTTACAAAAACGTTATAAAATAAACGTTAATAACGGATATAATAATTGCAACTTTAATGTCCTAAAACCAAAAAATAATCGGTTTTTTTAAACCGAATATAATGAAATAAGGAAATGCCTTAATACTAAATATTTTTATCGAATTAATACGAATGTTACGAAAGTTACGCTGGTTCGGGCCTAATTTTCTTCTTTTTTTTTCCATTTAAATATAACCTATTATGATAAAGTTAGCTAAAAAATGCTTAGAAAACCCTTTTAAAAAATAATAATAAAAAATAATAATAAAAATACTTACGGTTTTATTTTTAGAATAAAGATTTTTAAAATGGGGAAATAGTATTATAATATAAGAATAAGAGTTCTTATCATTAGAAAAACCTATCCTCGGAGGTTTTTAAGGAAGGCTTTAACCGGTTAAACCTCGGATAAGGAGAAGTTTGGCTTCTTTACGCCAAGGTTTAAGTAATCTAGTTGATCTAGGTGATCTAGGTAATCTGGGATTAGATCTTATAGATTACATAAATCAGAGAGATTTACGACATACTTACTTTTAAAAAATGGATATATAAGGAACGGTTTCCAATATAAATAGCACCTATTTAATTTCGCTCTTTAACTATCAATCTTGGTTTTTAATTAAAGATATTGTTTTTTGATTAAGGAAAAAATCCGTAAACCTTTTTAACGAATACCCCATTTATTATGTTATTATTACCTGTAAATTAAGACCCATTTCGGATACTGCTTATACCCCCAGGTGGATGTGTAACAGGTTCGTTACAAAATCCTAACTTCCCCTTTATTTGGTTACGACCGAAAAGGAACTATACCCTGTCCTACTTATTACGGACTAACTAATATTAAAGGTTATAAGTTAATTTCCTTAAAGCCTTATAATAATTTTACTAATATAAAAGGATCCTTGATTAAGGTTAAATTTATTTTAAGTAATATTAAAATTTTGTAACGGGACGTTTTTTAAAAATAATATCCAATTTATACTATTTATTACAAATACTTAATTAGTTCGAACCTATTTTTAAAAACTATCTAATAAATTACCCCGACGATTATTTAAATATCATGAATTATATTTCTAATAATTACGCATATTTCGAAAAACAAATATACGCTTTATTCGAAAAAGCTGCTAAATGATAATACGGGATTAAACAGATATATAACCTTAAATATAATACGTTAGCAGCTAAATATATAATTAAATTTAACCGTTTAATAACTATCCTTAGATTTCCAGAAAATAGGTTATTTTTCCCCTTTTACAACGGCCTAAAACCCCAGGTTAAGCATAAAATACTTTGGGTACCTAAAACCGGACTTTTTAAATATTATACAGATAAAATTATTCTTACCAACCGACGCACTTTTAATATATATCTTAAAGAAAAAGAAACCGGCAAACGAAATAACGATAAACGTTTTAATAATAAAAAGAACTAAAAACAGGTTTAAAAAAAAACCAATACCGTCTTAAAAAAGTCTAAAAAGATAAATCTTAAATTAAGTATTTTAACTATAATGAAAAAGACCATTTTAAAAACAAATAGCGCTTTATACCGAAAGAAAGAATCCTTAAAAGGAAAAGATCCTTTCGCCAAAGAAAAGGTCTATACAGCCGAACGAAAATTAGATAATAAGGAAAAAGATAAACGAAAAAATAAGCCTTATTTCCCTAATTAGGAATTTGTTATCATTATAACGAACAAAAGTAAAAACGATAACCTAAAATATAAAGATTATATTATTTATAAAACTATTCTGGTTAAAGTTTATTAAAACTATCCAAAGTTAATAGCTTCCAGCATAGCTATTACGTTAAAATATACTTATCATTTTAAGATATTAAAATGTCAAATATACGAACAACATGGTTAATTGCGAACGGATTTGGATAACTATTAATAGTTATTTTCAGAATATTATATTTTGCCAAAATATATAATACATCCAAAACCGTTAATAAATAATTATAGATTTCTGTATTTTATTACTTACTATAACTATAATTGCCTTCTTTATTTGGCGAGCTGAAAAGAATAACGACTTTTGGCCAGGGTAAAACGAAAAAATGTTTACAGAATCAGATAATAAGTGCAGATATATAAAAACCCCGTAATAGCCAGATTACCCTATATTTTATTACCTATACCTTAAAATAAAATAAAAACCGGAAAATGATAAGGAAAGGAAATTTATATTATTTATTAATATTTTACGATAAATAAAAGCTTTCGACTATAAAAATGCCTCTTTCGGAAATTTACCCTTTTAACCTTATGGTTCGCAAAAAATAAAACATACGAACTAGTTAAAAAAGTAGTCGTTTTTAAATACCAGATTAGTGAGAGGAAATGGTACAAGTATATAGACGATTATTATACCAAATACGTAATTAAAAAGGTACGCGAATAAAAACGCCTTTTAGCTTCCAGAATATATTCGTTGAAAAAATATAAAAGCCTTCGAAAATAACGT
Source organism: Monosporascus sp. MG133 (assembly GCA_004155925.1). Classification (NCBI taxonomy): domain Eukaryota; kingdom Fungi; phylum Ascomycota; class Sordariomycetes; order Xylariales; genus Monosporascus; species Monosporascus sp. MG133. The sequence continues at coordinate 478,045 of QJNX01000002.1, read as the reverse complement.
ATTCAGGAGCCCTTATATATAAGATTTTATATAAGATAAAGAGAGGAATACAGAGTTAAATAGTGATTTTTATTAATTACAAAGCTATAATATTTAACGTCATAATTAATTCCGGAATAAAAGGTAGCTTTATTTTTCTTAAAGTAATTAAACAAAACCAGATCATCTAATAATATAATCGGCAGTTTTACAAATTACAGATAGTTATTAAAAACTTATTTATTTACGATAACAATATAACAAACGTATTATACATCTACCTGGAGGTATAAACAATACCCAAAATGAAGGTCTTAGTTAACAGGTAACAATAATATAATAAATAAGGTATTCGTTAAAAGAATTTACAAACTTTTTCCTTAATTAGAAAACGATACTTTTAATTAAAAACTTAAACTAATAGCTAAAAGACGAAACTAAATAGATACTATCTATATAAAAAATCGTCCGTTATATATCCATCCTAGATTTAATAAGTATATCGTAAATCTATAAAATCTATATAATCTGGTCCCCAAATCACCCAGATCCACCTGATCACCATAATCTTGGCACGGGGAAAGCTAAATTTTCCATAACTAAACATCAACCGTAAAAAGCCCACACCAGACTCCGGAAACAGGTTTCTCCAAAACAAGAACCCCTATTCCTATACTATAACATCATTTCCCCTCTCCAAAAACCTTTGTCCCAAATATAAAAACCCTAAGTAACCTCTTTATTTTGTTAAAAAGGCTTTTCGTAACTCTGCAGCTAACCCTATCATAATAAATCAAATTAGAAAAAACGAAAAAGAAACCACGCGCAAATCAACATAATTCTCGCATTACCCAGGCTATCACAATCAAAACCTTTGGGATTAAGACGTTCCCTTACTCAAACTGCACTCGTCTTAGCGAACTCGAGAATTTTTATTTTCCAGAATATACGAACTGTAATTATTATACTCGTTATTAGCGTCCTTTATATATCGTTTCAACTATAAACTTATTAAAAAGATAAACGAAACACAAAAATGTCTGCATAAAAAACAGCGCGAAACTAAGGACAGTTTCCTCACGTATCAAAAAGTTGTAAAAAAAGAACAAAAGGTTATAGAAAAAAGGTTGATTAAGCTATAACGGTAACGAAACGAAAAATTAAAAAGATTTATTAAAAAATTAAAACGTTTACGTCTCCAACAAAACCTTCTCAAAAGAAAGGCTCTAAAAATACTTAAAAGAAATTTAGAACTAGAGTAACTGAAAAAAAAGAAAAGAAAAAAAAGGAACAACGTCGTATAAAAGCAAAACAAACCTAACTAACCTTTAAAATAAATGCTATAACGGAAACGTCTTTTTTTGATAACGCCGTGAGCTTAAATCTAAACGGGGGACCGTTATCGCCTATAACCTTAACTGCATTAAAAACGGTCGGTCAGGATTCTGCTGGTAGAAATCCTTAACTAAATCTATCACATTCGTTAGGTAATTAAATGGTTCCTATATATTATCTTTAAATAGGTAATTTATTTATTTAACTAAAAATTAGATCTTATTTTTAACTGTTTTAAAGCCTAATATCTTTTCAACTTTGTATTTGTTATCGTCCTGTTCGATTTTAAAGTTCTTCTTAAGCGGGACAATTTTTAAGGTTGGTTCTAATAAGGAATAATGAAATACAGGGTATATTCTTATGGTTTTAAGTAGTAATAGTTTATAGTTAATTTTCGAAATAACTTTTTGGATTTTAAATAGGATGAGTTTTTTTAAAAATCAAACTCGTTATTAGCCCTTTTCATCATAATTTAAAAAAGGTTTAACGTTACGTTTTATCTTTTTCGCTAAAAATAATCCCGTAATTTTTTCTTTTTAATATTAAACCATTTTATGCTGTAAAAATTATAACTTAACTTAAAAGCGGGCTTATATTCTTTAATTTTTATTATCATTATTTTTGCTCGTAAAACTATCGTAATAATAACCCGTACCTTACGTATTAATTATTTAGGTCGTTAGGTTACCGCGTTATATTTATATATAGTTTTATAAGATAATTTCTTTATATCTTCGTTAACGGACGTATTATAAGTTATTTGCGCCAGTAATAAAAACTTAACCTCATTATCTTATTAATAATTAACGTAATTTCGAAAACATTATTCTAAAATCGAATTTATTCGTTTTATTTAATTATCTATCTAACAATAATAAACTATCAAAAACTTAAGCTCAGCATTAATTTATTTAAAAAATTTGGGACCGAATTTGGACGTAAAAAATTTATTTCGATTAGAAGTAATTTTTTGGTATTCCGTATTTATCGAGATAATATCGAAATAAAAAGGTAAGTTAATTATTTTACCGTTACTGTTCCTTTAAGAGGTAAGATTACTTATAGTTGATAAATTTGTTAATAATTACCTATACCGTATTATATTCAATTCCAGGTACTAAATCTATCGCATAAACAAATTAGTAATAAAATTTTAAATTATAATATTTTATACTTTATCAAATATATCTATAAGTTACAATAAACTTTACGGTTTATAACGAACTGCCTTAGCCTTATTACAAACGTTATAATATTTAATTATTTATTTAACTATCTAACCGCATTATGGGAAATCGTATTTTTTTTATCGCTTTATAGTTTTAAATATTGCCTAATATTTATATAAATAAATTTCGTAAGATTTCTTAACACATTCGCTTTATTATTAATAGCGAGTACATACTTTGCCGTAAAATAAAAGCTAGTCCTTATTATTCCCTTTTAATTATTTAATTTCCTTTTATTCTTCCAGGTTATAAGAATTTCTGAATAAGGTTAATTCCTTTAAAATATGTTATTTTAGAGTTACATATATTTATATTATCTTATCGTCCTTACGATGTAGTATTTATATATAACGTTTAGAAAATTTTAAATCGTAATTTTCTTTTCGATTTAAAATATCCGCTCAAATATTTTCCTTACCTGTAATATGGTAAATTCTAAAATTAGATCTCTATAAAAAAACCTTCCAGCTTTTATAGCGTTTATTTAATACCTTGATTATCAGAAATCGAATGAAATCTTTGTAATCTAAATAAATATTAAACGGCTTCTTAATTCGGTTAATACAGAGTTCCCATTTTTTGTGTGCTAGGATAATTGCTAGCCATTTCTTATCGTAAATAGGAAACCTAAATTTTGCGTGCTTAAAAGCCTTAAAAAAATAAGTTATTAAATATAGTTTTCCGTTACTTTTTAATAATTTTAAAACTGCTTTAACAGCGTGATCTAAAACGTTTTTTTAGTCGTTTCCTTTCGTTATGGTTTGGTAACTTAACGACCGAAACGTTAATAATTCTATCCCTAATTTCTTGAAAAAGATTTTTCGTTTTATTTAAAATCTCGAACCTTTTTTAACATACTTTTGGTAATAAGTTTAATTAAAGGGCTAACAGATTTACCATTATCCTTAACCAAGGGTTATACATAGCCGGTAAATCCTAAAAGTTAACGGATATTAATAACGGTAGCTTTATCTGGGATTAGCCAGTTTTTAACCGCTTTCAATTTAGTATTTTAGATTTGGATCTATTTAAGGATAATAATAAAGCCTAATAAATTTAGTTTTTAACTCTACCAAACGCTTTTAATATCTAGGCGACGTAATTTTAATCTTTTTCTAAAATTTCCGGAAGATAATAATAAGCATATGCTAAAAACTAGCTAAAACATTAAATCACCTTTATAACATAACCTTATATTTATAATGTCCATAAATAATCTTAAAACTGTTTTTTATTTTTTACTTTTAACTATACGAATTAAAAAATAATAATCGGGTAACTTTAAAGGTGTGACTTATTTAGATTTATGAATATTTTTCTGTATATTATTTCTTAATATTAAGGGATTTCCATTTTTAATAATAATCTCGTTTAATTATAGCTAATTATAAACTTGTCGGTATATTAAATTTTCGTCCCTATTAATCCTAATTTTGCTATCTTTTATTTTTATTATTATTATAAATAAATACCTTATACATAATTCGTATTTTAAATATAATCTTTTTTACGGTTTCGTTAAAAACCTTTTAATAAAACCTGAACTTTTCCAAGATTTATGTAATAAATTTAATAAAGTTAAATAATATCCTTCCTGAGTAAAGATTTTATAATCCTTTTAATTATAATCAGATATTCTTTTTCGTATTAGTTTTTTAAACCATTTTTTAAACCGTTAATATTCAGAAAGCATTATAACTATTAAATTTAAAACCTTAACGTTTTTAATTATATAACAGATCTTATAAAACTTTTCCTTAAAAGTATCTTATATTAATATCTAATTCCTCCTATTAATCTATAAATTACTGGAATGAAACCATAGCATTCCCAAAATAATAGTGTATCTTAAAATGTCGGCGATATTGAAAATATTCCTTTTTAAATAGCTTTATATTTAAATTACGAATTTGTTAATTTCTTTTAAAATTTCGACTGTTATTATAAGTAAATAAGCTTTTATTAACTATCCGTAACTTATATAACTGCAACTTATACTTCTAAAAAATTTTTAGATGTTTCGGTTACCCTGGAAAAAATATAATTTGCTTTTGTTCCGGAATTATTTATCGCATTAAATATCCTATTTCCATAATAAATTAAAATCTTAATCTAACTCCGCATTCTGTTTTTTACGTTATATAAGGTATTATATATAAATGTTTCTTAGTACCTTATTTTGGAAACCTTTCGTAATCTTTTAATTGATATACTTTAAATATTAGAAGGCGTTTTTATTTACATACCTTTTTAATCCTATGCTTAGTACTATAATTATCCATACATTTGTACCATTTTTTTATTACCAAACTGGCTTTGAAAGGTTGCCACCTTTTTCTGACTCTTTCCTAAATTCTGTACATTAAGAATTAGGAGGACGGAAGGGTAAACCTACAAAAAACGGATTCCCAGAGCTAAAAATTCCTATTTAATATAAAGCATCGGGAAATAACAGAACCATCCTTACGCTATGGTCTTCCGGCTTCATTCTAACTCGGGATGTAAATAACAAGACCTAGGGTAATCTGGCCATTAGGAGTTTTCTGTATATTTACACTTATTATATAGTTTTATAAGAGTTTATTTATTATATTTTGGCTAAAATCTATTATTTTATTTTACGCATAGGTAAATAATCTAATGAGAATCATAGCAAGCTTTAAAATATAAAAACTTATAATTATTTGCTGAAAGTTTCGGATGTATTATGTATCCCGAAAAATATAATGTTTTAAGGATAATTAGCTATATCTATCGCAATCCTTTCGTAATTAACTATCTTGATTTTATATTTTATATTTTTATATTTCGAAATAATAAATATATCTTAACGTAATGGTTGCTTTTAACACCGTTAATTTTAAATAATATTTATAAATTTTAACCGTAATACTGTTATAAATAATATAATTTTTATAATCTGGATTATTGTTTTTAACTTTGTTGGTCGTAACAATAATAAATTCCTAATCGGCGGAAATAACGTTTCTTTTCGTTTTATCTTCTTTTTCGTTATCTTTTTTTCGTTCGGCCGCGCGAACCTTTTTTTTAGATTAAAGAATCATTTTTTTGAGGAGTTCTTTTCTTTAACAAAAAGTAACATTCGCTTTTAAAATGGCCTTTTTTATTATCATCAATATATTTAACCTAGAACTCATTTTTTAAACTTTTCTTTAAAGCGGTATTAATTTCCTATTAAAATTTAATCTTTTTCTTATTACTATTAAAACGTTTATCATTATTTCCTCTATCCGTTTTGTTTTTTTCTTAAGGAACCAATTAAAACTACGTCGGTCGGTAATAATAACTTTATCGGTATGATTTTCGAAAGGTTCGGTTTTAAGTATCCTAAATATTTCATTTTTAACCTAACGCTTTAAGCCGTTCTAAAAAGGAAAAAATAATACTTTTTATAATAATTTAAAATAATTATTAAACAGTTAAGTGCCGACGTATATTTAATTACTAATATAATCTGCTCAAGTTATATATGTATGTAATTAAGTATTATTATTTATTTATATTTTTAAATAACGCTTATATTCGTTTTTTAAAAGTTGCGTAATCGTTAAAGATATAAGTAAATAACATATTAATAATCGTTTGGTAATATATTAAGTGATCTTTTCAGGATAGGTTTAAATTAATTAAATATTTGTTAGCAAATAATTACCAAATAAGTATTATATTCTAGTAATCCTTTATCATAAAACCTTCGTACCAGTTAAGGGGAGTTTAGTTTTAACCAAAAATCTTTTTACGTCCGTAAATTTATTATAAGGTTTTGAAGGAATTAATTTATAACCTTTAATATTAGGTATTCCATGGTAAGTAAGAAGGGATATAATTCCTTCTTAACCTCGACCAAACAAAGGAGGAGCTAGGGTTTTCGGACGGGAAATAACAGTTCCGAAAAGGGGTACAAGAACCCTTTTTTCCTATCAAACGAATTTAGCCTTTTTTATTTAAATCTTCTAACTTTTTCAATTATAAGGTTTAATTGTTCGTTAATCGTAAGCTTCTTTTCCTTTCCTTTCCTAGCCTTTACGCCACGTTGCTCCTCGACCGTCTTTTTTTTTGGTCGAACTTTTCCGGCTGGATTTCGATAATTTCCTTAAGGCTAACGGTAAATTATTATTAAAAAAACTCTTTTAAGCCCGTTAAATTTTACTAATTACAGATCCCAAATTATTAATTAATTAAAAGCCTTTTTAAATAAGGGATAAATTATTTCATCCCGTTATTAATTCTTTATTACTTAATTATAAAAATCGCAAATATTATTTATTTATTATACGTTATTTTATAATCTTATTTTATGAAGTTTAAAAACATTTATATTTAAATAAATCTTAAAGTATTTATTAATTCCTAATTAACAAAACAGGGAAATATTATAAAGTCATTATATATACATTTAATAATATAAATAAAAGCCTAAATAAAGGTTTTAATTTATAGGTAATAATAATATCATAAATAAAATATTTATTAAAACATTTTACTGATTTTTTCCTTAATCGGAAAACGATATTTTTAATTAATAATATAAATTAATAATTTAAATTATTAATTAAGAACCGAAATTCAATAAATATTTTTATATAAAAACTGGTCCGTTATATATTTATTCTGGATTTAATAATTATGTCGTAAATCTGTAGGATTTATATAATCTGGTTCCTAGATTATTCAGATTTACCAGATTACTATAATTTTGGCGCGGGGAAAGCACAGCTTTCCAGAGCCGAAGATCAGCCGTAAAAAGCCCATACCAGGCTTTGGAGGCAGGTTTCTTTAAGATAGGAACCCCTGTTCCTGTACTGTAACAAATAATCGAATCCTCCAAGAAATAAAGGAAAAAATAATTTAAGTATAAAGATACCTGAAACGGATTATTTTCGATATTACCGATATCTTAAGATACGATATTATTTAACGATTATTATAGCTTCGTTCTAATATTTATTAATTAATTATAGAAATTAAACGATTTTATAAAATATGTTATATAATTAAAAGGATTAAGGTTATTAACCTAATAATATCAGTACCTTTTAAATATCGACGGTTTAAAAAGTTATTTAAAAAAACCGGAAAAAAATTACCTAATTATAACTAGCACGATTATAAAATTGTTATTAAAAAGGATATCGCTTAAAGATTTTTTAAATTTATTATATAAACCTTAAAGAAATTTAGGGTTTTTGGGAGTTTTTTTAGCGAAATCTTAAAAAATGTTATATTTAATAATCTGAATTATTTACGCGGTATCCAGTTTAATGATACGAAAAATAAAATATGGCAAAATTAAGATCGGTAGGAATAGAAATTTAGTATACCGCTGGGTTTATAATTACTGATAATTAAACAATATTAATATGAAAGATAAATATTTTTAATATTATTAAATCTTATAAAGGAAAATATTAACAAAGTGAAAGAATTTATAACTTTAAACTTACCTAATAATTATTACCTAATTCGTATACTTAAAAGAGAAACATAGTTCTTTTAATAACTCTTTATAAATATTTTACGTAAAAGGTTATATTATAAAGGCTAATTAATATCCCAGTTAATTTTTAATATATACTTGTTATTATCTTACGGAAATTCTTAAATATAGTTATACTTACTTATTTAAACAATATTTTAATTTACTTTAAAACCTTAAGAAAATTAATATAATATATTATTTAAATATTAAAAACCTTAAAAAAGGGCACCATACTGGTAAACGTTGAAAAAAGGTTTACTATATTTAAAAGCCGAATCTTTTATATTTTCCCATTGTTTCCGGATCAATTTAAATCCAGAACTCGAAGTTAAAAACTGTCAAAAACTGGTCCATTTTAAAGAAAGTTGCTATTACTAATATTCTTTAAATTTTAGAGTTTACCGGTTATAGGCAACCTTTCGTTAAAGATTATAATAAACTTACTAGTCCCTTTATAAAGCTTATATTAAAAAATATATCGGAAAGAAATTCGAACTTTTAAAAAAACTAAAAAACCCTTTTAAAAAATTAAGGGTAAAATCGTTAATAGTCTCGGTAATTAAGTTATCAAATAATAACAAAACAAAACAACTTAAAATAAACGTTTCGAATTACATTCTTAAAATAGTTTTAAAGTAATTAAAAAATACTGGAAAATAGAACTTAATAGTTTATTATTTTAAAGCTTTTAAGAACGTAGAATTCAAATATTCCATTTCTAATCAAAATTTGCTAACGATTATTTTAATACTTAAAAAAGAAAACCTTTTTTTAATAAAATTAAAAAATTTTATAAATTTTATTTACACCTAAGCCGCCACGGTAATGGAGGCAGGTGCCCAGTTTAACGACTAAATGTAAATCGGCTTAACTTATAAAAATTAAAGACGATTTATAACAGCCTAAAAACCATATGAACGTTATAAGAATTAAATGAAAGTTTTATTTAATTTTAATTTTAAAATTCAGTATATTAAAGGCAAAAGAAATTAAATATATATTTTAGTTTGAAAAGGAAATTACGATTCGGAAATTTCTAAACGTTATATATAAATGCTGTATCGAAAGAACGATAAGATAATATAACAATATATAAGCCTAAAATAACTTATTCTAAAACTGTTAACTTCGTTTAAAAACTTTTACGTTCCGAAGAAATAAAAGCAAGTTATATAATTAAAGGGAAAAGATAAGGATTAATTATTATTTCCTAATAAAAATATATATTTTCCTTTTACGAATAACAGGAATTGGTTAAAAACTTCTAAGAAAACTTTGAATATAATTATTAAGAAATGTTTAAAATTATCGAAGGATTTTAAGAAAAATATAACTTTTTAAGATTCCGTCAAACGGTTAAACAAATAATTAAAGATTGTAATATTTGTAATAAAATTAAAGCAACTTGCCATAAACAGTAAAGCTTGATATAACCTATAGATATACCTGATAAAATATGGCATATTATAACTTAAGATTTTATTATTGGTTTTTGTAAATTAAAAGACATAAATATTAAAATGAAATATAATGAAATATAAGTAATTATAAATAAATTTATTAAATATGGTTACTTTTTCCATTTTTAAAAAATTATAACAGGAAAAAAATTAGTTTATGCTTTTATTCGGAATTATTTCGGTAAATACAGAATACTAGAAAAGATTATTTTTAATCGAAATATATTCTCTATATTTAAATTCGGTATTAGTTTCTTTAAGTAAATTAATATTAAATTAAATCTTTCGATAGCTTACTACTTTTAAATAATTGGTTAAATAAAACAACTAAATTAAATTTTGGAACAGTATTTTCGGGATTATGTTTGTTAACGAGAATATAGGTATGTTATGCTATACAGTTATATATGGATATAATATAGCAATATAAAAACCTAAATAATTAATATATAAGGTATTAATTCTCGTTACGATAGTTTTTCCAGCAGAAACGATAATAATAAAAATTAGAATAATGCAAACCCGACTTTAAATAAAGTTTTAATTTTCATAATAAAGGATAATTAATATTAAAATAAAAAAGATTTAAAAGATTAATTTTAGCGAAAGAAAATAAAATTTATTTATCACGTTAAAAATAAAACCTAACGTTAATAGTTTAAATATCTAAAGGAAAAGATCCAATAATAAACTTAGTTCTAAAAAACTTAAGCCTTTTAAAATTAAAGAAATTATCTCGGGAATTATTTATAAACTATTACTGCCCAAAATTTTTAAAGAAATTACGTTTCTTTTTATTAAAACCAGCCGTAAAAAAAGCCCCGTTTAGAAAAACCTCGAAATCGAAAAAGTTAATAATAAATACGAAACTGAGAAATTAGTAAATTTTAAAATAATTAAAAATAAAATCCAGTATTTAATTAAATAAATGGACTACTTCCATAAAAGTAATATATAAGAACCATTTAAATACTTAACGAGTACGATAAACCTGGTTAAATTTTTTACCGGCAAAATCCTAACCGATCGTTTTTAATACGGCCAAGATTAAAAACCATAACGATCCCCTGCTTAAATCTAGGCTTATAACGTTTTAATCGAAAAAGGACGCTTTTGTTATCACGTTTATTTCGAAAACAAATTAAACTTACCTTACCTTTGCGTAACGTTATTCTTTTTCTAATTTTTTAATTTCTTAATTAATTTAATTCCAACCCTTTTTTTAATATTTTTAAAGTTTTGCTTTTAGAAAAAACCTATTAAATGCATAAACGCCTTAATTCTCCAACAGATTCTTTCGATTTTTCGTCCTAGTAACGTTGTAATTAACCATCCTTTTTTCCATAACCTTTTATTCTTTTTTCACAACTTCGTAATAGGTAAAAAAGTTATTTTTAATTTTGCTTTATTTTTTTTATAAACGTTCTTAAGTTTCATTTATCTTTTTAAGCAATTTATAGTTAAAGCGTTAGACTAGAAACGTTAAAAATAACTACAGTAGTTATAGTTTAAATAATTTAAAAAATAAAAACATTTAAGTTTACCAAACGACTTTAGTTTAAATAAAAAAAGGCCTTAACCTTAAAATTTTTAATTATTATTACTTAAATTTACGCCTAACTTTCTTTTTCATTTTTTTTTTAATTCGATCTATTATATTATACCGTTAAAAAATTCCGGAAAACCCTTTTATCGAAACAAAAAAGCTACTTACGGTTCATATTTTCAGAATAAAAATCTTTAAAAAGGAAATAATCTTATACTATAAAAATAAAACTTCTGATCTTGAAAAAACCTTCCTCCGAAACCTGGTATAAGCTCCTTACGGCTAATTTTCGGCTAAAAAAACTTAACTTTCCCCGTATTAAGATCATAATAATTTAATAAATCTGGGTAATTTAAGGAGCAGATTTAACAAATTATACAAATCTACGATGTACTTATTAAATCTAGAATGGATATATAACAGAAGATTTTTTATATAAATAATACTTAATTAATTTCGCTTTTTAATTATTAATTTAATTTTTTAATCAAAAACATCGTTTTCCTATTAAGAAAGAAGTCCGTAAACCTTTTTAACGAATACCCTATTTATTATATTATTATTACCTACAAATCACAACCCACATTTCGGATGCTGTTTATACCTCCAGGTGGATATATCACAGGTTCGTTATATTTGGCTCCCGATTTAACCAGCTTATCCGCTAGTTCGTTACCTTTAATATCACAATACCCTGGGCACCCACGGACTTTAGTATCATAAGTGTCGGCTGCCGCATGAAATTTCAGATACGCCCATTATGACGAAGGCGCGGGATTGGCCCGAATTCCCCAAATCATTCCGGTATTATCCAGGCAAACCTATATCCTTTTCCGACTTATCTCCGGTGGCCCGGAGATAACGGACTGTAGCCCTTTCCAGGCGCCGACCACCTCCGCGTCAAAGACGATAGAGCAAGGGTCTAATTTACCCCTGCCAGTTATGATTAGGCGCTTCCCTCTTAGTTTATGGCTCGTCCGGGGACCTAACGGGCTCCATCCTAGCATATAAAGCCCAAAGTTCTCCCTTCCGGATTTTAGGATTTCAACGGACTTATTATAACGTTAGCGATGAGCTCTGCACTCATAGACTCTTACATTCTAAGTTGTCCGGACGCCTGTGTAGACTACAATTTCTTCTTTACCGCAATCTCCCCCAGTTTGCAAAACTGGCTTCACCAAAATATTCCCAGGACTACGCCATCAACTGCATGCGGATTGCTTCAGTTTGAGGTTTGGTCAACGGACGGCCGCCAGCGATGTCGCCGAATATCAACACTAACATTACGGAAACACTCTTGGCCGATGCATTGGCCAGGTTCGCCCAGATAGACCTCAACGGGCTTCCTTGGAGCCAGCTGATTAGTGCTCTGCTCGTCCTCACAGTGTGCACCTGGCTTTACATGCCTACCTTTGACGGTGTCTCTGCTCCCTTTGCTGGGTATCGCTCACCATTGGAACCCAGCCTCTTAGTTCGGATGCGTTTCGCAAGAGAGGCACCTGGTATGATCGACGAGGGATATTCCAAGGTCCTTTATCTCCTTGCCAAGTCTCCGGAATATGGCTCCGTCACTAATGCCACGCAGTGGAAAAACTCGATGTATAAGGTTTCGCGGCATGATGGCGACTTGGTTATCCTGTCGCGAAAATATGTGGATGAACTACAGAATATTCCTACTGAGCGACTAAGTTCGATTAAGGGGTTAATTAAGGTAAGGAGTGGCTATTTATCGTTCTTCAAGGCGAACCCCACTGATGATCGGATTTCTTTCCCGCTCAGAACTTCGGCGGTCGGTACAGTGGCATTGAACTCCTTGCCGAAAGTGATATTGGAACACGAGCTATCCAGGTATGAATAATGGACTGGAGGTCTGAGAGCACATCATTGACTCTTGACGAAGACAAAAATCACGCCAAATTTGACCAAGCTATCAGACGATATGAGAGATGAGCTTGAATACTCGCTGCAGAACGACCTTCCAGGCTGTAAAGGTTAGTTATATGGCTCTTCTCATTTCGCAAATTACCGCTCCTAGCTCTGACCAACAAATGGCTTTAGCGTGGACTTCAGTCCCAATTCAGCCCATTCTCTTGAAAATGGTCGGACGGATGACAAACCGTGTCTTTATTGGACTGCCACTCTGTCGCGATCAAAAGTGGCTCGACACAGTTTTTGAGCATGCGCACAATGGTAATCGTTCCTCTCAGTCGCAATAACTACCAGCCGTCTTAGCTGAAAGAGAAGCTATTGACATGTCAGGCAGTGACGATGACGCAAATGGCTACGAGGGCCGTCCCTCCAGCTATTCGACCATTCCTAAACCTCGTGCTTCGGTTTTCGTGGAAGTATAAGGCATCTATTCGCAGTGGCAAGAAAATCCTGGCCCCTGAAGTCCAACACCGGCGACACCTCGCGGAGATCGATCCCGATTATGTCAAGCCGAATGACTTGTTGCAGGCAATGATGGACATGTCCACTCCAGGCGGCAAAGATAGTCAACCCGAAAACCTAGCCCATCGACAACTCGTGATAACCTTAGTTGCTGGCCATAGTACCGCCGCGGCTGGTTCCCATGCACTTTTTGACCTTGTTGCCAAGCCTCAGTATGTCGATGAGCTGCGCGGCGAGGTCATTCAGGTGCTGCAAGAGGACGGAGGGTGCTGGGGGAAGCAGTCGCTGAGCAAGTTACGCAAGATGGATAGTTTCCTTAGAGAGTCCGTACCTCCCCAGTACATTCCATACGTCGCACCTCTCCATGTTTCATCTTAGCTGACGATTGCATGTAGATCTCAAAGATGGAACCCACCCAGCCTCCGTAAGACTAAGAAGCCCACAAGTCAAGACCTGTAAGCCAAGATTCTAACACCAAGCGCAACGAAGTGGGATTCCACCGCATCGTCGAAGACCGCGCCGGCATAACCCTCCACGATGGCGTCCACCTGCCCTACGGCACGCACCTCTGCGTTGCCCCGGACTCCATCTCACGCGACCGCGACGTGATCCCCAATCCCGACGTCTTCGACGGGCTGCGGTACTACGAGCAGCGCCGGCAGAACCCCGGAGAGTCCATGAAGCACCAGCACGCCACCGCCGATAAGAACCACCTGCACTTTGGGTACGGCACTTGGTCATGCCCAGGCCGCTTCCTGGCGTCGGACGAGCTCAAGATAATTCTCGCGACTCTGCTGCTGCGGTACGAGTTCAGGTATGCAGAAGGAAGCTCAAGGCCCACAAACAGGAACGTTGACGAGTTTCCGTACGTCGACACCGAGACGCCGTTACTGATGAGGCGTCGCGAGGACGGTGAAGGAAATGCTGCACTGTAGATAACATTTTGCGCTGTGGTCTCTTAACTCTGAGTATTATTTAGTAACCATGCGGGTACGAAGGCATATTATTATATCCGTTCCACACCACCTTAGTGCACGCACTCCGGGATAGAGTGGGGAGAGAGAGGCAATGGGGTTGGTTGTAGAGGACAGGGAAAAGGGAGCAGTATCTCCTTATTTCAGACATTTTGGGAAGAAGTGGGAACTACAGCCACACAGCGGTCATGCAACTCAGATAATGACAATGTTATGCCAGAAAGACAACCGATGGAACCGGAATGTTACTGTGGCCCCCCTCGCCGACCAGGCCACGTAGAAGAACGGAATTAGGGTTAGGGTTAGGGTTATTACGCCGGCATCTTAACCTCGTGATCTCGTGCTAACCAACTCGGTTTCCCTTAAATAGCAGTGGTCAGGTGTCGCAGGCCAGGCATGATCTAAGTGAGCCATAACGAGCCACATAATAACAACACTTAGTAATCAGGCTATATGCTTTGCAAGGTTAATATAGGTTCAAGCCTTATTTTCCAGGCCGAGCTAAATATACAAAAAATTATTATACATATAATCCATACGATAGATACTATACCTAATATCTTTAAATACGATAATTAATTAATGGTTTTTACGGTTAAGATAAATTATATACCTTTATCCCATAAAATCTTACTTTAAAGTAGAACCTAACTTTAAAGCAGATTATTCGGCCCCCGTAAGCACGTAATTTCTCGACTGATGTCGGCTTGGAAGGCTCATATACGTAGTTGCCGATAAGCTTCGATTCTCATAAACCTTATGCCAGCCACGGTTCCGCAGGCTGTATGCTTTAATTATAATTTATAAAATAAAATATTATTATTTCGAATTAAAGTATCGGATCTTTACTTAGCTTTTAAATTATATACCTTTTTTATATAAGCCCTTTTAAAATACATATAAGCTTTTAATAATAATAATAATAATAATAAGAATAATAATAATAATAATAATAATAATAATAATAATAATAATAATAATTAAAGTATTTCGTATAAATTATTTTTTTCGATTTACGATATTTCGAGACGTCGAAAATACGTATTATCTTTAATCTGAAAAAAAAATACGGGAAAGGTTTTATTACATTATAAAAATATAACTTCAACCTCAGCTTGCGACAGGACAGCTGGTTCGAATCCAGCTTAGGATAACGTATTCTGGGCTGCCAACCCAATGCACGGACCATTCGGAGCTCCTGCTCCTGTTATAGCGGCGCCAATTGGAGTGGTTAGGGGCGTTAGAGCTTGGCGGGGCTCTGGAACCAATCAAAACTATCGTATACGTAATTGAATTTGTTACCGTAGCTATGACCCCTATACAGTTTTTCATCCGGCCCGCCTTGGGTACGGTTTTTGTAGTGTGTCCTCCGGTCGGGTCGTGTTATTAATCATATATATATATATATATATTTGGACGCGTCGCGTGTTTAGACGACGACGGTGCCTATATGTTACCTTATCAAGATCAGGCCTTATTTTTAAGGTTAGGGCTGCACCTGCGGCGTAGCCGTAACGCGCGCTTTTAATTAAGAAGTAGCTATAAGGATTAAATATATTAATTAAACTTTTAAAAAAAAAGCTTTATAAAAATAGTAAAACCTTAAAAATAAGACCTAATATTAAGATATAATTTTCGGATTCGTCTTAAGCAGTTTAATATAAATTTTTATACCTAATTCTTTTTATATTTTACAATTATTCTATTTATAATAACATATAAGGTTTTATTTAAGGCAATTCTTTTCCTCCGGCTAGCTTTCTTACGTTATGATAACGTCGATATTATTTTGTATGGTTATGGTATGTAAGTATCTGTATTATTTCTGGTCCCTAAGATCGCTTCCGGTTTAGGTATAAAAATTAAATCCTTACTTATATATACGCGTAATTCGTTATTAGATATACTTTTATTATTTGTCGTATCGTAACTAGTAAATTCTATTGCAATAAATAACGTATAACTTCCCGTATCGGTCGGGCGTTTCTGGGTCTACAGTTTCGTCCTAATTTTAATATTTATTAGTTCATTTATTTAACTTTTATTATTTTTATAATTATTGATTTTTTTACTGTACGTAGGATATCAGCTTTTCCGGCATTAACTTCCTCCATCCGTTATGTTTTTATAGCTACTAAATAACTATTAGGCCGGATATAATAATACGTTATCACGTAATTACGGCTTGAAAAAGTGCTATGGTTTTTTATAAACCTTTTTTAATATTTAAAGGTAAATTAATTTTGCTTTTTTTTAATTGTATCGAAAGTAACGGCCTTATTATTTTTATCTTTTAACTATTTCTTAGCTACCCTGGTTTAATTATTAAGTTATTATTTTTTAAAAGCCTTATATTAATTTTTAACTTGACCTATCTTATCGTAATTATAATACTTAATTTAGTTTTAATTTCTTTCTTACGTAACTGTTAATTCTATAAGTTATAAATATATACCGTAAAACGTAATATTTTTTCGTAAGGTATTAAGGTAAGTAAAGTATTTAATCTTACTGTTATATTTCACGTTTTTAATCCTTTACGCGTATTATCGGTCGTTAATTTTAATTTTAATTACTATATAATCGGTTAAAAACTTTAATAGGTTTTTTTAAAGTTCCCTTTATATTTTTGAAACCCTTAAAAAATGTAGTTATTAAGGCTTTTTATCCTTAATTTATTTTCGAAATCAATTAAATAAACATAATACCGTAATTAAACCCAAGCTTTCTTTAAATTACATTCTTAAATTATATTATCGTCTTTATTTCGTTATTTATTATACCGAAAACTTCTTATAATATACTTTCGAATTTTCGTAATTATTATATATTATTAGTACTTGATGTAATCGCACTTTTAATCAAAATATAATATGTTTTCTTAAGGTTAGTTCGAAAAACCTAATTACGTTTCTTTAAGGTAATGAATTATAAATTTGATTTTTAACATAAAAGTTATATATTAAACAAGGAAGTAATTTAACCAATTTTGATATTAAGTAATAAATAATAAATAACTTCATAAAAACCTTATTTAACGATTCGGATTTAGGTAACTTTAATACCTTTCCAGGTTTTCTAATAAGTATTAATTAATTAAACCGATTTTTTCCCGAAAACGTTATAACCGTAAATTTTTTTTTCATAAATTATTTTAAGTAAAATAAGAAGGTTAAAGTTATCTTTTTTAAATTAAGTAATATATCCGTTTATTATATTCTTTTCTTTAACCAGGTTTAATACTTATAAACCTTTTTTATTGTTTAAATTTATAATATCGGCCGGAATTATATAAATAGTGTTAATAAATTACTTATTAATAAATATAATATCGGAAATATTATTTAAAATCTGATAATATTATAAATAAAAACCTTTAATATATAACAGTTAATTAATTTATTTCTTTATTAAATTTAAACCATACTGTTTATACTAATAATAATATTATAAATATTTAAAAAGAAATTAAATGTATAATTATATTTAATAATAATAAGTATTAAAGGTAATTAAAGCAATTAAATTATATTATAAATTAGTATTATTTATATAATAAAAAATGACGAATATATACTTTTTTTCTTAATTTTTAAAATCGAACGTAATTAAATTGTAACGGCTGACTAGCTTAACCAACTATTAAAACCTTAATCGTACGGTTTATGTTAGCAGTAATGCTATGGGAATCTAAGTAATAAACTGGAGGTATAATTACGTCTGGTAATAATAGATGTTAAAGGTAATCTGGGTAATTAAGTTATATTACAAATTAATATTATCTAAATTATAGGAAATATAACGAACGTATATATGCTACTTTTTCGCTCGACCGGCTCGACCTAATTTTATCCTTCCGTTAGTAATTAAGTCCCTTCGAATTTATCGAGCCATTTCGAATTATTATCCGATTCGATTGGTTTAACCTGCCAAGTTTTCTCTGGTCCAATTAAGCGTTTTAAGCTTATCGAGCCCATTACGTAACCTTGGAAGCCCGGGGGCCCATATCGGAGGCTTATTTTATAACTTCCGACGGTTTGCTATTAAACCAAAACCTTTAGTTATAACATAATTTCCTTTTTCTAGAATTTTTACCCTTAAAGATCGATTTATTTATCGCATTTATTTAGTAAATAATTTCTTTTTTAAATTCACTTTTTTTTTCTAACCGTTATATTAGGCCGTATCGAAAAATAAAAATTTTGGAAGCGTATTAACGTTTTAATCTTTTCTAAAGAAATCGATACTTTTAGTTTTAATATATGCGTATTTTTTTATTCGCGATATAAACTTAAAAAAAGTTTTTTAAAATTTATTTTAATTTCAAATAATATATTCGTTTTTTCGAATATAATGGTTGTTGTAACTTATTTAAACTTTCCGAAATTAAATATAACTGATTAATTACGGAAAAAAACTATTTCGAATTTTAAAAATGTTACGTTTAAAAAATTATTTTCCGTTTAATAATACTTTAATAAATTATAATAATATTTTAATAAGTTATTTAATCGTTTAGCCCGTTTACGTACTTAAAAAAAATTGCATAAACGTAAGATCGAAATACTACGTAAAAATATCGAAAGCGCGGAAGCGATAAAAAATTCGAACGTTTAAAAAAATTAAACGGAAGTTAAAGGCCGAAATAATTTCGGTTTTCCGTATTACGAATATGGTCGATTAATCCGATTTGGATAACGTAAATTAAAACTTTTTTTACCTTAACGCGTCCGGTATTATTAATAAAAGTTTTTAGTAAGCGTTAAATTTTCGTAAGATTTTTTATAAGTTTTTATATATTTTTTAACTTTAGGTAATTTTTTTACTTAACCAAATATTACTTTTTGCCGTTTTGTTTCTGGTATTAAGGATTTTTTTAAATTTTTATATTAGTACGTTTTTTATTACCTCCTTTTTTATTCCGTAATAACTTAATTTATATCCGCTGTTAACTTTAATAAGGAAATATAGAAAACGGGGTAAAATTTAATTTTAAGGGGTAATTTTAATTAATAATTCTGTTTTAAATTCTTTTTACCACTTGATATGGTCCGATATACTTAAAATCGAATTTCTATTAAATTATTTAATTTAGATGTTTTTAATAATTAAATAAATTATTTTCCCTTTTTAAAAAGTTAATTTTTTTAAGTTTTTCTGGTTATAATATTTTTATATTTAGGTATTAACGAATTCGAATTTTGTTTTTATTTTTGCATATAATTATTTAAGTTATTTTAACATAAGGATTATTTTAACGTTAATTAGTTTTTTTTTTTATAAATTTCGGTAAACATTTAACGTGAAACCGAAATTAATGTTAGTTAATATTATTTTCATATTTTCGTAATAATATATGTTATAAATAAATTTAATTATTAATAATATTTTGCCCTATTTATTTATATATAATTAATATAATACCGGAAGTAAGTTTTAAATATTTAATTTATTCTTTTTATTTAATTATCCGTTTATGGTTTAAAGGCGCTTAAAAGCTTCTGGTTTAGGTTTAATTATATTATAAGGCTTTACCAAAATTTTAAAACAAATATAATATTTTTATCCGATACGATTTTTATTAAAAATCCGTATACGTTAATACAGTATTTAAAAAAATTATACGTTAATTATTTTATATTTATATTTTTATTAAATAATAAGAAATATACAAATATTATAAATCAGTTTACCATTATAAAAATATTATTATAATATATACCTATTTTTAAATCTTTTAATTCATATAATTTTGTAATAAATTTCAAAATAGTTAAATCTTACGGTTCTTTTATAATTAATAAGAATTATAAATTTCCGTATAGTTTATAGCGTCGTATCTTAATTTTGTTATATAAATCGTATTTTCGTAAAACCTTTTTAATTATTATTTTTATTTTCCGCAAATAATATATACGTTATAATCGTTTTAAGGTTTTATAAAATTTAAAATATCCGTATAATTAATTTTCGTATATTTTAGATTTTAACTTTTCTAAATATTCCTTTAATATTTAAATTTTATCGGTTTTTTTTTTCTTTAATAATTAATCGTTATATTATTAAATTTTCTGGTACAAGTTAAGTATTATCTTTTAATTATTATAATTTATCTTCATTTTATATATTCTTTTTTTATTAAATCGAATATTTAATATACAACTTTACAACTTTTTTTTCTAAATTTGGTTGTTTATTTAAAGTATTTATTCTGTTATTTCCTAACCCTTTTGTATAAATAATAACGAAATTAAATTCCGAAAGATATTTTATATTACAGAATTATTATCCTATTAACTTTCGGGTAATCGTAGACGGGGTAAAATTCTTATAATTTATATACATTTTTACCTGATATAAATTTCTTTTAAGTTAATATTTAAATTCTTTAAAAGCGTTAATAATAACTATAATCTTTTTATTTAAAATAATTTAATTTAATTCAGTTCTTTTTAATTTATATAAATAAAATGTAATAAGATATAAGTTACCTTAATTATTCCTATATCTAATTATTACATTTAACGTATAATCCGAAATATTAAGTTTTAACTTTACGGAACGGTTTAGATCGTACATAATTAATATTAATTCGTTAGTAATCGTTTTTTTAATCTTTTAAAATGCTTTGTTTGTTTCGGTTATCCATTGGAACTCGATTTTGTTTTTAGTTAAGTTAGATAAGGCTATTGTGATTTTGCTAAAGTTACGAATAAATTTCCAGTAATAATTAACGAATTTAAGGAAAACCTGGATTTCGGTAATTATAATAAGTATTTTTAATTTTTAAATTGTTATTATTTTTTAAAAAATTTATTTTAATATATCTTAAGGTAATAACGTATCCTAAGTACGGTATTTTTTATTTATAGAATTCGTTTTATTCGGCGTTAATTAAAAGGTTAACGTTTTATAAAACTTGAAAAATTTAATAAACGTATTTTTCGTATCTTTCGTTCGAATTTAAGTAAATAAAAATATTATCGAAATAGCAGATAACAAATATATTAAGATATTTACGTAATACGTAATTAACCATCGTTTGGAACGTTACGGATGCGTTAATTAACCCAAACGGCATTATTAAATATTCGTATAACCCGTATTTAGTTTTAAAGGTTATCTTTTATTTATTTTCTTGCTTAATATAAATCAAATTATACCCGTTTTATAAGTTTAAAAATAATAAATCATTTAAATCCGTAAAAGCGATTTTTTATTTCGGTAATTAAGGGTAAAAATATCCTATTTTTAATCGTAATATCGTTTAATTATCCGTAATCGATTATTAATCGTAATTTTCAATTTTTTAATACGGAAAATATGGGATACCTTGCCGGTAATTTTAAGCGTTTAATATATGCTTTACGGAACTTATTTTTGAAATATTTTCGGAACGCGTACAGTTTTTATTAATTTAAGTTATATATAAAATAAATGGTAAGTATTTTGTTATCTTTTAAAATTATTTCGTAATCCTATTTATTATATTCTAGTAATCTTATTTCGATTTATTCCTTAGAAAATCGTTTGTATTTATAATATTATAATAATAAATTAATTATTTCCTCCAGCGTTTAAGTTTAATACTGTAAATCGTTATTTATTTCGAATAACCGTATTTTAATAATAGCAATAACGCGTCGTACATATTTATCTCGCCTTTTTTTTATATATTGCATTTCTTTAAGTAATAAAGTTTTTATTATATCTTTATGCTTATATTTGCCGTTATCGTCGTTAATTAAATAATGATTTCTTTTATATCGCTTTCGTTAATAGTGGGTAAAATAAACTTTACATAACCAGTCCTTTAATCGATTAAAAAGTTATATTATAATTCCGTATGAAGATAATACCGAAATTAATAATTTATTTTCGTCCTTAAATACAGGTTTCGAAATAATTAATCTTACGGTTAACCTATCCGTTATTATAAGTAAATTTAATACCTTTAATATTTTCCACTTTATAAAATTCAGCTTTATCTTTCCATAACAAGCGTAACTCGTTAATTTCCTCCGGTTTAATATAATTCGGATCGGCTGCGTAATCTACCATAACGATATATTATTTCTTTTTAATTCGTATGCTAACTATAATAAAAAAAATCTTTATCCTTTTTATTATCGTACGTAAAGCCTTTTTAAAAAATACATATAAACTCCTTTTACTTTTACCAACCTATAATTCTTTTTAAATAACGTCCATCTTTTAAGTTTATTTTTAACCTCTTAATACGTTCTTAATTTTTTCGGTTAATATTTTTAAATCGTTTTTAACTATTTTTCTTAACGCTATAATTAAGCTTTAAGTTTAAGAATTATACGTAAAATTCCTTTCGTTAGATATATATTAATTTTTTTAGGTAATATTTTTGTTACCATTAAACGTCGTATTATGCTATATTTTTTTCGCGTTTTTAGATTTTCTCCTTTAAGTTTCGCCTTTTGTTAGGTTTCTTAATAAATAACAACTTAAAACGTAAATTATAAATAACTTTTCGTAAAATCTTTATAACGGTCTAGTATATCCATTTTTTTCGTATCTTATAATTATACCATTTATAATAATATATAAGATCTTACTTAAGGTAATCCTTTTCTTTTAGCCAGCTTTTTTTCGCTATAAGAATATTAATAATATCTTATATAGTTATGGTACGTAAATATTAATACGACCTTTAGTTCTTAACGTCCTTCTTAATTTATTTTTCGAAATTAAACCCTTACTGGTATATATGCGTAATTCGTTACTGGATATATTTTTATTATTCTTGGTATCGGGGGTAATAAGCTTTTATATAATAAATAACGTATAATTTCCCATATCGGTCGTGTTTTCCTAGATATAGGGCTTCGTTTCAACCTTAGTACTTCTTAATCCACTTATTTAGCTCCTATTATTTTTATCGTTATTATATTTTTTATTACGTACGGGATATTAATTTTTCTGGCGTTAACTTTTTCCACCCTTTATATTCCTGCAGTTATTAAATAACTGTCGGGTTAAACGTAACGGTATATTATCGTATAATTACGGCTTAAAAAAATACCTTAACTTTTCGTAACCTTTTTCGTAGTTTTAAGGGTAAATTAAAATTTTCTTTTTTCTTAATTATACCGAAAATAACGGCCTTTTTATTTCTTAATTATCCCTCCGGTATTATGGTCCATCCGTTACATTATTATTTCCTAAGGGCCTTATATTAATTTCTTACGTAACCTACCTCATCGCAATTATAACACTTAATCTGGCTCCAATCCCTTTTCTGTACTATTTCTAACTCCATAAATCCTAATACTATTTTATAGGTAGTTAAAAAAATATTACGTTTCTTATTTTAATTAATTTATACGAACCTAATTTTAAAAATAATCTATTTTTTCCGCTTTTATCGTCGCTTATATTATCGGTTATTAATTTTTACGCCCTTTATAATATACTTATTTAAGATAAAAAAGCGCGCCATTTTAATAATTTTATCCTTAACGTTATTTTTTAAGCTTTTATAAAATATATCGATTAAGCTATCGTTTATTTCCTTTACTTATTCCGCCTTAACCATAAAACTTTTAAATGTTATTATATATTTAAATGCCGATTTTTTTTACTTTAGGTCGAAAATCTTTTATATTACGTTTTCTTTTTCTTTTAAATTTCTAAAATTAACTTTTAATTTTTTTCGAAATTAATATAATACTAAAAAAGGATTTTAATAACTTACTATTAATCCAATTCTTTATTTTTTAAATAATTCCGTAAGGTAAATTTAAATTAAGTTTAAACGTTTCTTTAAGAAACGCCGTAATTAAAAAAATTTTATCGGCTTTTTTAATAACTTTTTCGAAACAGAAATAAATACATACCTAGGTAAGGAAATTTTATACGTTACCTTTTCCGTTATAAGGCTTAAATATTTTAGGTTTAATTTTAGTTTCGTTAATCCGGATAGTATTAATTTAAACCTTAAAACGTTAAATAACCTTTTCGAACTTTTTAATCGTATTTTTATATTATTATATAATAAATTCTTAAATATGCGATATATTAATAATATAATATATTATTTAAAATTTAATTATATTATTAAATAAAATTTTATAACGTATAACTGTTAATTAATTTAATTAATTATTAAACTTTAATTATACGGTTTATATTAATAGTAATATTATAAAAACTTAAATACTAAATTAAAAATATAATTATATTTAATAATAATAAATATTAAAAATAATTTAAATAATTAAGTTATATTATAAACTTGTCTTATTTAAATTATAGGAAACATAACGAATGTATATATGTTACTTTTTGGCTCGACCGGCTCGACCTGGCTCTATCCTTCCGTTGGTGGTCAAATCCCTTCAAGTTCATCGAGCCATCTCGAATTATTATCCGATTCGACTGGCTCGACCTGCCAAGTTCCCTCTGGTCCAATCAAACGTCCTAAGCTTATCGAGCCCATCACGTGACCCTGGGAGCCCGGGGGCCCACATCGGAGGCTTGTCCCATAACCTCCGACCGTCTGCCACTGAGCCAAGTCCTCTGGTCATAACATAAATAAACCGTATTCGATTATTTATTATTTGGTCGAAGGTAATCCAACCGATTCCGTTCGATTACTGCTAGTTACGTAATCTTAAGGCAACGATCGGGATTTGTATAGCTGTAACTCCGACCGTTTGGGGTAGCCAAGGTTAGCTGGGTTATAACAGTAAACGTATAATAATATATATTACGTACGTTAAACGTTTAAGGAAATAACTTTAAAGTTTTTTTATAATAATAATTTATTTCGTTAATAAGGAATTTTTTAATTACCTTATATTAAATGCGATATCGTTCGGTTATACGTAAATTAATATCGAATAAGATCGAAAATCTTTTATTAATATAATCGTTTTCGGAAATTAAAGTTAACAAGTTATATTTTATAACATAATAAACGTTTTCCTTATTTCGTTTTAAAATTAAGGATAATAAGCGTTTTCATTGCCTTAAAGTATCGTAAATCGAAAAATTTATCCATATGGAAGGCTTTAATTATTATTATTATGTTGCTGTCGAAAATCTATACCAGGGAGTATGAGTGTAGGGACTTTTTTTTGCGGTGTAAGCCAGACGAAATGTACAACAACTTCGGGTGGCCCACCGCTTCCAACTCCACTGGCCCACTGCTAATTGGATATTCAAGTAGTTAGTTAACTAGCTGTTCTGGATTTCTGGCTCATTTTTGGCGAGAGATCGACGCGCTTGACGGCCTCGATCACCAACTTCTCCATTGATATAATTAAGCGACTGGAAAATGTGGATCATGTGTGCTACGTTGAGCACCGCGTCAAGCACTGAGTCCTCAAATCGAATGACAAATTCCATACTGGTTGCCAATCACTCCGGATATGCACCTGTAGCTCCAGATCTGTATGTTTCGCACTGGTCATGTATGTCTTAGAACTGGATGTGGTCGTATACAGCGCAAGAGTACCACTGGATATGCAGATGTACCGAGTACGTGTGGGCGACTGCTCTGGACCCGGAACTCGCTTGCGCAGTGCGTTGGTAAACGCAATGTTCCGGTGGCTCGCGCTGCAAGCCACCTGGTCTAAGAGTCGGTTATTTACAAGGCAGCACCAGTTGATGAATCTGCCTCCTTCATGCTTCCTCAACCATCCTTACTCAACTCACATCACACCGCAATGGCTACTGAGGTCATGAGAGCCATAGAACAGGACAGCAAGTCCACTGCGGTGGACTTGGACTACTGGACCCATCACTGCGTCCCTGTTCTTAGCTCGCTCCTGAGGTCTTCTGGATCCTACTCTCCCGCAGACCAGGCCACTCACCTACGTGTCCTGTCTGACCATGTCCTCCCGAACCTTGGTCCGCGTCCATCCATGGCTCATACCAGATCTTTGTTGACACAGAGTGGCTCCCCTTTCCAGCCCAGCATTAACCTCAGCTCCTGCGAGCCTCAAGTACGCTATTGCTGGGAGCTTCTAGGTGTTCACGGCGGCAGCGAGAGCGACCCGTCAGCTGTAGAGGCAGCGCGAGAGATACTGTCTTCTCTCTCCAAGGCCTTTGGCTTCTGCTCTCGATGGAGCGACATCTTCCTATCAGCCTTCGCTCCAACGCCCGAAGAGGCGAAAGACGTCCAGGTCAAGCTTCCGGAATGGCTAAGGAGCTTCACGTCGGCGGATGCAGAAGTGACTCCCATAAAGCGACTCCCTTTCGTCTTCGTTGCCTTTGACCTGAATGGTCCCAAGACGTCCATCAAGGCATACTTCAATCCCAAGGCCAAAGAAATCGCGACTGGGATGCCATCGACCGAGATGATTTGGGATATCCTTCGCAATCTGGAGCCCTCACTCGACGTGGCATCAATCGACGCCCTCGCGCAGTAAGTCCAATGCTTTAAACAGCCATAGCCCATTGCTTCCGTTTACACCTTTCCTCAATCATCACAGATCATTGCTCACCGTCCCCTCTGGAACAGGTTCCTCGACGAACGCCCAGTACCCTCTGCAATTGAGCTGGTGGGAATAGATTGCGTCGACGAAGCCAGTCTATCGGACGCCCGAGTCAAAGTCTACGTCCATGTCAGGAGTAACTCCTTCAACACGGTGCGCGATTACGTGACCCTAGGTGGTCGTCTGCAGGATAAGACCACATTGAAGGGCTTGGCCATCTTGCGGGACATTTGGCACCTGCTGCTCCAAGAGCCTGAAGGCATTGTTGACGACGACTACAACCGACCATTAAACGACAGCTCTATATTCTGCCAGATGTTGTATTTCAGCATCGAGATGAGGCCTGGCAGGGAGTTTCCCGAGGTTAAGACTTACTTGCCGACTTGGAACTATGTACGGAGCGATAAGGCGACCGTGCAGAACTACGAGGAGGTGTTCCGTAAATGCGGCTACGAATGGGGGCAGGAGGGGAGATACAGAAAGGTCTTCGAGAGTTCATTGTACGTATTACCCCTAGTTTGCGCCCCCGGCCTTGCATCCTCCCCTACTGTAACCCTAGAAGACACACACACACAAGTTCACTAACCGTTAATCCTTCAGTGGGCCGGCGAATCACGACCGCCAGACGCCTGTCCATTGTGACGCGTCTTTCCTATTCTCCGAGAAGACTGGTATATACCAGACGTTATACTTTAGCCCGCCGCTCGGAACAGAAGAACAGGCGAGGCTTGGAGCAATGAGCTAGTTGCATCTCGAGTAGCAAACTTTCAGAGCTTTATATGATTAGTTACGCGTATATAGTGTAATTGTCATAGTGTTGCGAATGAAGCAGATCTTGCGACCTGTTGGAACTTAGGCTATCAAGGTCAAGGATCAAGAACAGCCTCACTTATAGCCTCACTTATAAGCCTTACCAACAGCCTCACTTTCTAGGCTGCAACCTCATTTAACACGGGTACATATCAATGAGCAAAGTGGACACTACGGAAATGCGCTTTAGGCTGCTTTATCAGAAGGATATAAGGGGGGTTGTCCGGCTGCTTCTTCTTCTTCTTCTATTATTTAACGCCGAGGGGAGTATATACTCCCGGCCTCCCGAGGGGCATGGGGCGTGCAATACACTTGACCATCTATGTCTAATCTACATAGATCGACATCGAATATCTTACATATCAAGCCCATTGGCAACTGGTGTTTGTCCCGTTGTACCCGAACTCCGTAAGGTTGAGCGCGTATCCAATTTTGGTTATTCTGGGCTGTCGGGCTTGTCGTAGCAGGTATTAATGTTCAGTACGATATTAGGAAAGGAGAAAGAGAGGGAATGTGTGTTCGTCCAGTCCCGTGTAGTTCCGGCTCGACTGTGCCGGGGCTAGCGGGGGGCCTCGGTGGCCCAACTGTAAGGTCGAGTGTGATCACTGCGGACTCTGGGCTATGTCTAGCTGCTCCGTGTGTTTCGGCATATCTTGTCGTAGAATTCGGTGAGCTTGAGGAATTGTTCGAAGTGCTTAGGCATGGCCACGAGTTGCTCCCAGTTAGTCTTAAGGTCCTGGTTGTAGTCGTCTTTGCTGAGGCGTGGCCACTGTGCCCTGAGGCGTCTCGTCCTCCGGCAAAAGACGAGATGGTTTGGTGTCTTGTATCTGCCGCACGAGCATGGTGTGTGGTCTGTGTGATTCATCCTTCTGTGATATCGATCGAAATCGCCGTGCCCGGAGTGTGCCGCGAGGAGCCTGTGGAGGATTTTCCTCGTGAGGTCTAATTCGGGTGGGCATTTGAGTGTTGCTATGTCTAGCTCCAGCTGTTGGTACCTCTTGTGGCTGGATAAGGCTTCTCTCCACCAGTCCTGGAAATCCTGTTTCTTCATCCTTTCGAGCAGCCTCCTTGCACCAGCGTAGGTAGCTTTGTTCGGCTCAGTTGTTGGCATCTTGACGCCTTCCTTCGCGAGGCGGTCTGCTTCCTCGTTGCCTTCAATACCTTCGTGCCCCGGCACCCACTTGACGTCGACTGCGGCCAGCGTCATCCGGTCCTGGAATTCGATGAACGCGTCTTGCGAGCTGATGGGGATGTTTCCAGTAAGGCCGCTGATGACAGAGGTGTTGTCGACACAGACGTGGATGCGGGCTGCGGCGTGTATCCGCATGGTTGCTCGGAGTCCGTGTCTTGCTCCTTCTACCTCGGCGTCAAAGACCTCTGCTATTCCTAGCCGGCCCTTGTCTTGGGCGATCTTCCGTTTGTTGCGGTAGGCTGCGTAGCCCCAGCCGGCCGCATCTTGTTCGTCTTTTGATCCATCTGAGAAGACAGTGAGATGTGGTTCTGGAAGGGATTTCTGCCATTGTTCACAAATGGCCATCAGAGGTCTAAAATTTATCCTCCCTATATATTTGACGCTTCTTTCAATGAATCCATAATTCTATTTAGAGCTTGTTCTGTTGGATTTGGGCATGGAAATTTTGGGCTTAGATACGTCCCCTGGAGAGACTCAGTTTTGAGCTCAAGATTGGAACTGTGCTGCCCAGATCATGTTAGTATAAGTGGGTTGAAATGGCTGGAGCGCTCTGACATATCGGAGGTCGAAAATGAAGGCTTCACTACATATATCTCTCTCTGTGTTAAACTTGCGGATGTTGTCATTTTGTGTCGCAGAATAGAGGTCACTTGCTTAGTCACAAAGCCCCGGGGAAATGCATACGCCCCATAACAACGCTGTTATGGGGCTCCCAGAACATATATAAAGCTTCCTAGCCACCACTTTCTAAATTCCGAATTATCCGTAACAATTTACACTTTTCACGCTTTATATAACCTTTTCCCACGATCAGCCTAACTGTAATAATTAAAAACCCGATACTTTAATTGCGCAAAATAATTACGGTTAAATTAATCGTAAATTTATTTATTTACGGATTATAAACATATAAAATATTATCGACATCCTTATAACAGAAAGAAGCTAGCCAGAGTGAAGGAGTTACCCCGAACAAAATCTTATATACTATTACGAATAATATAACCACAAAACGCAAAAAAATGGGTATACTAGAGCGTTATAAAGGCCTTACGAGAGGTTATTTACAACTTACGCGTTAAATCATTATTTACCAGAAAATTTAATAAACGACGGAATTTAAAAGAAAAAGTTTAAAACCGCGAAATAGATATAACGTAATATAACGCCTAATACTAACAAAAATACTACCGACAAAATCGATATATACCGGACGAAAGGAATTTTACGTATACTTCCTTAAACTAAAAGCTTTATTAGGACGATAAGAAATATAATTAAAAAGATTTTAAAGAATTAGATAAAGAAACCAGGAACGTATTAAAAGGTTAAAAATAGGCCTAAAAAATAAACGCTATTTATAAGAAAATTATAAGCTGGCAAGAATAAAGGAAATTAATATATACCATTTAGAAAAAGTTTGTATATAATAGTAAAAGAGATAGAACTGCTTTTTATCAGAATTAAAACACGAATTAGTAAAAAATAATATACCGTTATAGTAAATTAAAAAACCGACCAAAATTAAATCAGACCGGAAATAGTTAATAAATTACGTTTATTATGGAAAAATAAAACCGAACCTAACGAAATTAAAAATATAAAAGGTACTAAATTTATTTATAGTAACGGATAAGTTAACTGTAAAATTAATTATTTCGAAATTTATATAAGATGGCACCCCCATTAACGCTCCACCCCATCAACGCTCCACCCCATCAACGCTCCACCCATTTCTGAAGCCGCCACCACCACAACCCTTCAATACAAATAATAATATCTCAACAACCACTTAATCAATTAACTCCATACTAATTAATACGTACAACTATGCAATAAAAATTATTGTCGTTATCTTTTTCGCTTTCAGATAATTCGTCTTACTATTAATTTTGCCGAATAATAATAAAAAGTCCCTTCGTAAAAACTTAAAGCCCTACCTTTACTTTCCTAACCGATATCATTTTTACGAACCTTTTATTTAATTCGGGCTATATCTTCTTATACGTTTTCAATTTCGCTTTTTTAAAGGCTGCAATTAATTAATTATTATAAACTTCGACGGCAGAAAGTTTATTAATTTTTTCGTTAAAAGCCTTATTAAACTTACGGAATAAAAACCATACGGAAGGATTTCCGAACGTTAAATCAACTTTTACTACGAATTTTTTAATCCGGGCTAAAACCCCCAAAAATCTAAACGTTATAATACCTAAAATAACGATTTAAAAAAAGAATTGAAACGTTTTAAGGTAAAAATTAATTATATAGTAAATATATCCGCCTTTTCCGCCCATCTTTAACGTACTTTTTATTTAATATTTTCACCTTATTAATAAAACGTAACCTTATTATTTCCTAATCCTTTATAATATATTTCGAAATTGTTATAATCTCGTTTTACGTTTTCGAAAACACCTAAAGGAAATTAACTTTATTTGTAAGTTCGGAAACCCGCCCGTAATAATGCTGACAGAACTAATAACGAAACTTTTACTTTAAAGTAACAAATATACTTACGTTAAAAAATAAAAAAATATAAAAAAGGTACGTAAATAAAAAATTATTATAAATTTTATTTTAAAAGCATATTTTTATAAAACTTTCAGTAATATAACTATTATAACCGTCGATAACTAAAAGTTTTTATTCGTTATGGTCCTCGGGCTTAATATTAAAAATAAAAATTTCGTAAAATCATTTTAAGCTAATTTCGGTATTCGTTTAGCCGTTTTTTAAAATAGTAAACTACCAACTTTCGTATACTTTATTATCAAAATCGGGAAATTATTATTATTATACGTTAACGTTATTAAAAATTATTAATAATAATAATAAATATCCTTTAACGTTAACATATACGATTATAATAATCCATATCCTTTTAAATATATCCTTTAAGTAAATATATTTCCTAAAAACTTTACAGAAAACGAAAAAATTTTCCTTTATACCTTCCATTATTCCGATCTCGTTTACGTTATATTTATTCCGCTACTTAATAACCTTAACCTCCGATAAAACGAAACGATCGAATAAAACGTTAATCGAAGCAAAAAAAGTATTACGTAAACGCTTATAATCGATCGTCCTATTCTTAAAAATCTTAATTTCAAAATAACGGCGCAAAAATTAAATTACCTAACCTTTTCTTAAACGTTAAAAATTACCGTTATTAATTAAGATACGTTATACGTATAAACGAAATTAAAAATAAGATAATATATAACCTAATTAACCTTATACGATAACTTAATTAACTAAAACTGTTTCCTAAATTCGTAATAACTTTTAATAACTTTTATTTAACTTTTCTTTCGTCGGAACGCCTTAAATACGGCGCGATATATATCGTTTATCGACCTATTTAATTTTAAAGGTTAAACGTAAAAGCCTTTTATGCGTTACCTTTTTAATCGCTTACGCCGTACGGAATTAAACTGAAAGTTACATATCGTTCGAAAGCGTAAATTTTAATAAATAAGAAAATAATTTTTTCATTTTTTTAAAACGTTATTAAGATGCTTTTTATAGGAAAAGGAATTAGTAAGTAAATCGTCGCGTAACGCGGTTGTAAAATGACGCGTTGATGGGGTGAAGGGTTAATGGGGGTGCCATCTTATAAGGACGGAAATAAACTATTAATTTCGATATTATTTTAATACGGAATTATAAGATAATTTTCAGCAGAAAATGGTTATATTAATATAACCCTTTAATTAATTAAAAAACTAGTTAAGTAGGATATATTTTACCTTTTAATAATAAAAACGATTTAGAAAAAAGATTTATTATTTAATTAACGACGAGGACGGTAGATATAAGCAGAAGGATACGATAGAAACCTTATTACTTTAAGGAACGTAATATATGTAATAAAAAGGGTAAGATAAATATATATAACGCATTATTATTATTATTAAAATACGGTTATACGAAATAAACGACAATTTAAAATATTAGCCATTAAAGCCAGAAGAAGTAACTGAAGTATTATTATAATATTATAAACAGGAATAACTTTTTAAGGAATAAGTCGTAATAGAATTACGAAATAACTTTTAAAAAAGATAAAATAGTTAGCTTTTAATCTATATATCACTTAAATTAACGAAATTATATACGTTACAAAAATACTTCGAGAATAAATTAAAAAAAAGATATATTAAACGTCTTAAATTACTGGTAGAATATTATATATTTCTCGTGCCAAAAGAAAGTTATTACAGTTAATAATCTATTACAGATAACTAAACGATATTAGGGTTAAAAGTTGTATATTTTTATCTTTAATTATTAAAATAAAAAATCGCGTTTATGGAACTAAATGATTTATTATCTTAAACCTACAAAACGCATATAATTTAATTCGTATTAAACTAGAAGATAGGTAAAAAATAACCTTTAAAATTAAATACGGTTTATATCAGTATCTAATGATACCTTTTCGACTTATTAATATACTCGTAACGTTTTAAAACATAATTAATTACGTATTACGCGAATATCTTAATATTCTTTTTTATTATTGCGATAACATTTTTATTTACTTTAAATCGGAAAAAAGAATAAAAAGAATACGTTTATAAGATCTTTTAGGTTTTATAAAACGTTAATCTTTTAATTCACGTTCAAAAAAATAAGTTACAAAAGTAAAAAATACCGTACTTAAGATATATTATTGTTTCCGGATATATCAAAAGAGACCTTAAAAATATAATAAGAGTTTAGGAATAGAAAATATTTATTATAATTAGCGAAGTTCAGGTTTTCCTTAGATTCGCTAATTATTACCAAAAGTTCGATAGTACTTTTAGCAAAATTATAATATCCTTATTTAATCTGATTAAGAAAAAGGTTAAGTTTTAATAGATAGCTGAAATAAAAAAAGGGTTTTTAAAAGATTAAAGATATAATTACCAGGGAGCTGGTTGTAACGAACCTGTTATATATCCACCTGGAGGTATAAGCAGTATCCGAAATAGGGGTTTTTAAATTGCAAGTAATAATAGCATAATAAATAAGTGTAACGAACCTGTTATATATTTATCTGAAGGTATGAGTAGTATCCGAAATGGGGGTTCTTGATTTGTAAGTAATAATAGCATAATAAATGGGGTGTTCGTTAAAGAAATTTATGGACTTTTCCCTTAATTAAAGAACGGTATAGTTGCTTTTGGTTAAAAGCTTAAATTGATAGTTAAAAAGCGAAAATTAAATAGGTACTATTTATATAGGAAACCGATCGTTATATATCCGTTCTGGATTTAATAAGTATATTTTGGATCTGTATGATTTACGTAATTTATGTAATCTGGATTAGATTACTTAGATTATTTAAATTATTTAAATTACTTAAATTTTAGCGCAAGAAAGTTACGTTTTTTTTTGCCCGAGATTTATTCGGTCGGAAACTTTTTAAAAGATTTCCGAAAATAAGTTTTTCCAAAATAAGAACTTTTGTTTTTATATTATAATATTATTTCCTTTTTTTAAGGAT
Organism: Monosporascus sp. MG133; assembly: GCA_004155925.1. NCBI lineage: Eukaryota > Fungi > Ascomycota > Sordariomycetes > Xylariales > Monosporascus > Monosporascus sp. MG133. The sequence continues at coordinate 443,656 of QJNX01000002.1, read as the reverse complement.
TTTTATTTTAAAGATAAGAACCGTAGGTGGCCTTTTTGTTTTATTAGAGGGGTTTTTTTATAACTTTTTAACTGATTTTATTATAATAAGTCGAATTAAAAAAAAGAAAAAAAATTACGATTATACCAAAAAAAATTTCGTATTATCCGTACAAAAAATATTAAAAAGTTTGGGTTAAAAATTAACCTTTAGTCGAATTATATTTATTTTAAAGAAATTAAGTGTTTTTATGTAATAGGTATTTTAAGTTATAGTTATTATATTCGTCGGTAACGCTTAATATATAACGTATTAAAAATAAACTTTCTGTCGAAAATTAGGAAAAAGTATAATCGTTTGCAAAAGGAATAACGCGAAATGGAGGATATTTTAATGGCGTATTAGAAGTTTATTAGGGTATAATAAAAATCGGTTAAACAAAAGATAAAAAAATACGTTAGCCGATTAAAACGTTTTCGTTTTTAGTAGGAGGTTTTGAAAAAAAAAAGCCGTTGCCATTTTGAAAAAAGGATTCGAATAGGATTAATTAGAAAATTAAGAAAGGATGGAAAAAAAATAACGTCGCATAAAGGCAAAATAAGCGTAACTTATTTCTGAAATAAACGTTATAATAAAGGCGTTTATTTCTTTCGGCTGGAACGCCGAAAACCTGGATTTAAGCGGGGGATCGTTATCGTCCGCGATTTTGGCTGCATTAGAGACGGTCGGTTAAAATTTTGTCGATAAAAATTTTTAATTAGGTTTATCGTATTCGTTAGATACTTAAATGGTTTTTATATGTTATCTTTAGGTAGGTAATTTATTCATTTAATTAGGTACTAAATTTTGGTTTTAATTATTTTAAAGTTTAATATTTTTTCGACTTTATATTTATTATCGTCTTTTTCGATTTTAAGGTTTTTTTCGAACGGGACGTTTTTTAGGGCTAATTTTAATAAGGAAATATAGAATATAAGGTATATTTTTATAATTTTGGGTAATAATAATTTATAGTTAGTTTTTAAAATAATTTTTTTAATTTTAAATGGATTAAATTTTTTGAAATTAAACTTATCGTTAGGCCTTTTTATTTTAATTTAAGAAAGGTTTAATATTACGTTTTACTTTTGGCGTAATAAGTAAATTTTGTTTTTTTTCGTTAAAATTAATTCCTTAAATTTTTTTTATTATAATATTAGGTTATTTTTTATTATAGGAATTATAATTTAGTTTAAAATCGGGCTTATACCGTTTTGATTTTTGTTATTATTATTTTTGTTCGTGGAGTTATGGCAGTAATAATTGGTATTTTATATACCGGTTGTTTTGGTCGATGGGTTGCCGTATTGTATCCGTATATTATTACATATGGTAATATATTTATATTTTTATTAATAAACGTATTATAAGTTATTTACGTAAGCGGTAAAAGTTTAATTTAATTATTTTGTTAATAATTAACATAATTTCGAAAGTATTACTTTAAAATTTAGTTTAGTTATTGTATTTAATTATCCGTTTAGAAATAATAGGTTGTTAAAAATTTAAGTTTAATACCGATTTATTTAAAGAAGTTAATACCGAATTTTAATATAAAAAGTTTATTTTAATTAAAGATAATTTTTTTTAATATTTTATATTTGTTGAAATAATATCGAATAAAGGCATAAATTAATTATTTTACCGTTACGGTTTTTTTAAAAAATAAAAAATATTTATATTTAGTAAGTTTATTAATAATTATTTATATTATATTCTATTTAATGTTAGTAACGGGGTTTTTCGATATAAAGAAATTAATAATAAAATCTTAAGTTATAATATTTTATGTTTTATTAGGTATATCCGTCGGTTATAATAAGTTATATGGTTTATAGTAAGCTATTTTAATTTTATTATAAATATTATAATTTTAAATTATTTATTTAATTATTTAACGAAGTTTTGGGAAGTTATATTTTTTTTAAAATTATTTAATCGTTTTAAATATTTTTTAGTATTTATATAAAAGATTTTCGTAAAATTTCCGGATAAATTTTGTTTGTTATTAGTAAGAAATATAAATTTTATTGCGAAATAATAGTTAATTTTAGCTATTTTTTTTTTAATTATTTAATTTTTTTTTGTTTTTTAAGGTCGTAAAAGTTTTTAAATTAAGTTAATTTTTTTAGAATTAATTATTTTAAGGTTATATATAATTATGTTGTTTTATTGTTTTTATAATATAACATTTATATATATCGCTTAGAAATTTTTAAGTTATATTTTTTTTTTCGATTTAAAATATCCGCTTGAATATTTTTTTTACCTTTGATATAATAAATTTTAAAGTTAAATTTGGATTAAAAAATTATTTAATTTTTATGGTATTTATTTAGTTTTTGGGTTATTATAAATTTGGTTAAATTTTTATGGTTTAAATAAATATCGAATAATTCCTTAATTTTATTAAAAAATAATTTTTATTTTTTAAGTATTAAAATAATTATTAATAACTTTTTGTCGTAAATAAAATATTTAAATTTTATATCTTTAAAAGCTTTAAAAAAGTATATTATTAAATAGCATTTTCCGTTATTTTTTAATTATTTTAAAACTATTTTAAGGGCGTAATTTAAAGCGTTTATTTTAAGTCGTTTTTTTTTATTATAATTCGGTAACTTAATTACCGGAACGTTAATAATTTTATCCTTAATTTTTTTAAAAGTTTTTTTACTTTCTTTTAAAAATTTAAATTTTTTTCCGTCGTATTTTTTAATAATAAATTTAATTAAGGGGTTAATAAGTTTGCCGTAATTTTGGATTAAAGGTCGTACGTAATTAATAAATCTTAAAAATTAACAGATATTAATAACGGTAATTTTGTTTAAAATCGGCCAATTTTTGATAACTTTTAATTTAAAATTTAAAATTTAAATTTATTTAAAAGTAATAATAAAATTTAAAAACTTTAATTTCTGGATCTATTAAATATTTTTTTTTACGTTTATTAATAAATTAACTTTTTCGAAAATTTTTAATATTTAAGCGATATATTTTTTATATTTTTTTAAAAATTTTTAAGTAAATAAAAATATCGTTTAAATAAATAAAAACGAATTTATTTAAAAACTTCCGTAAAATAATAATAAGTATATATTAAAAGTTAATTAAGGCATTAATTAAGCTTTATAATATAATTTTATACTTATATTATCTATAAATAATTTTAAAGCTAATTTTTTATTTTTTGCTTTTAATTATTCGAATTACATAATAACCGTTTGGTAAATTTAAGGTTATAAATTATTTAATTTTGTTAATATTTTTTTATGGTATTTATTAACGTTAAAAAATATCCGTTTTTAATAATAATATCGTTAAATTATTTATAATCGTAAATTTATTAATATATTAAATTTTTATTTTTATCGATCCTAAATTTATTATTTTTTATTTTGGGTATTATTCTAATTAAATATCCTATAAGTAATTTAAATTCTTAAATATAACTTTTTTTAAAATTTCGTTAAAAATTTTTTTAAGGTTTATATAATAAATTTAATAAAACTTTAAATAATATCCTTTTTTGATAAAAATTTTGTAATTTTATTAATTATAATTAAGTAATTTTTTTCGGGTTCGTTTTTTAAATAACTTTTTAAATTATCGATATTTAAAGGGAATTATTATTTTAAGGTTAAAAATTTTAATTTTTTTAATTATATAATAAATTTTATAAAGTTTATTTTTAAAATTATTCCATAAAAACGTTTATTTTTTTTAATTAATACGTAAATTATTAAAACGAAATTATAATATTCTTAAAATAATATTATATTTTAAGATGTCGGCGATATCGAAAAAAATTCGTTTTAAATATCCTTATATTTAAACTTCGAATTTTTTTATTTTTCGAAAAATTCGATTATTATCGTAAATAAATAAATTTTTATTTACCGTTTATAACTTATAAAATTATTATTTATATTTTTAAAGGATCCGGTATTTTTCGGTTATCTTAAAAAAAATAAAATTCCTTTTTATTCCGGAATCGATTATGGTATTAAATATTTTATTCCCATAATAAATAAACATTTCGATTTAATTCCGTATTCCTTTTTATATTTCGTATAAAGTTTTATATATAAAGGCTTTTCGGTACTTTATTTTCGAAAACCTTTACCGTTTTTTAATTAATATACTTTAAGGGTTAAAAAACGTTTTTATTCGCATACTTTCTTAATTATATATTTAATATAATAATCGTCCATATATTTAAACCATTTTCTATTATTAAACTGGCAATTAAAAATAATTATCTTCTTTTGGTTTTTTTTTAAGTTTTATATTTTATAAATTATAAGGTTAAAAAGGTAAACTTTCGAAAAAGGTATTTTCATAATTAAGAAATCGTATTTATCGTATGGTACTGGCGCGTAATATAAACATTCTTACGTTATAACTTTTTAATTTTATTTTAATTTAAAATATAAATAATAAAACTTAAAATAATCTGGTTATTAAAAGGTTTTTATATATTTATATTTATTATTTAATTTTATAAACGTTTCTTTATTATATTTTGGCCAAAAGTCGTTATCTTTTTTAACGCGTTAATAAATAAAGTAATTATAATTATAATAAATAATAAAATATAAAAGTTTATAATTATTTGTTAATTTAAGGTATATTATAAATTCGGGAAAAATATAATATTTAAAGGATAATTATTTATAATTATCGAAATCTTTTCGTAATTAATTATTTAGATTATATATCTTACATTTTTATATATCGAAATAATAAATATATTTTAACGTAATAATTACTTTAAAACTTGCTCGTCCTAAATAATATTTGCAAATTTTAACCATAATATTTTTATAAATAATATAATTTTTATAATCCGGGTCGTCGTTTTTAACCTTACTAATCGTAATAATAATAAATTCCTAATTAATAAAAATAACGTTTATTTCTTTTTTATCCTTTTCCTTACTATTTATATTTCGTTCGGCCGTACGGATTTTTTTTTGGGCTGGAAAATTTTATCTTTTTAATAACTTTTTTAAAGATTTCCTTTTTTTGTTAAAAAATAACATTTGCTTTTAAAATGGCCCTTTTTATTATAATTAAAACATTTAACTTTAAACTTATCTTTTTTAAATTCCGTTAAAATTATATTAATTTCCTTTTGAAATTTATTTTTTATTATTTTATTATTATTAAAACGTTTATCGTTATTTCGTTTATTAGTACCTTTTTTTTTAGGGTATCGATCGAAAATACGTCGGTTGGAAATAATAACCTTATCGACGCATTCCTTAAAGGATTTTTCTTTAAGGATTCGAAATATTTTATTTTTAACTTATTCCTTTAAGCCGTTATAAAAGGGAAAAAATAAGGTTTTTTTTAATAACTTAAAAATAATTATTAATCGATTAAATTCGATTACGTATTTTGCAATAAACGTAATTTATTTTAAGTCGTATATTTTCTTAACCGTATATTATTATTTATCGGTATTTTCGTATAAAGTTTGTATCCGTTTTTTAAAGTGCTTATAATTATCAAAAACGTAATTAATAACGTTTAAGTAATTATTAAAGGAATTTATTAAATAATCGTTAAAAATAAATTTAAACTAATTAAGTATTTTTCTAATAAGTAGTTAAAAAATAACCATAACTTTTTAATAATTTTCTGTTAAAAAACTTTTATATTATTTAAGGTAAAATTTAACTTTAATTAAAAATCCTTCCATATTTATAAATTTATTATAAAGTTTAAAAATAATTAATTTATAACTTTTAATATCGGATATTTTATAATAAGCAAAAAAAGGTATAATTCCTTTTCGTTTTTAACCAAATAACGGAAAAGTAAAAATTCGTAAATAAAGGGTAAATATTTCGAAAAAGAATATTAAAGTTTTTAAATAAAAAATGGTTCTTAAATTTACGAAAAAGTTTTTTAATTATTAAACAAACTTAACATTTTCATTTTAAAATCTTACGACTTTTTCGGCCATAAGGTCTAATCGTTAATTAATCGTTAATTTTTTTTCTTTTTTTATTTCCGTAATAAAAATTTTTTCGACTTTCTTTTTATGGTTTAATTCCTTAAGTCGTATTTTGATAATCTTTTTTATCTTTTTTTAAAATAAGGATTAATTATTATTAAAAAAAAAACTTTTTTTAACTTTTAATTTTAATAACCTTTAATAATATATTATCGATTAATTAAAAAACTTTTTTAATAAACGGTAAATTATATAATCCGGTTATTAATCCTTTATTAATTAATAACGGAAATTAAATATATTATTTATTTATTAAACGTCGTTTTATAATATCGTTTTTATTAAGTTTAATAAAACTTATACCTAATTAGGCCTTAAATTATTCGTTAATTATTAATTAAAAAATTATTAAAATATAACGAACTTATTATATATTTATCTGGAAATATAAATAATATCCGAAATAAAGGTTTTTAATTTACAGGTAATAATAATATAATAAATAAGATATTCGTTAAAAAAATTTAAGGATTTTTTCCTTAACTAAAAAACGGTATAATTACCTTTAATTAAAAGTTTAAATTAATAATTAAAAAGCGAAAACTAAATAAATATTATTTACATAAAAAACCGATCGTTATATATCCGTCCTAAATTTAATAAATATATTTTAGATTTATATAATTTACGTAATTTATATATTTTAAACCAGATTACTTAAATTACTTAAATTATTTAGATTACTTAAATCTTAATACGGGGAAGCTACGCTTTTCCTTACCCAAGGTTTACCCGGTCGGAGCCTTCCTAAAAAACTTCCGAAAACAGGTTTTTCCAAAACAGGAACCCCTGTTCCTGTACTGTAATAATAAGGTATTCGTTAAAGAAATTTACGGACTTTTTCCTTAATTAAAAAACGGTACAGTTATCTTTAATTAAAAACTTAAATTAATAACTAAAAAAAAAACTAAATAGGTACTATTTAAATAAAAAACTATTCGATATATATATATATCCATCTTAGATTTAATAAGTATATCGTAAATTTATATGATTTAAGTAATCTGGTTAAATCACTTAAATTACCTAAATTACTCTGGTCTTAACGAGGAAAGCCAAGCATTTCCTCCTCCGAAAATTAACCGTAAAAAGCCCATACCAGGCTCCAAAGGCCGGTTTCTTTAAGATAAAAACCCTTATTCCTATACTGTAACACCATTTCCTTTCTCTAAGGATTCTTATGCCCAAAATAAGAATCGTAAATAGTTTCTTTATTTTGTTAAAAAAGTTTTTCCGTAACTTTTTAACTAACTTTATTATAATAAATCGAATTAAAAAAAAACCGCGCCTAAATCAATACGAATCCCGTATTAACCGTATAAAAAATATTAAAAAGTTTGGTTCTAAAATTATCCTTTATTCGAACTATATTTATTTTAAGGAAACTAAATATTTTTACGTAATAGGCATTTTAAGCTATAGTTGCTGTACTTGTCGCCAACGCCTAGCGTATAACGTACTGAAAATAAATTCTTTATCGAAAATTAAGGAGGAACATAATTGTTTACAAAAGGAGCAACGGAAAATGGAGGATACTTTGGTCGCGTATTAAAAATCTGCTAAAAAAAAAACAAGGGAATTCGTTAATCGTTTAAAACGATTACATCTTTAATAAGATATTCTAAAAAAGAAGGCCGTTACCATTTTAAAGGAAGGATCCGAACGGAATTAGCGGAAAAATTAGGAAAGGTTGGAGGAAAAGTAACGTCGCATGGAGGCGGAATAAATACGGCTTATTTTTAAGATAAATGCGGCAGTAAAGGCATTTACTTCTTTCGGCTGGAACGCCGAAGGCCTAAATTTGGGCGGGGGACCGTTATCGCCTATAACTTTGGTTACGTTAAAAACGGTCGGTTAGGACTTTATCGGTAAAAATCCTTAATTAAGTTTATCGTATTCGTTAAGTACTAAAAAGGTTTTTATATATTATTTTTAAACAAGCAATTTATTTATTTAATTAGGTATGGGATTTTGTTTTTGATTATTTTAAAATCCAGTATCCTTTTGACTTCATATTTGCCATTATCTTTTTCGATTTCGATGTTTTTTTTAAACGGGGCATCTTTTAAGGCTAATTCTAATAAGGAAATATGGAATATAAAATATATTCTTATAATTTTAAGTAACAATAATTTATAATTAATTTTTAAAATAATTCTTTTAACCTTAAATAAACTAAATTTTTTAAAACCAAGTTTATCGTTAAACTTTTTCGTTTTGATTTATGAAAAATTTAACGTTACGTTTTATTTTTAACGTAACAAATAAACTTTATTTTTTTTCGCTGAAATTAATCCTTTAATTTTTTTCTTATTATAATATTAAGCCATTTTTTATTACAAAAACTATAATTCCGTTTAAAGCCGGAATTATATTATCTTAATCTTTATTATTATTATTTCTTCTTCGTAAAATTATTATAATAATAACTGGCACCTTACGTATTAATTTTTTAGGTCATTAAATTATTACGTTATATGCGTATATAATTATATAAGATAATATACCCATATCCTTATTAACGGACAAATTATAAGCTATTTACGTAAATGGTAAAAATTTAACCTAATTATCTTATTAATAATTAATATAACTTTAAAAATATTATTTTAAAATTTGGTTTAATCGTTTTATTTAATTATTTACCTAAAAGTAATAAACTATTAAAAACTTTAACTTAATATTAATCTGCTTAAAAAGATTAATGCCGAATTTGGATATAAAAAATTTATTTCGATTAAAAATAATTTCTTTTAATATTCCGTACTTATTAAAATAATATCGAATAAAGGCATAAACTTACTATTTTACAGTTACGTTTCCTTTAAAAAATATAAAATACCCATGTTTAGTAAATTTATTAATTATTACCTATATTGTATTATACTTAACTTTAACAACTAAATCTTTCGATATAACGAAACTAATAATAAAATCCCAAATTATAATATTTTATATTTTATTAAATATATCTATAAATTATAATAAGTTATATAACTTATAACGAATTATTTTAATCTTATTATAAACGTTACGATTCTTAATTATTTATTTAATTATCTGGCGGAATTTTGAAAAGTTATATTTTTCTTAAAATCGTTTAAGAATTTTAAATACCTTTTAATATCCATATAAAGGATTTTCGTAAAATTTTTAAACAAATTCTTTTTATTATTAACAAAAAATATAAATTTTGTTACGGAATAATAGCTGGTCCTTATCGTTCCCTTTTATTTATTTAACTTCCGTTTATTCTTTCGGGTTATAAAAACTTTTAAATTGGATTAATTCCTTTAAAATAAATTATTTTAAGGTTATACATAATTATATTAACCCGTTATCTTTACGATATAATACCATATATATCGCTTAAAAATTTTTAAATCTTTATCTTTTTTTCGGCTTAAATATCCGCTTAAATATTTTTTTTAATTTTAATATGGTAAGTTTTAAAATTTAACTTAAACCAAAAAATTATTTAATTTTTATGGCGTTTATTTAATTCTTAAGTAATTATAAGTCGAATAAAATTTTTATAATTTAAATAAATGTTAAATAATTGCTTAATTTTATAAAAGAATAATTCTTATTCCTTAAATATTAAAATAGTGGTTAAAAATTCCTTATCGTAAATGGGATATTTAAGTTCTGCGTCCTTAAAAACCGTAAGAAAATACGTTATTAGGTACCATTTTCCGTTACTTTATAAGTATTTTAAAACTGCTTTAAAGGCGTAATTTAAAATATTTATTTTAAATCGTTTTTTTATTATGGTTTAGTAATTTAATTACCGGGGCGTTAATAATTTTATCTTTAATTTTTTAAAAAGCTTTTTTAATTTTTATTAAAAGTTCGAATTTTTTTCCCGACGTATTTTTTGGTAATAAACTTAATTAAAAAGCTGGCAAATTTGCTATAATTTTTAATTAAAAATCGTACATAACCGGTAAATCCTAAAAGTTAACGAATATTAATAACGGTATCTTTATTTAAAATTAATTAATTTTTAATAATTTTTAACTTGAATTTTTGGATTTAAATTTATTTAAGGGTAATAATAAAGTTTAAAAAATTTAGTTTTTAAGTATATTAAATGTTTTTTTAACATTTATTAATAATTTAACTTTTTTAAATATTTTTAATACTTAAATAATATATTTCTTATATTCCTTTAAAATTTTTAAATAAAACAAATATTATTTAAACAAACGAAAATAAATTTATTTAAAAATTTCCGTAAGATAATACTAAAAATGTACTAAAAACTAGCTAAAGTATTAATAAACCCTTATAATATAATTTTATATTCGTAATATCCATAAATAATTTTAAAACCGGGTTTTTTTTTTTAATTTTAATTATTCGAATTAAGTAATAATTATTTAGTAAATTTAAAGTTATAAATTATTTAAATTTATTAATATTTTCTTTTATAATATTTATTAACGTTAAAAGATATTTATTTTTGATAATAATATTATTTAAATACCGATAATTATATATTCGTCGGTATATTAAATTTTTATTTTTATCGATCTTAATTTTATTATTTTTTATTTTTGGTATTATTATAATTAAATATCTTATAAGTAATTTGAATTTTTATATATAATTTTTTTTAAGTTGTTATTAAAAACTTTTTTTAAAAAATTTTAATTTTTTAAAAATTTATATTATAAATTTAATAAAGCTATAAAAAATATCCTTTTTAAATAAAAACCTTATAATTTTATTAATTATAATCAAGTAATTTTTCCCGAGTCCTTTTTTTAAATAATCTTTTAAATCGTCGATATTCGGAAGGTATTATTATTATTAGGTTAAAAACCTTAATTTTTTTAATTACGTAATAAATTTTATAAAATCTTTTCTTAAAATTATCTTATAGAAACTTTTAATTTTTTCAATTAATCTGTAAATTATCGGAACGAAATTACGGTATTTTTAAGATAATATCGTATCTTAAGCTATCGGTAATATCGAAAATAATTCGTTTTAAATATTTTCATATTTAAATTATAAATTTTTTATTTTTTCGGAAAATTCGGCCGTTATCGTAAATAAATAAGTTTTTATTAATTATTCGTAATTTATATAATTATTATTTATATTTTTAAAAATTTTTATATCTTTTAATTACTTTAAAAAAATAATATTTCCTTTTATTTTAAAATTAATTATAACGTTAAATATTTTATTTCCATAATAAATTAAAATCTTAATTTAATTCCGTATTCCTTTTTTTACTTCGTATAAATTTTTATATATAAGGGCTTTTCGGTACCTTATTTTTAAGGATCTTTATAATTTTTTAACTGATATATTTTATAAGCCAAAAGGCGTTTTTATTCGTATGCTTTCCTAGCCGTATAATTGGTATCAAGGTTTTTAACATATTTAAAACCTTTTTTATTACCAAACTGGCATTTAAAGATAACTATTTTCCTTTAACTTTTTTTTAAGTCTTATATTTTGCAAATTATGGAATTAAAAAGGTAAATTTCTAAAAAGGGCATTTTTATAACTAAAAGTCCGTATTTATGATATAATATTAATAAATAACATAAATATCCTTACGTTATAACCTTCCCACTTTATTTTAATTTAGGATGCAGGTAACAAAACCTCAGGTAATCTGGTTATCGGGGAATCTTTATATATTTATATTTATCGTTTAATTTTTATAAACGTTTTTTCGTTAGATTCTGGCCAAAAGTTGTTATCTTTTTTAGCTCGTTAATAAATAAGATAAATCATAATTATAATATGTAATAAAATACAAAATTTTATAATTATCGGCTAGCGACTTGGGATATATTGTATATTCCGGAAAAATACAGTATTCGGGGAAAAATTATCTATAATTACCGAAATCCTTTCGTAATTCACCATCCTTATCGTATATTTTACATTTTTATATGTTAAGGTAATAAATATATCTTAACGTAATAATTACCTTAAAAGCTATTTATTCTAAATGGTATTTATAAGCTTTAGCCGTAACATTTTTATAAATTGTATAATTTTCATAATCTGGATCGTTATTTTTAATTTTGCTGCTTATAATAATGGTAAATTCTCGATCGGCGGAAATAAGGCTTATTTCCTTTTTATCCTTTTACTTATTATTTATATTTCGTTCGGCCGCGCGAACCTTTTTTTTAAACTTAAAAATCTTTTTTTTTAAATTCCCTTTTTTCATTAAAAGGTAATATTCGCTTTTAAAATGACTTTTTTTACTATAATTAAAATATTTAACTTTAAACTTATTTTTCTTAAATTCCGTTAAAATAATGCTACCTTTTTTTGGAATTTATCCTTTTTTACAATTATTAAAACGTTCATCATTATTTCGTTTACCGGTACTTTTCTTCCTAATGTGTCGATTAACAATATATCTGTTAGCAATAATAACCTTATTTATATAATTTTCGAAAAATGTGTTTCAAGTACCTTTAATAATTTATTCTTAACCCAAGGTTTTAAGCCGTTATAATAAAGAAAAATAATACCTTTTATGAAAATTTAAAAATAATTACGAAACGGTTAAACTTAGTCGTATACTTAACTGCCGAAATAATTTACTTAAATTTATATATATTTTTTAACCGCATATTATTATTTATTTACGTTTCCGAATAAAGCCTATATTCGTTTTTTTAAAATTTTCGTAATCGTTAAAGATATAATTAATAATCTTTAAGTATTCGACGGAGTATATTATTAAGTAATCCTTAAAAATAAGTTTAAATTAATTAAATACTTTTTTAGCTAATAATTATAAAATAACTATTACCTTTTAATATTCTTCCGTTAAAGAACTTTAATACTACTTTCTGTAAAATCTGGTTTTAACCAAAAATCCTTCCATATTAATAAATCTATCATAAGGTTTAAGAGAAATTAATTTATAACTTTTAATATAAAAATATTTTATGGTAAGTAGGAAAGGATATAATTCCCTTTCGATCGTAACCAAATAAAGAGGGTATTAAAGTCTTTGCTCTGGAAGTAATTTTTAAAAAAAGCGCAAACGTTTTTTTTTAATTATCAGAGAAGTTTGGCATTTTTATTCCTAAAGTTTATAACCTTTTCGGTTACAAAATTCAGTCGCTTATCCTTTATAAACTCCTTTTCTTTTCCTTTTTGGATTTTGGTGCTAAATTCTTTTTTAACCTTTGCCTTTTTTTTTGGTTTAATTCTTTACGTTATACCTTAATAAATTCCTTAGAGATAAGGGTAAGTTATTATTAGGAAAAAAAAAACCTTTCTTAAATCCTTAATTTTAATAATTACAAATATTATATTGTTAATTAACTAAAAAACTTTTTTATTAAGGAATGAATTATTTAATCCGGTTATTAATTTTTTACCAATTAATGATAGAAATCGCATATATTATCCGTTTATTAAAAATTATTTTATAATATCGTTTTTATTAAGTTTAAGCAAACTTATACCGAACTGGGCCTTAAATTATTCGTTAGCTATGAATTAAAAAGTTATGAAAATATAACGAACTTATTATATTTTATCTGGAGATAAAAGTAATATCCGAAATAGAAATTTTTAATTTATAAGTAATAATAACATAATAAATTAAATATTCGTTAAAAGAATTTACGGATTTTTCCCTTAATTAAAAAACGGTATAATTATTTTTAAAAAAAAACTTAAATTAATAATTAAAAAGCGAAATTAAAAAAATATTATTTATATAGGAAACCCTACGATATATATATCTCCATCCTGTATTTAATAAGTATATCGTGGATTTATGTAATCTAAGTAATCTGGTTAAATCACTTAGATCACCTAGATTACTCTGGTCTTGGCGAGGAAGGCCAAGCTGTTCCTCCTCCGAAGATCAGCCGTAAGGAGCCTATACCAGGCTTTAAAGGCCGGTTTCTCCAAGACAGGAACCCCTGTTCCTGTACTGTAACACTGGTTTTAATAATATACGACCTAAATCGTCCCGTAAAGTTAGAAACGGATATTTCGGATTATACGCTAAGTAAAATAGTTGAATATAAATGTGACGGCTGACTGGCTTAACCAACTATTAAACCCTAATCGTACGGTTTATATTAGGAATAATATTATAAGAATTTGAACAATTAATAAGAAACGTAATTACGTCTGATAATAACAAATATTAAAAATAATTTAGGTAACCAAATTATATTATAAGCTGATATTATTTAAACTATAAAAAAATAACGAACGTATATATGTTATTTTTAGCTCGACTGGTTCGACTTAATTTTATTTTTCTTTTGGTAATTAAATCCCCTCGAACCTATCGAACCACCTCGAACCGTTACCCGGCTCGACTGGCTCGACGTGCCAAATCCCCTTAAGTCCAACCAGGTCCCTTAAGCCTATCGAGCCCATTACGTAACCTTAGCCCCACGCCGGAAGTTTTATCCTATAACTTTCGACCGTTTATTATTCTATTAAGGGTTTTAATTATAATACGATTTCTTCCTTCCAGAATTTTTATCCTTCAAAATTAATTTATTTATTATATTTATTTAATAAATAATTTTTTTTTTATATTTTATTTTTTTTTGGTTCGTTTTTGGTCGTTATATTTAACTGTATTAAAAAATAAAAATTCCGTAAACGTAATAACGTTTTAATTTTTTAAAAAAAAATCGATACGTTTAATTTTAATATATCCGTATTTTTTTGCTTATATTATAAACGTAAAAAAAAAGTTTATAAAATTTATTTTAATTTTAAAAAATATATTTATTATTTTAAATATAACGGTTTTTATAACCTATTTAATTTTTTTAAATTCGAATATATCCGTTCAATTACGAAAAAAAATTATTTCGAATTTTAAAAACGTTTTATTAAAAAAAAATTACTTTCCGTTTAATAACATTTTAATAAACTATAATAATATTTGAACGAATTATTTAGTTATTTAATTTAATTATGCGGTTAAAAAAACTTTTATATAAACGGAAAATTAAAATATTATATAAAAATATTAAAAATACGGAAATAATAAAAAATTCGAACGTTTAAAAAAAAATAACGTAAATTAAAAACCGAAATAATTTCGTTTTTTCGTATTACGAACGTAATTAATTAATCCGACTTAAATAACGTAAATTAAAATTTTTTTAATTTTAACGTTTTCGACGTTATTAATAAAAGTTTTTTAATAAGCGTTAAATTTCCGTAAAATTTTCCGTAAATTTTTATATATTTTTTAATTTTAGATAATTTTTTTATTTAATTAAATATTATTTTTTATTATTTTTTTTCCTAATATTAAAAATTTTTTCGACTTTTTATATTAAAACGTTTTTTATTATCTTTTTTTTTATTCCGTATTAATTTAAATTATATCCGTTATTAATTCCAATAAGGAAATATAAAAAACGGGATATAATTTAATTTTAAGGGATAATTTTAATTGGTAATTATTTTTTAAAATTTTTTTTATAATTTATATGGTTTAATATATTTAAAGTCGAATTTTTTATTAAATCGTTTAATTTGGATATTTTTAGTAATTAAATAACCCATTTTTTTTTAAAAAGATTAATCCTTTTAACCTTTTTTAGTTATAATATTTTTACATTTAAATACGTACGAATTTAAATTTTCTTTTTATTTTTATATGTAAATTTTTAAATTATTTTAAAATAAAACATATTTTATTATTAATTATTTTTTTTATATATATTTCGGTAAATTTTTAACATAAAATTAAAATTAACGTTAATTAATATCATTTTAATACTTTCGTAATAATTTATATTATACGTTAATTAAATTATTAATAACTTTTTAACTTAATTATTTTAGTTATAATTAATATAATACCGTAAATAAATTGTAAATATTTAATTAATTT
This sequence comes from Monosporascus sp. MG133, assembly GCA_004155925.1. NCBI lineage: Eukaryota > Fungi > Ascomycota > Sordariomycetes > Xylariales > Monosporascus > Monosporascus sp. MG133. The sequence continues at coordinate 427,736 of QJNX01000002.1, read as the reverse complement.
TATTTTTTAATTATTTATTTATAATTTAAAAACGTTAAAAAGTTTATAATTTAAACTTAATTACATTATAAAACTTTACCAAAATTTTAAAACGAATATAATTTTTTATCGGATATTATTTTTATTAAAAATCCGTATATATTAATAAATTATTTAAAAAAAACGTACGTTAATTATTTTACGTTTATATTTTCGTTAAATAATAAAGAATAAAAAAATTTTATAAATTAATTTATGATTATAAAAATATTATCGTAATATATATTTGTTATTAAGTTTTTTAATAATAAAAGTTTAATAATAAAATCGAAAATAATTAAATCCTATTATCGTTTTATAATTAATAACGATTATAATTTTCCGTATGGTTTATAACGTTATACCTTAATTTTATTATATAAATTATATTTTCGTAAAATCTTTTTAATTATTAATTTTATTTTAAGGAAGTAATATATACGTTATAATTGTTTTATGGTTTTATAAACTTTAAGATATCCGTATAACTGGTATTCGTATATTTTGGGCGTTAATTTTTTTCTGGTATTTTTTTAATACCTGGATTTTGTCGGTCCTTTCGTTTTTTAGTAATTAATCGTTATATTATTAAAATCTTTGGTATAAATTAAGTATCGTTTTTTTAATGGTTATAATTTGTCGTATTTTTATATATTCTTTTTTTATTAGGTCGAATATTTGGTATAGAACTTTAAGGATTTTTTTTTTTAGGTTTGATTATTTATTAAAAGCGTCCGTTTTGCCGTTTTTTAATCCTTTTTTGTAAATAATAACGAAATTAAATTTCGAAAGGTATTTTACGTAACGAAATTATGGTTTTGTTAATTTTCGGATAATAATAAACCGGATAAGGTTTTTATAATTTATATATATTTTAACCTAATATAAATTTCCTTTAAAATAATATTTAAATTTTTTAAAAACATTAATAATAATTAAAAACTTTTTATTTAAAATAACGTAATTTAATTCGGCTTTTTTTAATTTATAAAAATAAAACGTAATAAAATATAAGTTATCTTAATTATCCTTATATCCGGCTATTATACCTAACGTATAATCCGAAATGTCGGTTTTTAATTTTATAAGGCGGCTTAAATCGTATATAATTAATACTAATTTGCTAATAATTACGTTTTTAATTTGTTAAAAAAGATTTTTATTTTAATTATTTATTAAAATTCTGTTTTTTTTTAATTAGGTTAAATAATAATATTACGATTTTGTTAAAGTTACGAACAGATTTCCAGTAATAATTAACGAATTTAAAAAAAATTTAAATTTTAATAATTATAATAAATATTTTTTATTTTTAAATTATTATTATTTTTTAAGGTTTATTTTAATATATCCTAAAATAATTACGTACTTTAAGTACGGTATTTTTTGTTTATAAAATTTGTTTTTTTCGGCGTTAACTAAAAAGTTAACGTTTTATAAAATTTAAAAAATTTTGTAAACGTATTTTTCGTATTTCTTTTTCGAATTTAAGTAAATAAAAATATTATCGAAATAATAAATAATAAAAATATTAAAATACTTACGTAATACGTAATTAATCATTTTTTGGAACGTTACGGATATATTAATAAATCCGAATAATATTATTAAATATTCGTATAATCCGTATTTAATTTTAAAAGTTATTTTTTATTCGTTTTCTAACTTAATATGAATTAAATTATACTTATTTCGTAAATTTAAGGTAATAAGTTTTTTATTTTTTTAAAAGCAATTTTTTATTTTAATAATTAAGGGTAAAAATATACGGTTTTTAACGGTAATATCGTTTAATTATTTATAATTAATTATTAATTATAATTTTTTATTTTTGTTGGTACGAAAAATATAAAATATTTTATTAATAATTTAAAACGTTTAATATATTTTTTACGTAACTTATTTTCGAAATATTTTCGTAATACGTATAATTTTTATTAATTTAGGTTATATATAAAATAAAAAGTAATTATTTTATTATCTTTTAAAATTATTTTAAAATCCTATTTATTATATTTTAATAATTCCGTTTCGATTTATTTTTTAAAAAATCGTTCGTATTTATAATATTATAATAATATTTTAATTTTTTTTTTTAATTTTTGGGGCTGGTATTATAAATCGTTATTTATTTCGTATAACCGTATTTTAATTATAACGATAACGCGTTATATATATTTATTTCGTCCTTTTTTTTATATATATCGTATTTTTTTAAGTAATAAAACCTTTATCGTATTTTTATATTTATATTTATTATTATCGTCGTTAATTAAATAATAAAATTTTGTTTTAAATCGTTTTTGTTAATAAAAAATAAAATGAATTTTATTTGGCTAGTTTTTTAATTAATTAAAGGGTTATATTAATATAATTAATTTTTACCGAAAATTTTATTATAATTTTATATTATAATATCATCGAAATTAATAATTTATTTTCGTTTTTAAATATAAGTTTCGAAAAAATTAATTTTACGGTTAACCTATTTATTATTATAAATAAATTTAATATCTTTTATATTTTTAATTTCGTAAAATTCGGTTTTATTTTTTTATAACAAACGTAATTTATTAATTATTTCCGGTTTGATATAATTCGGGTCGGTTCCGTAATTTATTATAACGGTATATTATATTATTTTAATTTATATTTTAATTATAATAAAAAAAATTATTTTTTTTATTATTATATATAAAATTTTTTTAAGGGGTATATATTAATTTTTTTTGCTTTTGTTAATTTATGGCTCCTTTATAAATAAATTTTTTTTTTATGATTTATATTTATAATTACTTTAATTATCTTTTTTATCGGCGTAACTAAACCTTTAATTCGAAAACCTTTTCCTTATATCGTTTTATTTAATTCGTTAAGCCGGTAATTTATTTTTTAAAGGTTTCGGCTTTTTCCGATTAATTTATTATTATAACCTATTTTTTGTTTATTATCGTTAGTTAATCTTAATATCCTTAATGTTCCTAATATTAAATATGGTACTGGATTATTTTTATTAAATATTTTCCGATTTCTTCCTTTATTTTTTTTTTCGGGGTTATCGGCATAAATATATCGGAAATATAAATTATTTATTATTTTTGGTTATGTTTTTATTATTATTTAATAAATTTATTTTTTTTACGTTTTATGGTCGTATTATTCGTAATAATACATAGAATTTTGCTTAAAGTAAATTTTTCCTTCCGGCCAGTTTTTTAATATTATAATAACGTCGATATTATCTTATATGGTTATAATACGTAAGTATTTGTACTATCTTTAATTTTTAAGGTCGTTTCCAGTTTAAACGTAAAAATTAAATTTTTATTTATATATACGTATAAATTGTTATTAAATATATTTTTATTATTTTTCGTATCGTAAGTAATAAATTTTCTTATAATAAATAATATATAATTTCCTATATCGGTCGGGTTTTTCCGGGCATAAGGTTTCGTTTTAACCTTAATATTTTTTAATCCATTTATTTAACCTTTATTATTTTTATCGTTATTATTTTTTTTGTTTTATACGAAATATTTATATCTTTAATATTAATTTTTTTTTATTTTTCGTATTTCCGTAACCATTAAGTAATTATTGGTCCAATCGTAATAACGTGTTATTGGATAATTACGGCTTAAAAAAATACTTTAACTTCTTACAGCCCTTTCCGTATTTTTAAAGGTAAATTAGGATTTTTTTTCTTTTTAATTATACCGAAAATAACGGCCTTTTTATTTTTTAATCATCTTTCGGATATTAACGTTTATTTATTATATTATCTTTTAAAGACCTTATATTAACTTTTAATATAATTTATCTTATTATAATTATAATACCTAGTTTAGCTTTAATTTTTTTTTTTATTATTCCTAACTTCATAAATCTTAAAATTATTTTATAAGCGGTAAAAAATATATTACGCTTTTTATTTTAATTAATTCGGGTAAATTTAAATTTAAAAATAATTTTTTTTTTCTTATCGTCGCTCATATTATTAATTATCGATTTTAATTACATTTATAATATACTTATTTAAGGTAATAAAACGTATTATTTTAATAATTTTATTTTTAATATTATTTTTTAAATTTTTATAAAAAATATTAATTAAATTATTATTTTTTTCGTTTATTTATTTTATTTTAACCATAAAATTTTTAAACGTTATTACGTATTTAAACGTTAATTTTTTTTACTTTAAATCGAAAATTTTTTATATTATAATTTTTTTTTCGTTAAAATTTCCGAAATTAACTTTTAATTTTTTTTCAAAATTAATATAATATTAAAAAAAAGTTTTAATAATTTATTATTAATTCGACTTTTTATTTTCCAGGTAATTTCGTAAAAGAGGTTTAAATTAATTTAAAGTATTTTTTTTAAAAAATACCGTAACCGTAAAAATTTTATCGGCCTTATTAACGATTTTTTCGAAACGGAAATAAATGCATATTTAAATAAAAAAACTTTATACGTTATTTTTTTTATCGTAAGGTTCGGATTTTTTAAGTTTAATTTTAATTTCGTTAATTTTAATAATTTTAACTTAAATTTTAAAACGTTAAATAATTTTTTCGAATTTTTTAATTATATTTTTATATTATTACTTAATAAGTTTTTAAATATTATCCGATATATTAACGGTATAATATATTACTTAAAGTTTAATTATATTATTAAATAAAAACTTATAACGTATAACGGTTAATTTATTTAATTAATTATTAAATTTTAATTATACGATTTATATTAATAATAATATTATAAAAATTTAAATAATTAATAAAAAACGTAATTATATTTAATAATAATAAATATTAAAAATAATTTAAATAATTAAATTATATTATAAATTAATATTATTTAAATTATAAAAAAATAACGAACGTATATATATTATTTTTGGTTCGATTAGTTCGATTTAATTTTATTTCTTTTTTGGTAATTAAATCCCCTTAAGCCTATCGAACCATTTTAAGCCGTTATCCGGCTCGACTGGCTCGACGTACTAAATCCCCTTAGGTCCAACCAGGTCCCTTAAGCCCATCGAGCCCATCACGTGACCCTGGCCCCATGCCGGAAGTTCTGTCCCACAACTTCCGACCGTTTGTCACTGTGCCAAGGGCTCTGGTCATAATAATAAAGGTAATTCAGATAATTTATACTTATTACGTTATATTCTAATAAATTAAATAAAAGCAGAATTAAATTATGTTTTTCCGGATAAGGAATTAAAATATTACTGAAAAAGAAACATATATTAGGTTAAGGTATATATAGATTATAAAAACCTTACCCGGTTTATTACCACCCGACAATTAACAGCATAATAATTCCGTCACGCGGACTATTTCTAGGAATTTAATTTTGTAATTATTTATAAAAAAGGGTTAGAAAATGGTAAATTAAACGTTTTTAATAAATGACCAAATTTACATGAAAAAGTTCATAAGATTTTTTACCAAATATTTAATCTATGGGAGGAAGGATATATAAAATTATGATAAATTTTAATAATGTTATATTTATATTAAAAAGTTTAATAATATAATAATTAGTTGCTAAAAAAGGAAAAAACAGATAAGATTTAAATATTAAAGATGTGTTAAAAAGAACTTAGATCCGAAATATATAAATATTAGTTATATACATACCCTGAAGCTTATTAAATTTTAACATAGTTATAACGTATATATTTTTTCTTTAAAATAAAGTTAATAGTTAACAGAATCTTAAGAAAATATATTTCATGCAATAAAATTAAGGCACGACGTTATAAATCATACGGAGAATTATAATCATTATTAATTAGAAACCGACCGTAAGATTTAGTTACTTTTAATTTTATTACTAAGTTGTTATTATATAAAAATTTAGTACCGTGTATATATTATAAGAAAATTTTTGTAATTATAAATTAATTTACAAAAGTTTCTTATTTTTTATTATTTAACGAAAATATAGGCGTAAGATAACTAGCGTACGTTTTTTTAAATATTTTGTTAATATATACGAATCTTTAATGAAAATCGTATTCGATAAAAGTATTTTATTTACTTTAAAGTTTTTGCAAAGTTTTAAGTTACAGTTAAACCTAAACTATAAGGTTTTAAACGCCTTTAAACCCTAATTAAATAGCCAGATAAAAAAGAAAATTAACTGTTTAAAATCTTTTTACGGTATTATATTAATTATGAACAAAATAATTAGGACAAAAAGATATTAATAACTTAATTAGTTTATAATATAAATTATCACGAAAATACTAAAATAATATTAACAAATATAAATTTCGGTTTTATTCAAAGAGTTTATTAAGATTTATAAAAAAAGAATTAATTAATATTAACATCTTTTTACTTTAAAATAATTTTGGTAATTATTTATAAGAATAAAGATAAAATTTGAATTCGCACTTATCTAAATATAAAAGCATTATAATTAAAAAAGATTAAGAGGATTTACTGTTCGGAAAAAAAAGTTAATTTATTCAGTTATTAATATTTAAATTAAACAACTTAAATAAAAATTCGAAGTTAAATATATTAAACCGAATAAGATTACAAAAAAAGTTTTAGAAAATAATTATTAATTAAGATTATTCCTTAAAGTTAAGTTTTATCCTGTTTTTTTATTTTCTTTATTAAAATTAATAACGGATATAATTTAAATCCATACGGGTTAAAAAAAAAGCTGATAAAAGACGTATTAATATAGGAGGTTCAGAGAGTTTTTAATATAAAAAAAGAAAACGGTAAAAAAATTACTTAAAGTTAAAAACTATATAAGTACTTATAAAAAACCTTACGGAAACTTAGCGCCTATTAAAAGGTTTTTTATTAATAATACTGGAAATGTTAGGGTTAAGTGCATTTTAATGTAATAATTAATGAGCTCAAAAAAAAACGGCCTATATAAAAGCAGTTAGTTCGGTTTGTAGTTAATATTACATTTTCTTTAATTATTTAAACTTCTTTATCTTTTTCGTACCTTAAATATTATGATATAATATTCTATTTTTAAGACGATATAAAACCTTATGTTGCTTTTAAAAACGGTCCAATTTATTAACGGTAAAATAAAAGAAATTTCGCGCTTATTCTTTTCCGCATTTTAACCGTTTCTTCTCGTTTAAAAGTTGTTAATATTTAAGAATAAAAGAATTAAATAAAGTATAGAAATTTTTAAATTCGATATAATCAAAATATTTTTTAACGGTAAAATAAACCTTATAATCTTTTTATATAAATTTATAACGGAAATATGAAATAAAAAAAGTTTAAGAAAATTAAAAGTATTAATCCGTTTTAATTAAATTAAAGGATTATTACGTTTAAATTTCTTTTTATTACGGTTAAATATAACGATTAAAATAACCCAAAAATAATATATAAAAAAGGAACTTACTTAGCGGATAAATGCGATAAATAAATTAACTTTTAAAAGTAAAAGGTTTAAAAAAAGGAAATCGTATTATAATTTAGAGGCTTAACTTATAAACGAACCGTCGGAAAATTTAAAATTTGTTTCCGACATAAGCACCGGGTTACGTAATTGGTTTAAAATTTTTAAAAGCCTTAATACTTTAAACTCTTTAAATTTATGATAAGTTTAAAAATTTTCACGAATTTAAAGGTTTAAGCTGCTTAAATATTTTAAGCTAAAAATAATATATATATACTTATTATTTTCTTATAATTTAAATAATACCAGTTTATAATATAATTTAATTACTTACATTACCTTTACATATATTATTACCAAACTTAACTATACCTTCAGCTTATTGTTTAAATTCCCATAGTAATATTACTAACATAAACCGTACGACTAGGGTTTAATAGTTGGTTAAGCCAATCAGCCGTCATATTATAATAAAAGCGTTTATGGTTTTTAACTGGAACGCCGTAAGACTGGATTTAAGTAAAAAGCCGTTATCGCTCGAAACTTTGGCCGCGTTAAGGATAACCGGTTAAGGTTCTGCCGGTAAAACTTTTTAACCAGGTTTATCGTATTTGTTAGGTATTTACGTAGTTCCTAGATGTTATCTTTAAATATGTAATTTATTCATTTAACTAGGTACCGGATTTTATATTTAACCGTTTTAAAATCCAGTATTTTTTCGATTTTTGCATTCGTTATCATCCCTTTCGATTTCGAAATTTCTTTTAAACGGGGCATTTTTCAAGGCTAACTTTAATTAAAAAATATGAAATATAAGGTAAACTTTTATAGTTTTAAGTAAAGAAAATTTATAAGTAATTCTTAAAATAACTTTTTTAATTTTGTACGGGCAAAGCTTTTGAGAATTAAGCTTATCGCTAGGTTTTTTCGTCTTAAACTAAGAAAGGTTTAATATTATCTTTTGTTTTTAATATAATAAGTAAATTTTATTTTCTCTCGTTAAAATTAATCGCTTAATTCTTTTCTTATTATAATATTCGGCCATTTCTTGTTGTAAAAAATACAACTTAATTTAAAATTAAGCTTATATCGTTCTTTTTTTATTATTATTATCTTTATTCGTAAGTTATTACAGTAGTAACTAGAACCTTACTTATGAATTATTTCAGTTATTAGGTTGCCGCGTTATATCCATATGTAGCTGTATAAAGGTATATGCTTATATCCTTGTTAACGGATATATTATAAAGTATTTATGCAAGTAATAAAAGTTTAACTTAATTATCCTGCAAATAATTAACGTAATTTCGAAAACATTATTTTAAGCTTTAATTAAACCGCTTAATTTCAGTATTTATGTAAAAATAATAAATAATTAAAAACTTAAGCTTAATATTAATTTACTTAAAAAAGTTAATACCGAATTTAAATGTAAAAAACTTATTTCGATTAAAAATAATTCTTTCCGGTATTGTATTTTTATTAAAATAATACCGTATAAAAAGGTAAGTTAATTGTTTTATTATTATGGTCTTTTTAAAAAGTACAAAATATCCGTACTTAATAAAATTTTTAATAATATTTTATATTATATTATAATTGATTTTAATGCAAGGTTGATATAGGTTTAAGCCTTATTTTCCAGGCTGAGCCAAATATACAGAAAATTATTACATATATAATCCACACGATAAATACTATACCCAGTATCTTCGAACACGATAGCTGATCAATAATCTTCACGGTTAAAATAGATTATATACCTCAGTCCTATAAAACCTTACTTTAAAGCAAAACTTTACTCTAAAACAGAATACGTGGTTGCCGATAAGCTTCGACTTTGATGAACCTTATGGCAGATAATAAACCTTAAGAATAAACCTTAAGGATAAACCTTAAAGAATAAACCTTAAAAATAAACCTTAAGAATAAACCTTAAGAATAAACCTTAAGGGTAAACCTTAAGTACGCATAAAAGGTTATGCAAGCCTTCGCCAATCTTACGGCTTGATCATTCCCACAGCTTCATCAAGACAGCTGAACATGGCGCGCAACTCCGAATACACAATACCGGTAATCCGCAACCGTAGGATTTCCAAAAAAACCATCTCTTTTATGGTACAAAATCCTCATAAGGCTACCGGACGCGCTAAACTCATCGATAATTAATTTTAATAACTGGAATTTTCGATATAAAAAAATTAGTAGTAACATTTTAAGATATGCTATGATATATTTTGTTATGTATATTTATAGGTTGCAATAATCCGTACGGCTTATAATGGGGCGTTTTAACCTTGTTATAAATATTGCAGTTTTTAATTGCTTATTTAACTATTTGGTAAAGTTTTAAGAAATCGTATTTTTGTTAAAGTTACCTAATAGTTTTAAATACTTTCTAGCATTTATATAAAAAAATTTTATAGAATTTTTGATCCAATTTATTATATTATTAGCGGAGGATATAAATTTTGCCGCGAAATACTAAGTATTTCTTTTATTTCCTTTTAATTATTTAATTTCTTTTCATTTTTTCAGGTTATAAAATTTTTAAATTAAGCTAACTTTTTTAAAATAAGTTATTTTAAAGTTATGTATAACGGTATTATTTTATCGTTCTTATAATATAACATTTATGTATATCGGTTTGAAACTTTTAAATTATAGTTTTCTTTTCTTTTTAAATTTTCAGCTTAAATTTCTTTTTTACATTTAATATGGTAAATTTTAAAGTTAAACTTAAATAAGAAAATTATCTTATTTTTATAACGTTTATTTAATTCTTAAGTGGATGTAAATTAAGTAAGATTTTCATAGTTTAAGTAAATATTATATACTTTTTAAATTCCGTTAAAGAATGGTTTTTATTTTTTAAGTATTAAAATAATCGCTAATTACTTTTTATTATAAATAAAATATTTAAATTCTACGTTACTGGGTATTATTGTCCGTTATTCTTTAATTATTTTCAAACTGCCTTAAGGGTATAATTTAAAGCTTTCATTTTTAGTCGTTCTTTTTGTGATGGTTTGGGATCTTAATTACCGGGATGCTAGCGATTTTTTTCTTAATTTATTAAAACAAAATTTGGCTTTTTTAAAAAATTCGAATTCCTTTGCGATATATTCCTTAATAATAAACTTGGTTAAGGCACTAGGAAGTTGGCTATAATTTTTAACCAAAAGTCGTACGTATCCAGTAAATCCTAAAAGTTAATAGATATTAATAACGCTAACTTTATTAGGAATTAACCAGTTTTTAATAATTTTTAACTTAAAATCTTAAATATAACTTTATCCAGGGGTAATAATAAAGTTTAGGAAGTTTAGCCTTTAGATGTACCAAACGTTGTTTTAGCGTTTATTAATAAGTTAGCTTTTTTAAGCAACTTTATTACTTAAGTGACGTATTTTTTTATTTTTCTAAAATTTTTAAATAAGATAAAACATCGGTTAAATAACGAAACCTAATTTTTTCATGAAATTTCGTACAATAATATTAAGTATATATAAATAGTTAACCGGAACGTTAATTAACCCTTATAATATAACCTTATACTTATACTATGTATAAAGAATCTTAAAAGTAATTTTTTATCTTTTACCTTTTTTAATTTAAATTAAATAATAACTATTTAATAAAGTTAAATTTATAAACTATTTAACTTTATTTATATTTTTCTTTATAGTATTTATTAACTTTAAAGGATATTTATTTTTAATAATAATATCGTTTAATTATCGATAATTATAAATTCGCCGTTATATTAAATTTTTATCCTTTTCGATTTTAATTTTATTCATTTTTATTTTTGCTATTATTATAACGTATTACTTTATAAATAATTTTGATGTTTAAATATAACTTTTTTAAAAATTTTACCTTTTTTAAGGTTTCTGTTAAGAATTATAGTGGTCCGGGCTTACCTGTCGGGATTCTCGACTATATATACCTACAAGCTCCTAATAATTTCTAATAACTTACAAAATCAAACTGATACCTTTATATAATTATACGTATTTAATATATAGCTATTCGTAATACATAAAAACCTTTAAATTAAATACCGTTATTTATTACTAATTATCCGTTATTTGTTTTATACCTTTTAAAATCCTTAACAAATAATACTTATTACCGGAATTAAAAATTAATTTATTTTATTATCTTATTTTTTTTCTGTTTATTAATAAAACATCCGGAAAAAAGCGCGCAATAAACGTAATATTTAATAACAAAACTTTATAAAAACAACTATATTTACGCAAGATTGATATAGGTTCAAGCCTTATTTTCCAGGCTGAGCCAAATATACAGAAAATCATTACACATATAAACCATACGATAAATATTATACCTAATATCTTCGAACACGATAACTGATTAATGCTTTTTACGGTTAAGATGGATTATATACCTCAGTCCCATAAAACCTCACTCTGAAGCAGAACCTTACTTTGAAGCAGACTGATACGTGGTTGCCGATAAGCTTCGACTCTGATAAACCTTATGCCAGCTGGCTCCACGGTTCCGCATGGTCGCAGTAAACCTTAAGGATAAACCTTAAAAATAAACCTTAAGAATAAACCTTAACAAATATATTTACAAAAAATAATTTCGAAACATTACGAAACGTTTACGTTTATATCGTTAAAAATTCCGATAATCTTATCGTTAAACGGAAATATTTAAAAAAAACTTTAATCAATAAAGAAAATAACTTATTTAAACGTCCTATTTAATAATCTTTACGATATAATAATTATTAAAGTATTATATGTTACCAGAATATTGAAATATATTTAATAACCATTTTTATAAATAATTTTAAATTATTTATAATTATATATAAACCTTTTACTTAAAACTTACAGTATTTAATAGTTTTTTGTAAAAGAAAATTGCCGGAAGAATTAAACGTTTCCGAAATATAATAAAATTAATATTTATACCAATAAATAAACTAAAATTTTAAAAATCTTTAACCTTAAAAAATATACCGATAAAGTTAACTTTTAAAGAGAAAAATATATTATCCTTACCGTTAAAAAACCCCGGGTTATCGGCTTAAGATACGATTTAAAATAACGATCCAAACCTATATAATCTTACGAATAAAGATAACGGTATAATATAAACCCTTATTTATGTTTTTAAAAAAGCCAGAGAATTTTATATTAATTAACGCAGAACGTTTATTATGCGTAATTAAATTTTAAATAAAGAATTTATAAAATCTTATAAAATTTACGGAATTAACGCGAAAATATTTTAACCGAATACCGAAAAAATTAAGTATAATAATTTAAAAAGCTTTTTAACCAAAAATAAGTATGTTATCGCGATATATATTTTTAAACCAAAAATTAAAAAAATAAATTAATATAAATAACCGAAAATTCGTTATTTTTCGAAAAGTATAAATTTTATTTCGTAACGATATTTTAACTTAATACAAAAATATTTTGTAAAAAAAATTTAAATACTGGTTCCGGTTAAACCTAATAATTTTTATGGACGTTATATTAAAGTAATTCGGAATTAAGTTAAAAAACGCCTAATAATAATTAATCCGGAACCGATATATTTTGAAAAATAATAGAAGAAAAAGCCGGTTAAAACTTGGGTTATAAAAACATTTAAATACGTAAAGTTATAAAATAATTCGATAAACTTTTAATTATTTACCCGCCTTTACTAAAATTTATATCCGAAGCTTTAAGTATTATATTCCCGACTTAAAAAAAATGTTATAAGGGTATACTTAAATAAAGTTAACAATAAAGCCAAATTTAAAAAAGTTAAATTATTCGATACGTTAAAAATAATTACGTTATAAAATACTAAATATAACAATACGGATAACCAGGACGATACGGTTATTAAACGAATAATAATTATAATAACCGACGGTTTTAACGTTAAAAAATTTTTAACGTAACTAAATATTACCAAAATTACGTTTTTCTAACTTAAGTTTTTAATCTTATTCGGAAAATTACCGAAAATAACCATAACGACATAAGAAATTACGTTTCCTTTAATCTTTTAAACGTAAAAAACGGTCGGATTACCCTGATTACGGAACTTTTTAACGGCATTTTAAAAAAATACCGGAAATCTAACCAAAAAAACCGACGTAAAAATAAAATTTACGTATTTTTTAATAAAAGGTTTGTATAAAAATACGAAGAAAATGGCGAAAATCATTAATCCGTTTTATAAATCAACAGATATATTTATTTTAACGAAAACGAAATTATATTAAAACCTAATTTCGAAAAAGATTAAATATATATTAAAAAAACGTTATCGATACTACGCATTTCGTATATCCTAAAAAATCGGCTGAAATATTTAATACGAAAAAAGAAAAAAAAAGGTGAACTACTTATATAAACGGTATAATATTACATACGGTACGGCCGTCCTTCTTAATAATTACGTATAAAAAAATTATTTAATTAAAAATTAAATAATATCCAAAACGGTACGATCAGTAAATTTTATTACGTCCGTTAAAAAGGTTTTTAACGTTAACGGAACCGTATATTTTATTTTTAATAACGAACAAATAATTAAATCCAATTTAAAAGTAATTTCGAAAAATTATAAATAATGGCAAACGTTATACTTAAAAATAAACGTTAAAGCTAACGTTAACGTACGACTAATTAACGTTTACCTAAATACAAATAATTTTACAATTTTCGTCCACCGGAAATAAATAATCACCTAGGCCAAAAAACTTAATTTTTCTAAAATCGACCTTATTTACGTTAAAATATCAAGTTAAAAACCCCTATTAATATGTAAATCGAATTCAACTTTTACATATAAAATTAAGTTAAAAATATATAAATTAACGGCGATTTTACGGTTAAAATTAACGTAATCGACAGTTTCGGACCAAAAATGTTATTAAAAATTAAATTCCTACATTAATACGGAATCAAAATTAACTTCGTTAAAAAATTATACCTTCCGATTAATTTTTACCATGAAAATAAAAAAAAACTCCTTAAGATAATACCTTTAAAATCTATCCGATAAAATAATACAGCTACTTATATAATAATAATTCTAATCATAATTACGATATTTATTAACGTAAATTACGTTAGCGTGCTTAAATTAATAAATAAATATAACCGTATAATATAATCTTTTTACATAATAACCGACCATCCGGAAATACTTAACTTTACCTTTAATAAAAATTTAACCTAAAAAAAGCCAGTTTTTATAACCCTAAAACTTAACCTTTCGTAATTCCAAAAAACGAAAAAATTAATATTATATATAATTATAAAAATAATAAAAAACCTTAAATAATTAATTACTATAAAATTAACCAATATTGGAAAACCGGCATAATTCGGAATAAATAAGTTAATACGGTTAAAAAAAATCTATTCTTTTATAACCCCAAACGAAAAGAATACAAAAATAATCGAACGTTCGAACGTTAACTTTTATACCCCTTTATACGGAATTACGAAACTAACAAATATTGCGTCGGTTTAATCTAAAGCCGGAATAATTATTGCATATAATAATTTTATAATTAACGATAAGACACTTTACCTGGTCGATAATTATAACATCTTTCGAAATAAAGGTGTCGTATTTATATCTGAAAAGTATAAAATACGTATTAATTTTATCAAAAGATAATAAAAGTAATTAAAAGCAGTTAAAATATACCCATTAAACGTTAAAAACCGTAATTTTTTAACAAAAAAATATGATAAATTTTATATTCAAAAAAAGATTTTAAGTACAAACCTACCCCGATAACGGTTCCTGTTTTCGTTATATATAAAAACTTACACATTAAGTAACAAAAAGGCCGAATAATAATTAATTTTAAACCATTAAATAAAATAATAATTCCTGATATTTATCTATGACCGGACTAAAAAAATATTATAAACGATATAATTATTAAGATATAATTTAATCCCTTTAACGTTTCCAGTTTTCTTTTAACTATTAATACGTACGAAATACCGGAACCGTATAATAATTATTAATCCCTGAAAATTAAAGAAATTTCGAAATTCTTGTATTTTCGGCTAACAATTTATAAATAAATTATTTTTCGTGCATAAATATTTTATACGTATATATATTAACGATGTCATCAATTTTAATACAAATATTAAAGAATATTTAAAATATCTGCATATAATAATAAATATATTTAACAAAATATAAATTTATATTAACGCAAAAAAGTTTTTCCTTAATTTCTTTTTAGTCCGTTTATTAAGGTATAATATCGACGGAAGCAAAGTTTTTAAAATGGATAACCGTATTAACGTTTTTAAAAAGCTTACTTTTTTAATACGTTCGATATATCAAAAGTTTACTTAAATATGATGACGTAATTACGCAAAGAAATTAAATAATACGGCTTTAAATTATATTCTTCGAATAACGAAAAACGGAATTATTAATAAAGCTTAAAACATCGGAAACTTTACTTACGAAAATATTAAAGCAAACGAAATAAATATATAACTCCAAAATCAAATTTTATTACGGCTAGCACCATTACCGTTACACCACCGGGGCATTGGCAAAAGATTGGTGGAATGATCGCAATTATGGCAATCATTCTAGTACGTACAGCTGCATATATACTGGAGGTGTGTCACGGGACCCCGACCGTAACAAATTTATACTTACGGACAAAAAAAAGGCCGTATAAAAATAGCTCCAAAACTATTTATACGCTTAATACGTTGCTTGTTACCATTAAAAAAAACTTTTTTTTAAAAAAATAAACGCTTATAAAAAAATATATGGCATCATAATTTTCCAGCTAGCCGGCGAATAAAACGGTAAAGTTATTTCCGGTAAAAATATACGTAAAACCGAAATTAAACTTATCTTTCTTATATCTAAATTAACTTTTAATAAAAAAAAGTACAGAGCGACAAAAAAGAATTGCCGCCTTAATATAAAAGTATAAAAAATTACGAAAGCTTATTTAATTTAACCGATTTCAGATTAACGTTTGTATTAATTACGTCCTTACTAAAAAAATCGTTACTTATATATCTTTAATTCCTATAAACCTTAATAAAATTAACCCTCGTTTAATAAATACTATTTTTTATTTATTATAATTTTAGTTAAAAATATACTATATTTTGGAAAGATTTAACCTAATACCAAATATATCATTTCGTTTACTTAAAATAATTCCGGATTAAAAAACGTTTAAACGGAACAAATTTAATAAATTAAATAATATATAAAATAATACCAAGGTATAGTATTTTTTAATATAAAAAAATATTATTATCCAAATTATTTCCGTTCTTAATAACGAATTTAAAACATATATTATTAAAAAATACGTTATAAATAACTAATATAAACATATTTATAAAATATTTCAAAATATAAAAACTAATAAACGTAAAATATAACGATATAAACCTTCTGAATTATAAAACGACCTTTTATATTATGTCGGTTTCGACGGTAGTAAAAGATTATATATTCGTTTTATTAATATTAAAAACGTATTAAAATTAATTTACGACAAAAAATATTATTTCGGCAAAAACCGCATAATAAAAAACCTCCGTAACGTCCATTTCGTAAAAAGATATTTTAAAGTTTCGAAATATTTTACTTTTTACGTAATTTACCGGCAAACCCAAATTAATCGGGCTAAACTTTTAAATAAATTAATATATTTACTAAGAATTAAATTACCGTATTATATAATAACTATAAACTTTATGAAGAATATATTAAAAATAATATCCGCTAATACCTTTTAGACGTTAACCGTATATAATACTTTAAATAACGTATATAAATTTTTTTAATATTAACAGAAAATCGTTATTAATACCGGAAAATATATAATATACCGCCAGAATTTAAACGACGATAACGTCAAAAATATTATACTTTTATAATTAGAAGTTTTTTACTATAATAATTAATAACAAAAACCTAAAGTTGATTTTTACCTTATAAAATAAAACCTTTAACGTTTTAAAAATTAAATTATTTTTTTTACCACATATTATCCGTAAACTAATAAATTATCCGAAAAAGAAATGAAACCGTTAAAATCGTCATACGTTTCCATACAGCTATAAACCTTAACGTCCTATAAACGGATATAATACTTAGCTTTTAATATTATTTAAATAACTTTTTAATAATTTTAACAAAAGGTTTTCCGAACGAAATAATATTTAACTTTTAACCCAAGTTAATATCAAATATATTAAACGAAAAAAAAACGATAATTTCGGAAAACGTAATAAATATTATATAAAGATTTTACGTTAAAGAAATTATATAATTAATTAACTTAATTAACATACCTACGAAAAAAAATACGATAACCGTTATATTCCGATAAAAGTTAATAAAAACGAAACCGTATATTCTAAGTTATATTAAAAATATTATATACTTAATTAACCCAAACGGAAATAATTTTCTATCTGGATTAATCCGGATAAAAATATTTAACGGATAAAAAAAATAAACTTACAAATTAAATTTTCTTGCCGGATAAAAAATTTATCCTATCGTTTCCTTAATATAATTATACAAACAAAAATAAGGAAAAATTTTATTCGGTTGAAAAATCGTTAGACTTAACCCGGTAACTATAAATAACAACGAACAAAAGTAGAAAATCGACGTTATCGTAAATCGCCGGATTCGTTAATACCAAAAAAACCCCTTTAATTAAATATTTCGTTAAAGAAATAAGCTATATAATTAAAAACAATAAATCACGCTTTAAAAGAAATTTACTTATAACAATTAACGAAACAGTTAATAAATATAAAACGAAATACTCGATTAATTAACCGATAAAATATTAAAAAAGATTAATCCGCTTTAATAACGTTAAAATATTAATTAACGGATACGTAATCGTATTTTTTATTTATATAAAAATCGAAATTTATTAAAAGATAATTAATTATATTCATTACCCCTTTTATATTTATTTCTTCATATTCATTAAATTTTTTAATATATCCCTTATATATCTATATATCTATTTACTTAAATATTATATATTCCTTAATTAAATTTACGTTATACCTTTTATATAATTCTTAATTATTTATACTTTCCTTAAGAAATTTTACGTTATTAAAAAGGTATATATTGTCGACTTTAAAATTATTTGCTTATAATAAAAAAATTCCTACCGTCCTTTTTTTTATACTAACTTTTAATAATCCGTAACCCTTTTCGTTTTTTTCCGTTTTACTTAATAAAAAATCCGCTTAATTTACTTTTTAAAACGAATAATCCGACAAAAAGTCAGTTATAGCAAATGATATAACCGTTAACGAAGCCGTACCTAATTTTTAAATATTTTAACGTTTAAAAAACGAATAAAATAACCATTTTAATAAACCTTTATTTATTACCCTTTCGGGAGGTAATAATCTCTTTAATAATAACGTTAGTAAAAAATTTTTATAAATAAACTGGAAAAAAAAACCGACGAGCTTATTAAACCTATTAAAGAAACCAATTTTTTCGACAAATAAAACAATTAAACCGGAACTCAAAACGAAATCGTTATTAAAATATTAATTACTAAAAAAATAATTACCCTTAACGAAAAAATCGACCGGAATAACGATATAAACGTTTATAAGTTTTAAAATATTACCGATAATTTATCTAAAACCTTTAATAAAAACCTTATCGTTAAATAAATTAATTAAGTAACTTTTTAAACAAAATTAATGCTAAACTTATTAAAAATGTCGGCCGGTTTACCCGAAAATCGGTATTTATATTTACTATTAACCGTAAAAGTAAAAAAACCCGGTTTTAATAACGCAAATAATAACATAAATAATAGTATAAGTAACGAAAAAGATAATAATAATAATACGGAAAAAATAAACGTTAAGCCGGTTACTTTTATGAACAGTTTTACTAAAAATAACTTTTAAAATAACTTTATTAACTTAATTATTTATCGCTTAATTTTATCGGTCCGAAAAATAATCGTATTAAGCAAAACGCCAGCAATAACCAAGTAACTAAAGCAAGCGGGCAAAAAACGCCCTTCATTAACTAAATCGAAATTTTCATTTAAAAAAACAAAATGCGAATTAATTCTTACCACTAAAAAAAAGTTCGATAATAAGGATAATAACGACGATAAAACCGATAACCTAATCGAACCAAAAATTTATTTTACCCGAATTCGCAAAAGATATAATTATGATAATAAATTAATAACTAAAATATCCAAAGAATTAAGAAGTTTACCATTAAATATAATATGAAAACTTTCGTAACATACCCGTACTTAAAATTTGTTAAAAATAACGTAAAACGCGTATATATATTCTAAAAACGCAAAAAGGCATACGACGGCAAGTTACTAACTAAAACTGCCATTTTAATTACCAAATATTACAACCCGAAAGGTTATTTAAACGGCAATATCGGCGGTTACCTCGCAAAAATAAAACAATTTAACCTATACCAGGTTTCTTTTATAGCAAAAAAAAATAAGGTTTAAGTTAACAATAGAAATACTTTTTATTCCGCCATATTTACATTATAAAAAATTTTATATGAAATTAAATAAAAATTACATAAAAAAGGTACGATTAACGGCGGCAAGGTTACCCTTATTAATGCAAGCGTTAACCTTTAGGTTATGGAAAGCCAAATTAATAACAAAATTAAAAAAGTTATTAAAATAATTAAAAATAAAATTAATATAACCCTTAAAACCGTTAAAAAATATCGTTTAACGTAATTACCATCCTGGCCAACATTTAGCAACGAATTAATACTATTAAAGGCATCTTTAAAACGTTAAAAATAAAAAGATAATTTGCTAATTAAATAATAAAAACTTCCAAAAATATCGTTAAAGTTTTCTGTATAAAATTTAAGTAATATATATTAATATCCATAATTAAGGATTGCAGGATTTACGTTTAGGTTTATATATATAAATTTTGAAAAATTTACGTCAAGTTTTTCTTTAATATAATTGATATAACCTAATTTAACGGCATAAAAAATATAAATTCGAACGTTATACGGTTGCTTTTTGGCGTAAAAAGGGAACTTATTAAGAATTATAATAATCCCGGTTTACTTAACGGAATTTTCGATTATATATACCTATAAGCTCCTAATAATTTCTGATAACTTAAAAAATTAAACTTATACCTTTATACCGTTATACGTATCCAATATATAACTACTCGTAATACGTAAAAAACCTTAAGTTAAACACCGTTATTTATTACCATTTATCCGTTATCTATTTTATTCCCCCTGGAATCCCTAACAGTTTTTAGAATAAATTTAATAAAGTTTTAAATAATATCGTTTTTTAATAAGAATCTTATAATCCTATTAATTATATTTGAACAATTCTTTTCGGGTTCCTTTTTTAAAAAACTTTTTAAACCGTCGGTATATAAAAGGTATCATTATTATTAGGTTAAAGACTTTGGCTGCTTTAATTATATAACAGATTTTATAAATTCTGTCTTTAAATTATCCTATATAAATGTTTAATTTCTTTAATTAATCCGTAAATTATTAAAACAAAATTAAGGCATCCTTGAAATAATATTGTATTTTAAAATGTTCGCGATGTTGAGAATAACCCTTTTTAAATATCCGTTATTATAAATAAACAAACTTTTATTACTTATTCGTAACTTATCTAACTGCTATTTACATTTCCGAAAAATCCGGCATTTTTTAATTACCTTTTAAAAATAAGGTTTCTTTTTATTCCGGAGTTAATTATAACGTTAAATACTTTATTTCCTTAATAAATAAGGATCTTAATTTAATTCCGTTTTTTCTTTATCTTATATAAGCTTTTATATATAAAGGCTCCTTAGTATTCTACTTTCGAAGGCTTTTATAGTTTTTTTAAATTATATATTTTAAGGGCTAAGAGGCGTTTTTATTTGCGTATCTTTTTAATCGCCTATTTAATATAATAATTATCCATATATTTATATCACTCTTTATTACCGAATTAGAATTTAAAAATATTTATTTTCTTTTAGCTTTTCCTTAAATTTATATTTTGGGAATCTTGGAATCAGAAAAGTAAATTTCCGAAAAGGGTACTTCTATTATTATAACTTTATATTTATCGTTAAATATCTGCAAATAATATAAATATCCTTATGCTATAACTTTTTAGTTCTATGTGTATAAATAATAAAATTTAAGTTAATCTGGTTATTAAAGGATTTTTATATACTTATATTTATCATTTAACTTTATAAACTTATTTTATCGTACTCTGGCTAAAAATCGTTATCTTTCTTAATACGTAAGTAAGTAAAATAATTATAATTATAGCAAATAATAAAATCTAAAAGCTTATAATTATTTGTTAAAAGTTTTAAATACATTATATACTTTAAAAACAAGTAATATTCCGGAAATAATTATTTATAATTCCCGAAATTTATTCGTAACTAACCGTCCTAATCCTATATTTTATGCTTTTATATATTGAGATAATAAATACATCTTAACGTAATAATTGCCTTAAAAGCTGTTAATTTGGCTAATATTCATAAACTTTAACCGTAATAGTTTTTGCAAATAATATAATCTTCATAATCTGGGTTATCGTTTTTAACCCTATTAGTTGTAATAATAATAAATTCCTAATCGGCGGAAATAAGGTTTACTTCCTTTTTATTTTTCTTTTCGTTATTTATGTTTCGTTCGGCCGCGCGGATTTTTTTAAGCTAAAAAATCTTTTTTTCTTAAAGTTTCCTTTAGGTAAAAAATAATATTGGTTTTAAAAATAGCTTTATTTGCAATAATTAAAACCGTTAACTTTAAACTTATTTTCTTAAAATCCGTTAAAGTAATATTCACTTTTTTAAAACTCTATCCTTTATTTTTTAGGGTTATTTATAAAGGGTTTATTGTCATTTTGTTTGCTAATATCTTTCTTTAAGGTATCGATTAAAAGTACGACGGTTCGTAATAATAATTTTATTTATATAATTTTCGAGAAGACCTATCTTAAATACCTTAAATACTTTATTTTTAATATAAAGTTTTAAGCTGTTATAATAATAAATTAATAATATATTCAAGGTTCCTTAAAAATAGTTTTTAACTGCTTAAACTTTATGATATATTCGGTTATTAACGTAATTTATTAAAACCTGTATATTTATTTAATTATATATTATTACGTATTTATAATTAGGAATGAAATTTATGTTCGTTTTTTTCAAATATTCGTAATTATTAAAAATATAATTAATAATATTTAACAGATTATCAAGGTAATTTATTAAATAATCGTTATAAATGGGCTTAAACTATTTTAATATCCTTTTAAGAAATAATTTCGAAGTAATTATTACTTTTAGTAATTTCTTATCAAAAAACTTTTATTTTATTTCAGGCCAAATTTGGTTTTAAATAAAAATTTTTTGAAGTAAGTAAATGTATCATAAAGCTTAAAAAATATTACCTTATAATCTTAAATATTAAACAATTTATAATAAGCAGAAAAAGATATAATGGTTTTTTAATTTCGACCAAATAAAAAAAACTAAAATTTTTAAACGAAAAAGAATTTCTAAAAAAGTATAAAACCTTTTTTTTATCCAACAGATTTAACTTTCTTTTATATAAATCTTATAACTTTTTCGGCTATAAAATCTACCGATTTTCGACCGTAAACTGTCTTTCCTTTGCCTTTTTAAAATCCGCGTTACTTTTTTTTCAAATTTCTTTTTTCTTTTAATCCGATTCTTTAAGTTAAATTTCGATAATTTCCTTAAAGACAAACATAAGTTATGTTTTAAAAAAATTAATTTTTCACCTTAATAATTATAAGTAGTATATTATCGATTAATTAAAAAAACATTTAATAAGGAAGAAATTTTTAATCCGGTTGTTAATTTCTTTTTATTCATAACGGAAATCAAATATATTATTTTTTAACGTTATTTTATAATATCGTTTTTATTAAATTTAAAAATATTTATATTTAATTAAACCTTATATTATTCGTTAGTTATTAATCCCGGAATTACTAAAGTATACCGTATTTATTATGTATTTACTTGGGGGAATAAGTGGTATCTGAAGTAGGATTTAAAATTTATAAGTAGTAGTGGTATAATAAATGGAGTATTTGTCAGATATAAGGGTTATCAGTGATGTTATATTGCATAACTAGTTGCAGGCGCTTTAAAACGCGCACTGCACTTTAATGTAATCTGTTTACGGAATATATATGGTCCGATCAAAGGGAGCCTTTCCGTATATGGAATACTAACGCACCCCTGCTAGCTAACATACCCCCTTAACGCCTTAACGTAATTACGGTATTAACTATTACCCTTTATTACTCCTTAAAACCGTAATTATCCATTTTACCTTTTTTTTAATAATTAAATTTTTTTAATTAATTAATTCCTTATTTAAAATAATTTTCAAAATTCTTTTTTATTAATTTAAAATTTTTATAATATTTATTAATTTTAATTACTTTTTAAAATATTTAAAAGGTTCGTATAATAAATTTTTTTATTAATTTATTAATTAACATATTACCCGTAAACGTATATTTTATTTTAAAAATTCTTTTTACGGTTTCTTAAAGTTAATAATTATATATATTTACGTACCGTAATTTCGTTTATAAAAAGATAACGTCGGTATTAATAAATTATATAATTTATTAATTATCGTATTATATGTTTAACGGTTTTATATTTAGGCCGATTTTTAATATTTAAATTAAACGAAAATTAATTTTCTTTTTTTTTAATAATTTATATAAAAAATAATAATTTCGTTTCGGTTATAAAAATAATTATTATATTTTATTTATTTACTTATTATTTTTTTATTTTTTTAAATAACTTTATAATATAAATTTAAAAACTTTTTCGTTCGAATATATTATTTACGAAAAAGGTATTATTTTAAATATTTAATTAAATTTTATTTCCGAATTATAACATTAACGTTTTAACTCCGATTAAGTAAAAAATAATTCGATTAACGGTTTTATAATATACCTCCTTAAAATTTAGGTTAAATTAAGCAAATCGGAATACCGGAAAAATTATATTAAGTCGTTATTAATTATTACGTATAAAATAAAACCGATTTTTTTGGTATTTGCTAACGGAACTTAAATAAGCCAGATTAAAATTTGGTAATAATTTAAGATCCGTTATTAATATATTTAAGAAGTTATTTAGGTTTTTTTTTTGGTAATTATATTAATTAACTTATTTATAAAATCGGATTAAAATAATTAAATTTTTTATTAAATTCATGTTTACTAATTTTAATACCGAAAACTTATTATAAATTTTTATTTTTTATAACGATATATCGTTACCGTATTTATTAAATTAATTAATTAATGAAACTTTAATCCTTTTTGCGGTAAATTATGAGGATATCGTTTATAAAAAAAAGAATTTTAACGAATAAAATAATAAAATTTATAAAAAAACGGAACTAAATTTTAACTTTTTAAATATTTTAATAAAGTTTTTTTTTTATAATAAAAATAACTTTTTAATTTATATAATATTTTCTTAAATAAAAAATTTTTATTACGTTATAAATAATTTAAAGGTATTTTTATAAATATTTAATAAAATATATTTACGTTAACGAAAACGTTTATAACGTTATATTATTTAAATTTTATGTTAAATTTAGCCGTAATAAGAATTAACATTCGAAACGATTTTTTAATTAAAATAAATACGTATATATTATTATAAAAACTTTTAAGTTATTAATCGTTTAATATAACGAAACGTACCTTATATTTTTATAACTAATTATATTTATTAAACTTATAAATATATATTTATCTATATCTTAAAATCTATTTCCTTTTAGTAAAAATTTAATTAACGGCTTTTTAAAATTATATTTTTTTTATAATTTTATAAATAAGTTTTTTCGGTTTTACGGAATAATTTCGCGATAATAACGGTAGGTTACGTTTATATATCCGGTTTTATAACTTAAGAATTATATTATATTTTTTTATATTAAGGTTTTTCCGATTAAGTTAATACGTATTTCGGATAATTATTTTCCTTAAATTTCCCTATTTTACCGTCCGATTATCGATCGTATTAATAAAATTAATTAATCGTCCTATATTAAATACGGTTTTCTATATTTTATAATCGTACCGATAATTATTTTTTCGACATAAAACGTACGGAAAGCTTACGTTTAAAACCCGTAAGGTATTTTCGTTTTTTACCGTTATTTTAAATTAAATAAAACGATAAAAGCTTAAAGTTATTTTTATTTTTTCCGTTAACGTATTAATTATAGCAGTTATTAAAATAAACGTTAGTAAAAATAATAAATTAAAAAACGGAAATATTTCGAATATAACTATCGTATAAAAGTAAATAATTTTATACGAATAAGTTTATTTTTTCTTATTCCGTACGTTTTGTATACTTATATTATTTTAAAAGTACCTTTTTTATCTAACCGGTAATTATATTATTCCATTTAAGTTTTTATTTTTTTATATATGTATATAAGGTAAATATAAATTTTATTAAATAATTTTACTTATCGAAATAACTTACGTAATTCGTTTTTTATAACGTAAAAAAAGTTGTTTTTTAAGTTTTTAATATTATTTAAAAAATTAATTTTTCGTTAAATTATACGTTTCGAATAACGATAATTTTATTAATTAATAAGTTTCAAATTTCGTAAATATTCGTAAATTAATAGCTGCCGAAAAAATTAATTTTGAAAATTTTTAGTTTTTTATAATAATAATAATTATAACGTAAGTTATATAGTCGTATATTTATAAGTAAGCTAACTAAGGTTTCCGATTAAGTAATATAATATTATTTTTAGGCGTTAAATAAATATAATAAATTTCGTATAAACTTTATTAAAAAACATATTTTAAAATTACAGTTATATAAGTATATTATTACTTTACAGATATATATAATTAAAAGCGAAAATAATTTAATATTATTTCGTATCGTAATTACTTGTTTTTTAATTATATTTTTTAAGTACTTTATATCCCCGTTTTAGTTTTATATATATAATATTAAAAGCTTAAGTTTAATATTAAAAAAACGATTAAAGTATATTTTAAAGTTAATAATTTTTAAAATTCTATTATCGTATTTAAATATTTCTAAATCGAAATTATCTAAATCTTTTGAAATTTTTAAAAAATTTCGGAATCCGGTAATTAATATATTTTACTTTCGATTTTTAACGTAAATATCCCAAATAAAATTTAAATATTTATCGGTCGTAAATATAATATATTTATATTTTTTAAGGTTTGTTTTCGAAATTTATAAATTTGATAATAATTCGTTATCTTAATCAGAACGTTTTTTTTTTCGGTTATTGGCATATTTATTTTTTAACTTTTATTTTATTATACGTTTAATATTCGATTATTATAAAATCTTTTAAGTAAATTTTTTTATATAAGATTATAATTAAGCGATTATTTTAAGCTTTAAGTATTTTAATTTTAAGTATCATATCGTACCGTTACCGGTTTACGGTAGTTTTATTATATATAAATTAACGTTTCGTTTATAAGTTACCAGGATTACTTAAAATATTATTACGTTTATATTTTCGGTAAAGAATTAATTAAATGTATTTATTAATATAGTATTTATTTAATTAAATTTATTTCGAATAAAATTATTAATTCTTTAATTATTTTATTAATACCTTTTTTTTCGGAATTACCGAAAGGATATTAAATTATACGTAAAGTTTTCGCAATAAGTTACGTTATATAAACGTAATATTTTCGGGCTTATAAAATTTTAAAATAAAACGTTTATTTTGCCGTATTTATTAATCGGGATAAAATTTTTTCTTACGTATATTCCGTTACCTTAAATTATCGTCTTATAATTTAAAAACTTATTAATAAGGTTAAAAATATATATCGTAAATTTTAAATTTAAAATAAATGAACTTTTTAAAGGATAAAATATAACGTTTATCGTATTACGTTAATTAAAAATTAAAAAATACGTTGAAATTTATTTTTTACGTAATTAATCTTTTTATAATTTTCGATAAATAATAAATTTTTTTTAAAAGATTAATCGGAAATATTCCGGTTTTAAATTAATACCGAAATTTTTTTTTTAAATTTAAAATTTGGTAAAATCTTATTAAAAAAATATAATAATATTAAGGTAAGTTCTACTTAATATTTACATTCGTTTATATTAAATTCCTTATACGTTTAATTATTAATATTTCCGTTTATTATTATTATTATTTCGGTCCGTTTAAAATCTTTTATAATTATTTCGTTTCGGCTCTTTTTTAAAAGTTTTATTATATAATTAATTATTAATATTTTCTATTTTTTCTTAATTAAAATTATCTTAATCGGAATAATTTATTAAGGCTTTATAAAAAATTAAAAATATTACTTTAACGTTTTTTTATTAATTACTGCAGATTCGTTATGGTTTAATAATTTCGAAAGTTAATTTTAATCTTTATATAATTAATTATTTCTTTTCCGATTTTATTTTAATTAAAAATATAAATAAATTCGATTAATTAAATATATTTAAGATTATTATTATATATAATTAATATATTTAAATAAAGGGTATAATCGTTTTAAGAACCTTATAACGTTATCCTTAAGTTATAATTTTTTATTACTTTATTATTTACTTATTACATTTTTTAATAATTTTCGAAACTTATTTTAATTATTTTTCGTATTTACGTTTAATATTTATAAATAATCGATTATCGTAAACTTTTTAAATTTTTTATAATTTAACCTATTAACTTTTAAAATTATTATTTAAATTTAAACAAATTTATTTAATCGATAACGAAATATTATCCAAAACTTATTTTATAAATTCGTTAAAGTTTTTAAAAAGGTTTTATATTTTCGATTTAAATAAGTATAAATCGTAAAATCTTGGTTATAAATATTTTTAGTTTCGGTCGTTATTTTAAAAATATTTATCGGATAATCCGTTTAATTAAATTTTTTAATTTATATAATTGCTTCGGAAAATAAATAAACTTTTCGCGTTAATTAACGAAATCGATTTTCTGGATAAAAAGGTATATCGGACGGTATAAGTTTAATAAGCTATAAAAAGTTTTAATTAAGGTTAATATATTCCTATAAATTATATCTTTTAATTTTAATTTTAAATTCGTTTTTAAATTTATTTTAATTTTTAAAACCATTATAAATAATTACGAACGTTATCGGTACGGTTATTATTATAACTAATAAAAGATATAAATAGTTATTATTAATATATAACTTATATAGTTTTAATAATAACTAATTAATTAATAATAACATAACTTAAGCGAATAAAATTTTTAATTATTAATTATAAGGGTTATTATTAATATTATATTACATAACTAGTTACAAGCGCTCTAGAACGCGTACTGTACTTTAATATAATCTGTCCACGGAATATATATGGTCCGATCAGAGGGAGCCTTTCCGTATATGGAGTGCTAGCGCACCCCTGCTAGCTGACAGTATTCGTTAAAAAAATTTCCAGTTTTTTTCCTTCATCAAAAAACGATATTTTTAATTAAAAACTTAAATTAATAATTCAAAACGGAATTAAACTAAATATTATTTATAACGAAATCCGATTACTATATATCCATTTCGAACTTAATAAATATGCTTAGGATTTATGTCATCTATATAATCTAGCCGATTACCTAAATCATCTAAATCACCTAGATATTGGCAGAAAAAGCCAAGCTTTTCCCTCTCAGAAATTTAGCCGCCTGGAGCCTGCGCCAGACCCCAAGGACAGGCTTCTTCAAAAACAGGAACCCCTGTCCCTATACTGTAACACATAGCTCATATACGATACCCGGATGGGTTCAGCTTTAGCAGTTCCTATCCGGAAATCATAAAAAGAAAGCGAGTAATCCAACACTGAAGGTAGATCCTATTAACATCGTAATGGGCAGTCAAAGAACGGCGAATGACTAACTCTCGAAGTTAAGCAGGTTCGGATATCCGATAACATTTTTACACCGGAAGAAGCTTTTGAAAATTCTCTACACGACATACCCCGATCACTCCAACATTTACACCAACAAGGGCGTTAGCAAAGTGCAAAGCGATCATGACAAAGTTTCCGTCGTGACGCAGGACGGAGATACCTACCATGGGGATCTCGTGGTTGGTGCCGACGGCGTGAATAGTCGAATACTTCCTGAAATGTGGAACTTGGTGCATAGTCAATCTCGTATAGATGGGGAAAGAAAAGGTCAGTCAACCCTCCGTAGTCACTGCATGATAGCCTGTACCGGTATTGATAGTGGCCATGTATACGGGCTCAGGCAGAACCGCTGAGTATGTTTGTATCTTTGGAATATCTTCACCAATCCCTGATCTGAAGCCCGGTGAACAGGTGAATGCGTTTTACAACGGGCTTACAGTCGTCACCATCCATGGGGAAAAGGGAGAGATATTTTAGTTTCTCATCAAGAAACTTCCGCGTCGCTATACCTATCCCGACAGAGTTAAAACGCAGCCGGGTGACGCAGAATGCATTTGTGCAGAAACGAGATCATTAATTATATGGAAAGGCATTACTGTTGGTGATATCTGCAACAAAAGACAAATGGTATCTATGACGGTTTTGGAGGAGTTTTTGTATCGTACGTGGAGTTTGACAGACTAGTCTGCGTGGGTGATAGTATTCATAAGGTATTGTATTTCCAACAAGAAGGTGGAAATGGTAGTTGACGTTGCCGACTAGATGACTCCGAATTTCGGACAAGGCGCCAACACTGCCATCGAGGATTCCGCCGCTCTAGCCAACCTCCTACATAGTCTTATCAAGGAGAAACGGGGCATGAAACCGACTCGCTCTCAAATACTACAGCTTCTGGGACAGTTTAAGTCGCAACATTTCAGCCGCATTCAACATATATATCGCACATCACGATTCATTGTGCGGCTTCAAGCCCGCGACGGGTTCATTAACAGGGTTTTGGGACGCTATTATGCTCCTTATGTGCCAGATCTTCCAGCAGCGATCGCGTCTGAATGCATCACCGGGGCAGTTGCCATAAGCTATATCCTATTACCAAAGGGGCACGAGGAGAGCTGGGGTAGATACAGCAGCAGGTTAACAACGTATAATTTGGTGATACTCACTGGAGTGTGTGTGTCTACTTTCCTTATAGCAGCTCTTCTACGGGATAGAGATCAAGCTTCATGATGCTGCTGTGGGGAAGAAAGGAAAGAGGGAGGGCGTTAGCCGCTCATATATAGCCGGGCGAGGTTGTCCACGGCTGATTGGCAGCGTTTCATAGTGTCTAATGGCTCACACGGAGAAATGGGCAGGCCGAAAATGCTCATTAATGATCGTGGAGGTGAGAAGAATCTAGGATAGTGACTGCGACGTGGGCTGTTGAATCGATGTAACGACAATCACTTGGTCAAATTCCCCTCATAATACAGAGTTAAAAGGGGCGCCCTTACTCGAAGCCCTCATCCCTGTCTCTGCCTTTCCCCCTTTGCAGAGAATATGCGATTCTGATTACCGAGCTTTCTGCGCCGTGATGTGTTCTTGAACAGCCTCGCACTTCCTCACATACCACAGGCATACACCGTAAGAACAGTCTGCCACAAGGAAAACACCAAGGCTCCATAGAACAAGAGGACTGTTGAGCCACCCAAACGCCTGTGGCCAATATATATATCTTAACGTGGCAAACCCAACTGTGCAAATAGATCCCAGAAACCGCGATAACCTGTATGTTATTGTCCATATATGCCACACAACGTCGTTTTATGGTTGACAGAGAGGAATTACTTACCACAAAGTATATGAAGTTCCTCGACTGCTACTTCTTGCCAGAAGTTGACAGAGCCCCCCAACACTCAGCTGAAGCTGACAGGCTACCGCACCCCAGGAGTAAGCGAGCGATGGTCCAATTTCTGACGTCAGAGCAAGATGGCCCGTCAAGAAACCCAGGACACCCAGCATGAAAATGAGTGTGATGTTGTTCATTACGAGAGGTGAGAGGGCCCATTCGTTAGGTGCAAACTTGATCGCGGTATACATGACTCCGAGGTTGACCGTCAGTCCGGCTAGAAACACGCCTTGCTCGAGGCGGCTCGTGGACGGGTAGATGAGCCCGTATACCACTTCCCAGGCAAAGTTACAGCAGAGGGCCAGCGGTGCCATGCCGTAGGTCTGCTTCCGGAATGAGGTGTATACCATGCCGACATAGTTGACGAACCATCCAGCGCCCATTCCGAATACTAAGATGTCAGATATCCACTCGATGCGTTGGTATTCAACGGGTGCGTTGGAGCGGTCGAATCCATCCATAATTGTGTAGGCCGCCGCGACAGGCAATGTCTTGCAGTTAGAGTATGTTGTTACCTACAAAAATATTCGGGCTGGGAGTATGCCCCGTAAAGTTTCAGTGATTGCAGGGCAACGTGCACACTCGATCTAATCATATGCTTAAGTGGACTGATAGAATTATTGGATATGCACTCACTCCGGTTGCGGACCAATGGCTCGGCTTCTATCTCACTGTGGTGATACCTCTTCAATAGTCACGTACGTCTCAGCGACCGGAGTAAGCCTAAGGCGAACGAAGCGACCCAGACGGAGTGAGTGACATAGATGTATAGACAAGGCTCTTTGCAACCCAGCACCCCCCACCCCCTTTTTCTCCTCTCTCCTCTAATGATGGTGAGTTTCAGCGCAAATAGAACATGTCTACTGGAATGCCCACTCTGTCCTATTCCCTTGACAGCCGAGGAGGATAGTTGCATAATTGGCCTGGCCGAACGTATCCAGCTGATATGAGCATAAACTTGGAGCCTACACTCTCTATAGCCACGTCCACTTCAATTTTTGTTCCAAAACAGTATATTCACTAGAATCACTCCGTCTAATGCGGTGCAACGATGCGAGCTGGTTTCAAGAATCTGCAAAGGCAGGTTGCATGGAATAGATGAATTGGGTTGCGGACGGGCCGCTCTCCCCAGAGGAGGTGGGGAGTGGGGGTGGAGGTGGGGTAGTGTCAAGTAGGGGTAGATATATAAATGACCTTTGTTTGATATGATATGTATATACTTTACCTAAGTAGATATGTCACACTATTATAGAAGGCTGTATACGATCCAGTATGTTTATAACCACTATAGATATATACCCGAATCATCCTGATAACTTTTCTTACCGATTACTTCGAACCTCAACTAAACTATTTAGGTATTGAACTTCTTTTCCTCAGTGGTTGCTTCCAATCCATAGTACGACAGCGAGAAGGAGGACGACCGACTTCTATCGCTTTTTTGCTGGCCCTACTACCTACTCTTATTCACCTTGCACTCCACTAGTATGGAAAGGGACTCAAGCGAGAGGCTTCCCATCCTATGGAGAACACAGCCACCTTCAAATGAATATGAGATCGCGAGATGCAGAGTGTTCAATGGCAGGCAGCCTGAGAAATTCCCCCTTGCAATAGTTAAGGCAACCTCAGTTGAGCAAATTATAGCCGCGGTGCGTTTGGCAGTGAAATTGGACGCCCATATCGCTGTCCGTTCCGGTGGCCACAGTCTCTCCTGTTGGACTATGCGTCATGAAGCGATCCTCGTTGATCTTGTGGGTTTTAGCCACTTGAGCTATGACGAAGCAAAAGACGAAGCACAAGCCTCGCCCAGCACACTTACAGCAGACCTACTTGCGTTCCTCGCTGAGAGAAAGAAGTTCTTCCCAGTGGGCCACTGTGGGGATATTGGCCTGGGCGGTTACCTCCTTCAGGGTGGAATTGGGCTCCACTCCCGAGTACGGATGTTTCAATCGGATAATACATAGCCTCTGAGTACTTACGATAATTTTAGGGCTACGGTTATGGGTGTGAATACATCACTGGACTCGACGTCGTCACCGCTGGTGGCGAGATCAAACACTGTGCCGAGATGGAAAACGCCGATCTGTACTGGGCTGCTCGTGGATCTGGTCCAGGTGAGTTCCTCAGAGCAGTCGTGAGAAAAACAGAATGAACTCTAATAAAGCAGAATTCCCCGCAATCGTCACACGGTTTTACCTCAAAACTCGCCCACTCTTGCCGGTTTGTAAACGAAGTAGATATGTCTGGCCGGCTATCGTGTATGAGGAGGTTTTCGCATGGCTTGAAGCAGTGAGTAATAAATGTCTATCACGAGACAGTTTACTTGCCGGATCAACGCAGGAGCTAACTAGCGTCCCGTCTCCTTCCCAGCTATTGACCTTCTTAGACGAGGACGTCGAGGCCACTGTTTTCGGACTTGTATTACCTGAAATCAACCAGCCGGGTTTAGTTCTGCATGCAACAGTATTCGCTGACTCTGATGAGCATGCTCGGGAAAAGCTTGCACCAATCATCAATACTCGCCCCTCAGGAGCATTTATTGCCGAAGATTTCGTGACCACCAACTTCCTTGAAAATTACGACTTAGGTAAAGACCTTATGCCTCGCGGTGCGCGTTACTTCACCGACAGTGTCTTTCTAAAACCTGGTACCGATATTGTCGCAACCTGCAAAGAAATGTTTACGGAACTGAAGCATCCACGCGGATTAGCATACTGGCAACCGATGAAGACGGCCGCCAATCGCAGCCTTCCCGATATGGCGATGAGCATCCATAGTAACCATTATGTATCACTGCTTGCCATCTACGAAGATCCCGAAGAAGATCAGCAGCAAACCTCCTGGATAATGGATTATATGCGGAACCTGGAGCCGTCTGTTCAGGGCACTTTCGTCGGAGATGCACACCCGTTAGAAAGACCGTCTTCTTATTGGTCAGAGGGGGCTAAAGAGCGAGTGCTCACTGTTGGGCGGGAATGGGATCCCAGCGGCAGAATTCGGGGAATAGTCCTAGGAGATGTCTGAGATCTCATCCCGGAGACCTCGTGGTCCTGCCGCGAGTCTTTTCAGTGGTTTCCTGCCTGCATTCCTCCTCTATACACGGGCCGGTTGCTTCATGTACTTACTTGAGCATCCCTATTCAAACTAACCATACGAACGTGATCTAAAAAAGCAATTATTACTGTCACAGTTAGGCTGATCGCGGGAAAAGGTTGCATAGAGTGTGAAAAGCGTGAATTGTCATAGATAAGCAGCAATCTAGAGAGTGGTGGCTAGGAAGCTCTATATATACTCTGGGAGCCCCATAACAGCGTTGCTGTGGGGCGAATGCACTTCCCTGAGGCTTGATGACTAAGTAAGTGACCCCTATTCTGCTACAATTACTGAGCTAAATAGCAATGACTAAGAGATGCTTTCTTCAGAGCAGGATCTTATTATTATGCTCGAAGACAACAACTACACTATAGAAAAGCGTCACAGGGAAGTTGGGGTAAGTTAAAGTTCAGTGGACATACTACCAGGCGGTATATCAAGGGGTACTTACCCTATATTGACCTAGATAAGTCGGGACCCCCCCTCACGCTCCACCCCCCTAACGCGCCACCCCACAAGCGCGTTACACGTTAATCCACTTACTGATTTCTTTCTTTATTTTAGGCTTCTTAATAACGCTTTAAAAAATTAAAAAAATTATCTTCTTTTTTATCAAAATCTACGCTTTTAAATAATATATAACTTTCAGCTTAATTCCGTACGGCGTAAGCAATTAAAAAATATCGCGTAAAAAAATACTACGTTTAACCTTTAAGGGTTACGATATCGACAAGCGATATATTATACACCGTATCAAAATTATACCTACGCAAAAAAAAGTTAATAAAGCTTAACAAAAATTATTACGAATCCAAGAAAAAAATTTAGCTTATTAAGTTACCTCAGCTAGCTCAGGCCCCGCTAGCTCGTTTTTCATTTTTTTTAAAGTTATTTAAATACCACTCCATAACGTTAAAAATTAACCAATTAAATCCCAAATCCCCGTAACGAACTAACGAAACCAAAATTTAAATTATATAAAAAAAAGGTCTATTTAATACTTTTATTTTTTTTTAAAAACGAAAACTTATAATAATTTAATAACAAAACGTTACTTATAATTATATATATATTTATACGATTCGTTTTATTATAACTTATTATTAATATTACGTTAATCCTAATTAAAACCTTTCTATTATTCTTAAATATTAAGACGTCCATAAGCTATGATCCGAATACGTTTCTTTATCCTTCCCCCTTTTCGAATACAATAAATTTAAATTCTTTCAATTTTACAGCATTATACGCTTAAAATAAAATATACGTACGCGTATAATAAATTTTTAGCAATAACATAAAAAATTTAATATAACGTTTAAAAATTTCTTTCGTAATTAAATTTTTAATAAAAATAATAACCGAATATATAATTTAACCGTTCGGATTACCCGATTAATTAGCGGATTAAAAAATAAATACGTAACCGGTTTTTAATATCCAAAAATTGACAAAAAAGTATTATTCTTATTAATTAAAACCTTATTATAAGTGAATATTATAATATATTATACAAAAAACTAATAATTTTCGTAAAAAAGCTTAAATTTTACAGTTTAACGGAAAAGGTATTATTCGAAATTAAAGTAATCCATATTACCTTAAACGAAAATTAACAATTTATAAAAACGTTAATTTTTAATTAATTTAAACTTTTAAATTAAGTAATTATATACTTAAAACAAAATAATAATTATATAATACGAATCGAAAAACGAAATGGTTTTATTATAATAGTAATCCGGACATTTTTATATATCCTTTTTTTATAATTTTAATTATTGTAATTAAAAGCGTTTTTAAAATTAACGGTAATTATTTATTCCGTTTATTAAGTAAATTTTTATTATTTTCGGATATATTATAAAATATAATTAATATCTTTAAAAAAATATATACGAAAATTATATGACGTTAAATAAGGATATAACCCGAATATTAAAAATAATTAAAATAATTACGTAAATTTCTTTTAATAATACGTTTTTAATTAAAATATAATACGTTATACGATTAAATATAATAAAACGATATTATATTTTAATACGATAATTTTAACGTTTAAAATTATATTCGTAATATAATATTTCGATATGGTTTTATTATGCAAAACTTTATTATCGCCTTTATCCGTTATTATAACCGTATCCTTAAAATAATTTTAATATAATTTATATTCCGTCTTAATTAATATTATAAGGTAAAATAACTTTATTAAACGTTATACTAATATTTAATATTACTTAATACATTTTATTAATTCGTAATTAATATTATCCGGATTTTATTTTTTAATTTTATTAATAAGTTTTATAAACGAAATAAATAAAAATTTCCAACTTTTTTTAAATTAAAACCTATATTATATAATAAATATAATTCGATTTCGTTAAATATAATTAACCAAAACGAAAACATATTCGACCGTATTTATAATATTTATCGAAATTTCTTTTAAAAAGTATATTGTTTTAAAAAAATTAATTCTAGCGGTTTTCGAAACGTTTTTATTTTATTTATAAGGATTACAAAATAACAAATTATATCCGGAAAATATAAATTAATTAAACCGAAATAACCAATTTATATAATGAAAAAAAGTAATTTTTTTACGTTTTTATTTTATTTTATATATAAATAAATTTTATATTTATACTTATACGTATTTATTAATTTAATAATATTAACGGAATGCATATAACGCCAGCAATTTTAAAAACGGACCGTTAATTTTTAAATAAAATAACGTAATTATATTAAAAATTGCCGAAATTTTATTTATTCGAACTTTTTATTCTTTATATATATAATATTTATATATTCGCATTATTTTTCCAAAGATTACGTAACCGATATAAACCATTAATAAAAAAAGGTTTAATACGTACGGAATTATTAAAAATACCTTAATCGAAAACCTTTTTTTGAAAACCTAGTTTACCGAATTTATAAAATATATATATTTTCGGTTACCGTTACCGAATTCGAAATTATTGCGCATAATATAGTTTTTAAATATCTTAATCGTATTAAATAAATAAAGAAAATATTACGAAATCTTATTTAAAATACGTTAATAAATAACGGTTTATTTAATGAAAATCCTTTATCTTTTTTCTTAATAATACGTTATTTAATAATATAAATTACTTAATTAATAATTCGTAAATATTTTATTTTTTAATCTGGAAATATAATTTTCATTTATTACTTTTTAAATTACGTTATCCTAATTAAAATATATTAAACGTACTTTTTCCGTCGGCTAATTATAAAACCGGTTATATTTTTAATACGGATAATATTCCGTAAGGTAATAATTTTTTTAATCCGATTACGGATAATAACTAACCATTAAACGATACCGTTTTTATTAATAAAAAATTCCGTAATTATTACTAATTCCTTTAAAAAACCTCGGTATACTTTTACCTTTCGCATATTATACGATATAATAACGTTAATTATATTAAACGGTTAATACCGATATTATTAAATCTTTTTTATAAAACCGGTTAAAATAATTACGGCCAAAAGATATTTTATTTCGATTAAATATTACGTCCTATAATATCAAATCTAATATTTATTAACATAATTTTAACGTCGAATTTAACTTTTACCAAATCCAGAAAAAAATATAAAAAATATTTAATTTAAAAAATAAATATTATAATTTATAACTTACTAACGATTTCCCCCGGTCGAAAAATAATATATATAACGTTAACTTTTTTTTCCGAAATTCGGTTTTAATTAAATATTAGAATTTTTTTTACTACGAATTTTATATCCGTTATATTTTTTCGTAAAATAAATACTATATTATTCGAAACTTTGGTAACGAAATCCTTAAATACGCCCATTTTTTACTTCGTAATTTTTAACTAATTTAAAAATATCCATTTCGGATTTAAAAATTAACTAAAAATCCGAAAATATTTTAACCGTAAGTTATAAAATTATAAAGATTAAGCTTATTAATTTTAATAATACCGTACGCGTTATTAACGACAAAAGTAAATTTAATTCATTAAATATAACAAAAAACGAAAATTAATTATAAATAGCCTTAATATAATTATCCGAAAAGTTTTCGGTAACGAATTTATTAAAAATAATTTAGTTGCGGACGATTATAAATTTTATATATAAAAAAGTTTTATAATTTTATAATACAGATTATAAATAATTCGGTAAATGATTTTAATCCAAACGATCCGTTATTTTTTATTATTATCGTTAAATAAATAAAATAAAAATCCGTCGGTCGAAAACGAAATAATAATATAACTTTTACCTTTTAATTATTTTTATATTTTATCGTAACTAATACGAAAATTTTACCATAATTTTAATCTTAATAAAAATTAAAATATCGTAACGTTTTAATTAAATACGTTACCTTTATATATCCTATTAATATTAATACTATATAAATCTTTCGTATTAAAATAAACCGATATATTAATAATATCGTATTACTTATAATTAAATATATTGCATAATTTTATATTAACCCATATATTTTACGTAAATCAACTTATTAACTAAAACTTTTATGTATTTTTTAAAACTTTTTCGTTTAATTCTACCCTTTTTCCCGTATTATTATAACCTATATATTAATAACCCTTTCCATATTATTAAAACCTAAAAATATTTCCGCCCTAAACGTAATATCCGGATTTAAATCATCTTAAAAAATTTTATTTAAACCGTATAATAATACCGAATATTTA
The DNA here is from genome assembly GCA_004155925.1 of Monosporascus sp. MG133. Classification (NCBI taxonomy): domain Eukaryota; kingdom Fungi; phylum Ascomycota; class Sordariomycetes; order Xylariales; genus Monosporascus; species Monosporascus sp. MG133. The sequence goes on along the minus strand of QJNX01000002.1, from coordinate 388,506 downwards.
AGGACTGTATCTAAATATTTTTCGTTACGTTTCCAGACGTAATTTGCATATTTATCGCTCGCATAACCCTATGAATTATAACATCCATAAAACGGCCATATAATATATACTTTTTTATTAATTAACCCGGTTTATAAATTTATAAATACTATTTTATATCATTTATAAAATAGTCTCTTTATATATATTTTTCGCGAAATTACGAAAAACAGAATTAAGTAAAAATTAATAATTAATTTATTAATCCAATAATTTATAAGGCCGGCATAATCTGCCATAACGTAAATTTTACTTTATAGGATATTATTATTAAAAATATCTTTAATAGCATTATTAATATTTAATATTTATATAAATACCGTACCTTTTTTTATTATAAAATGTTATTTATAATATAAACCTTTAACGATATTACCGTATTTAAAAGTTATTATTAATCGTAAGACTTTCCTAATTAATATACGTTTAACTTAATACCAGAACCTAAAATCTTTATAACTTTTTAATTCTTTCTTATATTAATATAACCATATAGCATAAATTTAATTTTTAAAATCGGTTACGTATAATGTATACTTTCCGTAAAGTTCGTCCTAAATCTTAAAATAATCGAATATTACCTAATTAATACGAAATTATTTTACTTAAAACGACGCCGTAAATTATATTATATCGCAAATAAATCTAATAATAATTTTAATTTTTTTCTGGTTTAAATTTTTATTATCTGTTCTTAGAAGTAATTATCGGAAAAATTATTAACGAAAAAGTTATTATCGAATTTAATTTATTTAACCGGAAATTTAAAGTTTTCGAGTTGTATTTAAAATATATTATCGGCAATATTACGGAAAAAAATTTTAATTTATCGCTGAATTCGTTTATATTTTATAATATCATAAAATATATAAAAATATATATTATGAAAAGATTTTAAGTATTAAAAAAAAAAATAACGGATTAATAATTATATTATAAATAAGTTATAAAAAGAATTTAAGTATTAGATAAAAAAATAACGAATTAATAATTATATTATAAATATTTTAATTATATATATTATAATATAATAAAATATATAAAAGTATAGAAAATAATAATAAATTATACTAAAAGAAATAATATCGATTATTTATTAAGTGACTATAATAATATTATTCTATATATATTAATTAAAAAAAGTTTATAAATTATATTAAATAATTTAAAATAAAATAAAAACTTCGTTCAAATTATATATAATTACCAGTTACTTCTTTATATATTATTATTTCGTTATAAGGAAAATTACGTTAACTTTTAAGTTAATATTTAATAACTTACATAAACCTAATTATTTACATACTTATAATTACATAATCTTAAAATTCGCATATATTTTAATTCTAATTATATATATTAGTTTCGAATTCGCCTATAAGTTATTAATTAATTATTTACTTTGTTTATATATTATAAATCGTTACCTATTCCTTTTAATATTAATAACATTTTCGAATACCGTTTAATATACGAACCTTACCCCGTTTATTATATTTTGTATCCTTTATTTCTATTTTTAATCTTAAATAATTAACCATACCGTCGGTAAATTTATAATATCCCCAAAACTTTTATATATAAATACTTTATTTACAATACCTAATATTATATAATCGTACGAATTTTACCCTATTAATTATATTTTATATCCTCCCTTTTAATTTTAATTTTTAATTTTTTAAATATACCGTTAATAACTTATATTATCCTTAAATTCTTTATATATAAATACTTTATTTATAATACTTAATATTATATAATTATATAAATTTTACCCCGTCCATTATATCTTAAATCCTCCGTTTTAATTTTTAATCCTAATTAATTAAAAATATCATCGGTAAACTTATAATATCCCTAAATCTTTTTATATATAAATATTTCTTTATAATACCTAATATAATAAAATTATTATAATAATATTATCGCTATTTAATCGAACGGAATATAATAACCTTATCTTAACGTATTATAACAAACTGGCAAAAAATTAACGTATATATAAAAATATAACTGTTATTAAATTAACTTTCGATGCGACGTATATTAATTACGGCGCCATTTTCTATACGTTTTCCTTAACTACTTAATAATCCCTCTTAAACCTTAAGCCAACCGATAAATTATTAATAATTTCCGCCAGGTAAATATTTAATAAGATTATAATACCAAAAAGCCTTAATAAAATAACATTTATTAATATATACTTAAAAACGTAATTTATTTATCGTTATATAATCGTTAATGCATATTCTACACATAATAATATCGAAATAATATTTAAATAAATATTTAAAAACTTCGATAATATATATATAACTTATAAAACGTTAATAAAAAACGTATTTATATATTCTAACAACTTTTAATCCTTATTTTTATTACCCGAAAAAGAAATTACGAAATAATATATAACGTTATTCGTTTTTTTCGTTATATTAAAAGATTCCGAAAAAGTTAACGAATTATAAATTCCGGATTACTAAATAATAAATTTTTAAAATCGTAAAATAAATATTCTTTATATAATAAACTTAACTAATATATTTTATTTAAAATACTGTAAAATTCGGGCCGTTTAATATTTTCGAAAAATTATATAAAATAATACCTTACGTAATATAAATAATACCTAAAATATAATTAATATATAATTCCGATTAAAATAATAAATCCGTAATATTTTTTATAATATATATAATATAAATATAATTTTTATAATATTAAGCGAAAAGAAATCCGGTTTTATACGTAAACTTATAACGATTAAGTAAATATATATAAGGATTAAATTTATAAGTATCGTAACATATTCGATATTAATATCGAAAATTTTAACGGTTATTTAAAATATTTAACAAATTATATAATGATATAAAATTTTAATGCAAAAAAAATTCCAAAATCTATCCAGTTTTCCGGTTACGCCGGAAAAAAAAAATTAAATAACCGGAACCTTATATCCTTATATATCGGCTATTTCGGAAAGTAAAGCTTTAAAAGCCATAACCGGAAATACCGGTAAGCTTTTATTCGGCATATTTAGCGTTAAGTAATATGTTTATATGCCTTATAAAATGACGGACCTAAAAAATTTATAATTACCAAAATCCCCCGTAAAAATACGATGACCTAGATAATAAGCTCCGGAAGATATTAATGAAAACCCTAAACTAATTATTTTAAGAAAACCGTTATTATAGGAATCTTTACCAAAAAAGAATTAGGTACGTAATAAGCCTTAAAAAGTAATAACCAAAACCCGGTGTTAAAAAATAATACTTATAACTAAGAAAAAATTAAATTATAAAACGTAAAAACTTTTAATTTATTATAAAACCGGAATCTTAAATATTTCGAATTAATACTTAAAAAAAACGGATACCGGAATAGTTGTTTATATAGTACGAAAATAACTTCCTTAATATTAGCCAAAAAATATTTATATTATTTATCTATCCGTATAATCGATCCCCCCGATTAATTAATAGACCCGAATTAAAGTATTTTAAAGGTTAAAAGAAAACGAAATATCTTAAAAATTAATACGACGAATTCGAAAAAAAAACCGGAAAATAGAATTTAAAATATTTTAAGTCAGCATCGTAAATAAAAAATTATGAAATAAAACAAGATCTTTAATAATTACGACAAATTATAATTTATAACGTATAATATTCAAGTTTATTAATTTTTTGAATTTATAACGTTGGTTATATATTTATATTAATATATAATTAATCCGGATTAAAAAGAATTAATATTTATATAATACTTAATAAACTTAAAATTAACAAAATAACGAATATAATCGTATTATTTCGCCCTTTTACGTAACCAAATTATTTTAGTATAAAAAATTTATCGTTTCGGATTTTAAGATAACGTTAATATCTTATAAAAACTTAAAAAAGTTAAAAAAAATATATTTATAACCTTTTATATTTTAACGAAGTCGAAAATATATTATTAAAAACCGCCAAAAATTATAACGTTATATTTCGACCTTTAATATACCCTATTTATTAACGACCGTAACCTTAACCCCGTTTCGAAATCGAACGCGTTTTTTGCCGCCTGTCTTAATTAAAACCGGCCAGGTTTTATTTTTTTATTTTCGACCTGGTATTTTAATTATTTTTATCGTTAAATATCGTTTATTTTTAACGCGTAACTTTTTAACTTCGATAACGATTATTCTTTCGGTTTTATTCTCCGATATATTATTTATAACGTTAAATTACGTATTATTATTTTTTAATAATACCGGTAATTCCGGTAACGAAATAAAAGTACACGAAATACATGAATACGGATACGGTAACGAAAACGGTTTTAATAAATTAAAAATATTAAGGAATTATAAATTTTAAACCGACGTTATAAATAAAAAAATAAAATAAATTTTTAATTAAAATTATTTATTATATCACTGATTACGTATACGGATACAAATATTATAATAACAGGAATCGTAACTTTAAGTTATAAAGGTATATAAACCGTATACCGGGTCGGTATTTAAATTATTAAAATTACCGTTAATATTTTAATTATTAATTTAAACCGAATGGTTATAATTAATAAACTTTAATTAAAACGGAACGCGATTTATAATAATTATATCATCTTTTCCGATATTTATCGAATTTATAACGCGGTTATAATCCGTAACCTATATAAATCGGTTCGGAAGATAAAAATACGGCGCCGATACTTTAAATTAAATTTAATTTATCGTATTTTTTATAATATAAAAAATACGGTTTTTTCGTAAATTAAATATAACGTAAAAAAAGAAAACTTTTTAAAACGTTTTAATGTTATTATTTATCGAATTCGGAAACCGTCTTAATTAATTTAATTATATTTTAAATTAAATAAAAACCTTTAACTTTATTTAACTTAATCGGAAATATATTAAATAAAAACCGTTTAAATTTAATAAAAATAAACGTTTATTTTATTTTTTTATTACCGAACAGAAATAACCGGATAAAAATAATAATTCGTTCGTTCGTTATTTATACTATAATTCGATTATTTTCTAAATAACCATTTTTAACGAACCGGGTTTTAATTATTTCCATACGGATTTTTTCGGGTTCGAAAATTCGGATATATAAATAAAATTAAACGTATATAATTATAATATGGTCCAGCAGGAATAAGATTATTATACTCCATTTTTAACATAATAATTTCGTTTTTTCTTAAATATATTAAAATCGTTTTATACATATATATATTTTTAAATAATATACGTTAATACAACCTTATTTTATTTAAAAAGTTTACGAATAGCGTAAATAATATTTTAAGTAATTAAAAGTTAAAATTAAAATTTGATAATTATTTCGTTTTAATCGGAATTATTTACGATTAATAATTTATCGGTTTTTTTATTATCCGAATTTACGACGTCGATTTTTATTATAACCTTTATATTTTAATAAATAATACGGTTTTTAATTTGCCGGACCTAAATTCTTTTTATTATTTTAATTAATTTTATAATAAACTGCTCGGTTTTATATTTATTATATATTTAATAAGGTATAAATAATATAACTTGTTTACAATTAATTATATTTAATTATTTATAATTATAAACCGTTTGATTAAATTATTACCATAAAGCTTTTATTAAAAAACTTTGCGGTATTTTTATTACATTATTTAATTAATATCCGGAATATTTATATTTATATTAAAGATAACGGAAAATATTATAATATGGATAAAATTATTAGGTTTTCTTAATTTATCGTATAAGCGAAACTCGTTTCCGTAAGGTATTTCGGAATTCTAAAATTTAATAACCTTTTTTATAATTTTCGATAAATACCTCCGGTTTATTACAATTCTAATTAAGCAATTTTAAATATTTATAAGTTTTGCATTTTTATTAATATAAATAAAAATTTATATAATAATACGTAAATTATTAAATTAAATTACGGGAAAATTATTTAAAAATCTAGGTACGTTAATTAGCAAAAAATTTAAATACGTTTAAATCGAACGTTAACCTTTAAATATAATGAAAATTAATAATATTAATTTTGTAATAATTAATGTTAAAACGTTTAATTTTTACTTTATAATCATATTTAATTAAATTTCCGGTTTTATTAAAACCTTTATATTTCGTCATTTTTCTTTTTATAATACCGTTAATAATTATTTTAAACGTAAATTACGGCTATTAATATATTTAGACCGGAAATTTCTTTATTTTAATAATAAATATATTTCGTTAATAATAATTAAATTATATTATTGTTCGAAAATAAAATTTAATATAATTATTTGGAATTAATCGTTTAAAAACTATTTAGGACCAAAAATAATATAATTATGTTATCCGGTAATTATACGATTAAATATTTTTAAATTAAATTTTTTCGTTTCCGTAAATATTAAGATAAAAGTAAAATATAATATTATTAATATAAATATTCGTTATTTTTCAGTTAACTTAATTAAAAACGTTATTTAAATAATAATTAAATTTGTTATTAAAAAATTAAATAATTAAGGATTTTTTAAAACTTATTTTAATAACGAAAAAAATATTATATTTATTTATTTCTTTTATAAAATACGGCCTTATCCTTTAAATATAACGTTTAATATAAAACGAACAAATTAACGGCATAAAGTTTTTATAAAATTATCGGCCGTATATTTAACGTTAACGTATATATTAATTACGTTTATATTGGTAAGGACCCGGTAAAGGTATAGGATAAAAATAAATATTTCGTTTTAAAAAATTAAGTATTCGAAAGTTTAAAATATTTACCTTAAACCTTTTAATACGTTGCCCGCATTCGATTAATTAAGAAAAAAATATATTTCGGAATTTATTATAAACGATTTTAAATTTTAAACATTTTTATTTTGGCTTATAAGGTTATATTATTATCGTATTTACCCGGAAAGGATATAAAATTATAACAGCTACCATTCGTAATTTTAAATTATTTTTTTCTTTTATTAATTAATATACGATTTTAATTAAAACGAAAATTATACGAAAAAATAAAAATTTTAATTTTACAAATAATAATATAAATTATAACCTTACAAATTTCGTAATTAATATATATTACGAAAGTTATTAATATTAATTTTCGCGAATGTGTATAAAATAATACCAAACTTAACCGAAAAATTATAATTTAATATTAAACCTTATTTTTAAGGTTTTATTATTTCATGGAACTTCTTTTTAAAAATGTTTAGTCGATATATCTAACCCTTACAGCTACTTCTTAATCAAATACGCTAGCCACGCCTACGCCGCAGGCGCAGCCCTAACCTCAAAAATAGGGCCTGATCTCGATAAGGTAATTATTAAGTTATTATGCAAGATTAATTAGGTTATGTACCGCCGCATTCCTAATTTGGCCTATACGCCCAATACCTCCTAATTAATAACGGCAACCTTTAACGCTTAAAAAAGGGATAAATAACTCATTTTTTACGGCATAATCTTAATATTCAAACCTTAAAAGGTACGATTATTAATTATTTACGCCTACATAAAATTTTACCGGCCTTTACGAACATATTATTCGACCGCTTTAAACTACCGGAAATTAAAGCTATCAAATAACTTAACAAATATAACGCTAACGAAATCGAGATAATAAAAAGGATAAAAAAAACGTTTTCGTATTCGGTAAAACCTTTAAAAAATTCGTACTCTTAAAAAACGTTTTTAAACGGTAATAAATTACGATAATTACTTCTGCTAGCGCTAACGGATAAACTTTTTTACCGTTCGTAATTTTTAACGATAACGATATATAATAATAATAATTTTTTAACTTTAATAATAAAATATACGAAAACTGGTACTTTATTACTTTTAAAAACGGTTGGACGAATATCGAAATCGGCTTAAAATAACTTCGTAAAGTTTTTATCCTTAATATTAAGCCTAAAAACCTTAACGAATAAAAGCTTTTAATTATTAACGGCTATAATAGCCATACTACCGAAAACCTTATATAAATATAGCTTTAAAATAAAATTTATATCTTTTTTTTACTTATTTACGTTTCGTACGTTTTCCAGCTTTTTAATATAAATTTTTTTTTTACCTTAAAATAAAAGTTCCGTTATTAATTCCGCAAACGTTATTACGGGCGGGTTTTTAAGGTTATAAATAAAACCGATTTTTTAAGTACTTTCGTACGTATAATAAGAAGTTATAATAATTTTAAAATATATTATAAAAATTTTAAAAATTTTAAATTTACGCTTTATTAATAAGGCGAAGGTATTAAATAATAAATACGTTAAGGTTAAGGCCTTAACGGCAGAAATATTTAAGCCTAAATCTATTTTTATTTCCGTCCGTATTAATTTTCATACGTAAATAACCGGTTTAAATATTAAAACGTTTAAATTATTTAAAGATATACGTATTATCGAAAATTCCTTAATAGAAATCGGTTTAATTTTCGGAAACCTTACCGCATAATTTTTATTTTAAAAGGTTGGTAAAATTTTTAACGAAAAAAACCTTAAATTAAACGTTACCGAAGTTTATAACAGTTAATTAATTACAGCTATCGATAAAACGAAGCTTAAAAAACGTAAAAAAGTATAACTTAAGTTAAATAAAAAGTTCGTAAAAATAATCTTGGTTAAGAAGGTAAAGGTAAGGCTTTAAGTTCTTACGAAGGGACCTTTTATTATTATTCGGAAAAATTAACAGAAAAACGAGCTTTCCGAAAGCGAAAAAGATAACGATAATAATTTTTATTACATAATTATACGTACCCGTTAGTATGGAATTAATTAAATAAGTGGTTATTAAGATATTCTTATTTGCGCTGAAGGGATATATTATTAATGGCTTCAAAAATAGGTGGCGCGTTGGGGGGGTAGAGCGTGAGGGGGGGTCCCGACTTAGTGTTCTTCCCTTCTTTCCTCGCTAAAGTGTTAGGTAAAGCTAATAAAGGACCGTTTCAAGCGTGTGATAGTCGGGCTGGGACGTCAGAAAAAACAAGATCATTGTATCGAACCAGTGCCGAGCAAGCCTTATAGTTACCATACACTGGAGTTGTGCTTTCAATAATATTGCAATCTAGTTATCCCACAAGGAGTGGAAATCTTGCGCCGCTTTCGGCCATTCTAAACTCCCACTCATCATGTTCGAACTCGTTCCTCGCTCGAAGATTAACCATAAACTGGCCCGTGGGTGTCTGCATCGAACTTGCAAGCATTTTCGCGTTGGCCTTGGGAGCAATCCATTTCCCGAGCAGGGGTTCCATGTCAAACCGCAAAATCACCATCGCAACAACAGCCAGTATCTCCCCGGTTGCAAAGTGGCGGCCGGGGCAGATGCTTGGGGCCGTCCCGAACGACTGGAACGCGGCCCGCATGGTGTTATGACTACTCCTCAATGTTCCATTCCTTCCGTGCGTGAGGAATCGATACGGGTCAAAACTGTTCCCCGTTGGACCCCACACTGCCTTTTCACGGTTGGTACATCGAGCGGGGATCACAACCATTGATCCCTTCTTGAGGAGAACCCGCTCGTCGAGCAACGTGTCCTCATGTACCATGCGCGTGTTTATGGCATTGTACCTCAGACGGAGAACTTCCTGGAAGGTGGCAAACAGCAAATCACATTTGTTACGGATATCGCTTTGATCGACTATACGGACCACTGCGGCTCTCTCACGGGCAGAACTGGTGCGCGTGACATTGGTATCCATATGCACAGCAGACGCCGAAAGCTCTCGTCGTAGATCAGCTAACAAGGTTGGACGGGATAGATCTCGAGGATGGTCCAGAATGTCGCAGGGACGGAGTTAGACAGAAGACCTAGCGCATTGATGATTTCCAGCCGAGCTATGTCTTGTGTGGTAGCCCCCGCGTTATGTTGGACCTTCCATCGGTTGTACGTCAGCTCCGGGGAGTGTCCCTGGCCTCCCCGGTTATAGTACTCTGTGAGGCCGTCTACAACCTGTCTACCAGCAGCTAAGGACTTCCGTGCGGTAATGAGGGGAAGGACATTAAGAGGTATCATGTTCATGTTCAACGCGAAATCCCTATACCGTACATAGACGTCAGTATTAGGTAAGCTCTGCGCAAAATTGGGTTTGTCTCGGTGCTTTAACCTACCAGAAGGCTCTTCTAACTTCTTGGGATTGAAAAGGGTTTATCAGGCCATAGACCGACTCGGTGCTAGCCGTTGTGATAGTGTCTCTACACCACGCATGTAGGTCGAAGACCGTTTGTCCTTGACCGAGCAATCCATCTATAGCGGACTTGGCAGCCCTGATCATTGAGAAATTCATAGAATCAAGCCCACGCCCCAGAAGTGCATGATGCCTGGAATGGTGGAGTTCACTACTGATACTCCCTTTGAGCAAGTCGAGGCCAGGCCCAGTGATGCCACCCACACGTTGTGCGGCTAGCGTGAATTCGAATGTTTCGAATCGAAGATTTCGGGACTGTCTTTGAATAGCAGGGATGAGCTCAGCAGACGTGATTACATATAATCGAGACAGTGGCATCTGGAGAGAGAATGCTGGTAGTCCATGGATGTCACTGACTGGGTCGTTAGCTGGCATACTATGTATGGCGATAGTTGCTCGCTTTCTGCTGGGCTAAAAAACCTGAATTGTAGCCGTACTTCGGTTTGGAGAAGTACTCAAATCCATCAATGAAAATACCGAGTACATGGCCAACAAATGGTATCGCAGGAGATACTAAAGGGGGTTCGGGTGGGCTGTGATCCCCGTGGTGTCGAGCTTGATAAAGAAGGATACACAAAACGAGACTTATGAGAACGACAACTATCATTGTCACGCTTAGTCTAGTACCAAATAAAAGTATACGACTGGGATAAGGAAAAGGGCCTAACTCACAAGCCACACTCAGGCCGTGGTTGTATAAATCGTCAGTGGCAAAACGACACGGCTTAAAACCATTGAACCGGAAAGAAACTACGGCATAATATGACACCGGATTCGGATTGGTGAACTGGATTTCAAAGGCTGGTGAGGAGATTCGTGAATGAGACACTACACTGCATTAGGTGTGTTACAATGGCCCAATACAATGCCAGAGGCCAAGAAGGGTAGCGAAGGGCAAACCTGCTATGGTAGCCATAAGCGGGGTTGCACACCATGTCGGGGCATAGATCTAGAACTGCGAGGTATAGAGGATATGTAATGAGGGCGCAGAATATCTGACGGCTGAAGTGCATCAAGCAATGTCATCACATTTTTCCCTTCTTTGTCTGTTTGGACAGATCAAGACCAATCGGGATTCACCCCTCTACGTATGGCTCAACCGAGCGGCGTGCATAAACAGGATGTAAATCGTGACTACAGTGTATGCAGTACCGATATGTCTATACAGTATCTAGGTAGTTTAGGTGATCAGTACAAAGATGTTTCCGTAGCTCCCGTAGCTCATTCTCAGAAGCTTTCGTGGCCCATATTTAGAACCACAAACTACTTAGGCGACTGGAATGAGTGACAGGTAGTCTGGTAACGCCATCCTTCTTTCTCAGTTGTTGAGTCCCTTTCACCCCTTAGTACTTCGTTCGAGATGCCCTTGGAACTACGATACTCGATATCAGCGTTTGTTTTGATATCAGTTGTGACCAATCTAATCGGTCTTCTCTTGCGGTTGCTGAAACTAGGGATCTCATGTAACAAAATTACGGGATCGACCGCAATGCCAAGTGCCGCTTGCCCTTATGAGTATATTCGAGAAATATACGGGAGACATCACTGGATGCCGTTCGTGATCAAAGTGTCACCTAACCTTTACGAGCGAGATCCGGACAAGTTCACCATGGTGTTGGAAATCATGGACTGCATGCATCTGTCAGACCCTACTGAAGTCTAGGCCTGTTAACAACGCTATGGCTTAGTTAACGTTGCAACTAGTGGATGCAATATTGGATGCGTTGTTCGAAGTCCCAGTATCGCTTTCTTTCAGTTGTACTTATTTTATGTATATTTAAGGAGGCTTTATAACCTTCCTTTTTAGATAGGGTCTTTTTAGAGGTTAACCTGATAATAATTTTTTTAAGCCATATATGTTTCAATATGCAATATTATGTGTAACGGCGGACTGGCTTAACCAACTATTAAACCCTAGTTGTACGGTTTATGTTAGCAGTAGTATTATAGGAATCTAAGTAATGGATTAAAGGTATAGTTACGTCTGGTAATAATAGATATTAAAAATAATCTGGGTAATTAAATTATAGTATAAATTAATATTATTTTAATTCTAAAAAAACGAACGTATATATATTATTTTTAGCTTTAGGTATTTAAACGCCTTAAACCCTTAAGTTTATTAAAATCTTTAAGTTTACCGGACGCTTAAAAAGCTTAAAACGTTAAAATTTTTAAAATTTTTAAGTTAATTACGTAATCCGGGATTTACGTCGGAAACGAATTTCAAACTTTCCGACCCTTTATCCTTAAACTAAGTTTTTAAGTTATAATACGATTTTTTTTAAAAGTTTTGCCTTTAAAAATTAATTTATTTATTATATTTATTTAGTAAATAACTTTCTTTTTTATTTATTATTTTTGAGTTATTTTAATCGTTATATTTAACAGTATTAAAAAATAAAAATTATTTAAACGTAATAACGATTTAATTTAATCGAAAGGGATTAATACCGTTAATTTTGTTATACTTATCCATCTTTCGTATTTTCGTTATAAATTTAAAAAAAAAATTTAAGGTTTAGTTCGATTTTGGAAAGTATTTTCGTTATACCGAATATAATAATTTTTATAATTTTTAATTTTTTTTTAAAAGAATTAATAACTTTTAAACGAAAAAAAAATTAAAGTACGAAAAACAAGACGCAAAAAAACTTTTCGTTTTATTATTAACAAATTAAACCATTTTGGAGTATAACGTAAAAATTTATACCGTCGAAGAATTAAGATATTATATCGTAATATTTAAAGTACGGAAACGATAAAAGAATTTAAACGATTAAAAAAAAGGTAATAATAACTGGAAACCGAACTGGCCGTTTTCGTATAAACCGTTTTTTTGTTAATTAATTACTAAATTAAAATGTGTTTAATTTTAACGTTTCCGGTATTATTAATAAAAAGCTTTTAATAAGCGTTAAGTTTCCGTAAAGTTTTGTATAAAGTTTTATAAATTCTTTAATTTTAGATATTTTATTATTAAGTATTATCTTATAGCGTTTTCTTTTTTGGTATTAATGATTTTCTTAATTTTTTATATTAATACGTATTTTTATTAGGTTTCTTTCCCGGCTCGTATAAATTTAAATTATATTTATTGTTAATCATTTTAAAAAAACATAAAAAAGGGATAAAATTTAACCTTAAAAAATGATTTTAATTGGTAATTACTTTTTGAATTTTTTCTTAACCTTGTTTAACTTAATATATTTGAAAACGAAATTTTTATTTGCACGTTTAATTTCAAGATGTTTAGGAATTAAGTAAATTATTTTTCCTTTCCGTAAAGTTAATTTTTTTAATTCTTTCTGGTCATAATATTTCTATATTTAAGTACGTACGAATTCCACTTCCGTTTTTATTTTTATATATAATTACTTAAGTTATTTTAAAATAAGGATTATTTTAACGTTAATTAATCCTTTTTTTAAAAAGAATTTCGGTAAATATTCAGTATAAAACCAAATCTAACCTTAGTTAATATTATTTTAACACTTTTATAATAACTTATGTTATAAGTTAATTAAGTTATTAATAAGTTTTCGATTTAATTATTTTATTTATAATTAATATAATAGCGAAAGTAGGTTTTAAATCTTTAATTTGTTTTTTTTTTGGTCAAACGTTTAAAGTTAAAAGACGTTCGAAAATTTATAATTTAGGCCTAGTTATGTTATAAAGTTTTATCAAAATTTTAAAATAAATATAATACCTTTATCAGATACGATTTTTATTAAAAGTCCGTATATATTAATAAAGAATTTAAAAATGAGTACGTTAATTATTCCGTATTTATATTTTGTCTTAAGGATAAAAAATAAAAAGATTTTATATATTAATCTATTATTATAAAGAAGTTATTTTAATATATGCCCGTTATTAGGTTCTTTAATAATAATAATTTAGTAATAAAATTAACAATAACTAAATCTTATGGTTGCTTTATAATTAATAATGGTTAGAGTTTTCTATATAATTTATAACGTCATTCTTTGATTTTATTACATAGGTTATATCTTTATAAAACTTTTTTAATTATTAACTTTGTTCCGGCAAAGTAATATATACGTTATAATCGTTTTATAATTTTGTAAATTTTAAGGTATTCATATAATTAGTATTCATATATTTAGCGTATTAATAATTTTTAATATCTTTTTAGTATTTAAATTCTATCGTTTTTCTTTTCATTTAATAACTGATCGTTATATTGTGGCATTTTTTGGTATAAATCTGGTATTATTTTTTTTAATTATTGCATTTAATCGTAATTTTATATACTCGATATTTATCCGGTCGAAGATTCGATATGGGACCTTGAGACCTTTCTTTTTTAGGTTCAGTCATTTGCTAAAAACGATGATTTTATTATTTTTAAACTTTTTATTTTAAATAATAATAAAATTAAACTTGGAAAGATATTTTACGTAACGAAATTACCGTCTTGTTAGTTTTCTCGGCCTAATAAACCGAGTAAAGTTTTATAGCTCATAGATACCTTATTTTAATATAAGTTTCTTTTAAAATAATATTTAAATTTTTTAAAGTTATTAATAATAAATAATCTTTTTTTAAAATAACATTATTAAATTTACTTCTTTTAATTTATAAAAATAACATATAATAAGACATAAATTATTGTAATTATTTTTATATTTAATTAGTAAGTTTAATCTATAATCCGCAATATCCGTTTTTAATTTTACGGGGTAACTTGGATCGTATATAATTAATACTAGTTCGTTAATAATCGTATTTTAATCTTTTAAAACGCCTTTTCTATTTCGGCTATTTTATTAAAATTCGGGTTTTTCTTTAATTAGATTAAATAAAAATATCGTAATTTTATTAAAGTTACGAATAAACCTCTAGTAATAATTAACGAATTCAAAAAAAACCTAGATTTCGGTAATTATAATAAGTACTTTTTATATGTAAATCCTTAGTATTTTCTTAACGTCCATTTTAATATATCCGGAAATAATAACGTATTTTAAATACTGTATTTTTTACTGCTAAAACTAGTTTTTTTCGGCGTTAATTAAAAGATTAACGTTTTATAAACCTAAAAGACTTTATGAACGTATTTTTTTATATTCTTTTGCCGAAATTAAATAAATAAAGATATTATCAAGTTAACAAATAATGAAAATATTAAAATATTCGCATAATACGTAATTAATTATCCATTAAAACGTCCGAAGTATATTAATAAACATAAGGAATATCACCAGATATTGGTATAATTTGTATTTAATCTTAAAAGTTATTTTCTATTTATATCCTAACTTAATACGAATTAAATTATACCCGTTTCGTAAATTTAAGCGAATAAACCGTCTAACACCGTAAAAATAATCCTTTAGTTTAATAATTAAAAATAAGGGTGTATAATCTTTAACCGTTATATTATTTAATTATCGGTAATTAGTTATTAATTATAACTTTTTACTTTTCTTTAATGCGAGAAATATAACATATTTTGCTAATAATTTAAAACGTTTAATATATTGTTTTCCCAAATTTATTTCCGAAATATTTTCGTAATACGTATAAGTTTTATTAATTTAAGTACATATGGAATCGATAATAATCGTTTTATTATTTTTCAGGCTTTCTTCGTAACTTTCTTTCTTATATTTTAATAATCTTATTTCGACTTATTTTTCAAAACGTCGTTCCTATTTATAATATTATAATAATATTTTAGTTGTTTTTTAGTTTTTAAAACTGGTGTTATAAATCGTCGTTTATTTTGTGTAATTATACTTTAATCGTAATAATAACGCATTATATATAATTATTGTGCCCTTTTTTATCTATATCGTATTCGTTTAAGTAATAATGTTTTTGTTATATTTTTATGCTTATATTTATTACTGTCGTCGCTATTTAAATACGAAATCGTTTTTTAAATCGTTTTTATTAATAAAAATAAATTAAACTTTATTTAGCTAGTTTTCCAATTAATAAAAAAAATATATTAAGATGATTATTTTTTACCGAAACTTATATCGTAAGGCCGTATTAAGTTATTATCGAAATTAATAATTTATTTTCGTTCTTAAATATAAGTTTCGAAAGAACTAATTTTGCGCTTAACTTATCCGTCGTTATAAGTAATTTCAATACCTTTTATATTTTTAATTTCGTAAAGTTCGCCTTTATTTTTTTATAACAAGCGTAATTTGTTAATTACCTCCGGTTTAATAAAATTCGGGTCGGTTCCGTAATTTACCATAACGATATATAAATATTTTTAATTCGTATTCTAACTATAATAAAAAATCTTTTTTACTATCGTATATAAAGATTTTTTAAGGTGTATATATTAATTCCTTTCATTATTACCAACTTATTACCTCTTTACAAATAACACTTTTTTTCAATGTTTATACTCTTAATTATTTTAATTATCCTCTTTATCGGCGTAATTAAATTTCCAATTCGAAAACTTTCTCCTTATATCACTTTATTCAACTCGTTAAACTGGTAATTTATTTTTTAAGAATTTCGGCTTTTTCCGCCCAGTTTATCGTTATAATCCATTCCTCGTTTATTATCGTTATTAATATAATCCTAATGCCCTTAACGTTTTTAATCTTAAGTATAATACTGGGCCATTCTTACCAAATATTCTCCGATTTCTTTTTTTCTTTTTCCTTTTTCTTCGGAATTATCGGCATAAGTACCTCGGAAATATAAATTATGTATTATTTCCCGTTAAGCCTTTATTAATATTTAATAAACCTATTTCTTCTACGTTTTATACTCGTATTATTTATAATAATACATAAGGTTTTTGTTACAGTATAGGAACAGGGGTTCCTGTCTTGGAGAAACCTGTCCTTAGGGCCTGGCGCAGGCTCTAGGCGGCTAAACTTCGGATCAGGAAAAGCTTGGCTTTTCCTGCTAAGACCTAAATAATTTAAGTAATTTAAATGATTTGGTAGATTATTTAGATTATATAAATCCCAGATATACTTATTAAATTTCGAGATGGATATATAATAATCGGTTTTTTTTTATAAATAGTACTTATTTAGTTTCGTTTTTTAGTTATTAATTTAAGCTTTTAATTAAAGGTAATTATACCGTTTTTTAGTTGAAAAAAGAAACCGCAAATTTTTTTAACGAACATTTTATTTATTATATTATTGTTACCTGTAAATTAAGAACCTTTATTTTGGATATTACTTATACCTTTAGGTGGATATATAATAAGTTCGTTATATTTTGATAACTTTTTGATTAATAGCTAACGAATAATTTAAAGCTTAATTAAATATAAACTTTTTTAAATTTAATAAAAACGATATTATAGGATAACGTTTAATAAATAAATAACATATTCGATTTCCGTTATTAATTAGTAAAAAATTAATAACCGGATTATACGATTTATCCTTTATTAAAGAAATTTTTTAATTAATCGATAATATATTACTAAAGGTTACTAAAGTTAAAGGTTAGGAAAAGTTTTTTTTTTTTAATAATAATTAACTCTTATTTTTAAGGAGGCAAAAAAAATTATCGAAATACGATTTAAGGAATTAAATTACGAGGAAAAAGTTAAGGAAGTTTTTACCGTAAATACGGGTAAAGAAAAAAAGCTTACGACCGATTAACGATTGGACTTTATGGCCAAGGAAGTCGTAAAATTTTAAAAGGAAAACGTTAAACTTGCTTAATAGTTAAAAAAGGTTTTTGCGGTTTTAAGAATTATTTTTTATCCGAAAATTCCAGTACCCTTTTTTAAAATATTTATTTTTCGCCCCCAAATTCTTACCTTTTCGTTATTTGGCCGAAAACGAAAAAAAACTGTATCCTTTTTTGCTTACTATAAAATGCCTAATATTAAGGGTTATAAACCTATTATTTTTAAACCTTATGATGGAATTACGGATATAAAAAAATTTTTAATTAAGGCCAGATTTTACCTTAAGTAATATAAAAGTTTTTTAACGGAAGATTACCAAAAGGTTATGGTTATTTTTTAGCTGCTTACCGGAAAAGTATTTAATTAATTCGAACCTATTTTTAATAATTATTTAATATATTTTCCCGATAATTACTTAAATATTATTAATTACGTTTTTGGCAATTATAAATATTTTAAAAAACGAATGCGAACCTTATACGGAAATACCGATAAATAATAATATACGGTTAAAAAAATATACGACCTAAAGTAAATTACGTTTATTATAAAGTACGTAACCGAATTTAATCGATTAATAATTATTTTTAAGTTACCAAAAAAAACGTTATTTTTTTCTTTTTATAACGGCTTAAAGGAATAAGTTAAGGACGAAATATTTAGAATCCTTAAAAAAGGCCTTTTTAAAAAATATATTAATAAAATTATTATTTCCGACCGACGTATTTTTAATCGATACCTTAAAAAAAAAGGTACCGGCAAACGAAATAACGATAAGCGTCTTATTAGTAATAAGAAAATAAAGGATAAATCCTAAAAAGAAGCTAATACGGTTTTAACGGAATTTAAAAAAAATAAGTTTAAAATTAAATGTTTTAACTATAATAAAAAAGGT
Organism: Monosporascus sp. MG133; assembly: GCA_004155925.1. Classification (NCBI taxonomy): domain Eukaryota; kingdom Fungi; phylum Ascomycota; class Sordariomycetes; order Xylariales; genus Monosporascus; species Monosporascus sp. MG133. Next base: position 369,683 of record QJNX01000002.1, on the reverse strand, counting down.
TATTTTAAAAGCGAATATTACTTTTTAACGAAAAAAAGGAATTTTTAAAAAAGTTTTTAAAAGGATAAGATTTCCCAGCCTAAAAAAAAGGTCCGAACGGCCGAACGAAATATAAATAATAAAAATAAGGATAAAAAGGAAATAAACGTAATTTCCGCCAATTAAAAATTTATTATTGTTACGATTAATAAAATTAAAAACGACGACCTAAAAAGTAAAAATTATATTATTTATAAAAGTATTATAACCAGAATTTATAAATATTATTTAAAACGAACGAATTTTAAAATAATTATTGCGTTAGAATATATTTATTACCTTAATATATAGAAGTGTAAAATATACGACCAAGACGGTTAGTTACGAAAAGATTTCGATAATTATGGATAATTATCCCCCGAATATTATATCTTACCGGGATATATAATATATCCTAAATCTGCAGATAATTATAAGCTTCTGTATTTTACTGCTTATTATAATTATAATTACCTTATTTATTAACGAACTAAAAAAAATAACGACTTTTAGCTAAGGTATAATAAGGAAACGTTTATAAAATTAGACGATAAGTATAGATATATAAAAACCCCTTAATAGCTAAAATACCTTAAGTTTTATTATTTATACTCCGAATTAAAGTAAAATTAGAGGGCTATAGCGTAAGGATGTTTATATTATGCGTTAATACCTTACGATAACTATAATTTCCTAACTATGGGAATGCCCTTTTCGAAGGTTTACTTTTTTAACCCGATAATTCGCGAAGTATAAAACTTAAGGAAAAGTTAAAAGAAAATAATTATTTTTAAGTATTAATTCGGTAACAGAAAATGGTTTAAATATATGGATAATTATTGCATTAAATATGTAACCCGGAAAGCTTGCAAATAAAAACGTTTTATAACCTTTAAGCTATATTAATTAAAAAACGGCAAAGGTTTTCGAAAATAAGATATCGAAAAGCCTTTATATATAAAACCTTATATAAAGCAAAAAAAAGAATACGAAATTAAATCGAAATTTTTATTTATTATAGAAACAAAATATTTAATGCCATAATCGATTCCGGAGCAAAAAAAAATTTCGTTTTTTTCAGAATAACCAAAAAATACCAGATCCTTTGGAAATATAAGTAATAATTTTATAAGTTACGAACAGTCGATAAAAGTTTATTTATTTATAATAATGGTCGAATTTTCCGAAAAATAAAGGAATTCGTAATTTAAATACAAAAATATTTAAAACGAATTATTTTCGATATCGCCGATATCTCCGGATATAACATTATTTTAGGAATGCCGTAATTTCGTTCCAGTAATTTACGAATTAACTAAAAAAAATAAACGTTTTTATGGAAGGATTTTAAGGAAAAATTCCAGGAAATTTATTACATAATTAAAAAAGTTAAAGTTTTTAACTTAATGGTAATAATGCTTTTTAAATATTAACGGTTTAAAAAGTTATTTAAGGAACGTATTCGAAAAAAGTTACCTAAATATAATTAATAAAATTACCGAATTCCTATTAAAAAAGGATATTACTTAAAGTTTTACCAAAATTTATTACATAAACCTTAAAAAAGTTAAAATTTTTTGGAAAAGTTTTTAACGAAACCTTAAAAAAAGCTATATTTAAAAGTTCGAATTATTTATAAAATATTTAATTATTATGATACTAAAAATAAAGGACGGCAAAATTAGGATTAATAAAAATAAAAATTTAATATACCGACGAATCCATAATTATTACCAATTAAACGATATTACCGTAAAAAATAAATATCTTTTAATATTAATAAATATTATAAGGGAAAATATTAACAAAACTAAATAATTTATAACGTTAAACCTACCAGACGGTTATTATTTAATTCGGATAACTAAAAGTAAAAAATAAAAAACCGTTTTTAAAATAATTTATGGATATTATAAATACCGGATTATACCTTTTGGATTAATTAATACCCCAGCCAATTTTTAATATATACTTATAATTATTTTACGTAAGTTTTTAAGCCGATTTATATTTATTTACCTAAATAATATCCTTATTTATTTAAAAATTTTAAAGGAATATAAAAATTATGTTACTTAAATACTGGAAATATTTAAAAAGGCCAACTTATTAATAAGCGTTAAAAAAAACGTTTAATATATTTAAAAGTTAAATTTTTTAGGTTTTATTTTTACCCTTAAATAAATTTAAATCCAAAATTTTAAGTTAAAAATTATTAAAAACTGGTTAATTTTAAATAAAGTTATTATTATTAATATCCGTTAATTTTTGGAATTTACTGGTTACGTACGGTATTTAATAAAAAATTACGGCAAACTTGTTAATCTTTTAACCAAACTTATTACGAAAAAATACGTTAAAAAAGAATTCGAATTTCCTTAAAAGGCCAAAAAAATATTTTAAACGTTAAAAAACGTAATTACCAGCAAACTTATCGTACGATTACCGGATCCAGATAAAAAAAAACGCTTAAAAATAAACGTATCGAATTATATATTAAATATTATCTTAAAATAATAAAAAAATAATAAATAATACCTTATAACGTATTACTTTAAAATACTACGAAATATAAAACTTAAATACCCGATTTATAATAAAAAGCTGCTTATTATTATTTACGTTTTAAAGAAATAAAAACTTTTCCTTAATAGGATTAAGAAATTATTCGATATTTATTCCGATTATAAAAATTTTACTTATTTTATAACGATTTAAAAATTAAATAAACGTTATAAAAATTAAATAGTTTTTTTATCCAAATTTAACTTTAAGATTTACCATATTAAAGATAAAAAAAATATCTAAACGGATATTTTAAGCCGAAAAAAAAATTACGATTCCAAAGTTTCCAAACGACATATATAGGTATTATATCGTAAGAATAATAGGATAATATAATTATATATAACTTTAAAATAACTTACTTTAAAAAAATTAATCAAATTTAAAAGTTTTTACAATTTAAAGGAACGAAAAGAAATTAAATAACTAAAGGAAAATAATAAAAACTAATTATTATTTTGCAGCAAAATATATATCTCCCGCTAGCAATAAAAAGAATTCGTCCGGAAATTCCATAAAAATCTTTTACATAAATACTAAGGAATATTTAAAATTATTAAGCGACTTTAAAAAAAGTACAACTTTTTAAAATTTTACCAAATAATTAAATAAATAATCAAAAATTATAATATTTATAATAAAATAAAGGTAATTCGCCATAAACCGTATAATTTATTATAGCTTACGGATATATTTAATAAAATATAAAATATTATAACTTAAGATTTTATTACCGGTTTTCTTATATCCAAAAACCTTATTACCGGAATTAAGTACGATATAATATAAGTAATTATTAATAAATTTACTAAATATGGGTATTTTTTACCTTTTAAAAAAATTATAACGGCAAAATAATTAATTTACGCCTTTATTCGATATTATTTCGACAAATATAAAATACCAAAAAAAATTATTTCCGATCGAAATAAACTTTTTATATTTAATTTTAATACTAGCTTTTTTAAGCAAATCGGCGTTAAACTTAAGTTTTTAATAACTTATCGCCCTTAAATAAATAATTAAATAAAACGATTAAATTAAACTTTAAAATAATACCTTCGAAATTACGTTAATTATTAGCAAAATAATTAGGTTAAGTTTTTACTATTTGCATAAATAGCCTATAATATATTTATTAATAAGGATATAAGCATATTACTTTATATAACTATATATGGATATAACGTAACAACCTAACGATTAAAATAATTAATACGTAAAGCATTAATTATCATTATAATAACCTTATAAATAAAAATAATGGTAACAGAAATTAAGATAATATAAGCCCGATTATAAACAAAATTACGGTTTTTATAATAAAAAATGGCTTAATATTATAATAAAAAAAAAATTAAGGGATTAATTTTAACAAAAGAAAATAAAATTTACTTATTACGCCAAAAATAAAACGTTACGTTAAACCTTTTTCAGATTAAAACGAAAAAATCCAGCAATAAGTTTAATTTTAAAAAATTTAATCCGTTTAAAATTAAAGAAATTATTTTAAAAATTAATTATAAACTATTATTATCCAAAATTATAAAAATATATTTTATATTTCATATTTCCTTATTAAAACTAGCCCCAAAAAACGCCCCGTTTAAAAAAAGTTTCGAAATCGAAAAAAACGATAACGAATACGAAATCGAAAAAATACTGGATTTTAAAATAATTAAAAATAAAATCCAGTACCTGGTTAAATAAATGGATTACTTACTTAAAGATAACATATGGAAACTATTTAAGTACTTAACGAATACGATAAACCTGGTTAAAGATTTTTATCGGCAAAATCCTAACCGACCGTTTCCAGTATAGCTAAGGTCGTAAGCGATAACGGTCCCTTACTTAAATCCAAACCTTCGGCGTTCCAGCCGAAAAAAGTAAATGCTTTTATTATAACGTTTATTTTAAAATCGAGCTACGTTTATTCCGCCTTTATACGACGTTATTTTTTTTTTAACCTTTCTTAATTTTCCTATTAATTCCGTTTAAACCTTTCCTTTAAAATAATAATAACCTTCTTTCTTAAAATATTTTATTAAAAACGTAACCGTTTTAAACGATTAAATAAAATAATTAAGGCCTTTTTTACTTCGCGCTATTCCTTTTGCAAACGGTTATATTCTTTCCCGATTTTCGACAAAAAGTTTATTTCCAATACGTTATATACCAGGCGTTATTAACGAATATAATAATTATAACTTAAAATACTTATTACGTAAAAATATTTAATTTCTTTAAAATAAATACAGTTCGAATAAGGGTTAATTTATAAACCAAACTTTTTAATATTTTTTGTACGAATAATACGAAATTCTTTTTGATACAATCGTGGTTTTTTTTTCTTTTTTTTAATTCGACCTATTATAATAAAGTTAACTAAGGAATTACCCTTTTAACAAAACAAAAAGGATACTTACGGTTTTTATTTTTGGAACAAAAATCCTTAAAAAAAGGAAATAATATTATAGTACAGAAATAAAGGTTTTTATCTTAAAGAAACCTGTTTTCGGAACCTAGCGCAGGCTTCAGGCGGCTAAATTTCGGATCAGGAAAAATTTAACTTTTCCTACTAAAACCTAAGTAATTTAGGTAATTTAAATAATCTGGCAGATTACTTAAATTACATAAATCCCAAATATACTTATTAAATTTCGAAATAAATATATAATAATCGGTTTCTTTTTATAAATAGTACCTATTTAATTTCGTTTTTTAGTTATCAATCTAAGCTTTTAACCAAAAGTAACTGTACCGTTCTTTAGTTAAGGGAAAAAACCGCAAATCTTTTTAACGAACACCTTATTTATTATGCTATTATTACCTGCAAATTAAGAACCCCTATTTCGGATACTGCTTATACCTCCAGGTGGATATATAACAGGTTCGTTACAGTTTTATTCGGAATAACTTTCCCCTTTCGGCCTGTTTCCTAACGTTATAATAACGTCGATATCGTTTTATATAGCCATAATACGTAAATACCTATACCATCTTTAATCTTTAAGGTCATTTCCGGTTCGGATATAAAAATCGAATCCTTATTTATATATAGGCGTAATTAGTTATTGGATATACTTTTATTATTTTTTATATTGTAAATAATAAATTCTTTTATAGGAAATAACGTATATTTTCACATATCGATCGGGCTCTTATAAATATAAAATTTCGTTCCAACCTTAATTCTCCTTAATTAATTCTTTTAATTTCTATTACTTTTATCGTTATTATTTTTTCAGTTATATATAAAATATTATCCTTTTTAAGGGTAATTCTTTCCATTTTTCGTATTCTAATAACTATTAAATAATTATTAATCCGGATACAACAATACATTAAGGTATAATTACGACTTAAAAATTTATTTTAACTTTTCGTAGCCTTTTTCGCATTTTTGAGAAAAAATTAAGGTTTTCCCTCCTTTTAACCATACCGAAAATTACGGCCTTATTATTTTTGTCTCTTGGTTATCATTCAGGTACCAGAATCCAACCGTTACGTTATTATTTCCTAAAGGCCTTTATATTAACTTTTTCCGAAACCGATTTTATTATTAAGATAACATTTAATTTAGCTTTAGTTTCTTTTTTATACTGTTTCTAACTTTATAAATCCTAATAGTATTTTTCAAGTAATGAAAAAATATCGCGCTTTTTATTCTGCTTAATTTTTATAAATCTAGGTTTGAAAACATAATATCCCTTTCGTTCCTATCGTTATTTATATTATCGGTTATCAATTTTTACGGCCTTTACGATATATTTATTTAAGGTAATAAAACGTGCTATTTTATGAATTTTATCTTCAATATTATTTATTACGCCCTTATAAAAAAATATCGATTAAATTATTATCTTTCTTATTTACGTATTTTACTTTAGCCATAAAACTTTAAACGTTATTATATATTCCAACGTTAATCCTTTTTATTATAAATTAAAGAACTTTTATAATACGGGTTATATTTCTTTAAAATCTCCGAAATTAACTTTTAATTTTTTCTCGACATTAATATAATATTCGAAAAAAATTTTAATAACTTATTATTAATCCGATCTTTTATTTTCCAGGTAATTTCGTAAAATAAACTTAAATTAATCCAAATCACCCCCGTTAAAAAATACCGTAATCGTTAGAATTTTGTAGGCTTTGTTACTAATCCTCTCGAAACGGAAATAAATACGTATTTAAGTAAAAAACCTTATACGTTACCTTTCCTATTATGAAGCTTGGGTTTTTTAACTTTAATTTTTATTTCGTTCCCGAAAAATATTATCTTAAACCTTAAAGTATTAAATAACTTTTTCGAGTTTTTTTAATTATATCATTTTATTATTATATAATAAATTTTTAAATATTATCCGATATCTTAACGATATAATATATTTTTTTAAAATTTAAAGGTATTATTAAAATGAATTTTAATATATAACGGTTAATTAATTTAATTAGTTATTAAACCTTAATTATACGGTTTATATTAATAATAATATTATAAAAATTTAAATAAAAAATTAAAAATATAATTACGTTTAATAATAATAAATATTAAAATTAATCTGTATAATTAAATTATATTATAAATTTATATTATTTAAATTATAAGAAAATAATAAACGTATATATATTATTTTTAATTTAAAATACTTAAACTGTTTAAATCCTTAAGTTTATTAAAACTTATAAGCCTACCGTAGGCTTAAGAGGCTTAAAGCGCCAAAGCCTTTAAAACCTTTAGGCCAGTTACGTAGCCCGGGGTCTACGTCGGAGACGAGTCCTAAACTCTCCAACCGTTTGTCTTTAGGCCAAGCCCTTAGGTCATAACATTAAGGTTTTATAATTATAAGCCCGGTCCGCACTTTTTGTTTTATATTTCGATATATTTATTAAATACGTTACCGACGTCGCGTTTTAAGGGAATTCGGAACCTCGCCGTCGTTCCCGTAATAATTCTATAACCTACTGCCGCCTTTTGCTAAAGATATTCCCTATTTATATACCATTATTTCTGTTTCCTAACCTTTTATTACATTACGTTTAAAGCTATAGTTCCCGTTATTTCAAAAGACTTTAACGAAGTTTCGTTAAGATATTTTAAAGTATTCTTCCTTACAAATGGGATTTTTAAAAAGTATAATATATTTCAATTTTAGGTTAGCTTTAAACGGGCTTTTTATAGGATTATAGTAACCTTAATAACGCGTATGCGTTATCGTTATTAAAAAGATTTTTTTTTTTTAATTTGAAAACTTTCGATTTAAAAGTTGTTAATAAGCTTAAGCTTAAGTCGATAATAAACCCGAACTTCCAAAAGGCGGCAAAATAATACGAACGAAAACAAACCTTTTTTTCAATTTGAAAAAAAAAACCGCTTATTAAAGTTAATAAATTTCTAAAGTAATCGTTTTATTTTAATTTTTATTAGATATATTAAAAGAAAGATTTCGAAATAAATTAAATATTTTAAAAAGCGAATTTAAACCAAATAATAACCTCGGGATTTACGAAATTAACGTTCAATATAAAAAATTGTTAAAAATTAATAAAATCCAGATAAATATATGGTGTTTTAAGTATTAAAAAGTATATATTAAACCGAAAAGCTTTAAATTCCAATTATCGTAAACTATCATAAATACCTTAATTCCTTTAAAGTTATGATATTTCTTTACTTAATTTTTTGGTTACCTGAACCGTAACGGTAAAAGAAATTATGTTCGATAATAAAAACATTAATAAATTACCTTTAATACAAAAGTTTGTAAAATGCTTCCGAAGTTATATTAAGCTATGGAAGGCTTAAGGCGTTATCGCCGAGCAGTTATTACGGCAAGCGTTTAATGTTACCCTTAACGAAAGAACCTTTAATGAAACCAAACCCTTTTAAACGTCTCGGATAAAAATAATAACTAAAATAGAAACTGTTACGATTATTTTAACCGATAATATTTTTACGGTATTATCCCTATCTTAAAAAGTACCGTTATATTTACTTAAAAGTTAGGCCTAATGGTTAAATAAAGGACCTTAAGATTAGAAAATAGGTAAATGGACGTATTACGAAAAGAACTTATAATAAGGAATTAAATAAATTACAATATTATTAGAAGGAAAAATAAAAACAATTTATTGGGAGGTTAAAACGTTTATATTTTTAGTAGGATTCTTTTTTTAAAAAAGCCTTTAAAAATATTAATAAAAGGTTTAAAGTCAAATTAACTAAAAAAAACGGGAAAGGTTGGAAAAGGGGTAACGTTGCGTAAAGCCAAAATAAGCGTAACTTGCTTTTGAAATAAATGCCGTTATAAAGGTATTTATTTTTTCAGCTGGAACGTTTTAGACCTGGATTTGGGCGGGGGACCGTTATCGCCTGCGATTTTAACCGTACTGGAGACGGTCGGCTAGGATTTTGTCGGTAAAAATCCTTAACTAGGTTTATCGTATTCGGTAAAGGTTTAAGTGATTCCCATACGTTATTTTTAAACGGGTAATTTATTTATTTAATTAAGTGCTGGATTTTATTTTTACTTATATTAAAATCCAGCCTTTTTTCGATTGCGGATTTGTTATCTTTTTTTCGTTTTCGAAGTTTTTATAAGTGGAACGTTTTTTTGAGGCTAGTTTTAATAAGTAAATATGAAATATAGGATATGTTCTTATGGTTTTGGGTAATAATAATTTGTAATTAATTTTTAAACTGACTTTTTCGATTTTAAACGGACCAAATGTCTGAAAATTAAGTTTGTTATTACACTTTTTTGTTTTAATTTATAAAGAATTTGTCGTCGTGTTTTATTTTTAATATAATAAGTTAATTTTATCTTTTTTCGTTAAAATTAGATCTTTAATTTTTTTTAATAGTAAACTATATTTCGTTTTAAAGATTATAACTAAATTTAAAGTCGGGCTTATATTATCTTAATCTTTGTTGTTATTATTTTTGTTCGTAGAATTATTATGATAGTAACTTATATTTTAAGTAGTAATTATTTTACTCGTAGGGTTCTTATTTTATATTTCTATATGGCTGTATAAGAAAATATATTTTTATTTTTATTAACGGACGTACTATAAATTACTTACGTTAATAATTAACGTAATTTTAGAAATATTATTTTAAGATTCAGGGTAATCGTTTTATTTAACCCTTTTTTTAAAGGTAATAGGCTGTCAGAAACTTAAATTTATTACCAATTTGCTTCGAAAAGCTAATGCCGAATTTAAATATAAAAAATATATTTTGATTAAAAATAATCTTTTTTAACATTCCGTATTTATCAAAATAATATTAAATAAAGGCGTAAACTAATTATTTTACCGTGACGGTTCTTTTAAAAAGTAAAAATTCCCATATTAAGTAAATTTCTTAATAATTATTTATACCGTATCGTATTTAATTTTAGTAGTTAGCTTTTTCGATATAAAAAGATTAATAATAATATCCTAAATTATACTACTTTATATTTTATTAAGTATGTTTATAGGTTATAATAACTTATAAAGCTTATAACGAACTGTTTTAGTTTTATTATAGATATTGTAATTTTTAATTACTTATTTAACTCTTTGGTAAAATTCTAGAAAATCGTATGTATCTTAAAATCGTTTAATAGTTTTAAACATTTCTTAACATCCGTATAAAAGGTCTTTATGGAATTTTGTAACGAATTTCTTTTGTTATTAGCGTAAAATATAAATCCTACCCCGAAATATTAGCTAGTTTTTATCGTTTCCTTCTAAATATCTGATTTCTTTTTATTATTTCTTTAGGTCGTAAAAGTTTTTAATTCAGTTAACTTTTCTAAACTTAGCTGTTTTAAGGTTATATATAACTATATTATCCTGTCGTCCTTACGATGCAGTATTTATATATGTCGCTTAAAAATCTTCCTCCGAAATAATAAGTAATTCTTTTTATTTCTTTTTAACTATTTAGTTTTTTTTCGGTTTTTAAGTTATAAGAATTTTTAAATTAAGGTAACTTTTTTAAAGTAAGCTATTTTAGGGTTATATATAATTATACCATTTTATCGTCCTTACGATATAGTACTTATATACATCGTATAAAGACTTTTAAGTTATAATTTCCTTTTCGGTTTAAATCATTTACTTGAATATTTTCTTTACCTTTAATATAGTAGATTTTAAATTTAAATTTAAATAAAAAAGCTATTTATTTTCATAGCGTTTATTTAATTCTTATGTTATCATTAATCGAGTAAATCTTTCTGATTTAATTAAATATTAAATAATTTCTTATGGTAAATAAATTATTTAAATTTTATGCTTTTAAAGGTTTTTAAAGATATAAGTTATTAAGTATCACTTTCCGTTACTTTCAAATTGCTTTAAAACTGTTTTAAAGCCGTAATTTAAATCATTTGTTTTAAATCTTTTTTAATTATGGTTTAATAACTTAATTACCGGGGCACCAGCGATTCTGTCCTTAATTTTTTAAAATAAATCTTTGACTTTTTTTTAAAAATCCGAATTCTTTTTAAACATATTCCTTGGTAATAATTTTAATTAGGGGACTAATAAATTTGCCATAATTTTTAATTAAAGGTTATACGTAACCGGTAAATCTTTAAAATTATCGAATATCAATGATAATGGTTTCATTCAGGATTAACTAATTTTTAATAACTTTTAATTTAAAATTTAAAATTTAAATTTGTTTAAGGATAATAATAAAGTTTAAAAAGTTTAATTTTTAAGTATACTAAAAGTTTTTTTAGCGGTTATTAATGAATTAACTTTTTCAAAAATTTTCAGAACTTAAGTAACGTATTTTCTATGCCTTTTTAAAATATTTAAATAAATAAACATATTATCTTAATAAACAAAAACAAATTCATTTTCAAACTTTTATAAAATAATAATAAATATATATTAAAAGGTGGTTAAAGCATTAATTAATCTTTATAATATTATTTTATATTCGTAATATTTATACATAATTTTAAAAACGGTTTTTTACCTTTTATTTTTACCGAATCGGATTAAATAATAACCGTTGGTAAGTTTAACGCTATAAATTATTTAGTTTTATTAATATTTTCCTTTATAATATTTACAAACGTTAAAAAATATCCATTTTTAAAAATAATATTGTTTAACTATTCATAATTATAAAATCGTCGGTATATTATATTTTTATTATTATCGATCTTAATTTTGCTATCTTTTATTTTTAATATTATTATTACTAAATACCTTATATATAATTTTAATTCATAAAATATAACCTTTTTCAAAATTTCGTTAAAAATTTCTTAAAAAGTTTAAGCTTTTTTGGAATTTATGTAATAAATTTAATAAAGCTTTAAATAATATCCTTTTTTAATGGAAATTTTAAAATCGAACTAATTATAATTAAGTAATTTTTTACAGGTTCGTTTTTTAAATAAATATTTAAACCGGCGATATTTAAGGGGTATTATTACTATTAGGTTGAAATTTTAACCTTTTTAATTACGTCATAAACTTTCTCGCAATTCTTTTTAAAATGATTTCACGAAAACGTTGAATTTTCCTAGTTAATTTATGGATTCCTGGAACGAAATTATGGCATTCTAAAATAATATTATATCTTAAAATGTCGGCGATATTAAAGGTAACCTGTTTTAAATATTTTTATATTTAAATTACGAATTTAATAACTTTTTTTTAAAGATTTAGCAGTTATTATAAGTATATAAGCTTTTATCGATTATCTGTAACTTATATAACTGTTGCTTATATTTCTAAGAGATCTGGTATCTTTTAGCTGTTTTAAGTAAAATAATGTTTTTTTCTGTTCCGGAATCGATTATGAAGTTAAATATCTTATTTCCATAATAAGGGTAATATTAATCTCATTCCGTATACCTTTTTTGCTTTATATAAGGTTTTATATATAAGGGTTTTTCGGTATCTTACTTTCGAAAGCTTCCGTAATTTTTTAACTGATATATTCTGGGGGCTAAAAGACGTTTTTATTCCCGTATCCTTTTAGCTGCATACTTAATATAATAGTTATTTATATATTTAAGCTGCTTTTTATTACTAAATTAATACTTAAAGATAGCTATCTGCTTTTAACTCGGCCTTAGGTTTTGTTTTCTGCAAATTATAGGATCGGAAAAGTAAACTTTTAAAAGAAGCATTTCCATAACTAAAAATTCGTATTTATTATATAGTATTTATAAATAATATAAACGTCCTTACGTTATAACCTTCCGGCTTTATTTTAATTTAAGGTATAAGTAATAAAACTTAAAGTAATTTAGTTATTAAAAGGTTTTTAAATATCTGCACTTATCGTTTGGTTTTATAAACGTTTTTTCGTTATATACTGGCCAAAAATCGTTATCTTTTTTGGCGCATAAATAAATAAAATAATTATAATCGGAAGAAACGGAAAAATATACAAATTTATAATCGTTTCTAAAAAACTTTAAGTATATTATATGTTCTGGAAAGATATAATACTTTAAGGATAACTATCACTAATTACAGAAATCTATTCGTAATTAACTGTTTTAGTTATATATCTTATATTCTTGTATATCGAAATAATATATATATCCTAATATAATAATTATCTTGGAAGTTATTAACCCAAAAGAATATTTATGAATTTTAACATTAATACTCTTACAAATAATATAATTTTTATAGTTTAAGTCGTCGTCGTTAATCCTGCTAATTATAATAATAATAAATTCCTAATCGGCGGAAATAAAGTTTGTTTTCTTTTTATCGTTTTCCTTATTATTTATTTCTCGTTCGGTTATACGAACTTTTTTTTAGGCTAGAAAATCTTTTTTTTTCTTGAAATTCTCTTTAAGTAAAAAACGATATTTGCTTTTAAAAATGGCTTTTTTATTATAATTAAAACATTTAATTTTAACTATATCTTTTCTAGATTTTTTTAAATTAGTATTAATTTTTTTTTAAAAATCTATTTTATATTTTTTATCACTATTAAAATATCTGTTACTATTTCGTCTACCGGTACCTTTTTTTAAGGTATCGATTAAAAGTACTTCGGTTAGTAATAATAACCTTATTTATATAATTTTCGAAAGGTCCAGTTTCAAGTACCTGAAATATTTTATTCTTAACTTAAGGCTTCAGGCCGTTATAATACAAAAATATATCTTATAATAACTTGGAAATAATTATTAATCGGTTAAGTTTAATTATATATTCAGCTATTAACGTAATTTATTAAAATTAATCTATTTATTTCATTATATATTATTGCTTATTTATATTTCCGAATAATGTTTATATTCAATCTTTAAAATATTTATAATTATTAGTAACATAATGTCTAATATTTAAACTATCGTTAAGGTAATTTATTAAATAGTTATTAAAAATGAGTTTAAATTAATTACGCATTTTTCCGGTAAATAATTACGAAATAATTATTACCTTTTAGTAATCTTCCGTTAAAAAAATAGTATTACTTAAGGTAAAGTTTGGTTTTAACTAAAAATCCTTTATATTAATAAATCCATTATAAGGCTTAAAAAGAATCGGCTTAAAACCTTTAAAATCAAACATTTTATTATAAGCAGGAAAGGATATAGTTCTTTTTTTAGTTTCGACGAAATAAGGGAAAAATTAAAGTTTTTGAACACAGAATAGTTTTTAACGGTGGAGTAAGAAAGGATTTTTTTTTATCGTACGAATTTAACGCTTTTTTTAAAAAAATTCATATAACCTTTGTTTGTTATAAGATCCAACCGTTTTTCCGCTATAAACTTCCTTTCCTTTTTGTTTCCTAACCTCCGGGTTAATCTCTTTTTCGTTTTTTTTTCCCCTCTTAATCGGATTCCTTAAGCTAGATTTCGATAGTTTCCTTAAGGGCAAGGGTAAGTTACCATTAAAAAAAGGGTTTTTTAAACCCTTAATTTTGGTAATTATAGGTACCATATTATCGATTAATTAAAAAACTTTTTTAATCAAAGCTAAATTATTTAATCCGCTTATTAATCCTGTATTATTTAATAATAAACACCGAATATATTATTTATTTAAAAAATCTAAAAAGATTAATGTTTAATTAAGTCTTAAACTATTCGTTACTTATAAATTAGAAAGTTATTATGATATAACGAACCTGTTATATATTTATCTCGAAATATACGTAATATCCGAAATAAAGTTTTAACTTGTAAATAATAATAATATAATAAATAAGGTATTCGTAAAAAATATTTACGGACTTTTCCTTTAATCAGAAAACGATATTTTTAATTAAAAACTTAAATTAATAATTAAAAAAGAAATTATATAAATATTATTTAGATAAAAAACCGTCCGTTATACATCCATCCTGGATGTAATAAGTATGTCGTAGATTCATAAAATTTATATAATCTATCCCAGATTACCTAAATTTTCCAGATCACAATATCTTGGTACGGGGAAAGCCGAGCTTTCCTTACCCGAAGATTAGCCGTAAGGAGTTCTTACCAGACTTTAAAGCCAGGTTTCTCCAAGATAGGAACCCCCGTTCCTGTACTGTAACATTAACGTATTTAAGCTATGCTAATAAAAACTTATAAGATACCGTATTAAAAAGTAAAAAATACATATAAAACTATTAAAAAACGACTAAAACGATACTTTATCCCAAAATAATTACAATTTAAAAAATTTAAAAATTATTTAATAAATAAAAATCTAAAATAAAATATAAAAAAACTGGACAAAAAATTTAACGGCAAAAATCTAACTAAGAAACGAAATCGCAATCCTAAACTAAAAAAACTGAAAGATATACCGCAACGAAAAGAAAATTAATAAAAATAAATATATATATATAACTTTTATTAAAGTGTTAAATATTTATTATTTCTTACAATAAAATGAAAACGTTATTTATCATAAAAAAAACTTAATTTAGGACAAAATATTACGCCTACATACGGATTCGGCTAATCAATTAATCCGGATTTCTTATATATATTAAGAAATATTTTTCCCCAGAGGTTTAAATCTAGAACATTACCATTTATCATATTTTCCAACTCGTTAACTACTTAGGTTCAATACTATGAATATATACGTTCTTCATTCCGCATCTTATTAACCCTTTACCCGTATCATAACATAAGCAGAAAAACCGCCCTAATTAAAACTGAATCACCCCGACCTAATTCAGTATATATATAATTATAATATATAAAATAATTACCACAATTGCGATTATTCCGTCGGTTTTTGCCCTATTAACGTTATGGCTATAATGCAGCCGTAATATTTTAAACTTAGAATTTTTAACATAAATTATTCGATTAAATTTAATAATTGGTTAATTAGTTCAGCTGTTACAGGCGTAAAGGGTCTGGTATGTAAAGGGGGGTTCTAACTTACCTCTAAATTAAACGGATGATTTCGGAACAAATTAAGGGATGCCAACTTAGCTACAACACATCTTGTCTAACGATACTACAATGCAGATAGGTTTTATTATTGTAATATACAATGAATTTACACCTGCACTATACCTGCCGCGAGATGAAGAAGATATTTATTGGACAAATGAGAGTATGCCAACTCAGCTGCAGCCCATATTTTCTAACGACTATGCATTGCAGATAAGTTGCATTGTTGCAGTATATAATGAATTACTCCTGCAATCCACCTACACCAGAGTAAAAGGATAATTTCAGGACAAATTACCGGTTGCCAACTCAGCTATAGTACATATTTTCTAACGACTGTGCATTGCAGATAGGTTGCATTATCGGTTTCTCTATGCGCCTCTTCTATGCCACGTTACCATACGTGCAAAAGGGAACAGGGGGTGTCGAGAAAATCGGTAAAATTCCTCTTAGCAACATATCATCCTATCCGTATATAGAGATAACAAGAATTGATTGTATTGTAGCCTACAAGCTGCATATGTCCTTACATGATTTGAGGATGTACACCGTAAGCGAGTTACTGTATATACGTTGCAGTTTGACGAAATTAACTCGTACCGACCAGAGTAAAGAAAATTTACGAATTTTACACCTTATATGGCTTGGTGATGGGTGGTGCAGTGTAGCATCTTGTAGCTCCGGCTCAAGGGGGATCCACGCTGCCATGATCTCCGAGTCCCCGATTTCAAGTGAATAGGTGACCCAATCCCTTGGTGAAAGTTCCAGTCACTTATAAACATCGTCTTTTTTGAGTTTCTCCCTGGAGATGAGGTCTATGAATTCTTGCACTTCACCACGTTCAGGCCCTACCTAAGCTCTCCTTACGAAAGCAATGGCTTCCATGAAGGGCGACTCTTCCGACCAGGACGACAAGCCTTGGCAGGCTCTCGCCTCTGGCCTGGGATTTCCGGATGAAGACCACGCGTATTGGTGGTCGGTGATGGCGCCTCTACTGTGAGGTTTGATGGAATGGGCCGACTATCCTACTAACGAGCAGTACCGCATCCTTTCATTCTGCCATGAATACATACTTCCGTTTTGTGGGCCTCGGCCAACCGCGGAAGGCGAGATATTCTGGCCAACGTTGATCACCAAGGATGGCACCCCGTTTGAGCCTAGCTTGAACTTCTATAACAACAAAGCCACTCTACGGGTTGGGTATGCGCCCGCATGCAAGCTTTCGGGGAGTAGCGATGACCCCGTTAACCAACGAACCCCGATTGCGGCGTTGGAAAAGCAAAAGAGAGTCCTGCCACAGCAGAATCTCAAGTGGGTGGACCATTTTAAAAACGCATGGTTTATCGATGATGATGACGCGGTAGCCCTGAAGGCACGCGTAAGCAATAAACTCTTTGAACAGGCGGCCGTCCAGTGCTTGATCGGCTATGTGTTTTCCGACGACACACAAGTCAAGGTTGCCATGAGTCCTCTATGGAAATCTGTCCAGTTGGCCGTCCAATTTCCCGGGTTATCTGGGATACTGTCCGTGACCTCAAAGACGAAGTTTCCAGCTACTTGGAGTGCCTGTCAGTGCTGGAAGAGTATACCGATTCCGAGGAGGCTAAACAAGTACAAGTACAGCCTTGCTTCGTCAATTTTGACGTTAATCTAAAGGAGGACTACCGGCTATCGCGATTGAAGGTGTACTATGCTACGCCTCGCACCGCATTTAGCACTATAGTCCAGATCTTCACTTTGGGTGGGCGGCTCAATGGCCCGGAAGTCGATCAGGCTGTCGAATATCTGCGGATCTTGTGGCAGAACGTCCTCGCTCTTCCCGAGAACCAGCCGGATAACCAAGGCCTGCCTGGACGATACCATTCACTGGCTGTGACCCAGTTCAACTTCGAGCTCTGGCCGGGATCAAAACTGCCTGTTCCACAAATCTATCTGCCAACTAACTTCTACGGTCGTGGTGAGCTGGGAATTGCGGAGGGCGTGGAGAATTTCTTCAAGACCCTAGGCTGGAATGAGCCTTTCCACGCCTATAAGTCCAAGTACATTCCGACATGGTAAAGTTTACTATTCAATAAATATCCTTAGTCTAATGCAATCTCTTACTCGATTCATATAGTACCACGGCTGAAGGAAAGTTGAAAGCGATCCAACACGATATCTCATTTTCGTTCAAAGGGTCGAATCCATACGTGTCGATCTATTTCAAGCCAGGGCTCGCAGTGCTATCTTGAGTGTCATTGAGAAACGACAAAGGAAACTTCAGGTATTAGTCCTGGATGGTGGTTCGAGACAACTACACACTCATGTTATTATCGTAGGGGGGCTGTCAAGGTTGAATAGCATAATGCGACGCGATCCGATGCCAAAGGTTTAACTATGATCCACTTTCCGTTCATGTATCTCTTCAAGAGCGTTAGTTCAGACTAACCCGAAATATACGTTCCATTCCAATAAGATATACGAATGGGAGCTCTTCGCTTGGGAAGGGTTTTAGACGGGAACATGTGGTTTCGATTGTTGTACTATCCGTTACCATTCCTAAAGGCGTCCCATTCTGGGCTAATGAAAGTTCTTCGGAAGGTGATTAGGCATGTCGCAATTGTTGCATGCAAAAATAACGTTCTAGATATTCTCTCCGGGAACGGCTACTGGCGACAAGGTTTCCCCTCAATCAGCATAGCTGGCTCTTATGATCCCCAAATCTGCTTCTGGACTTCGCCGGTACTTGCGGATGTTACATCCAGCTGCAGAAAAAGTTGTTGTACTCCTGCAAGGATCGATATCTGCATATAACGGGACGTCAGATCCTGAATGCCGAACAATGTGAGGCCCCACACCATGGCAGGAGACGCAATCCGGTCTCATACGGAGAAATAACCGGAGGTTCTAGCCGCTTATGAAAAGCCAATCGCGGCAAGATATAACAAGGAGTGAAATTATTATCCTGCTTTTCGTTCTCACCTAATGCGGCGCACACTTTGTTTGCAAAACCTACTCGACTGTCTGGCTCGAAACTTAGTATTTCACATAAATTATCTACTCTACCAGACGTCTCGAACAGTCCAGAAATCGTCACCACACCTGGTCATACGAAATGGAGTCTTCATCAACACCCACAGATGCCGCTGTATGCTACCCATGGGAGTCCCTAGTCCAGGGGCTAGGGTTCGTTAATGAGGATGAACGGTACTGGTGGTCTAAAATTGGACCTCTCGTTGGGAAAATGATGAACTGGGCCCAATACTCGACCTCAGAGCAGTACAGGGTCCTGGCATTCATTTACAGATACCTTCTCCCCGCCTGCGGTCCAAAACCTGATCAGGACGGTGAATTATTCTGGAAGGCGACCATCAGCTATGATTACACACCGATTCAAGTTAGTCTGAATTTCTACCGCGGGAAAATGACTCTTCGCACGGCGAATATACCAATCAGCGAGATGTCTGGGACCGTCGACGACCCGATCAATCAACAAGCCTCGGTAGATGCCATGATTCGCCAGCAACGAGCCTTGTTGTGCCAGGACCTGCGCTGGTTCAACCACTTTGCGTCAAAGCTCTTTTTCGACGCAGATACGGCGACCATTCTGAAGACCAAGGTCGACGAATTTCATGTCCAGCAGGGTGTCCAGTGTATGCTCAGCCATGATTTTCCCGAACACGATGTCCAATGCAAAGTAGCCTTTTGCCCCCTTTGGAAGGCTGTTGCGACAGGCCTTTCCAACAAGGAGATTATCTGGGACGTGCTTATGGGGTTAGGGGATGATATCGTCCCGTACAAGCCATCACTCGCTGTCCTTGAACACTACTCACTATCCGAGAACGCCGCGAAAGCCGGAGTGCATCCTGTATTTTTCGCATTTGATTCGGTGTTGAAAGATAGTTACAAAAGTTCTCGTATCAAGATCTATTATATTACCGCACGAACCGCCTTCAGCGCCATGATTGACATTTACACGCTGGGCGGTCTATTGGCAGGGCCCGATATCGAGAAAGGCCTGGAGGCCCTGAGAGTGCTCTGGAAGGCGGTACTGAATGTCCCACAGGGGTGGCCGGATGATCGAGATTTGCCCGTGAACCCACACCGCTGTGCGGCGGTAATCTTCAACTTTGAGATCTGGCCCGGTGCAGAGTTTCCAAGTCCCAAGATTTACCTCCCGGCCCATTATTACGGACGGTCTGACTTGGAGATAGCGGATGGGATGGATAATTTTTTCAAGAGTCAAGGGTGCGATGAGCTGTATCAATCCTACAAGAAGAGTTACATAAAGTGCTTGTGCGCTCCCCGTTTCATAGCCCTATGTTTCATCCATCGCACAGCTAACAGTTGGATAGCATGAACTCGGAGAACCAACTCACAGCCATACATCATGACATTTCCTTTTCATTTAAAGGGTCCAGCCCTTATGTTACGGTGTACTATAAACCTGAGCTTCATTTAAATATTGCATAAACATTCGCCGGTAACGGAGTCGGAGTCAAGAATATGAGGGTCTTTTTTTGGTCCTAACTCTAACAGTCTGGTCATGGACGACCCGGAACCATCCGAATAGGGGGCGGCCGGGTGCTAGCCGCCGCCAATCACAAGCGCAGAAGACCTGCATCCAGGTTAGGGCTGTTTCTCATTTGGCCATGGACTCGCGAGTCCTACTAGGGGGATAAGCATGTGTATGGTTCTCATACAATGTTCTCATACAATATCGGATAGTGTTCTGCAGCCCTCCTTTTACGGTATCAAGCCATAGAAAAGTAGTGTTAGCTAAATAGACCCCCGACATTGATATACCGGGGCATGGCGGGCAAAAGTGGATTGCTCGAAGTTCATTCAGTTGACTGACGATACCTTGACGTGCACTGCCATCGACCTCTTCTCCATTACCATGCAGGAACAACGCCATTTTGGCTAATGGGCCAGTGATCATTTCTGATGGCTCTTCCCACTCGTGGGGGGGCGGGGGAGAATCATTCCCATGCCGGACCACCTGAGGTTGGAAGCGCTGCGACTTTGACGAAGAGTAAATACCCTGTATATTAGCAGTGTTACCTGTAGGATCAATAATTCTTGGATTTGCATTGCAGCATTGGAAGCCTTCCCCTCACCGGTCAAGTATCACAGGTCTCGTTCTAGATCGTATATTTGCCTGATACAGGTGCTGCATTGCATTGCAGTATTTGAAGCGCTCCCCTCACCGGCAAAAGGATCACAGGTCTAATTCTCACTAAAGTCGTATTGTTGCCAGATGCAGGTTGCCCATCAACTTGGTGTGTAACCTGAATATATGTCAATTAAGTTACATGGCGACATCCTTCACCACCTTGTCGCATGTACAGTAAGTCTCCCCCACCAGGGCCAATTTCAATGTCATGTATCAACAAATCGAAGATACCTCAGCTGGTAAGCCTCCGGTCATAGGATGCGCCTATGCCGAGTAACCCGTCATCGAGAGGCTTGGGCATGTAGGTGTCCAATATGTTACGCGCCGGCTGCGGAGGTGCGTCGCTCTGGGTGATATGCGGTTGCAGTATGACGGCGTCTGTCAATTCCGAACGCAGCGGAACCTCCCAATTATGTAGCTATTGCAATGAAGATCAACTAGACACTACGTATTACAGGTTTTACCAACCCCAGATGGAATGGAGTTTGTGCAAATGCAAACAAGATACACGATTTGAATACAACTTTCGCTTCAGCGAATCGTACCTTGTTGCATAGCTGCAAGGACCTGATCGCATCAGTTACCGTCTTCTTCTAGCAATCGGAGTTTAGCTCCGGGAAAGATGGGTCTACCCCTATTCGTGGTGGCGGAGGTGACAAAAAACTTTCAAAGTCTTTCCAACTTTTCCAAACCTTCCGATTATTTACCCTGCGATTGAAAGTGGAATAATAAGCTTAATAAGCCATTATTCGCATATATATATATGGCCCTGATTTTTCTCACCGATTATTAAGCTTTAATAATTATAATATAAATAGTATTATTATTTACGATATACGTTTTATTTACCTTATGTCTTTTTTATAATAATTTTATAAAAGTTATATTATTTTCTATTAAGTTTTTTAAAGGTTATAATCCCTAAATGCGATAGTTTTAATAATAATAAGAATGATAATATTTCTTTATATCTTTCTTAAAAATATAGCGACTTACATTATTATTTCACCTTGAACATCGACAAATTTCATTTTTTTACTATTAAAATATCAGTTTTATCTAATTATTTCTTTTTACAAATTTGAAAAGTTTATATAATTCTTTATTTGATCCGTATTAAACTTTCGAACTTTTTATAATTATTATTATTGTATATAAGCTCTTTTTATTTAAAAACTATATAATTTTAAATTATAATTTTATAAGGCCTTAGAATTTTTTTTAACGTTAACGCTTAAATGACGTAAGAATTTATTATTATTATAATAATAATTTGTTTTAAAAAGGTAATAATAAAATATTTATTACTATATAGTTACTATATAGAAATCAGGTGTTATATTATATAAAGGTTTTAATTAAATATAAAGAAATTTAAATATTTTTAAGAAATTAATATGTACTTAACGAATTTATAATACAGTTTTTATATGAGAAAAGCCATTTACTTTTATTTACTGCGATTTCGATTTTACGAAATAATATTTTAATAAGGTTAAATCGTTAGGTAACGAATTAAAATCGTAGATTTTTAAGCTCGCCGAGAGATAAATATGATCTAAGTTTTAAATTCGTTATTAAACGATTGCGAAGATTTCGTTTAAAATATAAGCTATTTTTTTAAAACGATTTTAACTTTTATATTTGTACAATTTCTTTACCGTTTATAATATTATATTATTAATTAAAAGTTACCGGTGTATTAATAGTTATATTTACGGAAGAATAAAGTATAAAATTAATGTTGGAAAGGCTATATATATATTTGTAAAACAATATATTAAAAAAACAAATCCGTATATAAAATGGCTGTTTTATAAACTTAACGTATTATATTAGTGAGCCGATTATACAAGTGAGCTGCCTTACCGGGGTTCTAATACGTAACTTAATTTCCTATATCTTCGTAACTTTGTATAAGTTATAGATATTTTTATAGTACTTTTATATTTTCTATATAACGTATATATAAACTTATACAAAAATAAAAAAAGAATATCAGGGATGTATTTTTTATGTTATAACATAATAAAGTATTTTACTTTGTAAATCGAACCAACCTCTTAATATCTTTGGAAATAAAGTTCAAAAATTTAAAAACGAAATATTTTATATATATCGTAGTATTAAAAAGAAACATAAAAAATAGAAAGGAATTATATAGGAACTTCGAAATAATATATTTTAAATATAAATACTTCTTAAAAGAAGGCTAAGATTTATTAAGTTAAACGAATTATTATTTTTCTTTGCTTTATTAAAATATATAATATATATATATATATATATAAACATATATTTAATATAAGAAAGCCGCTGCAAAATTATACATAATTTAATAAATATTAACAATAACGGCCAGTTTACTTATATAGTTAACTCGCTTATATAAACCCTTATTTTAAATAATATTATTATAACTTATATAAATAATAATAACGTATTTTACCTTTTATTTTCAGTCGACCTTTTACTTATGAATTAAAAAAGATGAAAAATCGTTTCAAAATAATAATAAAAACAATTGATATAAAAACTATAAGAATATTTTTAAGCAATTCTTAATTTTTTATATGCAATACTAAATTATTTTTTAAATACGGTTTAATATATAAGTTATAGCGTAATATAATAATTATAAATCAAATATAAAACGTTATATCAAATATTTAAAACATCTTAACGTATTTAAAAGAAAAAACGATAACGGGAATTTAATTTTATAATATTATATTTTCTTTATTATAAAGAAATAACCTTATAACCATAATCCGATAAGATGATAAATTGGTACCTTAATTCCTAGGCTTTATATAACTGATCCTTTTCGTCGGGTACTTTATCCCGGTTTTATTGATATCGATTTCTTTCCGAATTATGAAAACCTTTAATAATCCGAAGTAACCGGATAAAGGTGTAACGAACATATCATACATCCACCTAAAGGTATAAGCAGTATCCGAAATGGGGGTCTTAATTTGCAGGTAATAATCACATAATAAATAAAATGTTCGTTAAAAAGTTTACGGACTTTCCCCTAAATCGGAAAATAATACCTTTAATTAAAAACTTAAATTAATAATTAAAAACCGAAACTAAATAAATATAATTTATAAATAAACAGATTATTATATACCCATTTTAAACTTTAATAAGTATACCTAGGATTTTTATAATCTATATAATTTGGCAGATTATTAAATTACTTAAATCACCTAAATCTTAATAAAAAAGCTAAACTTTTCCCTTTCCGAAATTTAACCGCCTAAAACCTACGCCAGGTTCCAAAAACAAGTTTCTTTAAAAACAGAAACCCTTATTCCTATATTATAATACCATTTCCCCTTTCAAAAATCTTTATCCCAAAGGTAAAAACCGTAAATATTCTTTTTGTTTTAATACAGAAATTTCTTAAGTTCACTTCGGCTAGCTTTATTATTTTAAATCGCGCTTAAAAAAAGGAAAAAGAAAAACGGGGTTTATACCAGTACGAATTTCGTATTAACCGGGCAAAAAATATCGAAAAAATGTGGCTTTAAAATTATCTTTATTCGAAAAATATTTTTTTTAAAAATCTAATATTCTGACGTAATAAATATTTTAAGCTATAACTATTATATTCGTTACTAACGTTTAACGTATAACGTACGAAAAATAAACTTTTTAACAAAAATTAAAAAGGAATATAAGCGTTTATAAAAAGAATAACGTAAGGTAAAAAATATTTTAACCACTTTTTTTAATCTTTTAGAACGATTACGTTTTTAATAAAATATTTTAAAAAAAAGTTATTATTATTTTAAAGGAAGATATAAACGGGATCAGCAAAAAAAGCAGAAAAAGTTAAAAGTAAAATAACGTTATAATCAAAGCATTTATTTTTTTCGACTAGAACGCCGAAAATCTAAACCTAAATAAAAGGCTGTTATCGCCTGTAACCTAGGCCATATTAAGGGTAGCCGGTAGGGTTCTGCCAGTAAAACTCCTCAACCAGCTTTATTATATTCGTTAGGTATTTAAATAGTTCCTATATATTATTTTAGGTAAGCAATCTATTTACTTAACCAGATACTGAATCTTGTTCTTAATTATCTTAAACTTTAATATCCTTTCGATTTCGTATTTGCTATCGTTCTATTCGATTTCGAAATTTTTTTAAGCAGAACGTCCTTTAAGGCTAGTTTTAATAAGGAAACATAAAATATAACGTATATATTTATGGTTTAAAGTGATAATAATTTATAATGAATTTTTGAAATAGCTTTATAAATGTTAAATAAGTCAAGTTTTTTAAAATTAAGTTTATTATTAAACCTTTTCGTTTTAATTTAAGATACTTTAACGTTATATTTTATTTTTAACCTACTAAATAAACTTCATCTTTTTTAGTTAAAATAATCGCTTAGTTCTTTTCTTATAATAATATTATGCCATCTTTTATTACAACAAGTATAATTCTGTTTGGAATTTAGTTTATACTATCTTAATTATTATTACTATTATTTCTGTGTAAGGGGTTATAATAATAATAACTGGTACTTTACGGATTAATTACTGAGGTCGTTAGGTTATTGCGGTATATTTATATATAGCTATATAAGGTAATATACCCATATCCTCGTTAACGGACGTTTTATAAACTTTTTACGTAATTAACAAAAATTAAATCTAATTATCCTGCTAATAATTAACTTAATTTCGAAAATATTATTCCAAAATCTAATTTAATTGTTTTATTTAACCATATATCTAAGGGTAATAAACTATCGAAAAATTAAACTTAGTACCAATTTACTTAAAAAAACTGGTACCGAGTTTAAAAGTAAAAAGCTTATCTCGATCAAAAATAATCCTTTTTAGTATTCCGTACTTATCGAAACAATATCAAATACAAGCGTAAATTAATTATTCTGCATTATAGTTTTTTTAAAGGGTAAAAATTGCTCATATTTAATAAATCTATTAATAATTACTTATATTATATCGTTCTTAATTCCAATAATCAGGTTTTCCGATATAAGGAAACTAATAATAAAATCCCAAGTTATAATATTCCATATTTTATTAGGTATATTTATATGTTTTATTAAATTATACGGCCTATAACAAACTGCTTTAACCTTATTATTAATGGTATAATTTTTAATTATTTATTTAATTATTTAACGGAATTTTTTAAAATCGTTGAAAAATTTTAAGTATCTTTTAGTATCCATATAATGGATTTTTAGAAAACTTTTTAATAAATTCCTTTTATTACTAACGGAAAATATAAATCTTGTTACGAAATAATAATTAATCTTTATTATTTCCTTTTAATTATTTAGTTTCCTTTCGCTTTTCCGGATTATAAAAGTTTTTAATTTAGGTTAATATTTTTAAAATCGGTTATTTTAGGGTTACATATAGCTATATTATCCTATTATCCTTACGATATAACATTTATATATATCGCTTGAACACTTTTAAGTCGTAATTTCCTTTTCGTCTTAAAATTTTTGTTTAAAAATCTTTTTTCTTTAATATAATAAATTTTAAAGTTAAATTTAAATAAAAAAGTTTTTTAATTTTTATGGCGTTTATTTAATTCTTAGATCGTTATAAATAGAATAAGATTTTCATAATTTGAATAAATATCGAATAATTCCTTAGTTCCGTTAAAAATAGTTTATATTTTGTAAGTATTAAAATAGTTATTAATAACTCCTTACCATAAAATAGATATCGAAATTTACGTCCTTAAAAACTTTAAAAAAGTATATTATTAAGTATTACTTTCCGTTACTTTTTAATTATGTTAAAACTGCTTTAAAGGTATAATCTAAAACGTTTATTTTAAATCTTTTTTATTTGTTATGGTTTAGTAACTGAATTACCGAGACGTTAATAATTTTAATCTTAATTTTTTTAAAACCTTTTTTGGCTTCCTTTAAAAGTTCGAATTTTTTTCCGACGTACTTTTTGGTAATAAATTTGGTTAAGGGGTTAGTAAATTGGCCGTAATATTGGACCAAAGATTATATATAGCCAATAAATCCCAAAAATTAGCGGATGTTAATAACGGTAGTTTTATTTAAGAGGGACCAGTTTGTAATAGCTTTTGATTTAAAAGTTTAGATTTAAATTTATCTGGGGGCAATAATAAAACTTAAGAAATTTAACTTTTGGATATATTAAACGTATTCTTTAACGTTTATTAGCAAATTAAGGTTTTTAAAGGCTTTTAAAACTTAAATTAGGTATTTTCTGTATTTCTTTTAAAGTTTTTTGAATAAAAAAATAACGTTTAAATAAACGAAAACAAATTTATTTAAAAATTAATGTAAAATAATAATAAGTATATATTAAAAGCTAGCTAGGGCATTAATTAAGCCTTATAACATAACCTTATATTCGTAATATTTATAAATAATTTTAATTACGGTTTTTTATTTTTTACTTTTACTTATTTAAATTAAATAATAACTATCTGGCAAACTTAAAGCTATAAGTTATTTAATTTCGTTAATATTTTCTTTTATAGTAGTTATTAACGTTAAAAAATACCTCTTTTTAATAATAATATCGTTTAATTATTAATAATTATAAATTTATTAATATAATAAGATTTTATTTTTATCGATTCCAATTTTATTATCTTTAATTTTTAATACCATTATAATTAAATACCTTATAAATAATTCGGATTTTTATATATAACTTTTTTTTAAAATTTCGTTAAAAATCTTTTTAAAAAGCTTTAATTTTTTCAAAGTTTATATAATAAATTTAATAAAGTTTTAAATAATGTCCTTTTTTAATAAGAATTTTAAAATCTTATTAATTATAACTAAGTAATTTTTTTCGAATTCATTATTTAAATAACATTTTAAATCTTTCATATTTAAAGGGTATTATTATTATTAAATTAAAAATATTGGCCTTTTTAATTATGTAATAAATTTTATTAAATTATTATTTAGAATTATTTTATAAAAACTTTTAATTTTTTCAATTAATTCGTAAATTATTAAAATAAAAATACGGCATCCTTAAAATAATATCGTATCGTAAGATGTCGGCGATGTTAAAAATAATCCGTTTTAAATATTCTCATATTTAATTTACGAATTTTTCCGTTTCCCGGATAACTTAACCGTTATTATAAATTAATAAGCTTTTATTAACTATTTGCAACTTATATAATTCATATCTATATTTTTAAAGCATCTGGTATTTTGCGGCTATTTTAAGGAAAATCAAATTTCCTTGCGTTCCAGAATTAATTATAACGTTAAATATTTTATTTCCGTAATAAATTAAAATTTCGATCTAATTCCGTATTCTCTTTTTTACTTCACATAAGGTTTTATATATAAAAGCTTTTCGGTACTTTAGTTTCGAAAGCCTTTATAAATATTTTAATTAACGTATTTTAAAAGTTATAAAACGTTTCCATCTGGGTATTTTTTTAATTACATATTTAATATAATAATTATTAACATATATAAAGCATATTCTGTTACCAAACTGGCACTTAAAAATAACTATCTTTTTTTAATTTATTTTAAATCTTATTTTTTTGCAAATTATAATATTAAAAACGTAAGATTTCCAAAGGGGACGTTTTTATAACTACGAATTCATATTTATTATTTAATATTAATAAATAATATAAACATCCTTATGTTATAACCTTCTGGTTTTTTTTAATTTAAACTCTGGGTAATAAAACCTAAGGTAATTTAGTTATTAAGACATTTCTATATATTTATATTTATTATTTAACTTTATAAACGCTTTTTTATTATGTTTTAATTAAAAGTTAATTCTTTTATAGTTCATTAATAAATAAGATATTATAATTCTAACAAAAAATATAATGCAAAAAATTATAATAATTTGCTAAAATTTAAAATATGTCGTATATTTAAGAAAAATATAATATTCGGAAAATAACTATTTATACTTACCGAAATTTATTCGTAATTAACCGTCAGGGTTATATATTTTATATTCTTATATATTAAAATAGTAAATATATCCTAACGTAATAATTACTTTAAAAACTATTCGTTCTGCTTAATATTGGCAAACTTTAACCGTAATAGTTTTACAAATAAAATAATTTTTATAATTTAAGTCGTTATTTTTATCCCTATTAGTCGTCATAATAATAAATTTCTAATCGGTAAAAATAAGCTTTACTTCCTTTTTATCCTTTTCCTCGCTCTTTATATTTCGGTCGGCCGTATAAATCTTTTTTAAGTTAAGGGATTTTTCTTTTTTTTAATTTCCCTTAAGTGAAAAATAATATTCGTTTTTAAAATGGCCTTTTTTATTAAATTAAAATATTCAGTTTTAAATGTATCTTTTTTAAATTCGGTTAAAATAATGTTAACTCTTTTTAGGATTTATCCTTTATCTTTTTAATATTATTAGAACGTTTATTATTATTTCGTTTATTAATACCTTTTTTTTAAGGTATCGAATAAAAATACGTCGGTCGGTAATACTAACGTTATTTATATAATTTTCGAAAAAACGTATCTTAAATTTCTTAACTATTTTATCCTTAACATAAAACTTTAAACCGTTATAATAAATGAAAAATCATATATCTTACCGTAATTTGAAGATAATTATTACTTAATTAGACTTAATTCTATATTTAATAATAAAAATAATTACCTAAAATCCATATATTTATTTAATTATATATTATTACATCTTTATATTTCCGAATGAAGTTTATATCCGTTTTTTAAAATATTCGTAATTATTAAAAATATAGTTAATAATATTTATGAAACCGTTAACGTAATTGAATAAGTAATCGTTAAAAATAGGTTCGAATTAATTAAGTATTTTTCTAATACATAATTACGAAATAATTATTACTTTCTGGTAATTTTCAGTTAAAGAATTTTCGTATTACGTAAAATAAAATTTATCTTTAACCAGAAGTTTTTTTATATTAATAATGTTATTATAAGTTTTGGAAATTATTAACTTATCAACTTTAATATTATTTAGTATTAATCATTTTATAATAGGCAAAAAGGGGTTTAATTCATTTTTAATCTAAACCAAATAAAAAAGGAATTAGGGTTTTTAAACGAAAACTAATTTTTAAAAACAACGTAAGAACTTTTTTTTTTTAATTATCGGATAAGTTTGGTATTTTCCTATTTAAATCTTATAACTTTTTCGGGTACAAAATCCAATTGTTTATTAAGTATAAACTTTGTTTCCTTTATTTTCTTAATTTTTATGCCAGGGTTCTTTTTAACGTTTTTTTTTCTTAATCGGATATTTTAAACTGGACTTTCATAATTTCTTTAAGGATAAAAGTAAGTTATAATTATGTAATAATATTTTTTTAAAAGGTTTAACTTTAATAGTTATAAGTGCGATATTAGTAATTAATTAAAAACAAAAATCGAGTATGTTATTTATTTATTAAACGTCGTTTTAAAATATGGTTTTTATTAAAAATAAAAAAACTTATACCTAATTAGTTTTTAAATTATTGGTTAATAATTAATTAAAAAGTTCTTAAAATATAACAAACCTATTATATATTTACTTCAAAATATAAATAACATCTGAAATAAAAATCTTACTTTATAAGTAATAATAATATAATAAATAAAATATTCGTTAAGAAAAATTTCGGAGTTTTCCTTTAATCGGAAAATAACGCCTTTAATTAAAAATTAAAAATAATAGCTAAAAAGTAAAATAAAACAAATATTATTTGCGTATAAAACCGTTCGTTATATATTTATTTTTTAATAAGTAGGTATATCGTGAATTTGTTTAATTTATATAATTTATATAATTCAGTCGCAGATTACTTAAATCATTTGAATCAACTAGATCACTTAAACCTTAGCGCGGGAAAGCCAAGCTTTTCCTTACCCGAAGTTACTCGGTCGGAGCCTCCCTGAAAAATCTGCGAGGACAGGTTTCCCAAAGACAGCAACCCCTGTTCCTGTACTGTAACACGACAGCCAAAAGTCGACTATTGGCATTTTCAGCCTAATTATAAAAAGGCGCGTATATATAGATTAAAGATATTATTTAATATAAGGGACATCAGTGGCGTTTTTTTATTTAGCTAATTGCGTTCGTTTTCGCAACTCGTACAGCTTTTACATAGCCTAGTAAGGAAGTATATATATTCCGATTAAAAGGTAATTTTTCATATTCAGTAAGTTACAATATACCTAGCTGGTTAATATATCTTTTTTGTGCCTTAATGTATTAAAAGCGTCATTTATTATTTATTATTATTCTCTACAATTTTAATTATATATTTTATTTTTCCTCCGGGATTAAATTTTCAAAATTAATTAATGCATTTTTAAAAATTACCCGAAAAATACTTTTCCGTACTTTTAAAACTGTTATAATATTTATGAATTTTAAATTCTTGATTTAAGACGGAAAAGTTCTTTATATTCAAGTTTTGGTTAAGGTATTATTAATATATTATTCGTAGTTATTTAACTTTTTTGATATAAGTTTTTTTATTACTTTCTGTAATTGATAACTATATATATTAATATATCCTTACTATGTTTCGGTTATAAAACGAATTATTAAATTTTGCGCCTTTTATATTTTTACGGTTATTTTTTAAAATAATTTTATAATATATCTCTAGCAATTTTTTAAATTAAAGGTGTTATCCGTGAAAATAAGGGAAGTTTGCGTAAACGAAAATGTTCATGGCTTTATATTACTTAAATTTAAAATGCAATAAGACCATAATAATAATTACCGTTTGAAAAGAATTTCGGGTAAACGTTACTATATATTATAATACACTTTTTCAATTTCTTAATTTGTACGGCTCATAGAGTATGCCTTATATTTTTATAATTAAATAATTTTATCGATTTTACAAATCTATATTTACATATCTTTTATAATTTATTTCTTTTAAACAGAAAATTGAATAATAGTTTAAAAGAGTTTTATATATTTACAATTTTATAAATATATGTTTTGAGCTCATAAAAGGTTTCATTTTAAAGGGTATATATTTAATTTTTAATAAGTTCACAGTGGTAAAAAAGATTCCGTTTATATTTCTAGTATTACTATTTAGATATGGTTTCGGATGTTAATAGATTAAAGCCTTTACAATAAAAGCGGTACGTATTTTACATTTTCCTTCTTAAATTACCGTCTTATTATCGAAAGCTTTTCTTAAATAACTTTTATATTTAACGTTAAACGCGGCTTTTTATACTTCAAAATCGGTTTAAACAATATCTATATAATATAAAGCATTTGAAAAGTTTATATTTCTAACTTATAAAATGTTGTTTTTTTACCGTTAATTTAAGGTGAATAATATGATAAAAACTTAACATTATCTTTATTTCTTTCCTTGGCATAATAATCGTAATAACTATTTAAATAAACGTTAAAAACCCTTTAAACGATAAATATAATGGGAATATAACAGTTATATAAAGGGAATTTTTTGGGTATAAATAAGTTTATTTGTGCTTAATTTATATACTTTTTGCATGAATATTTTTCTGTTTTAAAAGTTTAAATTAACCATTAACAAAACTATTTTCTTTCAGTTTTCGTTTTCTTTATATATATATATATTTGAGTAATTCATAATCTAATTAGGTATAAATATTTATCTAAACGTACGTTATATCCTGTCTTGGTTAATATAAAAAAGACGTTTTTAAAAAATTTATTATTTTCTAAAACGGCAATACTTTTATTAAATTATACGTTTCGAAGGGTGATAATTTTATTTGTTAAAATGTTTTAAACTTCGGAAATACCTTTTAATCGGTAAGGGTTAAACAAACCGGTTTACGCCTTTAAATTTAAATTTTAAAACTTTTATATCCTTTTTTAAAAACCTTTATTATAACGTAAATTATATAACGGTAAATTCTTAAGTACATTTGCTAATGTTTGTAATTGAATATTATTATACTCTTTTTATACGTTAAATCAATATAATAAGGTTTATACGAACTGTTTTAAATTAAAATATATTTAAACTTTTAGTTATATAAATATATCACCTTTTTAAAAGTATACGCGATTTAAAAAAAGCAACCTCCTATTATTTCGTATTTCGATTGCTTTTTTTAGTTGCATCTTTTAAATCTTTAGTACTTACGTTTTCGATATATGTATAAAATGTAAAGTGTTTTAATTTTAATATTAAAAAAAAGCCATTGCAATATATCTTGAAATAAATAATTTTGTAAAACTTTATTATCTTGTTTAATTTCCTATAAAAAAACTTTATTCTGCTATTTTAATAACCGCTAAGGGTATTAGAATATATTAATTCCGGTATTTTATTTTCGGCTTTTGAAAAAATATCTTAAATACAAGTTAAATAGCTATCGATAATTAACTTTATGTTTTATACTTTCCACGCATTTCTTCGAAATCCGTAAAATCCAGAGTTTCTTTTTTAATTTAATTAGAAAACTTCCTTCTTTATTATATGACTTATTTACTTTGGTTTTGCCGCATGCCTAATATTAACTATC
This sequence comes from Monosporascus sp. MG133, assembly GCA_004155925.1. Lineage (NCBI taxonomy): Eukaryota > Fungi > Ascomycota > Sordariomycetes > Xylariales > Monosporascus > Monosporascus sp. MG133. The sequence continues at coordinate 336,018 of QJNX01000002.1, read as the reverse complement.
GTAAAACTTCTTCATCGTAATGTTTAATTTAACGTAAGAATAATTTAATTAACGTATTCCACCACCGAATCGACCACACTATCAAGGCGGCTAGTTTTTAAGACCTTATAATTAAAAATTTAAACTAATTAATAATAACGTCTTAAATCGATTAAAATTAATCGGATTTTTTTCGCTAAAAGTATTTATAACTTTTTAATAAAGACGCGCATTGTATTTAAGCTTGCCCCATACGCTATATCGCCGTTCTTTCGCTGAAACCTTTTTACGACGATCACTTTTAATTATTGTTAACTGCGATTTCTTAATTACTATGTTCTTTTCGGCCCCAAAAAATTTTCTTCTTACATAATAAATATTTCTCTTTCTTAAATACGTTTACTTTTATTTGTGCGACGTTTACTTAAAATAAAATTGTTTTGCATAATTACGCGTTTCTTTTCCGATAAAAAGGATATTTCGTATGAAAGTAATAAATTACTTTTTAATAAAAAACTAGCTCATTTAACAATTTTTAACGCATTACCTTAAAGATTTCCCATATTTTCTTTATCAATAACGTCCTTACCTTATTATTTTTTAATATTTTTTAAGGTTTTCGCCAACGCAAAACGAATAAAACTGTCGGAAGTTAACCGAAAAACAGTTAACGTAAGAATAATTAAAAACATTTCTAATTCTAAAAAAAAAAAATCTTATTAAAATCAATTAAAGTACAACCGGTTCTTACAAATCCAGATTTGATATTATCGAATATTATAATAATTTTAAACCCGTGATAGAAACCAGCACAGAAATCTTTCTTCGTAATATAAATATAATGACGTCGTATTAAAATTTCTACTTATAACAAATAAACGTGTTTTAAAACCCCGAGAATATACGTCGAAAATTAAAGCAAGTAAAAGATATGAGTAAAGATATAATATGCAATAATACCGGTATTCGGATAATATTTTTCGAATTTTATCAAATAATAATTCTTGTAACCGTTAAAGATATAAGAATATTGCGATTTTGTTGCCCATATTCGAATACATTAGTCGAAATGTTAGACCTATTTTAAACCCAGTTTATTAATTGTTTAACTACGATTACATGAACCGATTTTTTAACTAGCTAATGCAATGTACGTATAAGTTCAGGCCATGTTTTCCAGGCTGAGCTAAATACACAGCTTGAGCCTATACGTACCTCGGATTAATTAATTTAAAAATCGGTTTCAGTAATAATAATTAAATCAAATTTTTAACTAGCTAATAATAAGTTTTTTCGATATTAAAACCCGGAATAACTTTTCCCCGTTTAAATAATAAATAATGATAAAACCTAATATTACTAATTAATAACTTAAATAACTATAACTTAACCCTAGTTTCTTTATTACGCTTATTTAAACCTTTTATATTTTTTAATATTTATAATTACCATACCGAATATCATTAAAAACTTTATTTAAAAACCCGCTTTATTAAAAATGTAAATTTTGTTTTTAAAAATACTATATGTTATAATTATTACTTTAATAAATTTAAATTGTTTCCGAATTATTCCCAAATCTTCGTATAAAATCCGTTAATAATTAATTATCCGTTTAAAATACGTTTAAAATATTTTTTTATCGTTTAATAAATTTCGATATCTAATTAGCCCTAACGCCTATAATAACGCATGAAGTAAATTACAAATTCACTATATCTTTAATATATTATAGCCGGAGAAAAAGCGCTTATATACTTAAATTAAAAATACAACTTCTACACTAGTTTCTCTCGGTCGGCGTTAATTTCTGCAAATTAGAACTAATATCACTTCGAATATATTTACGGTTGTATCGGTCTTTTAAACAAATTTAACCACTTTATATATAAAATAAAACTTAGTAAAGAATAATTTTAGAATTCATTTCTTAAATTAAATAATTAAATTTATTTGAGAGTTTAATATAACACCTTTTATATTATTAAGATTAAGAACGTAAATATTAATGTTAAAAAGTTAAAAACCTAAGAATATTAACGGATTTAATAATATAAGCAGTTTAACAGTAAGATACGTTATATAAATTTTGAATATAATTATAAATTCTCTTACTATGTTATTAATGTTACGGCCAGCATTGATATAACCTGGTAGCTAGTTTATTAGCGCTATAAACGAAGATTTTAAGCTGAAGAAAAAAAAAAGAAAAGAAACGTAAAGCCGTAAAGTGCGTAAAAATCTACGAATGTCCCCACTCTCTATATGGCGGGTAGCTAGTTTATATGGCAGCTGTCAGCTCCATATAAGGCCAGTTTTACGGTTTGATCGTAAGGCTGCCGTTATATTCCCCCCTCTTAAAAATTTGTATACGATCAAAAAAAGGATATAAGTTTTTATTAGTTATAGGTGCCGTTTTTTTCTTATTAGTCCGCTTTTTACTTTCGCGACCTTATTATTATCAGAATAGTTTTTGTTAATTTCGTCGGTAGCCGTTATGCGTATTTATTTTTATAAACGGATCGGTGGTCCAGGTATTTCGGGATATTCCGTCTAAAACCGTTTTATTACGATCGGGACATTTTTAAAGTTAATTACGGAATATTATGTTTCGTTAAGATCGTAATTTTTTTATTTAACTTAATATTATAACTTTTTATAATATCCGTTAATTTTTTATTACTTATTTTATTTTATTTCGAACTTTAATTTCCCGTTAATTTTTTTAAATAACGGTAATATTTTGATTTATTAAGGTAATAAATTAATTTTGGCTTTACGTAACCGATCGGTATAAAATAAATTAATTATTTTATAATTCGGTAATAAATTAAAAACGAAAGTATATCCGCATTTTTCCAAAGTTTTAAAAATTTTATTTATTATAAATTTAATCGAATAATTAATATTTATATTCCGAAATCTTTTTTACGAAAAATAACTTTATCGTTAATTTTAAAATCGGCTAAATAATATTTTTTATTAACTTATATCGTTTAACCTTTTTATATTTTTAATACGGTTTTTTTCGTAAACATTTAAATATTTTTAATTCGTTTAATAATTATTAATTTCCGTTAAATTAATGCGGTTTTTATTTTTACAGTATTTATATTTAACGAAAATAAGTTCCGGATATTTTTTATTTAATATAATTTTTAACGGAATTATATTAATCGACGAATACTATAATAAATTAGGCACAAAATTTAAAACCGGTATGTAAACGATTTAATTATTTTAACATTTATTAATATAAAAACGTAAACGTTAATTTAAATTTTAATTCGTAAATTTAATAACTATTTAAATTTATACATATAAAACGTTTCCGTAATAATATTTTATCTCTGGTAAATTCGTTTAATTTAACCAAAAATTAAAAAATAAATTGTTTTACGTTATTATTAATTTAAATAACGGATATTTTAAAGAAACGATATAAATATTGGTAATATCGGTTAATTAAGGTTTCGACGGTATTAATGTTTTTACTTAATAAGATTATTATAATTTTATTAAATATATTAATAAACGTTTATATATAATTATAACCGGAACAGTTTTTCGGTATATTTTTTCCGTTAACGATAATATAACCCCAAATATTATTTAAAAAAAGAATTTTAAGGTTTTATTTCGAAACGTTTTCTTTTAACGGTAATCGTAATAATTCTGGATATATTATCGAATATTTTATTTAAACCGGAACCAGATATATTTCCATATTAATATTTTAATTATTTTATTTTAATTAAAATACTTAAATATTTTAGATACGTAAATTTTACGGATAAATATGCTACGGAAAAAAATACGAATGTTAATTTTTTTTTAAATATTATTAATTTGCCATTTTTTGCCTAAATTTTACGGATAAATACGCGACGGAAAAAAATACGAACGTTAATTTTTTTTTTAAATATTATTAATTTGCCATTTTTTTGCCTGAATTTTACGTTTCGTTTTCGCGATAAATAAGGTCGACTAAATGAATATTTTGCGAAGTATTTTCGATTCGGATCCTAGTCGGTATTTCGTTAATATAACGATAAAAAAAATCTAATCGTTTTAACAGAATTAAAACTTAAAATTTTTTTTCCGGGCCTTAACGGTAAGTAAATTAACCGTTTTTCGTAATAAAATATCCGTTACGATATTTTTTTTTTAGGTTAATATTAAAAAATAATATCGAAATTAAAAGAAAAATCGGCTTATCAAATCTAGCACGTAAAAAAAACGCGTTTGTTCGCCAAATATAATAGGACGTGGTAATCGGTTATAACGAAAAAAATTTATTTTTAAAGTTTAAGATAATAATATTCGAAAATCTGGATTATAATAAATAATTTTCGGTTTTAAATAAAATACGCCTTTTTTATTAAAATTATAATTTTCGAAAAATATTTTATTAATTTTTATTCGCTATTTCTTTAGTATTACCAAATAATATTTCCGATTATGTTATAGGATACGTTTCTTTTTATTTTAATCGGTCGACTAGATCGAAAAAAAACAAAAACTAGGATTTTATAAACGAATCGTTTTATTTGTTCGAAAATTCGTTTTTATTTAAGTCTTCTTATAAAAAAAAATTCTTTTTTTAAAAAATAATTTAATAATTTAATTATACCCTTTTTATAATAATAAAATATCTATACGTAATTATAAAATTTTATAAATAAACGGATTACGGTATAATTATTAAAGTTTTCGAATTTTTATTTTTAAATTAATTTAATTTTAATTAAATCTATAAAAATATTTATGCCGGCTTTTATAATAATACCGAAAAGATTTACTTTTTTAACGTTAAAGCGGAATTTTTTAATATATTTTTAAAAATTAACTTTATATAACCGGTAAATAATCTTTTCGTAATATTTTTAATATTTTCTCTTAAGGCCAAAATAAATTAAGACGTCGTCGGCGTAAACGTTTACGTAATAGTCGAAAGGTTCGTATAATTAAGTATTAATAAATAATTATTATTAAACCGGATTTATTTTAAATTTAAATAAAAATAATTTTTATTAAAATAATTTTCAACGGATTTGAAATATTATTAAATATTTCGTTATAATAAAGATATAAAATTTATAGAATATTTAAATAATATTAATTTAAATAAAAGGTTTAACGTTTCGATAATTAAATATAATACCGTTAAATAAAAAGAAAATAAGGTAAATTTTTAAATATTAATTTTTTTAATAATAATCGTTATAAAATTAACCTTCCGATAAATATGGTTTTAAGGTAAATAGGATTAAAAGAATATTTTTTTATATATATGGTTTAATAAAATTTATCTTTAATAATTTATTTATTATTTTTTTTTCCAGCAAAAAGTATTAAACGGGCGTCCGGTAAATTGAGAGTTTTTAAGCGGATATCGGCTGGTCGAATTTTAAAATTACGTTATGGCCGGGTCGGAAATCCGGAAAAATATTAACTTTTTTTTTTCGAAAAAAACCTTTTTAAATAAATAAAAAGTTTTAATACAAATTCCCGGATTCGTTTTACGTATTCCGGATTTTCGTTTTCGGAAAAAGAAATTTTTTAACCGTTATATATTTTCCATTTTTATAAAACGGTTATTATTATAACGTTCGAATTTTTATTTTTAAAACAATTAATTTTTAAAGGTAACGGAAATTAACTTTATCGTTCCGTATAAAAATTAATTTTTAATTTATTCGTTAACAAAACGATAATTACGTTATTTTAAATAATTTTTAAAACCGAAATAATCGGTTTAATATTATATACGTTTAATATATTTTCCGAATAATAAATACGGATATTAAAATAAGGTTATTTTTAAATTTTTTCTATAAACGTTAAAAAATTTAATATTATTTATTAACTTTTTTTATAATACGGTTACGTGTAACGAATCTGTTATACGTCCACCTGGAGATATAAACAGTATTCGAAATGGGGTTTTTGATTTGCAGGTAACAATAATATAATAAATAAGGTGTTCGTTAAAAAAATTTACGGACTTTTTTTTTAATTAAAAAACGGTACAGTTACTTTTTAGTTAAAAGCTTAAATTAATAGTTAAAAAGCGAAATTAATTAGGTATTATTTATAAAGGAAACCGTTCGTTATATATCCATTCTGGATTGAATAAGTATGTCGTAGATTTATGTAATTTATATAATTTATATAATTTAGTTTAAGATTATTTAAATTATTTAGATTTATTAAATTATTTAAATTTTGGTGCGGGAAAGTTAAGTTTTTCCTTGCCCGAGGTTTATCCGGTCGGAGCCTTTTGTAAAAACTTTTAAAGATAGGCTTTTTTAAGATAGGAACCTTTGTTTTTATATTATAATATTATTTCCTTTTTTTAAGGATTTTTATTTTAAAGATAAAACCGTAAGTGGCCTTTTTATTTTATTGGAAAGGTTTTCCGTAACTTTTTAGTTAATTTTATTATAATAGATCGAATTAAAAAAAAAACGAAAAAAAGATTTTCGTAAGAATTAACGTGATTCGCGTAATATTCGTATTAATTCGATAAAGATATTTGATATTAAGGTATTTTTTTATTTTAATTATATTCGGTATAAAAAAATTAATTTTCTTTCGTTTTAAGAATTTAAAGTTATAATTGTTATATTCGTTATTAACGTCCGTTTTGTAACGTTTTAATTATAAATTCCTTAAAAAAAGTAAACGAAATTTAAAATCGTTTGTTTTAAAAATAACGGAAAATTAAAAATAATTTTTTGGCGTTTTAGGAAGTTGCAAAAAAGGAACAAAAAGCGGTAAAAGAAAGGTTGGCGGAATTGCGGCGTTAGTAAAATAAAAAATTTGTAAAGTTTATTAGAAAGTTAAGAAGGTTACGTTTTTAACAAAACTTTTTTAAAAGGAAGGCTTTAAAAATATTAAAGGAAGGTTTAAAGTTGGATTAATTAGAAAAACGGGAAAAATTAGAAAAGGAATAACGTTACGTAAAAATAAAGCAAACGCGGTTTGCTTTTGAAATAAACGCCGTAATAAAGGTGTTTATTTTTTTCGGTTAGAACGTCGAAGGTCTGGATTTAGGCGGGGGACCGTTATTGCCTGCGACCTTGGCCGTATTAGAAATGGTTGGTTAGGATTTTGCCGGTAAAAATCCTTAACCAGGTTTATCGTATTCGTTAGGTATTTAAGTAGTTTTTATGTATTGTTTTTAGGTGGGCAATTTATTTATTTGATTAGGTACTGGATTTTATTTTTGATTACTTTAAAATTTAGTATTTTTTTAATTTCGTATTCGTTATCGTTTTTTTCGATTTCGAGGTTTTTTTTTTAACGGGGCGTTTTTTGGGGCCGGTTTTAATAAGGAAACGTAAAATATAAGGTATATTTTTATAGTTTTAAGTAATAATAGTTTGTAGTTAATTTTCGAAAATTTTTTTTTAATTTTAAACGGATTAAATTTTTTAAAATTAAATTTATCGTTAAGTTTTTTTGTTTTAATTTGGGAAAGGTTTAATGTTACGTTTTATTTTTAACATAATAAGTAAACTTTATTTCCTTTCGTTAAAATTAATCCCTTAATTTTTTTTTTATTATAATATTAGGCTATTTTTTGTTACAAAAATTATAACTTAATTTAAAATTTGGTTTATACCGTTTTAAATTTTGTTATTATTATTTTTGTCCGTAAGGTTATCGTAATAATAACTGGAGCTTTATATATTAACTGCCTTAATCGTTAGGTTATTGCGTTATATTTATATATAACTATATAAAGTAATATATTTATGTTTTCGTTAACGAACGTATTATAAGTTATTTATGTAAATGGTAAAAATTTAATTTAATTATTTTATTAATAATTAACGTAATTTCGAAAATATTATTTTAAGGTTTAATTTAATCGTTCCGTTTAATTATTTATTTAAGGATAATAAGTTATTAAAAACTTTAATTTAGTATTAATTTGGTTAAAGAAATTAATACCGAATTTAAATATAAAAAGTTTATTTCGGTTAAAAATAATTTTTTTTGGTACTTTATACTTATCGAAATAATACCGAATAAAGGTATAAGCTAATTATTTTACCGTTACGGTTTTTTTAAAAGGTAAAAAATATTTATATTTAATAAGTTTGTTAATAATTACCTATATTATATTATACTTAATTTTATTAATAAGATTTTTCGATATAAAAAAATTAATAATAAAATTTTAAATTATGGTATTTTATATTTTATTAAGTATATTTATAAGTTATAATAAATTATACGGCTTATAACGGGTTATTTTTGTTTTATTATAAATATTATAATTTTTAATTATTTATTTAACCATTCGACGAAACTTTAACAAATTATATTTTTCTTAAAATCGTTTGATAATTTTGAAAATTTTTTGGTATTTACGTAAAAAATTTTCGTAAAATTTTTTAATAATTTTTTTTTATTATTAGCGGAAAATATAACTTTTTCTGCGAAATATTAATTAATTTTTGTTATTTTTTTTTCAATTATTTAATTTTTTTTTATTTTTTTAAGTTATAAAAATTATTAAAATAAATTAATTTTTCCGGAATTAATTATTTTAGGATTATATATAATTATATTATTTTATCGTTTTTACGATATAATATTTATATACGTCGTTTAAAAACTTTAAAATTATAATTTCCTTTTCGGTTTAAAATATTCGTTTAAATAATTTTTTTACTTTTAATATAATAAATTTTAAAATTAAATTTTAATAAAAAAATTATTTAATTTTTATGGTATTTATTTAATTTTTGGGTAATTATAAATCTGGTTAAGTTTTTATGGTTTAAATAAATATTAAATAATTTTTTAGTTTTATTATGGAATAATTTTTATTTTTTAAATATTAAAATAATTATTAATAATTTTTTGTCGTAAATAAGATATTTAAGTTTTACGTTTTTAAGGGTTTTAGAAAAATACGTTATTAGGTATTAGTTTTTATTATTTTTTAATTGTTTTAAAATTATTTTAAGGGTATAATTTAAAACGTCCGTTTTAAATTTTTTTTTATTATAATTAGGTAATTTAATTACCGGAACGTTAATAATTTTATTTTTAATTTTTTAAAATTTTTTTGGGTTTTTTTTAAAAGTTTGAATTTTTTTCCGACGTATTTTTTAGTAATTAATTTGGTTAAGGAATTAATAAATTTGCCGTAATTTTAAATTAAAGGTCGTATATAACCAGTAAATCCTGAAAATTAACGGATGTTAATAATAATAATTTTGTTTAGGATTAATTAATTTTTCACGGCTTTTAATTTAAAATTTTAAATTTAAGTTTATTCCGGAATCATAATAAAGTTTAAAAAGTTTAACTTTTAAATATACCAAATATTTTTTTCGGTATTTATTAATAAGTAAGTTTTTTTAAAAGTTTTTAAAATTTAAGTAACGTATTTTTTATATTTTTTTAAAGTTTTTAAATAAATAAAAATATTATTTAAGTAAACGAAAACGAATTTATTTAAAAGTTTTCGGAAAATAATAATAAGTATATGTTAAAAGTTAATTAAGGTATTAATTAGGTTTTATAATATAACTTTATATTTGTAATATTTATAAATAATTTTAAAAGTAATTTTTTATTTTTTTTTTTTAATTATTCGAATTAAGTAATAACCGTTTAATAAATTTAAGGTTATAAATTATTTGGTTTTATTAATATTTTTTTTTATAATATTTATTAACGTTAAAGGATATTTATTTTTAATAATAATATCGTTAAATTATTTATAATCGTAAATTCGTCGGTATATTAAATTTTCGTTTTTGTCGATCTTAATTTTATTATTTTTTATTTTTGGTATTATTATAATTAAATATTTTATAGGTAATTCGGATTTTTAAATATAACCTTTTTTAAAATTTCGTTAAAAATTTTTTTAAAAAACTTTAATTTTTTTAAAGTTTATGTAATAAATTTAATAAACTTTTAAATAATATTTTTTTTTGATAAAAATTTTATAATTTTATTAATTATAATTAAATAATTTTTTTCGGGTTCGTTTTTTAAATAATTTTTTAAACCGTTAATATTTAAGGGGTACGGTTAATATCGGATTAAAGGCCTTAATTTTTTTAATTATATAATAAATTTCATAAAATATTTTTTTAAAATTATTTTATAAAAACGTTTATTTTTTTTAATTAATCCGTAAATTATTAAAACAAAATTATAATATTTTTAAAATAATATTATATTTTAAGATATTAACGATATTAAAAGTAATTCGTTTTAAATATTTTTATATTTAAACTATAAATCTTTTTATTTTCGGAAAATTCGATTATTATCGTAAATAAATAAATTTTTATTAATTATTTACAATTTGTATAATTATTATTTATATTTTTAAGGGATTTAATACTTTTTAATTATTTTAAAAGAAATAAAAATTTTTTTAACCCCGGAATCGATTATGGCGTTAAACGTTTTATTTCCGTAATAGATGAAGATTTTGATTTAATTCCGTATTTTTTTCCTTGCTTCGTATAAGGTTTTATATATAAGCGCTTTTCGGTACCTTATTTTCGATGGCCTTTACCGTTTTTTAATTAATATGTTCTGGAGGCTAAAAGGCGTTTTTATTCGCGTACTTTTCTGGCTGCATACTTGGTACAATAATTATTTATATATTTGAACCATTTTTTATTGTTATATTAACACTTAAAAATAATTATCTTTTTCTGGCTTTTTTTCGGGTTTTATATTTTACGAATTATTAAGTCAAAAGGATAAACCTTTAAAGGGGGTATTTTTATAGCTAGAAAGTTATATTTATCGTACAGTACTAGCGCGTAATATAAATATTTTTGCGTTATGGCCTTCCGGTTTTGTTTTAATTCCGGATGTAGGTAATAAAACTTAAGGTAATTTGGCTATTAGGGGATTTTTGTATATTTGTATTTATTATCTGACTTTATAGATATTTTTTCCTTATGTTTTGGCCAAAAGTTATTATCCTTTTTAGTGCGTAGGTGGATAAGATAATTATCGTCGTAGCAGGCAGAAAAATGTATAATTTTATGGTTATCTGCTGGTAGTTAGGGTTTAAGGTATATCGTATATTCCGAAAGTTCGTAAGATTTTAAAAATAACTATTTATAGTTACCGAAATCTTTTCGTAATTAACCGTTTTGGTCGTATATTTTATAATTTCGCATATCGAGGTAATAAGTATATTTTAACGTAATAGTTATTTTAAAGCTTGCTCGTTCTGGATAATATTTATAAATTTTAATTATAACGTTTTTGTAAATAATATAATTTTTATTATTTAGGTTATTATTCGGAATTTTGTTAATTATAATAATCGTAAATTTTTAATTAATAGAAATAATGCTTATTTTTTTTTTTTTTTTTTTTTATTTTTTTTTTTTTTTTTTTTTTTTTTCGTTATTTATGTTTCGTTCGGTTATACGGATTTTTTTTTAGGTTAAGGAATTTTATCTTTCTGAAAATTTTTTTGAAAATTTTCCCTTTTTGCTAAAAAGTAATATTTATTTTTAAAATGGCCCTTTTTGTTATAGTTAAAATATTTAATTTTGGTTTTGTTTTTTTTAAATTCCGTTAAAATAATATTAATTTTTTTCTGGAACTTATTTTTAATTTTTTTATCATTATTAAAGCGTTTATTATTATTTCGTCTGCCGGTATTTTTTTTTAAAAATATCGATTAAAAGTACGTCGGTTGGTAATAATAGTTTTGTTTGTATACTTTTTAAAAAAGCCCGTTTTGGGTATTTTAAATATTTTATTTTTAATTTATTTTTTTAAGCCGTTATAATAAGGGAAAAATAATATATTTTAAGGTAATTTGAAAATAATTACGAAACGATTAAACTTTATCGTATATTTGGTAGTTAACGTAATTTGCTAAAGTTTATATATTTATTTAATCGTATATTATCGTTTATTTATATTTCCATATAAGGTTTGTATTTATTTTTCGAAATTTCCGTAATCGTTAAAAATATAATTAATAATATTTAAATAATCGTTAAGAAAGTTTATTAAATAATCGTTAAAAATGGGTTTAAATTAATTAAGTATTTTTTTAGCAAGTAGTTAAAAAATGGCCATAATTTTTTAATAATTTTTAATTAAAAAATTTTCGTATTATTTAAGGTAAAGTTTGGCCTTAATTAAAAATCTTTTTACGTTAATAATCCTATTATAAGGTTTAAGAATAATTAATTTGTAACTTTTAATATCAGGTATTTTATGGTAAATAAAAAGGAATATAGTTCCTTTTTGGTTATTATTAAATAAGGGAAAGGCAAAAGTTTGCGGATAAAGGGTAGGTATATTAAAGGAAAATACCGGGGCCCTTAATCGGAAAACGGTTCCTAAAAAAGCAAAAACCTTTTTTAATTATTGGACCAATTTGGTATTTTTTTTTGGAATTTTACGACTTTTTCGGTTATAAGGTCCAGCCGTTAATTAATCGTAAGTTCCCTTTTTTTTTTTTTCTTAATTTTACGATAAGGGCTTTTTTAACTTTTTCCTTTTTTTAATCGGACTTTTTAGGCATAATTATAATAATTTCTTTTATTTCCTTAAAAGTAAGAATTAATTATTATTAAGAAAAAAAAGGCTTTTTTTGGCCTTTAACTTTGGTAATTTTTAGTAATATATTATCGATTAATTAAATAATTTTTTCTATAAAGGATAAATTATGTAATCTGGTTATTAACCTTTTATTGGTTAATAACGGAAATCGAATATATTATCTGTTTACTAAACGTCGTTTTATAATATCGTTTTTATTAAATTTAAAAAAGTTTATACTTAATTAAGCTTTAAATTATTCGCTAGTTATTAATTAAGGAATTATTAAAATATAACTAACTTATTATATATTTATTTAAAAATATAAATAATATTCGAAATAAAGTTCTTAATTTGTAAATAATAATAATATAATAAATAAAATGTTCGTTAAAAAAATTTGCGGATTTTTTTTTAATTAAAAAACGATATAATTATTTTTTAATTAAAAGCTTAAATTAATAATTAAAAAACAAAATTAATTAAGTATTATTTATAAAAAAAACCGTTTATTATATATTTATCCTGGATTTAATAAATATATCGTAAATTTATGTAATTTATATAATTTATGTAATTTAATCTAAGATTACCTAAATTATTTAAATCCATTAAATTACCTAAACCTTGGTACGGGGAAGCCAAACTTTTCCTTGCCCGAGGTTTATCCGGTCGGAACCTCCCTCAGAGACTTCCGAGGACAGGCTTCTCCAAGACAGGAACCCCTGTTCCTGTACTATAACATTACGGCGGTTAACGTTTTCTTAAACTTTAAGGTCGACGTATCCGTTTAATAAATATTAGGTTAAAAATTTAATTACAGGTAAAAGTTTAGCTAAAATTAAAAGGTTATTAAATTAAATAATATTTTTATTTTTATAATTTATTAATAAATCGTAATATTTTTTTGTTAAAACCGATAAAAATATTATATCCGGTATTTATAATTTGAAAAATTTGGTCGGAAAAACGTTATCCGTTAATTTCCAATATTATAAATATTTAAACTTTTATTTAACCGGTAAATTATTTCCGGTAATTTTATAATTAAATTATTTTTTTTAACCGGATAATATAAACTTATAATCGTTTTTTCGTTTATTTAATGAAAATAAAGTTAACAAAAAATTAAATTTATATTCCGGTATTATAAAAATAATAATATGTAAATTAATTTTATTTATTTGAATTTACGTAATTTTAATAAAAATTTTATATTTTTTAAAATTATTTATTTCCGTTATTATTAAAAAAAGAATTTCGAAAAGTTTTCCGACGGTTTTATTTTTCTTCCGATTTATTAAAATTTAACGAATGTTTTATTATTTTTGCCGTAACGACCTTTTTTTTGGATAAAATAATTATTAACTTTATATCTCGTTTTAGTATAATTAAAATACGTACCGGCCTTTTAATAAACATTTTTTTCGATTTTCGATAAAAACTTACTACTATTACCCGAAATTTTCGGCTTACCAGAATTATTATTCGAATAAAACTTTTTATTTTTACTTTTCAGTTTATTATTATTAAGGTTATATAACTAGGGCTTACGTTTTTATTAACATTTTTTATAAATAAATTAATTATTATAATTAATTATAACGACGTAATTATAAAATTCTTTATTAATAACGTTAAAGTTATAATTATGCTTAAAAAAATGTAAATTAAAATTTGAAAAAATATATTGTTACAAAATTTACTTTTAATTATTTTTATTAATTTTAATTTTTTAAATAAAAACGTTAAATTCAAAAATAAAATCGTAAATATTTAATTTTTACCGGGCTTAAAAACGAAAATACGGAAAATTCTTTTAATAACGGAAATTTGGTTCGAATTATAATACGATAATTTTAATATCTAAATTATTTCGGTTACGTAAAAAAAAGGTTATATAATTAATCGGTAACAAATTTTAATTACTTATGCGGTTTTTTCTTCTTAAAAGTTTATTAAATAAATTATATAAATATTTTCGTTCCGGAAAATTATTTCGATTATTTCGAATTTATTTACGATCTTACGGACCCAAACGTTAAATTTAATTTTGTTACCGTTAAACTTAACTAAATCGTTAACGCAAACTTTTTTTTTTCGGTTTTAATTAAAATTCGTATTATTATTTTTTATAAACTTTCAAAAAACGGACCATACCGTTATACCGGTCGGACGAAACATATTAACGTTACCGAAAACGTTATTAATTATATTTTTCCGGCGAAATCGGTTAAATAGTCGGAAAGGGTAAGGAAATAATAACTGTATGCAACTTATAAACGGGCGATTTCGTTACGGAATTTTTAAAGTTCTTCCTAAACGTCCTAGTTATTATCGGCCATTTCGTTAATCAGCCGTTTATTAGGATCGGTTTTTAAAAAATTATAGTTTTAATCTTAGTTTAATAAACCTTTTATCTTTAAAAATTCGGTTTCGTTTTTCGGTACGTTATTTTTTACCGTTCTTTTAAGGTGCTTATCGTTGTTTATATTCTCAATTTTACCTTTAATTAATTTAAGTTACTCCGAACGTCGATTAGTTAATAAAAAAGTTTCCTAACAGATATTTAATTTTGATACTAGTTAATCTGGGTTTTAGGTCTGGTCTGAAATACGTTATTTTCCGTCGTAACGTATCGACGTAAAAAAAAGGTAATACCTTATTTATTAATGGTTAAGCTAGCAAGGAAGTGATTAAGCTTAAAATAATATTACGGCCAGCATTAATATAACCTGGTAGCTAGTTTATTAACGCTATAAACGAAAATTTTAAGCTAAAAAGAAAAAGGAAAAAAACGTAAAACCGCAAAGTACGTAAAAATCTACGAATATCCCCACTCTCTATATAGCAGGTGGCTAGTTCACGTGGCAGCTGTCAGCTCCATATGACGCCAGTCTCACGGTTTGATCGTGAGGCTGCCGTCACAATTAATATTTTTTATTTCGAAAATCGGAATAATAATAAATTAATCGTACAAACATAACGACTTTATATTATAAAAGTTTTAAATCATATATTTATTTCTTTATAAATATTAAATAAAACGAAATTATTACTTTTATATATTTTGTTATTTTTTATAATGTAAGTTAAAGTATTATTATTAAAGTATCTAATTATGTTAACGCTTAATTATACGAAATACATTATGATAACTACGTCCGATAACATAATAAGACCGGAAGATATACTTCAAAAACCGTATCTATAGAAGGGCCGGATGAAAAACTATATAGGGGTCTTTTTTCCATGGTAACAAGCGATAAATAACTATACGATAAATTTAATTAGTTTTTAACAACCCTAACCACTCCAATTATTGCCGATACGGATACGAAAGCCGAAAGCTCCAAATAGTCCGTGCATTAAGGTTGGCGTAACGCTTAAAATACGTTATCCCAAGCTGGATTCGAACCAGCTATTTGTCGCAAACTATAAGTTACCTAAGCCTGCCATAAACGGGCGAAAAAGACACCCAGCCTTACGACCACGAAGTTATTAAGACGCTATTTTATATAATAAGTTTATAATTAAGCAACGTTTTAATTATATGAAATTTATAAATTTTCGATTTTAAATTGCAAATAAACAAATTTCTTTAAAATTAAAATAAAACGTCTATTATATTACGTATAACGTACTATATAAATAAGCTGAACCTTTAAAAAATTACACACTTTTTTAATACTTTTATCAAAAATTTTTAATTTTTTAATTTTTAATACCTACTATATAAAACGAGTTATATAAAAATCGAAAATAAATCTAGCCGTTTTAAGTAAAAATAATAAACAGAAATTTAATTATAAAAAATTTAACTTTATTTATAATACTTTATATTCCATCTTAAAAACGCCATATAGCGATATACGCGCTGGAACCTATATTATCCCTTTTTTACAAAAATTAATACCGATTGAAAAAAAAATATTTACCGCAAGAGTCTTTAACTTAAACATCCGAACGTTTTTTAGCCGGCTTTAATACGTTAAAAATATAGCACACTTATTACTTATACTACGCGTTATAATATACGTCGGAATTAACTAAGAATTTAATTTTATTAAAAAAAAAATTAAAACTTGTTTAAATTAAGGGATAAATTCCCGAAAACTTTCATATAAAAATTTAAAAATAATTCGCAAATAATTTAAGCTTATATCACTTATAGCCTTTTATACGAACTTGAGGTTCACCCTTAAGGTTTATCGTTAAGGTTTATTCTTAAGGTATATTCTTAAGGTTTATCCTTAATGTTTATTCTTAGCGTTTATCGTTAAGATTTACTCTTAAGGTTTACTGCAGCCAGCTGGTATAAGGTTTATCAGAGTCGAAGCCTATCGGCACCCAGGAATTCTCTTTCAGAGTAAGGTTCTGCTTTAAAGTAAGGTTCTATATAACTGAGGTGTTGAAATGTTACCTCATTAAAATCAGGCCCTATTTTTGAGGTTGTGGCTGCGCCTGCGGCGCAGCTGTGGCTAGGGCTTTCTAAGAGCTGTAGCTCTAAGTACCGACCCACAAAAGACCTATAAAAGACCTACAGAAATCATAAACCATAAAAATAGGGCCTGATATCAAGTTGTAATTTTTCGGGCACGTTTGGTATCTTTTATATAAATTTTCCAAAATTTATTTTAAAAATTGGCAAATATAATAACAATAAAAACTTATTATAAAATAACAAAAAAGAAAGTTATGTATAGTTTTAAAAGGGCTTTATAACGGAATATTATACTTTCCGATCCGGGCTAATTTGGTAAAGATATAAAAGAAATAAGTTAAAAATTACGATTAGTACCGACCTTTTAACCGGAAGGCCCTTATGGCTACGATAACGCAACTATCGCGGGCATTATTTCGTAATGGGCCTTCCAAAAATAACTTAATATAGAAGAAACCCGTCCAGTTATTCTTTTGTCCGTACGGGTTATGGTTATTACGTCGCAACCATAAGGGCGTTCCGGTTAATCAAATCCGGAACCTTTCCCGGGCTGCGACGTAATAATTATAACCCGTACGGCCGAAAAAATTAATAAACGGGTTTTTCCCATATAAAATATACTTGGAAAACCCGGTATACGATAATACGACCGGTGGTTATGGTATCGTAACTATAAGGCCGTTACGGTCGTCTATTTCCCAGACTTATACTTAGCCATATTGGCTATAATTACTACTTAAAAAGATAAAAAAAATCCTATATATATATTAACTTATATTTAACGCGTATATAAAGTTTTATACTTATTAGATATAAATTGGCTGCAAAATAACTTTATTTTATATAAAAAAATAATTTTATTCGAATAAATGGAAGGAATTAAGAGGAAATTCGACGATTTTGGTGGCAAAGTACCAAACGAAACCCTTATGCGCACAATCTGAACTTAGGCCTCATTGGCTCGTTATGGGGATTTGGGATTTGATTGGTTAATTTTTAGCATGATACAACAGTACATTAGAAGAGCCAGCGAGGCCTGAGCTAGCTGAGGTAATTGAAATGGTGTAGGGCGCAGGGCCAAGGATATGGGTCCACTGATCACTTAGTTAGCACCTTTTATATATTTCTATAAGCTTTTTTTGCCGGGCGTAACCCCGAAACAGAAATTATTTATCTAAAGATTTATTAATTATTATTAGATAGACTGGTTTTAATATTAATTTAATAATATTAATTTTAATTTTCTTTAAAACCTTAGGTTTATTCGTAATATTTTTTTAAATTTCGTATTAATTAAGATTAACTTTATACCGCCTTATTTTATCTGGCTATGAAAGAAAAAAAGATTAACTTTAGTTAGTTGCCAAAGTAACTTTCGATTTTCCGATTGTAAGGCGGAATAGATGAGGTTCTAATTAAACCGTACGATAATAATTATATAGAATTACGATTACGATTATGATTAGGGTTATAATAATTTAAACGGTATATAATTAACGACCGTAATTACGATAATAACGCGATTTTTTAAACGATTAATAAGGAAAAGTCGTTAAATTAAAGCTTTATACGAAAGTAACTTAATTTAAACGATGGCGAAAAAATACGAACGCATATAAGCGACCGGTTTCGGAATATAAATTAATTGTTTAATTTTTAAAGCGATTACATAATTTAGATTATTATACGTATTAATAAAGAAATTACGTAATAACATAAATTATATAATTTAATTAATACGAATTAAAAAAGTTAAGATTACGTCGTTAATTACGTAAATATTAGGATTTGGATTAATTAAAATAAATAAGGTAATAATAAAATTAACGATATAAATAAAATAACGAATACGAATAAAAAAAGAAATAAGATTATAAAGTTATTTATTTTATATTTAAAAAAAACTATTAAAAAAATTAACGGTTTTTAATAGAATGTAAAAATTAAAAGCAAAATGTTAAAAAATATATTTTAAACTTTCCTAACGCTAATTAAGCGGCATCTTTTTTAGTGATTATTAAACGGTATTATTTAAACTTTATTTCTTTTATTAAATTTAAATCTTATAACGTTTAAATTAATAATGGAAATATTAATTAATAAATTAGAAAAACGAAATTAAATAATTAAAAACTTAACAACGATTAAGATAAAATTAATCAAGCGGATAAAAAAAAAGGTTATTTATTTTTTAAAGTTCGAAAGAAAATTTACCGGAAATAATTATCGCGGATAATTATTTACTTTATGCCTAAATATATTTTATTTAAGGCCACATTTTAAACCCTAAATAATTTTAAAACCGGTAACATTAATTAATTTAAAATATATTTTAACAAATTTATTAAAAATTTACTAAAACTTGCTGAAATTATTACTTAACTTTAAAACTTATATTTTTAATTATTATTAATATTATATTTCCTCAATTTTTCGAATTTCTTTCCAAATATAATTACCTAATACCGATTATTAAATAGTTTTTACGATAATAAACCTAATAATATTAAATCATAACATATTAATAATTAAGCCGGATGCTTAAAACCCGTTAAAAATACGGATACTTACGTAAAACCGGGTATCGTAATTAACGTACTTAAAAAACGAGATTTTATATCGGCCTAAAGGTCGTTAAAGTTATTTATAAATTTTACGGTATTGATATTAAACGTTTTACTTTTCGATACTATTAATTAACAAAAATTCGGTTTTGCGGATATTAGAAGTAAATTTTCCTTTTTTATAATATCCCCGGATTTATCTTTTTTTATTCTTTGGTTTTTTAGTACCGGAATTATAAATTGGCTTTAAGAAATTATTAAATTATTTAAAAAATACAAAATTTTTAAAATTAAAATAATTAATAAGGTACTTTATTAAACCGATAGCCTTATTATAAAAAACCGAATTAAAGTTATTTTTAATAAAATTACCGATGAAAATAAAAATATTTAAATTATCTTAAAATTTTTAAAACTATAAAAGCTTAAAAAAATTCGGACGGTAAAAAATCGATTAAAAATTTTGACGCAATAAATTTAACATAAAAAGCTTAATTAAGTATATGATTAATATTTAAAAGACGTTACTAGGATACGGGATATTATTAAAAAATCCAAAATAAAAAGGAAAATAGCTAAAAAGAATAAATATCCCGAAAGTTTATTAAAAAGTATATCTGTTAAATATTTCGTAAAAATCCTTAATAATTCAGGAATAAAATGCGAAAACTTATACGCGACAATTTGCGACAATATATAATTATTAATTAAAGATTCGGATATTAATAAGGCTGGATTTTTTAAATATAAAGGCCGTAAACGACCTTAAGTAAATATCCGTTTTAATTTTATCCGAGAAAATAAAAACTGGTTTTATTCGTTCCAATAAACCGGATAGTTTCGATAGAAAAGTGGGTATTTATAATAAACGATACCTAACCAAACTAATTATATAGCCAAAATTATAAATACTTTTTAGTATTTAAAAATTATATAAATACGATAAATTTAAAACTTCAAAGTTTTTAAAGAAAAAATTCGGAACCGAAATGTTACCCGGATATTATAATATTACGTTTCATTTAAACAAATGATATTTTAAGCTTAAATATATGGTATAAATCCGTCGATTAATATAAGTAATTTTTAGCCGGATAAATATAATCGATATAACTTTTACCGTAAACAAAATAAATACCATAAACGAGAAAGTTACCGTAATGATAATTAAGGCCAAAATTGACGTTATAGGAACTTTAATTAAAGTATTTGTTAATATAGCTAAAAATTAAAACATACTATCTAAAAATATAAATCGTTTGTTTATTAATATAAAAATTATATAATTAATTTTATTTACTAACGACGGTTATATTCTTTTCATTAAAACCTTTAAGAATAAAGCGACATTAAGCCTAATTTAATTCTTTTAAATCCTAAAAATTTAAACAATCAAGTAATAAATCCCGATTTAGAAAAAGATTTTAAAATGGATTTATGGTTTGTTAACTTTTTTTTATTCGATAGAGAAAAATGCCGTATTTGAATTAACGAAATAATACTTTCCAGGACGGAAATAATTTTCGGCCTGGTTCTGATCCGGATAATAATAATCGAATTTAACCTTCGATATATATTATAATTCAAAAGCTAAATTAATAAAAAACCGATATTAAATAGCGTAAAAAAACCGGAAGTAATATAACCTATTTCATCGATTAAAACGGATAGCTGTTTTATAAAAAGGTATTTTTACGTAATTAGTTATGGAGCGATTTTATTAAAAATAAAGGTACCCGATATCTGGAAAAAGTCTGAACTTTAAAGATCGACGATTTTAATCAGCCAACCGTACTTATTATTATTATAATAACCAAACGATTTAAAAAAAAGAGAAAAATTAAAAAAATGAAAAAATTGAAAACTAAATATAAACTTAACGAAGATAATATAATATATAAACGATTGTCGTTTTATAATATAAAAGATAGTATTTAAATAAATAATACTTCTTAAACGCTTATTAATATTTTTAAATTAAACTATATTATTTAAATTAAGAATTCCGTTATTTAAGAAGGTTTAATGGATAAGTATATAATTGAATTTTAAAAAAAAGAATTTAAAAACGTTAAAAGGAAATTTAAAACTATTTGGTCCGAATTAATCGAGGTTTATTTAGATTTCGGAGAAACTTTTAAAAACTTTATAGCTATTAAATTTTTAAAAATACTTAATTATAAGAATTAAGAAACGATTAAGGTAACCGAAACCGAAATACGAAAGATAAAAGCTTTAAACTCGAAAAAGTCCGTTAAGATTTTTATTATAAATATCAGTTATAAAAATAAAAATTCCAAAAAATATTATATTTTATCGGTTTAATAATATAATCCCACTGAATACATTATTCCGTTATTTAAGCTAATAATTCGAAGAAATTATGAAGGTAATAAAAATTTAATTAATGGAATTATCGATATTAAAGCCGAATTTAACGTTATTATTACGTCGTACGTTAAACGATACGGATTAATTATACGACAAATTTAGGTATTATTCATGGGCTTTAATTTTTAAAAAAGGATTCCGTTTAAAGATATAAATAAGGTTTCCGTCTGGTTAATTAGTTAATAAATTATTATTTCCTTATTTATCGTCGATAATTATTAGGTTACTTCTAGCTGGAAAAGTTATTTATAATATCCGTACCGATAAGGAGCTAAAAAAAAAAAGCAGCTGATAAATCTATAGGCCGCTTTATTAATGAAAACAAGTTTAAAAGCAAAAAGTTAAATAAGCGCTTTATAAACCTTTATATTTTTCGATTAATAATATTTATGCTAATTAGGATTTGATAATTATTTAAAAAGTTATAAGCAACCAATTAAAACCCGGAAATATTATTTTAGGTTAATTTAATAATAAAGATTTTATATACGCCCTATACGGGATTTTGTGGAATAAAATACGTAATAAAATTAATAATAACCGATCGGTATAAATTAATATTATATATCAGCCGAAATAGGAAAAACTGGTTTTTGTTAACGACGTACCGTTTAATATATTAATACCATTTAAAACCCACGATTAGAAAGTTAAAAAGTTAGCAAAAATACGATATATTATTATTAATCCGGCGAAACAATAATAAACCAAGTACTCTGTTAATTATTTTCTTTTCCAAATTCGTTAATATGCCGGAAGGTATTTACTTTACCGATAAAAAAGTTAAGTATATTCTTAATTAATTAGGTAATCAATTTATCCGTAAAAACTTTTTTTTATAAAGATATTATACCGAAAAAAGGTTGCTTTAATCTGGAATTAGAAAGAATGCGGCAGAATTAAATAATATCTTATACCAGATTACGGTATTCGGACGATTTTTGATAAGGCATAATAAGTTAAAAATATTACTGTATTAATTAACATAAAAAATGAATTAATCGATTTATTATAAATCCGAATTTAAAAAAGGATATTCGAATAGTTTTATACGGTATATTAAAATATTTAGTTCCTTATAAGAAAAGGATAGCAACTTACGATTAATTAATTCCGTAATAAAGTTTAATATTATTATTTTACAAGATAGGTTTATATCAAAATATTACTATAAACCTTTTGCAGATTTTATAATATGCTTTTTAATAACCTTAATAAATATTTTTCCGGTTACAATTAGGTTATTTTAGTTCTAGCTAGCAAAATTTATACGATATTTTCGATACTGCTAAAGTTTTTAAGGAACATTACCTTATTTTAAAAGGTTATTAACTTTATAACTTACTTTAATCGCGTAATAAGAAAAATTATAAATAATTTAATATCCGGTATAGGCCGTTTATTCGTTAATAATATCAGCATTAAAGGCCCGAAAATTAAATATAATAACAAAAAAGCTTTTCAAAGATCCGGAAGTTCGTTTATAAATATATCTTTAATATAAAAAAAATTTTAATTACGAACTTACCGGTATTCCGATTAGTATAAAAAAGATTTAATGGTATTAAAAAATTGCCGTTCTAATTAGATTTTTCTACGGATTAACTGGTCGCCGATCCGATGTTAATAAGGTAATTAAAATTCTAGATATTAAGGTTTTTTTTAAGTATTACGGTTTATTACCAAATTTTTATTACGTATTATAGTTTAAAAATTAAACCTTTTCCAACTTTATTGCGGAAAAATAAGTTTTTTATTTAAGGGCTTATTAAAAATGTGGCGATAAAGATTTTAAAAAGAAAGTTTATGCTAGCCCCGACTTTAGTTAGTTTTGATTATAGTTCCGATATAAGAAAAATTATTATAAGGATTAACGCGCGCCAGATCGGTTATAAAGGTATTTTTAGCTAATTAATGGAATCAAGTATTCCGCGCGTTATAAAAACGGTATTTAAAAGGGCATTAAGCTAAATTAAAATGCTAGCAAACCGAAATATTAAGCTATTTTTAAGATTTTAAGGAAGTTCCGGAACTAGATTTATAACGTCCGATTTCTATTAAAAATTAACGTTAAAATGCTAATTAATTAGATTAATAACTTTTAAAGCTTTTTACCTAATATTACGGTTATTTATTAAATACTTTAAATGAAAATGTTCGATTTCGAAATTAAGTATATTTCCGGTAAAAAAGAATTTAGTTATAAACGGTTTATTCCGAAAGTTACTTTACGCTTTTAACGCGTTAGATAATTAATAAAAGGGAAAAGTTAATAATTTTATTAATATATAATTAAATGTTATTCGGTATAATTTTATGTTAACCAGGAAGTTATTAATATTATTTAAAATAAGCTAAGGGTTTTTTAATAGGAATTAGTTTAAAAAACTATAGGAACATATAAGATTTTTAACGATATTAAAAATTCCTAATCGTTTTTATAAAATTCCGAAAAAAAAAACCTTTTAAAACAAAAGTTTTAAAATATTTTATCCAAAACGGATTTTTTTGGCGTAAAATAATAAACGGTATGGTAACCGTAAAATTATAAATTCCGAATAAAAATGTATTAT
Organism: Monosporascus sp. MG133; assembly: GCA_004155925.1. Classification (NCBI taxonomy): domain Eukaryota; kingdom Fungi; phylum Ascomycota; class Sordariomycetes; order Xylariales; genus Monosporascus; species Monosporascus sp. MG133. The sequence continues at coordinate 311,500 of QJNX01000002.1, read as the reverse complement.
AATAATTAAATAGCATTATAAAAATTACGCCTATATAAAGCGAAATTTAACCTATCGTCGTATAATAACTTTATATTATTAATACGGATTATTTAGCCAGATTCGGAAGGTAATATTTACGTATATTAAATATTAAAAAGTAACCGATCGACGTTTCGAAAAACTTTATAAATTTTCGTAATATATTAATATTATTATTATTTAAGTAAGCGATATATAATTTATACTTACGGATAACGGTTATAAAATTACGGTTAAAGTTAAATATAACTTATCTGATTATTTAATAATAAAACTTTTACGTGTAATTACGTTAATAACGATTAATTTGGTTTTGGATAAATATCTTTTTTCCGGTACGCTATTTCGATTGAAATTAAAAATAATAAAGGTTCCGAAAATAAAAGGGAAATAATTAAAATTATAATATACTCGGAATTTAACGAATAGTTAAGGCCGCATACGTTACCTGGCAATAAGGCCTAATCGAAAAAAAGATATATCTTAATTATTAAAGGTTTAATAAAAACAAAGAATAGAATTAATAAAAAATGGATTAAGTTTTTGCTTAAAATGATTTTTACCGATAATATTGTTATAAAAAGTTATAATTCTAGCTCTTATGTATTACTATACGGATAAAAAAGTGTTTACCGATCGAAATAATATTGCCGATATAGAAAATTATAAATTAAAAGCTTAATATTCCGAAAAAATTTTATTTACATAACAGATTCGGTTTTTAAAAAGGAAAATTAAGAATGTAATTAAGGTTATTAAAGTTATTATTAATTAACGTCATAAAGCTACCAAGTTTACAAACTAAAAGGATAAAAATAAAATAAAAAATAAACTTTGAAAAAAGGACGACCTGATAGTATTATATAATATATTACGATATATAAAATTAAAATATAATTAAATTAGGCCATATTTATTTAATAATATTATTAATCGAAATATTTATTATTTAAAAAGAATTAATAAAACGAAATTATAAAATATCTTTTTAATTAATAAATTAAAATAATTTATGAAGAATAAAAAAGAATATTAAAAGCCGGTTAATGTATAAAAAATGAATTAAATAAAACCGTTTATGAATTAACTTAACATATAATACCGGATATCTTAACCGTTATAAATATCATATTATTAAAAAATTAATAATTTAAAGCTTTAAACCTTACAAAAATAAATATTAAAGTATATATACATAATAATCGATTCCAGAATTACGTAATTATGGACGATAATAATACAACTAAAATAAATCGATTTAAGAAAGTTAAAAGAATTAACGCAATTAATTAAAAAAGACTAAAATTTAAAAGGCTTCTTTTAAACTTTTGAAAATTAAATTAACTACCATTATAAATAATAATTACCTTTCGTTACTTATAATTGGTCCGTTAATTAATAAAGGTTCGATATTAAGGATCCGAAATATAACTTTTAACTTTTTTCCAAAATTATTACCCAGTAAATTTCCGAATTATGAGATAAATATTATTACGAATATCTTTCTTAATTTAGAAGCATCGAAAATAACTAACCTTAAATACCTTAAACCTATCGCTAGGAAAAATACATTTATAACCATTAATAAATCTAATATAATTCCTATAAAACCCTTTATAAAAACCCGAAATTAATTAATATTTAAAAGAAAATATTTACCGCATTAATTAAAGTTTTCCGACATGTTATATCGCCGTTTGCAAAATTTATAAAATATAAAATTAAACATATCGAATATTTAAATAAATAAACCGGTAACATATGGAAATTTTTAGCAAGTAACGTTATAAATGGGCTAATAAAACCCGTTCGAAAAATCTTAATAAATATTTAATAGAACCGTTTATTTTTAATCTAAAAAAAGTTAATTACCTCGGATTAAACCTTTGCGGTAATTTAAAAATTTTCGTTTTTAATTTATTAACGTATAAACCGACCTTTAATTAAAATTCCATCGCTAAAGATAAACATAATTTTAAATATCTAATAACGATTAATATATATTATATAATAAGGTAATAAGATATATATTTCGATATAATTAAAAAAACCGGACTTAATATTATTATAATTATTCTAAAACTTTGTTACGTACGGTTAATAATTAAAAATAATTCGAAAAAAACGCGATATTTTAATATTAATATAAGGCCCCAATATATAATTAATAATACGCAGGTGCTAGTCAAAATAAATGGCGCACTTATACTAACTAGCCTCTAACGTACCTAAATCATAATAATTTCAAGCCTTCGTAATTCAACAATATTAATAACGATGATATAATCTTTTTGCATCATTATAAAAAGCGATATATCGCGATCACGGTAAATTCTTTTCTAACGTATTTCTTCAATTCCTTCCTCGTTTTTAGGTGATAATAAATACCGCTAATAATACGGCTAAAGCTAGGGTTAAAGGGGCCAAAAAGCTTAATAACGCCCTTAACGTCGGCGCTTTAAATCATTAAATTTTTAGGATATTCGGCGTCCCCGAAACTACAGGCAGGCGCTAGATAAAAAAGGATATTTCTGATGTATTACCTTAAGTCGAAAAAAAAAATAGGAAACGCAAATTCGACGAAATATAAGTCGAACTTATTAATCATTTTTATCACCATATATCTAACCCTTAAAATAACCACCGCCTAAAGTAACAGGCCCTCGCAAAAAAAGCCGGAACGAATGCTTAGTATTTTATAAATACCTTTAAAAAAGCCCTTAAGCTGTTAAGGATTTACATTCGTTTCGAAACGAAAAAACCTAGGTTTAATGATTCCACTAAAAAATACCGGGTAAAACGAGCCCAACGGGAGCTAACCGGTAACTATTAAAAGGACCCAAATTTTCTCACGAAATTCGTTTCCGAAAATAAAATATACTTCGGCTTTCGGAAGAAAACAAAAATAATGTTAAAAGGAAGGTTAAGGATTATAACGCGTAATAAACCGTTATTAAATCCAACGTTACTATAAATCGGAGGTAACGCCGGCAGGAAAAACGCCTTTAACAAATATTTTATTACGATCCTCCCCTTAAACATTATAAACAGAAGTCCTGCTACGCTATGGGATTAATAACCGCGGATAGCTGGCAATTATTCATTTTTTGGTACGAAATCAAAAACCTCCGTAAGAAAATAACTTCGTCGAAGTATATCGAAATTATAAAGCGGGCGATAACTTTCGCAAAGTTTTACCTCGGCCGTAAGCATTTAATTATATGGCAGGATGGCGATGTAAATCGTACGTCGAAAGTTGCAAAATAATAATTCCAAAAGAAAGGTTACATCGCTATCCAAAACGTTTACGATAACCCCGAAACGAACCCGATTGAAAGTATTATTAAAAAGGTTAAGTCCCATATAGCGAATAACCCTTATATTAATACGCAGCAGCTTATAAGGCTAGCTAAAAAAGGATAAGAGATAATAAATAAAGGGCGGCAGAAGGTTATATTTAAATCCATAATATAACGGTAAAAAAATATAATTCGTGGCAGAGGACAACGTATAGCCCATTAAAATAACGCCTGAAGTTATCATATATTGTATTTTTAAAGGCTTCATTTCAATCGCGTCTTAATTAACCCTCATTATCTCTTGAGCTATATGCAAATTATATGAAATTTGGGAGGGTGGGGCGGTTAGGTGCGCCATTTATTTTGACTAGCGCCTAATACGGTTATCTGCTTAAATAATTAAAGCCGATAAAAAAGATTTTGCCGTAATATTACGAAACGAAAATATTTAAAAAAAGATAAATATTAGTGATATTAATCGACAATTACAGGATAATTATTTAATAATACCAAGGATTAAGTTAGGTTTAAAATTAAAATTAATCTTAATTATTTAATGTATCCCTTTTTAAGAAAACAAGGAATAAGGCCTAATAAATTACGAATTATTTATTATTACATATTAGGTAATATATAATATTAATCGTATTTGATATTACGCAACCGGTATTGAAAAAAAGGTATTAAGTTATAAATACGCTATTAACGGTATATAAGGTTATTAAATTTACGAATATCGTAAGGGTTAATAAAAAGTTTAAAGCGACGATTAATACCTAAAAGTTAATTAATATAACACGATGCAGCCGAAAAGAATATTTGGCTATTAAAAGTTGCTAATAATATTTAACGTCAGATAAAAATAAAATCCAGATTTTATAAATTTTATTTAACCGTTTAACCGATTGGTACGGAATTATTAAAAATTAACAAAAATTATTAAAACTGGGTTATAATTTAAGGGACGATATTTTTTTAAAGGTTAATTAATTTATCCGGGTTTATATTATTATAAGAGCCTTAGGAATAACGTAGGTTCAACGGCTAACGAAAACTTATAATTATATTAAATAATAAAATAAAAATAAATGAAAATATATTTAGACATATAAAAAGCTTAAAAAGTGGTATAATTTAAAAAAAAACATTAATATAGTTTTAAAGGAAAAAGGTTATAAAAAAGATGCGGGTATAAAAATCAAGAAATACGTAACTAATTAAAAAACATTATAATAGCTATGTTTCTCCTTTTTTATTTAATATCGGATAAAAGCTTTAAAGATTTTTTCGGCATATAAAGTTTTTAAATAAAAAGTTTGTATATTAACTTTAAAAGTACCTAATTATTACTTACATAATTTATTATTACTTTCTAACGTATTCTTATTTTTTATATGATTTTTTAACCTTAACATTAAAACGTTTATAAATATATTTATACCTATATACTTTAATACATATATATATACCTATATATTACGATTTATTTCCTACCCGTTATTAATGCCCTTAAGTTATTAAAATACCGTCCTTATTTTCTCCGTACCTTTGAATTAATTTATAAATCGTTACCATATTATCGTCCACAAAGCGTATATGTATAATAAAAAAAAAGCCCTAAAAAATTAAATATTTCGAATTTTGGAAATCTTACTTAATTAACCAATGTACCTACATAAGGAAAAAATGATATGATACGTTTATCTGGAAAAATGCAAAATAATAATATTATTTCCTATCTTATCAGGTTAGCTATTCCTAAATACCGCTTTGCTCGGGTTATTTCTATTATTCCTGACCATAAAAATAGTTGGCGTTTATAGAAAAAGATTACCTTATTTTTACTTTAAAAAGTAAAAGATGGGAACGATGTAATAATTGGGCCGTTATGGTATATTCTTATGATTATAAAAAATAACATTTTCTTTTACTTTAAATATATTATTGCCTTAATTTAGATAAATACTTACAGGGTATCCTAGAAATATCTGGTTATTATTCTAAAAACCCGACGAATAATCAGTAATAGTGAGGCTGGGTTAATTCTTAATTAATGCGAAAAATAAATCAAGACGAAAGATCCGAAGTATATCTGATTAGTTATGTATATAAAATTACGTACGGACGATATTTTTATAAGTTACTGGAGTAATATATTATATATCCGATTAAAACGTTTTTTTTAAAAAATTTAATATTTACTCAGATTTTAAGCGCTTTCGACAGTTGCTTCGATTATATCGGAAAACGTAAGATAAGTTAGATTTCAACCATTTTTCCGTTTATATTAGGATCGTTATAATGCTTATTTAAGTCCGTTTTTATACTAATAGCCTATGGGTTAATTATGCACTTTATATTATTATCTGCGATTTTACGTAATAGGGAAATAATTTAATAATTAAAAGGATTAAATAGGGTGAAACTTAAATAAAAATAAAAATGATCGATACAATTAAAGGGTACCTTAGCTTAAAACCTGTAATATTCGACGTTCAAAGGAATATAAAAGATTAATCCGGAAAATCTTTTTTCTTATTAGCCGAAATTAAGGATAATAAGTCCGATTTCGATTGATTCCTAAAAAAGCTTTCTGTTATCGAACCTTAATTTATACGTTTTTAACCTATTAATGAAATTAAGAAGCTATCCCATAAAATACGGAAGGTACTTAAGCTCTTATTAATTCCCTTTACTGATTAGCCTCGACGACGAATTATAAAACCTTTCGATATAACTATACCCCCTTGCCTGTTTATTCCGATTAAGCCTTCGGATTTTAAAGTTATTTAACCTAATCCAATATCTAAAAAGCCAGCCCTTAATATAAAGTATATAATTCGATCGGTCTTAGATATTTAATGTACAGAAATTATGGTTCGTATTTAATATGTTATACCGTATAAATAAGTAAAAGATATTTTCGAAAATATAAAATAAAAATCCGAACTTTACTTTTTTCAGGGATGGCTTAATTAGTTTAAGTATAAAGTATTAATCGTTAAGGAATTATCGGAAGATAAGGCTTAAAAAAGCAAAAGAGAATTAAATAGCAAAAGGATTTAACAAAACGTAAAGGACGAAATCCTGAATTAAAAATATTAAAGGATAAGCTGCATAAACGTTAATTTGATTAATCGGTTGGGTTTATATATATATAGTTTATTCGAAACGTTCGGAATTATCGCGTTAAGTTTTTATTTATTTCTTAAAATAAATTAAAAACGATCTTATCTTAAAAAAAAGGTTAAAATAGTACAGGGTATAGGGCTAAGGATATAAGTCTATTAATTAATTAATTAATACCTTTTATATATTTTTAAGAGCTTTTTTCGCCGGGCGTAACCGCGAAACACAAATTACTTATCTAAAAACTTATTAATTATTATCGAACAAACTGGTTTTAATATTAATTTAATTGCATTAATTTAATTTTCGCTAGAACCCTGGGCTTACTCGTAACACTCTCTTTAATTTCGTACTAATTAGGACCAACTCTGTCCCGCCCCGTTTTAATATATAATCTATCTTAACCGTAAAAACTATTAATTAATTATCGTGTTTAAAGATACTGAGTATAATATCTATCGTATGGATTATATATGTAATGATTTTCTGTATATATAGCTCCGCCTGGAAAATAAGGCTTGAACCTATATCAACCTTGTATATAAATTATAATCGCAAAGTATAATATCGAAAATAAAATATTTATAACGTCGTCGCAGCAAAATATTTAATAAAATCTTTTATAATAAACAATCTAATTATTAATCCCGCCAAAGAAATTAAAGAATTCAAATAAACCTTTTTAAAAATTCGGAAATATTTTATAATAATTTATATGGTTAATTCTTAAAATTAAGCCTTAACTTCACTTTATATATTTGTCGGAGAAAACCCTTTTTTTAATAATTCTACATAATTACTTTCTATCTAAATGTATTTATTATAAATAAAAAGAGTTAACCAATTAATAAATTAAAGCTAAAATAAATTGAATTTTTAATAACTATAATAAAACTCGTATTAAAAGTCGAAAACGTTTTTTAATTTTCGAAAATTACGAAAACTATTACTTAATCAAGTTCGAAAAATATTATTAAAATAACGATATTAAATTTTTTACATTACTGCCAAAATTTTTATCGCCCGTTTTACAACGTATTTAAAATTACTATAACATCTAATAATATTAAATGCGGATTTAAAAAATTAAATTTGCTCCATTTAATATTAATAAATCCTTTCCGAATTAAAGATTCTAATTTTACCTATACTAACAACTTCGCTACGTACCTTTACTAATTCGGTTATTTCCCTACCTACGAAAACCCTGAGAAATATTACCTAAAAGACTTAGCGCGAACATTATTTGCAAAAAAGAAATCAAAATCTATTAAGAAAGCTCGCGACAAAAATAACTTAATACTTTGACATATAATTAGTTTTTTTTTAAAAAACCTTTATTTACGTAAAACAAACAGCGTTTTAGCTAAACGCGGAGAAACCAAAAATAAACGGTTTTTAAAAAAAGAAATATTTAATATAAAAAGAAATGCGCTTTTCTAAACGCAAAAAAAGTTAATGATAAATAATCATCGTAAAGAGATTTAACCCAAAAAACGAATATATAACGTTTAGGGTAAGCCCGGATATCATACACAAATATAAGAAACTGTAAATACGTTAAATAAAAGCAAATCCGGTTAATTTAAATTATTTTACGGCGTTGAAATTATTATATATAGTTTCTTATCATAAAATGCTAAAAAGTATCCAGCTTATGTATATGTCTATCTTACTTATATAGTACGTTATAATTAATTAAAAAGTACGTTAATATTCGTAATATTTCTTAAGGTTATTTGGGTTTTTATATAGTTAATTTCTTCGTACTTTTTGATAACCGATTGATCATTTCATTTAAAAATGAATTAAAAGCTACGCGGTCTCGTATTAACGTTAATATTTTTTATTAAGCCAGAAATCCTTAAAAGCTTATTAAAAACGTATAATAATATTAGGAAAAGGGCATAAAAACTCCTAAGAACGTTTTATACCGAATATTTTATACTTCCAATTTGTTTCATTTTTACTTACTACAGCTTTTATTGAAATAGGAATTTCTATAACTACCTTAGTCAAAAATCTTATGCGAAATCTTACCTTACATTCAAAAGTTAATAAACTTTTCTTTTCTTATCAACTTTTTTAATTAATAAAATTGAACAACGTTTTATAAAAGGTTAAAATCCTATTTTTAAACCTTTTAATTATTGTTATAAAGGTATATTTTAATATTTTAAAAATTACCTGTTATTCTTAATAACTTATTAACCTATTCTCGATCTCGTGATTTTTTTTTTATAAAGTGGTCTTTTAAGTTTTTATAATAAAAGCTAATTTTATATAAAGCTCGTTTATTCGTAAAATCGTTATTTTAATTTTTAAATTCCCGTGACGTGAGTTTAGGGTTATAACTTTGTACAATTTTACAATTTACCCGTTTACTTTTTTCATTAATTTCGAGGTTTATTTTAACCGTTTGCGGTATTTGTATTAGGTATTAATTAATATCTTATTATCTCACATTTTCCTGAATTAGGCTATTTGGCCGCATTATTTACCTAAATCCTTTTAAAAACGAAGTTGTATTTTGTAATTATTTGAAATACCGATTTTAACAACTCTTTCTTAAAACTATTATAATTTATGTGAAAACCTTCGTATGTACGATTTTTGTAAATATATGCCGCAAAATCTCAATTATAAACTTCTGTATTTCCTGTTATTATTTTAAAAATAAAAATCTATTAATTCATTAGATTACCTTTTTAAATTATAATGTACATTTTATTAATAAGGCATTATTACGCGTTTAAAAACGGAATCACTTTTGCGACTATAAAAATTCATTAGGTATTATTAGATTGATAAATTTTAAATATAAATAATTAAGATCGATAAAATGTGATATATTAAATGCGCATGGTTTTATTTAAAATTTGCTCTTAAAAGGGTTTTAATTTTAAAGCCACTTCTAAAGAACCGCAAATATTAACGCTATAATTATTATACAAGATTTTGTAAATATATATTATTATTATTAATATATACTTCATATTATTTTAATATTATTTCATTAATAATATTTAAAGGTTTAAGATTTTTTTTTATTAAATATAAGAGATATTAATTACGTAAGATAAAATGTTATTAATAAGATATGTAGCGATATACGCTAGCCTTACAGGATTATATATAAACGAATACGTTAAATTTTACGATAAAACCGGGAAGCATATTTAAGAACCTTATGCAGAGGCGGGCCGCATAAAATCTGTATAAGGGTTATATAACATAATAATAAACAATAAATAAGTACACGATTTTTCTGATTGGTTTCATAAAACCTTTAACCAGCTTTAATTATCGCCGATACGGATACAAAAGTCGAAAACTTTAAGTAGTCCGTATACTGGGGGTTAGCGTAACGCTTAGAATACGTCGTTCTAAGCTGGATTTGAACCAGCCGTTTATCGCAAGCTGTAGGTTGTCCAAACCTGTAGCAAACGCGCGAAAACGAGACACCCAGGCTCGCGACCACTAAGCCATTAGGACGAGATATTAGTTACATTATTTTATTAAGTTAATTATGTACGTTTTCGTAACGTGTATGTTTTTATATAGCCCAGTAACTTAGTATATATATTTTGACTCAAAGGTGACCTTCCCGTATTTGGTATGCTATAGCACACCTGGCTAGCTTATAAATACCGTCGATAATCGTTTTATATTCGGTTAGGGTTTATAGTTGCGAATTAGTTATAATATTAACTCGGGCGCGTTTTAATATTCCGTTTTAACTTTGGATAATAACTAAGTGTTAATTATTAACTTTTTAAACTTAAATAATAACACGCGCGTATATATAATTAGGGATTTCGTCGTTCACTATTTTATATTTGGTCGGCATTATTTATATTATTAGTGTTAAAAATTTAAAAATTAAAATTATATAATTAAAATATTAATAAAAGTCTTTAATAAGTTTATAAGTTTTCCGAGCTTATATTATACGTTAATAAATATGATAATTATTAATATTAAAATTATCAAAGTTTTACATAAATATAAAAGAAAATTCATTATATTTATAATATAAAATTTATTATTTTTAAATACAAATACTTCTTTTCATATTTTGATTTATAAACATTATATTTTTATTAATCTATTAATTTAAAATAGAAAATACGTATAAGTTTAAGCCGTATTTTCCAGCTCAATCCTAACATATAATGAATTATTAGACGGTATTAATTTGCGCAAAGAATACTATACCTATTATTTTCGATTATAGTAACTTCTCAGTGTTTTCTTACGGCTAAAATAAATTATACACCTCGGTTCTATAAAGCCTCACTCTTTAATGCGTAATTGCCGACAAACATCGACCCTAACAAACCTTATGCCCGGGTTCGGCATAGTTAATATAACTCAGAAAATGTTAAGCTTTACGCGGCAAACCTATTAATTTATTAATAACTTATTTTTATCCGATTAAAAGTTCATTATAACTAAAATCGATTTATATATTACATAATCTTACGAGCCGCATAAGCTTTCAAGCCTTTTTTAACACCTTTTAATAACAAATTTAAATAAAATAACTATGATGCCGGAAGTTACTTTATATTATATCTATTTTCTTTGGTGAAATATTTCTGTTTTTTTCGTTTAAAGTATATTTCGACGATTATCTTTAACCGTTATTAATTGTAATTATTTATTACCAGTTTTCTTTACAGTTATAAAAGCTTATACCTTTTCGTAAGAAGCTTTCTCTTCTTAAAATAGTTTATTTATAATTTTCCGTCGTATAAAAAAATAGAATTCGTCCCGTATAATAAATCGTAGTTTTTTCGAATAAATATTTTGGTATAAAATTATTATATTATTATTTATTAAACAATTAACCGGCATAATTATTTGTGTTAACAAATTATTTATATAATTTCCTTTTGTAAATAACGTCTCCGTTGTATTATTTCAATAATATTTTTAAAAGGTTTCCTAAATGAAAAAACAACGGAATTAGTAAAAAGGAACAGCAAAAAGGTCGTTATAAATATAACTAAAATTGTAATTCCAAATTACGGCTATTAATATTAATAAAGTAAATTCCTATAGTATTTAACTACGGATCTAATATTATCGATTATTATAATAACTTTAAACTCGTAGCAAAACCCGGCGGTAAAATCATTCTTAATAATATAAGTAATATACCTCCGTAAAAAACTTTCGATATATAGCAAAGAAGTACGCTTTAAGACAGTAAAATAAGATACGTCGAAAGGTTAAAAGCGATATAAATATAAGCAAGAATATAAAACTTAAATAATGTCGCTATTGGAGTAATAATTCTTAAATTTAAATAATAACAATTTTTGTAACCCTTAAAACTAAAAAAAAGTTACGAACTTTTAATACGCATTTTAATTTATTCATCGAAATCTTGAATGTTTTTCAAACTTAAATTTTTATAATATAATCGTTTTCGTTTATATCATTCTTTTAATTTGTTGAAAATAAATTATTTATTAATGAATACAGCAAATAATATTTCTTGGTATAAATAATAAATAAAAATATAGCTTAAGTTTAAAACCTAATAATAATAATATTGATAATTTTAAAAAGCTTTATAAAAAGTCCGGTTGTTTTAATATTATAAATAATCTTTTTAAGATATTATATTTTACCATTATAATTTAAATAAACTTAAAATAATTCCGGAAATCTTTTAACTTTTTAAATAAAATCCTTTAATAATCCACTTTTTAATTTATTTACCTTTTAAATTTTATATTATGTAATAAAATAAATTATTTAATTAATTCCGATAGGTTTTACATCGTACTATAAAGTACTAAATACGTCATAGTTTTAACATATTAATGCCGAACAAAAAACGTTTGCGTATTTAGCTTAAAATTTCCGTCTATACTCGTTTTCTTTTTCGACTGCCGTTAATTTTCGCAAATCAGGGATAATAGTAATTCGGGCGTATCGTTCATAATTTGGACGTTTTAACGTAAATTCGAAAATGTCCAATGTGGAATATATCTTTTTAACACTAAATCTCGATTTTTTATATTTATTTAAAGGGTTAAATTTATTTTAAACTTTCTAAAAGGCGTTTTATAATGTTGGTAGTTTAGATTCATTATTAAAATAAAATAATTAAGATCTTAACAAAATCGGCTCCCGAATTTATAAGGCTCGCAACCTTAAATAATACGTTAAAGAGTTTTATGAGTATATTAAAACATATTTTAAAAATCTAATATATTTCGTTAAATTTTTCCTGCACTTAACCTTTTAATCAAAATTCGAAAAATATTAAAGAAATTTTATATTTATTCGGTTTTAGCTTTTTCATTTATTCTGAGATTTTATATTAATATTTATATACTTATATTATTTTACAAATTTTAACAGATATTGTTTTATATATATTTCAATTAAATAAAACTAGTATTTAAATTTATAACCATAATTTTATATTTTACTAGATATAATTTTACTTACTATTTTAAATGCAACGAAAGGATAAACGCCGCCGGCCTTGTAACTACGTACTGTTTAATGTTACAATTACCTTTTCAGGTCTAAAGTAAAGCAGTCGTTAATATATTTAATATACGCAATCAAAACAAAATTTAAGTATTAAGAATATCATTTAAGCTTAGGAGCTGTACTACTATTATTGCACGTAATAATAACGAGGTTTAATTGTTAAAATTGGGTTTTTAAGAAAGGAGATGTTGATATCGTTTTTACATTTAATAAAAACGAAGCTTAGTTTTAAAAGTACGTTTTTAGAAAACGGGATTTACAGGCTCCGATATATTTAATAACAATGAAATTTAATTAATAAAATTCCCTTTTGAAATGAACAACTGCATTATTACTGAATTATTCTATAAATAATAATTATAAAATCTTCATAACGGAATTAATTACTCTTCGTAAGGGCGCCGAGGGTTAGATGTCGCGACAGGGGCGGGCGGAGTACGTGCCGGTGTAAGAATTAACTTTTTGGGCCTGGGGGCGGAGCGGGCGGGCGGTGTACTTAATAAAAATTACGCCAGTAAAACTGAATTATAAAAATATTTTGTTAAATAAAGGCAACCCCACCGTTATTACTATACTTGAAAAAAAGACTTAATTATGCAAGGTACAGTGTTATTATTAAGGTATCCAGCTATGTTAACGCCTGGTTGCACGAAGTATATACATGTACGTACACTCCTGGTGTACCAAGTATATTATGACAAATACGTCCGATAATAATAATACGATAGGACCGGAGAACACACTCCAAAAACCGTACCTACAGGCGGGCCGGATGAAAAACCATATAGGGGTCATATAATACGGTTATAAACGATAAGATGAGTACACGATAGTTGATTGGTTCCAGCGTCCCCAAACCTCCAGTTATCGCCGACAGGGTTACGGAAGCCGAAGCTCCCCAAATGGTCCGTGCACTGGTTTTGGCGCCACTTAGAGCACGTTGTCCCAAGCTGGATTCGAACCCGCAGTCTGTCGCAAACTAAGACATAATTATAACAAATATCTTTTTAAGTAAGAATCTTTTACCCGCTTTTATTATATTTAATAAAACGTAAATAAATAAATAAATAAATAAATATACGGTATTTATTTTTAAACCGGTATTAACGATAACTTTTATATTTATTTTAATAATTAATATAAAAAGAAATGGTTGTTAAATTAATTATTACATCGCTTAATAATAATAATAATAATAATAATAATATAAAATCCGTATAAGTTTAAATTATATTTTCCTAAGTAAGTTAAATATATAAAGTATTATTATAAGATATTAATTTATACGGTATACGTTATTTCTTACTTTTATAATATATACCATTTTTATTTATTACTTCTTTAATATTTATATATAGAAATTATTTTATTATATATTTCGTTTTAATTTATTATTAATATGATACTTATAATTAAAATATATATAGCGGTACTTATTTATATCTTAATTGCTTATTTTTATTATTTATATTGTTTCGGTTTATTATTTACATAATTATTAAAATTAAAATATATTTCGTTTTATGCATTTAAATTTGTATTTTTTGTTTTTTTCGTATATATGATTTAAATTGTTTATTACTATAATGTTTACAGTTTTAATTTATTACTTCTATCTATTTATATTTATAATTTTTATTTATATTACATTTATTATTCTTTTTACTTGGTTTCTTATATATATTAACTTATTGCTTATAGTAAATTTATAATCTTCCTATTATTTGTATATATAGTTTCTTTAATATAAATGTGTATTGCGACCGCTTAATTACCCTTTCGTATTATATTTATAATTTTCTTTGTTTAATTATATTAATTTATACCGTATTACATTAGCGAATTGAATAATAAAGTAGGTCAGATATTCCCTTACGCATTTTAATTACTTATATTTAATTTTCAAGTTTTAAACCTAAGTTATGCAACGTTTTATAAAGAATCTCAGGATAAATATAATTATTTAGCCGCGTAAAAAGAAGTCGATAGTTTGTTTTAATCGCTTTACCTTTATATATGACATCGTTTTATTAATTTCAAATCGCCGATATAACGGTAAGGTTTTCCATAAATTTGCGAAATTTAACGCCGATCGAAAAGATATCGATAATCGAACCAATTCTTAATTTATATCCGTACGTATTTTTTGTTCTGTATTAGTATATTGAAAATATCGCGAATTTATTGCTTACGTGATATTTTACGGCATGCGTTAAGGTTAATTAAGTGTTTAATCTGCTTAAATAGTAATATAAAGTATTAATACTAAACGGACGATGGAAAGGTTACATACCCACAAATAATAATAATATGTACAAAGTTAATTAATTCTAAAAAAAAGGAAATATTACAATTACTTTTACAGTATAAATATATAAGAAAATTTAACTCGATTTTATTTATACATATTTTTTAAAATAATTAAAGTTTTAAATTAACGATATACTATTCGTTTTAAACTCTTGTAAATTTTTATAATACGATAAGAATTACTAAACCTATTTTAAATTAAATATTAAAAAGTCTCTTTATCGAAATTATAACAAATTAAATAATTTGCTTTATAAATAACGTACTATGTAAGCAAGGTAGAGACATAATCAAGCTGGATACCTTGTTTACCAATTTTAATACCCATTTTAATTACTTATTTCTTAATAACCTCGGTATAAACCGGCTTACAACCAAATCGAAAACAAACCTAGCCTTTTAAACTTTAAGAAAACCAGAAACTTAAGTGTAGAACATTTATTTCTATTTATAATATCTTATATTCTACTTTAAAATTAAGATATAACTCCATACCCACCCGAGCCGTTATTATCTTATGCAAATATGAATACTAACAGAAAGAAATCGACTCTTAAAAAGGCTATTAACCTAAATACATTAACATTTTTTATGCAGGGTTAAGACGTGCAACATAGGGCGGTTTTGTTACTTATATAGCGCGTTATAATACGCGTCGCAATTAATCAAGCATTAATATTATTAAACGCTAAAAAAATGTAAAATTTGTTTAAACTGACCGATAAAGTATTAGGAAATTCTAAATAAAGATTTAACGATAATGCTCAAATAGTTTAACCATATTCGGGCTAGAGTTGCAAAGTATAGTATCCCAAAAAAAAGATATTTATAACTCCTATAAAACGCTGTTTTTAATACAACCTTTTATAATAACCAATATCATTATTAAGAACGCTAGAAAGCATAACGAACAGAAATAAGCTTATTTAAAATCAGAAATAATTTCTAATAATATACGCTGTTAATTTTTAAAACTGGCACTTGTTGTTAACCATTATGCTTATCGGAAACAATTACCTTCTTCGTTAATTCGCCAATACCTCACGTTTAACCGATTAAAGAATTACCGGAAACGATAACCATGAACTAATATATAAGATAAACATCAAATAAACTAAGTATTTCTTTTAATATATTAACACGCGTATGAAAGATTCGAAATATTTTCTATCTTTAACGGTTATGCAAGGTACTATGCAATGGAGGTATCTAGCTATGTACATTCCTTAACGGTTATAAAAACCATTTCTGGATCGAAATTAAAAGCAATTACGCGAATAACGGTATTATTACGTTTTATATATTTACTTATTCCGTTTATCGGTTATAACTTTTTACCGGCTCTTATTTCTTTGTATTAAAAGATATTTATTTATTATATATTAAATGTTTTATAAGCCGCCACATTAGTTATATTAATTAAAAGGATTTAATCGCCGCTTTTTAAAACGTGGTTTAAAATATTATCATAACTAATAATAATACAAGGTTGATCTAAGTTCAAGCCATATTTTCCAGGCTGAGCCAAATATACAGAAAATTATTATACATATAATCCATACGATAGATATTATACCCAGTATCTTCGAACACGATGACTGATTAATAGTTTTCACGGTTAAGATAGATTGTATACCTCAGTCCCATAGAACCTCACTCTGAAGCAGACTGCTGGGCCCCGTAAGCACGCAATTTCTCGACTGATATAACTGATAATAGTAAATCCGGGCTCGTAAAAACAAAGCTTATTTAAATTAAATTTAGTTATATATAAATCGCGAAATTTTACGCCAACCGAAAAAGAATGGATTATCGAACGAATTGTTAACCATAATATATAAACGTTTTTTATCCTGTAGTAATAGATTAAAAATATAACGAATTTAATACTAACGTAACCTGAAAGGGAACGCGACGAAATTAAATAATTATTTAACTTTATGAAATGGTAACATAGATTTAAAATATATTTAAGCAAAAAATAAATTATTAAAACATATTATACGTCCTAATAGCTTAATGGTCGCGAGCCTGGATATCTTTTTCACACGCATTTCGTAGGCTTAAGCAAACGATAGTTTGCAATAAACGGCTGGTTCGAATCTAGCTTGGTATAATATATTTGGGCCGCGAACCTAATATACGGATTGTTTAAGGAACTTCGATTTCTGTATCCATAATAGCGATAATTAAAACGGTAAACTTATTAGTCACCAACTAAATATTACATATTTTTATTAATTTATTACCGTATCACCTAATTCTTATATAATCTTTCATTCGGCCTACTTATAAGTACGGTATATTTAATAGCTTTTTCGGTTTTATTATATTATTAGATTTATTTATATATAATACCGTAATGTTAATACTTATTAAATAATGAAATGTTTTATTAATAATTATTTGCCTTATAACTAATATTATAAGAAATCATAAAGATATTTTAAAAATAATTTAAATTTATCCGGATTATAATTACAATATATAATATCAGAAAAGAAAACATATAATTTTAACGTAATAAAACTTTTAATAAAACTTTTTATAATAATATGTATAATTATTATTATTGCCGAATAATATAAAAGTTTAAATAAACTTAGCAAATAGATTGAAAATAATTTATAAAAATATAAGTTCTTAAGTTTTAAAATCAGACTTTATCTTTATTTATTAACTTTATTAATAAAAGTTTGTTTTTTCGTTAACTTATTAAAAATTTATTTATATTTAATTAAAAGATTACGGTAACCGGGAACGATTAAACGGTAAAAAAATTAAATTTCAAATACATTAAACATTTCGATTAATATAATAAAACGCGTATTAAAACTTCGAAACGTTTTTTAATTTTTAACGGTTACGAGAATTCATACGTAAATAACCGTATTATTGCGTGTTATATACTTTTTATCACTTATAACTTATTAATATATCTATTTTTTTATTAAAACGTATTTATTCGTCATATATCGGAAATGTTATAAAACGGTAAGTTAATGTTATTACCCAAAAGATTATATCAACTTGTTTTATAACGCCTTTAAAATTATAATAACGTTTAATAATAGTAAGTGCGGATTCGCAAATATAAAACTTATTTTATTCGATCTTAATCGTGTTATTTCCGATAAAAAATTTTATTTTTATTTATATTAACCGTTTTCCCGTTAATTATTTCTCATCCTATTATCTCACTATTTATTAAACCTTTTCAAATATTTTAAAAATAATTCGACGGCGAAGTTATTTACAAAGAATTTCATTAACTATTAGAATAACTCGGCGATACAAATAATTACAGCGGGTAATGTTTTGATACAAAATAACTTAATATTTTAATATGAAGTTATTTTTCTTCGAAAGAAATACGGCTTATTACGAGGAACGAATCATATTCTTAATAAGCGCCGAAAAACTAAAAATAAACGGCTTTAGAAACACATTTACTATAAAAAAGCATAAATTCTTGCAGCCGGCAAATAATAATAATAATAAACAATGATAATTAATAATAGCTAAAGATAATTATCGTAAAAAGGTTCAGGCGAAAAACCGGAAATAAAATATTTACCATAAGCACGGATATAATACGCGTACTTATAAAAGGATTTTAAAAATATCTAACGAGGAGAAATCCGATTTGTTTAAATTAATTTATAATGTTATAATTAATATATGCAACTTTTTATTGCGGTTTATCAAAAACCACCCAGCTTATTTATACAACCAGCTGACTTATGTAATAGCTTAATACTAAAAACTTTATAATACAAATCAAATAACTTATTAAATTATAAAAAATCTACATTATAATAAAAACTGGGTCAAGAATTACTATCTTCGTTAGGATAATAAAATGGCCCTTAAAAAGCCCTTATACCAAACGTAACTAAATTGGAATAAAATGTACCCTATAAATCAATAATTTTCTATTATAAAAATGCTTTAAAAATGTATTACATAAATAAAGTTATTTAAGACGGAATATATTAATAAACTCTAATAGGTTATAACTGATAAGGATTACCGTACCCCGGACAAGACATTTTTTATAACTTTAATAACAACTGATACCTAATACCAAAACCCCGGAATTCACAAATAATAAAAACAATCAATAAAGATACGTAATAAGGGAGGTATTCGGTAAAGCAAACGGTACTTAAAATGCGCCTTTATGAGCGCTTTTAAGTCCAGAAAAGCTTTTATAAAAAAGAAAATTTCTCCTTCAAGGAGACGTAACCGTGTAAACAATTGGATAAAATGATAGATTGCTACTTTAATTCCTATGCTTCATTTAAACCCATCACTCTCCCAGTCTCACTCCAAGGCGACTTCAGACAGCCTAGCCCCGAGCCAGCTCTTATCCACGTCGATTCTCGTCGGAATTTTAAAGGTTCTTCGCAATCTGGAGCAGCCGGGCAAACTATCGTTCGTAATTTTTTTTGTATTATTCCAAAATTTGAATATCGAAATTTTTAAATGCGTTATTATTATCCTTTTCTAATTTTCCCAATAATATTTCTATTATATACATATTTTTCGGCATAAGTATTACTAAAATCGATTACCGTTATTTTCGTAAATTAAATCGTATCCGAAGATTAAAAGTCGAATTGGGGTTTTTTAGAACAGGTTTTTCAGATGGACGGTGGTGTCGATGGTTTTAGCCCGTCCGGCGACTTTATAAGAGCTTTATATCGTAAATAAGAGGGTTTCTTAATAAATCCTTTCCTTACGGATTATCGGTATGGTATAATTAAAATAACGCGGTATATTAAGCTATCTTAATAAAGCTATGGAAATAATCAAGGTTAAAATTCCTAACCCCTTTCCTGGCTAACATCTAACACTCCTAACCGTAAAACTAGCGAAAGCTCGCATGGCCTTTTATGCGCACTTAAGGTTCACCCTTAAGGTTTATCGTTAAAGATTATTCTTAAGGTTTATTCTTAAGGTTTATTCTTAAGGTTTATCCTTAAGCTTTACTGCAGCCAGCTGGTATAAGGTACATCAAAGTCGAAGCTTATCGGCAACCACACATTTTGCTTCAGAATAAGGTTCTGCTTTAAAGTAAGGTTTTATGGAACTAAGATATATAATCTATCTTAATCGTAAAAACCATTAATCAATCTTCGTATTCGAAGATACTAGGTATAATATCTATCGTATGGATTATATATGTAATGATTTTCTATATATTTAGCTCAGCCTGGAAAATAAAATTCAAACCTAGATCAACTTTATATAAGGAAAGAAATTATAAAAAAGATTGTCAGTTAACATTTCCGCTTTTATTACTTAAATATTAAACGATTAATTTAAATTATTAAACGATTTATGAAAATAAGTTTAAACCTTAAAATATAAAAATATCGTTTATAACGTATAACGAAACTAAAATCCGTATATTCTCATTTATAAACATTTAAAAATAAAGTTAACATATAAACAAAGTTATTTGGTACTAACCAAGTTTTATTAAGGCCGTTAATATTAACAATAATCATTATT
Organism: Monosporascus sp. MG133; assembly: GCA_004155925.1. Lineage (NCBI taxonomy): Eukaryota > Fungi > Ascomycota > Sordariomycetes > Xylariales > Monosporascus > Monosporascus sp. MG133. The sequence goes on along the minus strand of QJNX01000002.1, from coordinate 290,702 downwards.
TTAATGTCATATAAACCATTTATTCAGCTATTAATAATATTATTCGTTTAAAATTAATAATGTATTATATTAATGTGTATATACGTATATTAAGCGAATAATACAACGTTTTAATACGTATAGAAAAAAGAAAATATAGGTTTTACTGCTTAATTACAGTAAAATAATGGGTATAATAATTATCGAAAGTTTTAACGTTATTCAAACTATTAAATTAATGATTTCTAGCTTTTATAAAAAACACGAAATTAAAATCACAAAATACAGTCTTAAATATTTATAAGATCAGACTCGTATAATCTTGATATGGATTAAAATATTTACAAATTTTTAAAACTTTATATTAAAAGTTAAAACTTGAATAAATAACGAAAAAACACGGTTTATGGTTAAAATCGTAATTTTATAAAATATTTTAAAATTAAAATCTTTTCTTTAATTTAAATAAAGGTAACCGTACAAACAAATTAGATAAATTAATAAATTAATACCTCAATTCCTAGGTTTTATTAAACCGATCTCTTTCGGAGGTCACCTTATCCCGCTTTTATTCACGGCGATCTTTTTCCGAATTTTAAAAAGCCTTAACAATCCGGAACAGTTGGACAAACGATCGCTCGTATTACCCCAGCTTGCAATATTCCAAATTCGATTCTCGGTGTTTATTAACCGGTTATTCTTTTTTTATGTAATCTTTTCAATAATATCTTTATAATTGTTATATTATCCGTTATAAGTTTTTATATTAAAAAATTACCGTTATTTCCGTAAATTATATCCTCTGCAGAAAATTAAAAAATTAATAATAATTTTTTATAAAGTATTTTTTAAATCGATCAAACTATCGATATTTCCGCTCGTCCAGTACTTTTATAGGACTTAATTATTTTGAACGAACTAATTTCGGCAGAAAATTTACTAATACAAATTACTGGTATCGTATAAGAATTTTATATCATGTTAGACAGTAATAATAGTAATAATTCGAAAATTATAAAACAATCAAGGTTGTAGTTTTTAGCCCCTTAGTTAAATAATATCTGACACATTTAACCGTAAATTTGGCAAAGGTTCGGAAAATGCTAACATTTTATACGCACTTAAAGTTTATCCTTAAATTTGCCGCGTAAACGTTAATATCTCCAAAGTTATATTAACTGTACCGAACCAACTAACGGGCATGAAATTTACTAAGGTCGAAACTTATCTATAACTACGCATATAAACCTTTTAAGGCGATATCAATCGAATAATTACGTACTTACGAGCCATAGTAAGAGAAAAAACTTCACAGGACCGAAATATACAATGTATTTTAACAGTAAAAAATTATTAAGCAATTACCGTATTCGAAAATATTAAGTATAATATTTATCGTACAAATTAATATCGCATAATAATTTTCTATAGATTGAAATCGGCTTGGAAGTATGGCTTAAACTTATATATAGTTTACATATCTAACCTTTTACTAAAATATATTACATAAGCCGACTAATAACCACTTTTATATTTTTAATGTCTCAGATATAGTTTTAATTTATGTAAATTATAAAATTAAATTAAAAAGTTAATAACTAGGAAATAAAAAGAAATTAAAAGCTTATTAAAAGATATATTATTATAAGACTTAATTATTAAAAGGAGGTAAATTACTATTATCGTTAGAGTTTATTCTGTAAAATAAGCTGGCCAAATTAAAATATGTCTTAGTTTAAAAAATATGATTCCGTTATTTCCCAAGCCCGTATAAAAGCTTTTAAACAACTAGTAAAAATAAAACATTAAAATGAAAAATAGAAACTATAATGTTATTATAAAAAACGATATAAATTCGGAAACGATATGATTAAAACTTAAAATAAGATAGTTAAAAAAAAACCTTAGCTTATATATCTTAAAACGTTTAAACGAAACTTTAAATCTGTTATACGAATTAAAATTAATTTTAATTTAAGGAGGTGAGTAAAATTTAAGTTTCTGTATTTGTATTTAAATAAAGATGTTTATAAGCTATTTAAAGCTATAAATAACTGCTTAACGTTAAAGGATATTACACAAAGTTTAAATCGAAAAATCTAACTTAAAAGAGTATTTACGAAAATTAAAACAAGCATTTTACGCAAAACTTTTATACTTATAACCCCTAAAACAAGAGTTTGCGGGCACCTTATAGATACCAAATAAATCTTAAACAACAAGTGGACATTTAAACAAAAGCTAAATAAATATAAGGCTCGTATTTAGCCGAAAGACTTTACCTAACGAAAAGGAATAAATTATAACGAAATCGTAGCGAATATTAAAAAGCTATATGTTAAAAAAAATGAATAACATTAGTTATTATCTAACGCTACTATAGATTTTAAATCGAATTTCTGCCGTTTGTTTAAATAATAACTTCAAGGAAAAGGTTTATATAAAGATTTTTCCTATATTAACGAAATACTTTGGGGTATAACATAAACGAACTCCGGGTACAAAAGAATTACGTAGACTTTTACACAGCGTAATAACAAAGTTAAATTGAATAATTATAACGCTATAAATTAATTTATACCAATTAAATCTTTCGTCATTAAACGGTTTTTCAATTTCCTTACAAACTCGTGTATTATGTTCCGGCTTACCGTAAACGCCATATTTTCGCTTTTTCGCTTAAACCATTTCCGGCGATTACTTTTTACCGTTATTAGTTACAATTATTTATTATTATATTTTATCGTAGTTATAAAAGCTTATATCTTCATAGTAGGGGCTAAAGAAGTGTGCGTATCGCAATAGAGGCACTGGCATTTTACGGGTTATTTTTACGTAGTCGTAATAAGCTAGTTAAGGGGTAGTTATTTTATAAATAATTACTTATTACTTTTAAGAGAAGAAAGGCAAATTTTAAGTTAATGTTTAATATACCCGTTATATTCCTTTTAATTTAATCTTGAAATATTTTAATAAATTAAGATTTTCTTATTTCGATTAAACTGTAAATAATAAACGATATAATTACGATTACGTACGTCGATAAGGGGGTTATTTTGGTTACCGAATTTACGTAACCTTTAAATTTTAAATTTATTTTATTTGTGCTTCGGGGATGGTTTAATAAATACGAAAAAAATTCTAGGTACTAAATAACGAGAGGTATTATTTGGAAAAAAGGTAACGATATTTGTAAAAGTCTCTAGCGAAAAAAATAAGAACGTTTATAAATAAATCGTAAAGTTTAATAATTAAAAGTTGCATTATGCGCTTTCAATTATAATATTACGAACTTTTTACATATTTTTTCAGGGTTAAGTATTATAACGTTTAATAATATCCTTATCATAAGAACCCCGGAAATTACGACATCGGTAAATTTTATACCTTAGATTACCTTAAATGCCGAAAGATTTATATTACTTACCGGCGAACGAATTAACATCGGGTATACAAAAACAGATAAATTGCTTAAAATTTTACCTGAGCTAAAGTATTAAAAAAAATTGTTTAAACTATATAAATTTTATAACCTGATTAAGTGTTATTTGCGAGTATTCAAAATCTTCGTTACAACCTTAGGGAATAAATTATACGTTAACGTACGTCGAACTTAATTCAATTACGGATACTTATTAGAAATTATGAAAAGTAATAAAACCGTAAAAGCTAAGCTACGAAATTTCAGTTACGCTCGTTTTATAAATTAACCCGGTTTAAAAGTAATTTTCGAAAATGCTTTTAGAAATATTTTACGCTAATTTATTTTTATGACATCGAAATTCGATAAAATATTTTAAAAAAGTGATAAAACGATTAATAGTATTTATTAACGACATAAATATATTTATATTACCTTTTATAAACAAATAATATTACTTTCGTCGTAAACCGTTTTATCATACCGTTGCCTTTTAATATAACCAATTTTATATCCGTAATTATTTGGAACGAAATTTTAAATATAACTTAATAAAAACTTTAAATAATGAATCATTACCCTAACCTTTCGTTTTAAAAAAAGATAATATACCGTAAACGGATCTATATCTCTGTAAGATTTAGCAGTTAATTTAAAAGTCGTAACGGCCATAAAACTCAGACCGTATAATTTATACCATTATATTTTATAAAAGATTTATTATACATATAAAAGAATAAACTAGCGTAAATTCGAATACCTTCAGGAAAAATAAATTATAATAAATATATCTTAGAAATCAATATATGGTTTTTACTTTAAAAAGTATGTATTTAATTTCTACTTTAAAACGATATATTTTAATAGCAGTAAAAAAGTTATTTTCGAATAAAGTGTTTACAACAACCTTTAACTAATATTAATATGAAACTTAGACACAACTTTCGTTAATAGAACTTCTTTTTATATATATTTATATTATTTCTTAACAATGCGCAAAAAGAATTTATAGATAATATTTCGTAATTAGATTAATTTAAGGGCAAATTATAATACGATATGCTATAAAACGCTTCAAAGAAAGTTATTTTTCGATTAAAATTTAAACCAAGATTAAAAGTTCACTTTAATAACCTTATTACGATATAGGAATATATTAGGTTATAAATTCGAATTATAAAATTTTGCAACACTGTAGAATTTAAAAAATATTATTACGGTATTTTAAAAGCAAAAAAACCGGATATTATATTAAAGTATTTATAACTTTAAAAAACCAATCCCGTTATTAATTAGTTATTACTTCAGTAAAAATAGCGATTCGAACTCGAAAATATTAAATTTACTAACTTAAGAAGAAGCCTACGAAATAATACTTGTGCTGTAATTATAATAACTATTATATTTCTAACGCAAAACGAAAAAAAAAGCTTATACCGAAGAAATACCCCAAGTACTCCAAAAAATACCGCATAATTATACCGATATATTCTCTGAAAAAGTAACTACTAAATTATTCAAATACTTAATATATAAACACTTAATAAATCTATATAACGGAAAAAAAGCTTTTTAAAAACCTTTTTATTCTCTTTTAAAAAAAGAAGATACGTTACGCCTTTACATTAACTACAAATAGCTTAATCGGATCATTCGCAAAAACCGCATCCCGCTACTAGTAATATGAAGAATTCTCAATCGCTAAATAACTAATCGCATATATACGAAAATAAACTTAAAAAGAACGTACCGCTGCAGACGTATCAAAAAGTGTGAAGAATAAAAAACCGCTTTTAAAACGAAATAGGGTTATTTTAAGTATTTAATAATACTGTTTAAGCTTTTTAACGCCTTAAAGGAATTCTAAATATATATTAACCAAATATTAACGAATTTAGGAAATAATCTTTATATAGTTAACCTCTTTCTCTTAAAGAGCCGTAACTGTATAAATAAAACTAAATAAAATAATAAATTAATTTCTTAATTTTTTAGTTTTACGAAACTAATCCCTTTTTCAGGCGTTTTATTTTAAGGCGATTTTAAGCTGTTGTATTTCGCAGCTTTTATTTACGTTAACCTTTCTCCGAATTTTAAATTATTATAGTAATTTCAATCAGCTGGATGAACGATAATTCGTATTATTTTTTATAACGTTCCATATTTTAACTTTCGGTATTCGTTAATCGGTTAATTTCAATATTTATTTTTAATAATTCTTTTATAATTATTATATTATGCGGTGTAAGTTTTTATCCCAATTCATCACCGTCATTTTCGTAAATTATATCGAATTTAAAAATTAAACATCCAAGATAATTGTTTTGAAAAATATTTTTGAAATCCATAAAACTATCCATATTTTTCGCTATCCGGGTAATTTTATGAGATGTAATTATTTTGAACGAAATCATTTCTTTAAAACCTTTACCGGTATGGATTACCGATATTATATACGAATTTAGCAAATAAAACGGTAATAATAATAATACTAATAATTCAGAAAAATGGTTTGGTATTTAATACTTTTTATTAAGTTATCGCATTAATATTTTCATTATAAACGTAAAACGATCAGGCCGTGAAACTAGCAACAGATGGTAAAAAGCTAGCCTTTTATGCGTACTTAAGGAATATCCCTAAAGTTTACAGCGCGAAATTTAGTATCTTTTAAGTTATATTATATAATTATATTAAATCGTGAAACCAACGGATATAAGGTTTATTAAGGTCGAAAAATATCCACGACTACGTGTAAAATAGGGTTTTACGGAACCGAAATATAGAATTTATCTTAATAGTAAAAATTACTAATAAATTACCATATTTCAAAATACTAAGTATAGTATTTATCGAATAAATTAATATCGTATAATATTTTTATGTATATTTGGCTTAATTTAAGAAATATGACTTAAACTTATATGTACTGTGTATATAATTTACCTTGACGATATATTAATATGTAATGAAAATTTAATAAACACGAATAGTACGGATGAAAAATACTAGAAAAACTAAAAAAAGAAAGACTCTTATACGAATATTAATAAATATAAATTTCATAGAACTGTAATTTTCTTTAAATGGCGCCTAATACTCTGAAAATCAAAAAATGTCGCATCGAAAAGCTTAAAATATAAGGTTGGCAAAAATATATTCATAATAATTAAATATTTGGAGAATTTGTATATCTTTATTAAAAATGTATTAAGAATTACACCAGAATTATTATATGATTAATAGATCGGTCACGCGGAAAGATTATAAACCTTATACAGTATCTTTCCGTAAGGAAAATATTTAAAATATTTAACACAATTTTTGTAAGAAAGAAAATTTTTAAACATTTTAACGTATTATTGTTTATTCGTATCGACATAAATATATTTGAAAGAGTAATTCAAAGAATTATATCTTAATTTTATTAATATTGTAAATATTTCATAATAGTTAAATCCCGGAAATAATGCTGTAAGAAATTTATTCCTTTATAGAAAATAACGAAATATTAATCAATATAAACGTTGTAAAAAAAGGTTATGTGATTGATTATTCGTAATTTATTAGTAACGGTAATATCAATTATTTTATTTTTAAAGATTTAAATTTAGAAAATAATTTAAATATGCTAGCTTTAAAAGTTTTATTATTAGGTTACGACTAAGGAAAAATAATTTAAATAATATTTATTAAAGAAACTTAATTTATTAGGGAATAATGAAAAGTAAAAAGTATAAAAGAATATTATTAAAAAAACTAAAAATAAAGATATTTTAATTAAATTTTATGGTCGGGAAGATTTATCGTTTTATTAATAAAATCGCAAATATAGCATTAAAAATAAATATTTGCAGACCCGAGAAGAAGGTAATTAAAGAAATATTTAAGTAAATATAATATAGATTAACTCAAATTATAAACCCCCTTTTATTCGTGTTACCGCAATAAAACGTTAATAAGCTTAGCGAAATAATATTACTGCAGTAAAAGAATTCTATAATTATTTTAATTTTTCAATTATAATAAGAATTTTATTCAACTTTACCGTGCATATTAAATTTCCGGTTTTTTTTATTTAAACGTCTTTTTACCGATTACTTTTAGCCGTTATTATCTGCAATTCTTAATATTACTGTTTTATAATACAAAAACTTTTACTCTTTATAAACTAAATATTCCTCCTCTGTAAAAAGTTTTATTTTTGTGTTTTCGTTATTTATTAAAAATATAATTCGCTCTATATAATAAGTCGTATTTCCCACATAAAAAAGAATGTCGTATGCAAATATTAAATTATTTTATGTTAAAAAATTAGCTAATACAATTACTTTTCTTAATAAGTCACATTTATACTTTTTAAATTTTTTTTAAAAAATACCGTCGCTGTTAAATCGTTTATTAATATTTTTAATATTTTTGTAAACAAGAAAAAAACTGGCTTAGCAAAGATAAATTACAAGATAATTAATATAAGTATAACTAGAATTTTTAATACGCAAATAACTTGATTAAAATCGTATAAAATAAATCACATTTCTATGAATTTCAATATAATATTATAAGTTGTTATAATACCCTTAAATACGTTTTAGACATCGGCGATAAAGTCTTTCATAAAATATAAGTAATATAAAGTTATATAAAGATTCGTTAGATAACGAACAAATACGTTTTAACACTAAGAAATAACTTATACCGAAATATTAAAACTGATATTAAAACAATGCACATATATAAAGCGGAATAATACCGTTATTAGCGTAAAGATTTTCGAATTCGCTTAAATAATAAATATCGTAATCGTTAAGCAAAAAATCTTGTAATTGTTTATACGCATTTTAATATATTAATCAAATTTTTTATTATTATTTTAACTGTCATTTACTTAGTATTTAACTGTTTTCCCTTACGATATTTTTTAATCAGATAGAAATAAATCATCGGTAAATGAACGAAAACAGCAACTTCTTTCTTATATAAAAAATAAACAAACATAAAATATTATTTTAAATTATTTCCGATATGTTTAATAAATGTCTTCAGGTTTCTTGCGTTTTTTAATATTAATCATAAATATATTTATTAATTAACCCGTTTCTTTAATATTATAAATAATCTTTTTAAGATACCGGCATTAATATCTATAACTCGAATAAGATTAAGTTATTAATACAATCTTTTTAAACTTTCGCAAAAGAAGTTTTAATAATTTAATTTTCGTTTTAAACGCATTTAAACCTTTATTATTAATTAACGAAACCAAACCTTTAATAAACCCCAACGCGATGATTAATGTGTAACTTAAGCAGCAAATTCTTTAAATTATTAATATATTAACGGCTGATAGAAAACGTTCGTATAGTTAGGTTAATAATCGCTTCGACGATCGCTCTTTGTCCATTAATATTAACCTTCTCAAAATTGGAAAAATATTAATTCGGGCGCATTTACCGTTTTATCAGGCTTTAAATTAATTTCGATAAGGTCGTATATTAAAAAATTGGTTTAATTCTTATTTCTATTTTTTATTTAAATAGTAAAATCTATTTTAACTTGTTTTATAAAGCCTTTCATTTTGTTAATAATAAAAAATACATAATTAATTCACTCTCTTATATACTTCGTTCACTTATCAAATACATTAATTTTTGATAGATTTCGATATATCCCTTTAATACATTTTATAAATAACAACTTTGTTTTATTTTTATAATATTAATACCAAGTAAGTAACGCTTACGAATTAAAGTTCATTATACGTTCCGTAACCACATATTTTTATATCGGCGTTAAGTTCTAGTAAATTAAAAGTAATATCTATTCGTTTACGTTTACGGTAATACCGAGTTTTTAAACTTTGTTCGGTAATTTCGAGTATTATATTAAACATTTTATAAAAATAATTCTAATGACGGTTTTCTATTTAAACGACTACATATATTTTTCCTTCTATTTAAAATGATTTATAGTATTAATAGCACATTAAATCAAAGAAAATTATGATCGAAATAAAATATGTATCGTGAACATTTTTAAGCCGAAAATAATTATAATATATTAATTATAATTAAATTTTAAATATTTTACAACGTCCTACGATTGATAAATGTTTATAATAATAGAATACTTTTTTTCCAAATCGTAAATTTCAAATAATTTCTTTAAAACAATTTCTATCTTACTTTATCATTATTTATAATTGTATGTTGTCGAAATTTATAATTGCCGCTATAAAACTTAAATTCTGTAAGGTTATAAATATTAGGATTTTATTATATATGGTAGAAGTTTTTCAAATAGGACCTAGATTTTACGCGAAGATTAAGAATATCTCTTTAGTTGCCTGAAAGTTTATGATATATCATTCGATCATAAACTTAAAAATCTGAATAGAAAATGCTCTTAGGAAATTAACATTCTAGTGATATAAATTATATCTGAACCTAATTTCTTGAGATATAATTACATATTTATTTAATGAAGCTATGTTTTTAAAGTATGATTTCTATAATTACCGTTTACTAATTATGAAAATCTTAAATGCAATCGCTAAATAAATATATATATAATATCTAAAATATTTTAAAATATAATTTAATATGTTTTAATCGAATTTAAATTAAATATATTAATTAAAATTACATATTACATAAATAATATATATATATCACGTTTTTTTATTTATTGCCGTTGTTAAAAAGGTTAATATTAATATTCCCTATATTAAATTAAAACCCTAGCTTAATTTAATTTTTAATTACTACTTTTTATTACCTTTATAAATTTTGTTATAGCCCAGCTAGCCTTGGCTATCCAAACGGTCGGAACTGCAGCTTTGCAAGTCCCGATCATTGCCTTAAGATTACGTAACCAGCGGTAATCGAACGCGGTCTGTTCGATTATCCGCGATTAAAGTAACATATGGTCGAATACGATATATTCGATTACGTTTAACCATAAATATTAGGAAAAATATATACGTTCGTTATTTCTTATAATTTAAATAATATTAGCTTTTAATATAACTTAATTACTAAGATTACCTTCGTTATTTATTATTACCAAACATAATTATACCTTTAATTTATTATTAAAATTCTTGTAATATTAGTATTAATATAAACCGTTCGATTAAGGTTTAATAATTAATTAAGCTAATTCCCGTTCTACGTTATAAATTTTTATTTAATAATACTATTAAACTTTACGCAATACGTTATATCGTTAACATATCGGATACTTAAGAACATATTACGTAATAATATAAAGATATGATAAAAAATTCCAAAAAACACTTTAGCATTTTAAAGCTTAAATTAATACCATCTGGGTTAACGAGGTCAAAATTAAGCCCAAAAAACCCAAACCTTACGACGGAAAAAACAATATACAAAATTTCCTTACCGCAATACGTATTTATTTCCGTTTCGAAAGAATTATTAATAAGGCCGAGAAAATCCTTACGATCGTTACGTTCATTAAAAAAATGCCTTGGATTATTTTAAATTTACCTGACGAAATTACCTAAAAAATGAAAAACCGGATTAATAATAAGTTATTAAAACCTTTTTCCAATATTATGTTAATTTCGAAAAAGAATTTAAAACTAATTTCGGAAACCCAGACGAAAAAAAACCCGTAATATAAAAAATCCTTAACCTAAGGTAAAAGAAACTAACGTTTAAATACGTAATAATGTTCGAAAACCTTATAACCAAAATAAAATAAGTAGTAAAAAAAAAATTTAATCGATAGTTTTTAAAAAAGTTTAAAAAACGACGTTAAGAATAAAATTATTAAGATAGTACGTTTTATTACCCTAAATAAATATATCGTAAAGGCCGTAAAAATCGATAACCGACAATATAAACGACGATAGGAACGAAAAAAATAATTTATTCCCAAACCTAGGTTGACAAAAACTAAACAAAAAAGGAAACGCGATATACCTTCCACTGCCCACGGAACTGCATTAGGATTTATAAAACTAAGGACCGTATAAAAAAATTTGGAACCAAATGAAATACTATAACGATAACAAAATGGGCCATATTAGAAGCTAATATAAAACCCCCAGAAAACAACAACGTAACGGTTGGACCCCGGTACCTCAGGGACAACCAGGGGACAAAAGCGACAAAACCGTTACTTTCGGCATAGTTAAAAAACAAAGAAAACCTTAACCTACTCCCAGAAGTATAAAAAGGGCTACGAAAGGCTAAAGCACTTTTCCAAGCCGTAATTATACGATAACGTACCGCCACATCCGGTCTAACAATCACCCAATAGCTACAGAAACATAAAAAATGGAAAAGGTTAACGCTGGAAAAATAAGTATCTCGTACATAACAAAACAAACTAACGACAGAAATAATAAAAAATAAGTAAATGCATTAAAAATTACTAAGATTAGAACGAAACGTTATATCCAGGAAAACCCGATCGATATGGGAAATCATATACCATCCATTACAAAAAACCTTACTACACGCGATATAATAAATAACAAAAATATATTTAATAACGAATTACGTATATATATAAACAAAGATTTAACTTCCATACCCAAACCGGAAACAATCCTAAGGACTAGAAATAATACAAACATTTACGTACCATAACCATACAAAACAACGTCGATATTATCACAACGTTTAAAAGTTAACCAAAAAGAAAAGATTATCCCGAATAAAATCCTATATACCACTATAAGTAATACGACCATAAAACGTAAAAAAAAAAAAGAATCTATCAAATAATAATAAAAATATAACGGCAAGTAATAAATAACTTATATTTCCGACGTACCCATACCGACAACGCCGAAAAAAAAATTAAAAAAAGAAATCGGAAAATGCCTGGAAAAAATAACCCAATACCATGCCCAATATCAGGAACGCTAAAGGCATCAGAACCAACCGACAACGACAACAAACGAAAAATAAACCACAGCAACAAACTAGTCGCAAAAGGCCGAAACCCTTAAAAAACAAATTACCAACTTAACGAATTAAATAAAACGACATAAAAAAGTCCTCGAACTGGAAACTTAGCTACGCCAACAAAAGGACAACTAAAGCAATTACAGGTACAAACCCTCTAAAGAAAACGCTACCTATAAAAAAGCTACAAATTAATGAAAACAAAAAAAAAACCAGATACCCTTAAAAAAGCTTTATATACGATAATAAAAAAGACAAAGATTCCTCTTATCAGAATCAAAATACCAATCAAAAAAAATAATATACCGTTATAATAAACTACAAAACCGACCCGAACTCTTTCAAACTAAAAATAATTACCGAATTACGCTTACTATAAAAAATAAAACCAAACCTTACGAAATTAAATATATAAAAGGTACCAAATTTACCTATAATATTAAATAAATCAACCGTAAATTAATTATCTCGAAACCTATATTTAAAAACGAAAATAAACCATTAATTTCTATATTCTCTTAATACGGAATTTTAACATAGTTTTCGGCTGAAAATAACTATATTAATATAACCCCTTAATTAATTAAAAAACTGGCCTAATAAAATTTATTTTATCCTCTATTAATAAAAACGATTCAGAAAAAATCTTACCACTTAACCAACGACGATAATAACAAATACAGGTATAAAAATAAAACAAAAACCTTATCACTTAAAGGAACACCATTTAAAAAAAAGGCAAAATAAATATATACAACGCGTTATTACTATAATTAAAGCACGATAATATAAAATACACAACGATTTATAATACCAGGCCTAAAAACTAAAAGGAATAATTAAAATACTATTATAATATTATAAATACAAAATACGTTTCAAAAAACAAATCGAAATAAGATTACCGGAACATAAAAAATAAAATTACGAAATAATCGGAAAAAATAATAAAACGATTACCTTTTAGCTTATATAGAACCTAAATTAACAAAAATTATATATATTACGAATATACCTTAAAAACAAATTACGCGAAAAATATATTCAACGTTTTAAATTACCGGCAAAATACCCGATATTCTTTTTGAAAAAAAATGGAAAATTAAGGTTAATAATCGATAACCGATAACTAAACGATATTATCGTTAAAAACCGTATACCGTTACCCTTAATTACTGGAATAAAAAATTACGTTTATAAAACCGGGTAATTTATTATCTTAAAGTTACGAAACGGATATAATTTAATTCGTATTAAACTAAAAAAAGAATAAAAATTAATTTTTAAATTTAAATACGGATTATATAAATATTTAATAATACCCTTTAAACTTATTAACGTACTTAAACGTTTTAAAAAATAATTAATTACATATTACGCAAATATCTTAATATTTTCATCATTTATTTTTTCGACGATATGTTTATTTATTTAAATTCGAAAAGATATATAAAAAATACGTCCATAAGATTTTTCAGATTTTATAAAACGGTAATCTTTTAATTCATGCCGAAAAAAAAGAATTCCATAAACATAAAATACCGTGCCTAAAATATATAATTACTTCCGGATATATTAAATTAAATCTTAAAAAAATAAGAATAATTTAGGATTAAAAAGTGCCTATTATAATTACCGAAATCAAAACTTTTTTTAAATTCGTTAATTTTTACCGGAAATCCGTTCGCAATCTTAACATAATTACGATATATTTATTTAACCCCCCCAAAAAAACCGAATTTTAATAAATAACCGAAATAAAAAAAACCTTTTAAAGGATTAAAAACGTAATTACCAGCAAATTAATATTAAGTATATACGACCTTAATCGCCTTATAAAACTAAAAACCGACATTTTAAATTATATATTAAACGTAATAATTAGATATAAAAATAATTAAGATAACTTATACCTTATTACGTTTTATTCTGACAAATTAAAAAAAGCCGCATTAAATTACGCGATTTTAAATAAAAATTTCTTAATTATCGTTAACGATTTTAAAAAATTTAAATATTAGCTTAAAAAAATGCATATCAAGTTAAAATATATATAAACTATAAAAGTCCTAATGGCTTAGTGGTCACGAGCCTTGGTCTCCCCTTTTCGCGCGCTTATTAAAGGCCTGGGTAACCTCAGCTTGCGATAGGGACGGCTGGTTCGAATCGAGCTTGGGATAACGTGCTCTTGGGTGGCGCCTAGCCCAGTACACGGACCATTTGGAGCTTCGGCTTCGCGTTATGTTAGGCGACAATTAGAGTGGTTGGAGGCGTTAAAGCTAGCTAGGGGGATGTTGTTCTGGAACCAATGAAACTATCGTATACGTAATTAAATTTCTTACCTTAGCTATAATTCCTATACGGTTTTTTATCCGGCCCGCCTTGGATACGGTTTTTGGAATATGTTCTCCGGTCGTATCGTATTATTATTAATCGGGTATATATATATTTGGACGCGTCGCGTATTTAAACGACGACGGTGCATATATATACTTATTATCATAGACCAGGCGGTAGCGTATATATAGCTTCGATAGCTTATTAATAATACTTTACCTTGCATAAACCATAAAAACCTTACCTAATTTATTATTATCCGAAAGTTAACAAAACGATAATTCCGTTACGGAAAAAAAATTTTGAAATTTAATTTCGTTATTATTTATAAAAAAAGGTTAGAAAAGAGCAAAATAAATGCTTTTAACAAACGGTTAAACTTTGAAAAAAAAAGTCCTTAAAGTCTTATACCAAATATTCGACCTAATAAAAAAATACATAAAACCCCGGCAAATCGTAATAATTAGGAAAATAATACCGAATTAATACCTAAAAATTTAACAATATAACGATTAGCTACTAGAAAAAAAAACCGACAAAATTTAAATACCAAAAGAATACCAAAAAAAGTTAATACGCGTAATATACGGCTACTAATTATATAAATACCTTAAAATTTACAAAACCTTAAAACGATTATAAAGTATATATTATTTCTCCGGAATACGGTTAATAATTAAAAAATCTTATAAAGGTATAACTTATATAATAAAACTAAAATACGACGCTATAAATTACATGGAAAATTTTAATTATTACCAGTTATAAAACGACTATAATGTTTAATGACTTTTAATTTTATTATCAAATTATTATTATTAAAAAACTTATTAACGGGCATATATTACGACAATATTTTTATAATCGTAAATTAATTTCCGAAATTCTCTTATTTTTTACTACTTAACTAAAATATAAAGGTAAAATAATTGACGTATATTTTTTTTTAAACACCTTATTAATATATACGGACTTCTGATAAAAATAATATCCAATAAAAGTATTATACTTAGTTTAAAATTTTAGCAAAACCTTATAATATAACTAAACTTAACCCATAAACTTCTAAACGCGTTTAAACTATAAACGGATAACTACATAGAAAAAATTAACCAATATTTTAAACTTATTTACGGTATTACGTTAACTATAAACAAAATAATTAAGTTAAAAAATTACCTGTAACCTAATTAACCTATAACATAAGCTATTACGAAAATATTAAAATAATATCAACTAACGCTAATTTCGGTTTTACGCTAAAGATATACTAAAATTTACACCAAAAATTTTAACTAATATTAAAAAATTTTTTATTTTAAAACAACTTAAATAACTACATACAAAAATAAAAAAATAAAAAAATTTATACGTACCCAAATACAAAAATATTATAACCAAAGGAAATTAAGAAAAATAACCTTTTAAAAAGGAGAAATGATTTACCTAAGTACCAAAAACATCCAAACTAAAAATAACTTAACAAAAAACTCGATTTTAAATATATTGGACCATATAAAGTTTTAAAAAAAAATTCAAAAAGAATTACTAATTAAAACTACCCCTTCAGGTTAAATTCCACCCCATTTTCCATATTTCCCTATTAAAATTAATAACGGATATAATTTAAATCTATATATAACGGGAAAAAAAGTAATAAAAAACGTACCAGTATAAAAAATTAAGAAAATCCTTAATACCAGAAAGGAGGATGGTAAACGGTAATACCTAATTAAATAAAAGGACTACTTAAAATTAAAAAATCTATAAAAGCTTATAAAAAACCTTACGTAAACCTAACGCTTGTTAAAAAATTTCTACCAACGATATCGGAAAGCCTAAAAATAACGTTTTAATTTACGTTATCGAATTACAAAAAATCAAAAATGGGGTTAATTTAATCGGCAACCTACGTTTCGGCCTTAAACCTTTCTTACCATTCTAGTTTATCCAAATCCTTTACCCTACAACGAACCATTTTAATAGTCTTTTTATACAGCATTTTTTCCTGTCGGCGAAAGCGTTACAAACGGGCTAACGCCTTAAGAAAAGATATTTCGGCATCTTTCTTTTCCCTTTTAATCCGATCCTTTTTTCAGAAAATACGAAATATCGCTTATAAATCCATATTACCAAAATCGTAATAAATATATTTTTTAACGCAAAAATTCTAACGAAATTTACCTTCCGTAACAATATAATAAGGACAATTAGTACGAAAATAAACAGAATAACGAAATATATTTATACTAAACTTATTAATAAAAGAAGCAAGATCTTTATGGTAATCCGTGTTAAAATTAACCTTCTTTTTTCTGTTTTTAAAAATATAACCGGGTATAACGACGAACAACAATACGAAAAGGGTAAGAAATAAAAGGAAAAGTTACTTACTCATATAAAAAAAAAACAAATTAATCTTTAAAAGCAAAAATTCTAGAAAGGGAAAATCGTATTATAACCCAGCTAACCTTAACTAACCCAAACGGTCGGAACTGCAGATATACAAATCCCGATCGTTATCATGAAATTACGTAACCAGCAGTAATCGAACGGGATCGGTTCGACCACCTGTTACGGTCGGGGTCCCGTGACACACCTCCAGCCTATATAAGCAGCTGTACGCACCAGAATGATTGCCACAATTGCGATCATTCCGCCAATCTTTTGCCCCGGCGTAACGGTATGGTGCTAGCCGTAACACCACCTTCGACCAAATAACGGGTAATCGAACGCGGTCTGTTCGATTATTTTTAACCAAAATAACGAATAATCGAATACGGTTTATTCGACTACGTTCGATTATAAAAATTAAAGAGAAATATCTACGTTCGTTATTTTTTATAATTTAAATAGTACCAGCTTATAATATAACTTATTTACCTAGATTATTTTCGATATCTATTATTATTAAACGTAATTATATTTTTAATCTATTACTTAGATTTCTATAGTATTACTGCTAATATAAACCGTACGATTAAAGTTTAATAGTTAATTAAACCAGTTAGCCGTTATATATTTAATTTTTTAAAATCTTCAAAATTATTATTAAATATTACGTAGCATTATACGAGATGTTATAATAACTATAA
The DNA here is from genome assembly GCA_004155925.1 of Monosporascus sp. MG133. NCBI lineage: Eukaryota > Fungi > Ascomycota > Sordariomycetes > Xylariales > Monosporascus > Monosporascus sp. MG133. Next base: position 272,925 of record QJNX01000002.1, on the reverse strand, counting down.
AAGGTTACGTAAAGAAATTAAGACAGTTTTTACCTATATAAGTCGCTAATTATAAAAGTACGTATATATAACGACTGACTGGCTTAACCAACGATTAAACCCTAGTCGTACGGTTTATGTTAGCAATAATACTATAGAATTTAAATAGTAGGCTAAAGGTATAATTACGTCTGGTAAGGGCAGATATTAAAAATAATCTAGGTAACAAAGTTATATTATAACCTGGAATTATCTCGATTATAAAAAATAACGAACGTATATATATTACTTTTACCTTAAGCTATTTAAACGGTTTAAACCTTTAAGTTCGTTAAAGCTTTTAAGGTTATCGTAAGTATAACATGTTTAAAACGTTAAAGTTTTTGAAACCTTTAAGCCAATTACGTAGCCTTAAACTTATGTCGGAAATATATTTTATATTTTCCGACCGTTTATTTTTAGGCCAAAGCTTTAAGTTATAATACAATCTTTGTTCTTAAAGCTTTTTGCCCTTAAGAATTAATTTATTTGTTATATTTATTTAATAAGTAAGTTTTTTTATATATCATTTTTAGGTTATATTTAACCGTATTAAAAAATAAATATTATTTAAACATCGTAATTCTTTAATTTAATCGAAACGGATTAAAACCTTTAGTTTTATTATACCCTTTTATAAGGTTTATCGTTCAGGTTTATTCTCAAGATTTATTCTTAAGGTTTATCCTTGGGGGTTATTTTTAAGGTTTATCCTTAAGGTTTATTCTTAAGATTTACTGCAGCCAGCTGGAATAAGGTTCATCAGAGTCGGAGCTTATCGGCAACCACGTACTCTGCTTCAAAATAAGGTTCTGCTTCAAAGTAAGGTTTTATAAGACTGAGGTATATAATCGATCTTAATGTAACGAACCTATCATAAAACCACCTGGAGGTATAAGCAGTATACGAAATAAGGGTTCTTAATTTGCAGGTAATAATAACATAATAAATAAGGTATTGGTTAAAAAGGTTTACGGACTCTTCCTTTCATTACAAAACGGTACAATTATTTCTAGTTAAAAGCTTAAATTAATAACTAAAAAACGAAATTAAATAAGTATTATTTACATAAAAAATTAATCGTTATATATCCATTCTAACTTTAATAAACATATCGTAAATTTATAAAATGTATTAAATCTGGTTCCAGATCTACCAAAACCTCCAGATCACTATATCTTAGCACGGGAAAAGCCAAACTTTCCTTACCCCAAAATTAGCCGGAAAAAGCCCATACTAGGCTCCGGAAACCGGTTTCTTTAAAACAGGAACCCTTATTTTTATACTGTAACATTATTTCCCTTTTCTAAAAATCTTTCCCCAAAAATAAAAATCGTAAATGGCCTTTTTATTTTATTAAAAAGGTTTTCCGTAACTTTTTAACTAACTTTGTTATAACAGGTCGAAAAAAAAAACGAAAAAAAAAGTTACGTAAAAACTAGCGTAACATTCGTAATACTTATACTAATTTAATCAGAACTTTTAAGGTTAAAACTTTCTTTTATTTTAATTATATTTAATTTAACGAAACCGATTTTTTTTTTCCTTAAAATACTGAAGTCATAATTAATATACGCATTATTAACGTCCTTTTTATAACGCGGAAACCATAAATTCGTTAAAAAAAATAAAACTTAATAATAACTGTAATAAAAACAACGGGAAATTAAAAATAATTTTTTAAAATACCAAAAAGTTACAAAAAAGGAGCCAAATAAATTACGACGCCGGTAGAAAAAAAACCAAAAAGAATTTATTAAAAACCTAAGGCGGTTACGTTTTTAATAAAACCTTTTTTTTTAAAAAAAACCTTAAAAATATTAAAGGAAAGTTTAAAATTAAATCTACTAAAAAAACGGCAAAGGTTAGAAAAAAAATTACGTTACGTAAAAACAAAATAAACGCGGCTTATTTCTGAAATAAATAGGCCAATATAAACTTTTCCTTTTTTCGGCTAGAACGCCGAAAGCCTAAATTTAGGCAAGGGACCGTTATCACTTGCGACCTTGGCCGCATTAGAAACGGTCGGTCAGGATTTTACCAGTAAAAATCCTTAACCAAATCCATTATATTCGTTAAGTATTTAAATAATTCCCATATATTAATTTTAAGTAAATAATCCATCCATTTAATTAGGTATTAAATTTGTTTTTAATTATTTTAAAGTCTAATATTTTTTTAATTTCGTATTTATTATCGTGTTTTTTAACTTTAAGGTTTTTTTTTAACAGGACGTTTTTTGGAGTTAGTTTTAATACAAAATATGGAATATAAGGTATATTTTTATGGTTTTAAATAATAATAGTTCATAATTAATTTTTAAAAGAACTTTTTTAATTTTAAATAAATTAAGCTTTTTAAAATTAAGCTTATTATTAAATCTTTTCGTTTTAATTTATGAAAGATTTAACGTTACGTTTTGTTTTTAATATAATAAATAGATTTTATTTTTTTTCGTTAAAATTAAGGCCTTAATTTTTTTTCTTATCATAATATTAAGTTCTTTTTTGTGATAAAAACTATAACTTAATTTAAAATCGGGTTTATATTATCTTAATTTTTATTATTATTATTTTTATTCGTAACGTTATTATAATAATAATTAATACCTTAGGTATTAATTATTCGGGTCGTTAGGTCGTTACGTTATATCTATATATAACGGTATAAGGTAATATGCCCATATCCTTATTAACGGACGTATTATAAATTATTTATATAAGAAATAAAAATTTAACCCAATTATTTTATTAATAATTAACGTAATTCCGGAAGTATTATTCCATGATCTTATTTAGTCGTTCCGTTTAACCGTTTATATAAAGGTAATAAGTTATTAAAAACTTAAGCTTAATACCATTTTATTTAAAGAAATTAATACCGAATTTAAATATAAAAAATTTATTTCGGTCAGAAACGATCTTTTTTAATATTCCGTACTTATCGAAAAAATATCGAATAAAGGCGTAAATTAGCTATTCCACCGATATAGTTCCTTTAAAAGGTAAAAAGTATCCATATTTGGTAAATTTATTAATAATTACCTATATTGTATTATATTTGATTTTAGTAACGGAATCTTTCGTTATAAAAAAATTAATAATAAAATCTTAAGTTATAATATTTTATACTTTATTAAATATGTCCGTAAGCTGTAATAAGCCATAAGGTTTATAACAAATTACTTTAACCTTATTATAAACGTTATAATCCTTAATTACTTATTTAAGTATTTAACGAAATTTTAAAAAGTCGTATTTTTTTTAAATCGTTTAATAATCTTAAATATTTTTTAATATCCATATAAAGAGTTTTCGTAAAAATTTTTAACAAATTCCTTTTATTATTAGTAAGGAATGTAAATTTTACCGTAAAATAATAATTAATCCTCATCGTTTCCTTTTAGTGATTTAATTTTCTTTTTGTTTTTTTAAATTATAAAAATTTTTAAATTAAATTAATTCCTTCGGAATTAATTATTTTAAAGTTACATATAACTGTACTATTTTATAATCTTTATAATATAATACCTATATATATTACTTAAAGATTTTAAAGTTATAATTTCCTGTTCGATTTAAAATATCCGCTTAAATATCTTTTTTGCCTTTAATATAATAAATCTTAAAATTAAACTTAGATAAAAACAATTCCAATTTTTATAATATTTATTTAATTCTTAAGTAATTATAAATTAAATAAAGTTTTTATGGTTTAAATAAATATCGAATAATTTTTTAATGCCGTTAAAAACGGTTTCTAATCCTTAAATACTAAAATAATCGCTAACAACTTTTTAACGTAAATAAAAAATCTAAGCTTTATATTTTTGAAAATTTTAAAAAAGATTCGTTATTAGGTATTATTTTTTATTATTTTTTAATTACTTTAAAACTGCTTTTAAGGCATAATTTAAAGCATATATCTTAAATCGTTTCTTTTTATTACAATTTGGTAACTTAATTACCGGGGCATTAACAATTTTATCTTTAATCTTTTAAAAAAAATTTTAACTTTTTTTAAAAATTCGAATTTTTTTTAACGTATTTTTTAATAATGAGTTTAATTAAAAAGCTAACAAGTTTGCCGTAATCCGAAACCAAAAGTCATACATAATTAATAAATCCTAAAAATTAATAAATATTAATAATAATAATCTTATTTAAAATTAACTAATTTTTAACAACTTTTAACTTTAAATTTTAGATTTAAATTTATCTAAGGATAATAATAAACCCTAAAGAAATCTAGCTTTTAAATATACCAAATACTTTTCTTTACGTTTATTAACAAATTAACTTTTTCGAAAATTTTTAAAACTTAAATAATATACTTCTTATACTTTTTCAAAAACTTTAAATAAATAAAAATATCGTCCAAATAAACGAAAACAAATTTATTTAAAAATTTCCGCAAAATAATAATAAATATATATTAAAGCTGCCTGGAATATTATTTAACCCTTATAATATAACCTTATACTTATAATATTTATAAATAATTTTAAAAACGGTTTTTTATTTTTCGCATTTACTTATTTAATAGATCTAAAATTATAAAATGTTTAATTTTATTAATATTTTTCCTTATAATATTTATTAATTTTAAAAAATATCCATTTTTAATAATAATATTATTTAGTTATTAATAATCATAAATTCGTTAGTATATTAAATCTCCGTTTTTATCCATCTTAATCTTATCATCTTTTATTTTCGGTACTATTATAACTAAGGACCTTATAAATAATTCGGATTTTTAAATATAACCTTTTTTAATATTTCGTTAAAAACTTTTTTAAAAAATTGTAATTTTTTTAAAATTTATATAATAAATTTAATAAAGCTTTAAAAAATAACTTTTTTTCATAAAAATCTTATAGTTTTATTAATTATAATTTGGTCATTTTTTTTCGGGTTCGTTTCTTAAACAATTTCTTAAACCGTCGATATTTAAAAAATATTATTACCATTAAGTTAAAAATTCTGGATTTTCGAATTATATAACAAATTTTATAAAATTCTGCCTTAAAATTATCCCATAAAAACGTTTACTTTTTTTAATTAATCTATAAATTACTAAAATAAAACCATAATATTCCTAAAATAATATTATATCTTAAAATATCAGCGATATCGAAAGTAATCCTTTTTAAATATCCTTATATTTAAACCGTAAGTTTTTTTATATTTTATAAAATTTAACTATTATCGTAAATAAATAAGTTTCCATCGATTAATCGTAATTTATATAATTATTATTTATATTTTTAAAAGATTTAATATTTTTCGGTTACCTTAAAAGAATAAAATTTCGTTCCGTTCGGGACTTAATTATGGTATTAAATATTTTATTTCCGTAATAAATAAAAATGTTAGTTTAATTCCGTATTTTTCTTTCATAAAGTTTTATATATAAAGACTTTTCGGTACTTTACTTGCGAAAACCTTTATAAAATTTTAACTAATATACTTTAAAAGCTAAAAAACGTTTCCATTTACGTAACTCCCTAACCGTATGCTTAATATAATAATTATTTATACACTTATACCTTTTTTATTACCGAACTGGTATTAAAAAATAATTATTTTCTTTTAACTTTTCCTTAGGTCTTATATTTTGCAAATTATCGGGTTAAAAAAAGATATTTCTGAAAAGGGCATTTTTATAATTAAAGGTTCGTATTTATTATATAATATCGGTCTATAATACAAATATCCTTACGTTATAATCTTTTAACTTTGCTTTAATTTAAGGTATAAATAATAAAATCTGGAATAATTTGGTTATTAAAAGGTTTTTATATATTTGTATTTATTATCTCGTTTTATAAACGTTTCCTTATTATATTTTAACTAAAAGTCGTTATCTTTTTAAGTCGTTAATAAATAAGGCAGTTATAATTATAATAAGAAGTAAAATATAAAAACTTATAATTATTTGCTGGAGGTTTTAAGTATATTATATATTCCGGCAAATAAAATATTCGGGGAATAATTATTTATAATAACCGAAATCCTTTCGTAACTAACCGTTTAAATCGTATATTTTATACTTTTATGTTTTAAAATAACAAATATATCTTAACTTAATAATTATTTTAAAAATAACTTTTTTTTAATAATATTTATAAATTTTAATTATAATATTTTTATAAATAATATAATTTTTATAACTTAGTTCGTTATTTTTGACCGTAAAGGTCGTGATAATAATAAATTCCTGATCGGCAAAAATAAAACTTACTTCCTTTTTCTCCTTTTCCTTATTATTTATATTTCGTTCGGCCGTACGAACCTTTTTTTTAGGTTCTAAAATCTTTTTTTTAAAATTTCCCTTTTTTTATTAAAAAATAATATTCGTTCTTAAAATAACCCTTTTTGCTATAATTAAAGTCTTTAACTTTAAACTTATCTTTTTTAAATGCCGTTATAATAGTATTAATTTTCTTTTAAAATTTACCCTTTATTTTTTTTATTAAAACGTTTATCGTCACTTCGTTTACCAGTATCTTTTTTTAAGATATCGCTTAAAAGTACGTCGGTCGGTAATAATAACCTTATTTATATAATTTTCAAAAAACCTGCTTTAAGTATCTTAAATATTTTATTCTTAACCTAAAGCTTTAAGCCGTCGTAATAAAGGAAAAATAATATATCGTATAAAAATTTAAAAATAATTATGAAACTGTTAAACTTAATCGTATATTTAGCTGCTAATATAGTTTGTTCGAATTTATATATTTACTTAATTATATATTATTATTTATTCATATTTCCGTATACAACTTATATTCGTTTTTTAAAATTATTATAATTATTAAAAATATAATGCATAATATTTAAATAATTATCGGCATAATTTATTAAATAATCCTTAAAAATGAACTTAGATTAATTAAATATCCTTTTAACAAATAATTACGACATAATTATTACTTTTTAATATTTTTTTATTAGAAAACTTTTATATTCCCTAAGGTAAAATTTGGTTTTAACCAAAATCCTTTTACGTCCGTAAATTTATCTAAAGGTTGAAAAGTAATTAACTTATAACCTTTAATATTAAATATTTTATAGTACGCAAAAAGGGATATTAAATTTTAAAAATGAAAAATAATTCCTAAAACGGTTACGGAAGTTTTTTTAAGCTATCGGACAAGTTTAACCTTTTTTCGTCTAAGTTTTTTAACTTTTTCGGCCATAAAACTCAGTCGTTTATTAATTATAAGCTCCTTTTCTCTTCCTTTCTTAAATCTTATATTTTATTTTTCCTTTTCTTTTTGGTTGGACTTTTTAAGTTAAAATTCGATAAATTTTTTAAAAGTAAGGGTGAACTGTTATTACAAAAAAAACATTTCTTAACCTTTAATTTTAATAATTATAAATACCATATTATTAATTAATTAAAAGAATTTTTAAATAAAAAGTAAATTATCTTATCCGGTTATGAATCCTTTATTAGTTAATAATGGGAATTAAATATATTATTTTATTTATTAAACATCGTTATATAATATTATTTTTATTAAATTTAAAAAAGCTTATATTTAATTAATCCTTAAATTATTTATTAATTATTAATTAAAAAGTTATTAAAATATAACAAACTTATTATATATTTACCTGAAAATATAAATAATATCCGAAATAAGGATTTTTAATTTATAAATTATAATAATATAACAAATAAAATATTTATTAAAAAGGTTTACGGATTTTTTCTTTAATTAAAAAATGGTATAATTACCTTTAATTAAAATTTAAAATTAATATTTAAAAAACGAAATTAATCGTTATATATCCATCCTAGATTTAATAAATATATCGTAAATTTGTAAAATCTGTTAAATCTGGTCCCAAATCTACCAAATCCTCCAGATCACCATATCTTGGCACGGGGAAAGCAAAACTTTCCTCACCCGAAGATCAGCCGGGAGGAGCCCACACCAGGGTTCGGAGGCCGGTTTCTCCAAGACAGGAATCCCTCTTCCTGTACTGTAACACTTAACCGTAAAAACCCTTAATCAGGTATCGTATTCGAAAATACTGGGTATATTATCTATCGTATGGATTATATTTGTAATAATTTTCTATATATTTGGCTCAGCCTGGAAAATAAGATTTGAACCTTTATCAACCTTGCTTTATACCCTTTTATGTTTCGTATTTTCTTTATAAATTTAAATAAAAGGTTTATAAATTTTAATCCGCTTTTAGGAAATATTTTCTTTACGTAAAGTATCAGAATCTTTATAATTTTTATGTTTTTATATTTTTATTTTTTAACATTAAGGATTTTTAGATAAAAAAACTAACTAAAACGGGGAAAAAATAAGGCCGAAAAGTTTTACGTTTTATCGTTAATAAATTAAACTGTTTATAAAAACAGCGTAAAACTTTACGCCGTTCCGGAATTAAAATGTTACGTTGTAATATTTAGGGTACGGAAACGATAAAGGAGTTCGAACGGTTAGGAAAAACGTAATAGCAGCTGGAAACCTAAGTAACCCTTTCTGTTCAGGCCCTTTTTTTTGCTGATTAATTATTGAATTGGGACGTGTTTAACCTTAACGCTTCCGCTATTATTGGCGAAAACCTTTTACAGGCGCTGGATTTTTATAAAATTCTTTATAGGTTTTTATATATTTTCTAATTCTCGGTATTTTCTTTTTAACCAGATATTATTTTTTCCGCTTTCCTTTTTTATATTAAATATTCTCTTAATTTCTTATATTAGTACGTTTTTTAATAACTCCTTTTTTCGTCCCGTATAGACTTACATTATATGTGCTGTTAATTTTAATAAGAAAACGTATAAAACGGCGTAAAGTTTAAATTTAAACGGTACTTTTAATTGCTAATTATTTTTCGAAATTTTCTTTACAACCTCATATAGTTTAATATATTTAAAATCGATTTTTCTTTCGGTCGTTTAATTTGGATATTTTAGGTAATTAAATAAACCATTTTCCCTTTTTAAAATGTTAATCTTTTTAACCTTTTTTTAATTATGCAAGGTTGATCTAGGTTCAAGCCTTATTTTCTAGGCTAAGCTAAATATACATAAAATCATTACATATATAATCCATACGATAAATATTATACCCAGTATCTTCGAATACGATAACTGATTAATGGTTTTTACGGTTAAGATATATTATATACCTCAGTCTTATAAAACCTCACTTTGAAACATACTGATACGTGGTTGCCGCTCCTTTTTTAATTATAATATTTTTGTATTTAAGTACGTACGAATTTAAGTTTTATGTTTATTTTTATATATAATTATTTAAATTATTCCGATATAAAAAGATTTTGAATATTAATTAATCCTTTTTTTTTAATTTCCGTAAACTTTTAATGAAAAATTTAAACTAACGTTAATTAGTATTATTTTAATACTTTTATCGTAATTTATATTATAAACCAGTTAGATTATTAATAACTTTTTAATTCAATTCTTTTATTCGTAATTAATATAATGTAACGAACCTGTTATACATCTACCTGGAGGTATAAGCAGTATCGGAAATGGGGGTTCTTGATTTGCAGGTAATAATAGCATAATAAATCGGGTGTTCGTTAAAAAGATTTGCGGACTTTTCCCTTAACTAAAAAACGGTACATTTATTTTTGGTTAAAAGCTTAAATTGATAACTAAAGAACGAAATTAAATAAGTATTATTTATAAAGGAAACCGATTATTACATATTTATTTCGAATTTTAATAAATATTCTTAGGATTTATGTAATTTATATAAATTGGTTAAATTATTTAAATATCCTAGGTTATTTTGGTCTTGTCGAAAAAAACCAAGTTTTTTTTCCTCCGAAATTTAGCCGCCTAAAACTTGCGCCAGGTTCCAAAAGCTGGTTTCTTTAAAATAAAAACCTTTATTCCTATACTATAATTCCAATTTTCTTTTTTAAGGATTTTTGTCCCAAAAATAAAAACCGTAAATAACCTTTTTTTTTATTAAAAAGGTTTTTCCGTAATTTTTTTAACTAACTTTATTATAATAGGTCGAATTAAAAAAAAACCGTAATTATATCAGTAAGAATCTCGTACTATTCGTGCAGAAAATATCGAAAAGTTTGGTTCGAAAATTAACCTTTATTTAAATTATATTTATTTTAAAGAAACCGAATCTTTTTACGTATAGGTATCCCAAGTTATAATTACTATATTCGTTACTAACGTTTAACGTATAACGTATTAAAAATAAAGTTTTTGTCGAAAATTAGGAAAAAATACGATCGGTTGCAAAAAAAATAACGTAAGGTAAAAGATATTTTGGTTACGTATTAAAAGTTTGCTGAAAAAAAAACGAAGGAATTCGTTAATGGCTTAAAACGGTTACGTTTTAATAAAATGCTTTGAAAGAAAAGGCCGCCGTTATTATAAAGAAAAAATTTAAACGGAATTAACGGGAAAATTAAAAAAAGTAAAAAAGAAATTACATTATATAAAGGTAAAATAAACGTAATTTGTTTTTAAGATAAATGCCGTAATAAAAGTATTTATTTTTTTAATTAAAACGTTTTAAATTTAGATTTAAGTAAAGGACCGTTATCGCCTGCGATTTTAGTTACGTTAAAAACGGTCGGTTAGGGTTTTGTTAGTAAAAATTTTTAATTAAGTTTATCGTATTCGTTAAGTATTTAAATAATTTCCATATATTATTTTTAGGTAAATAATTTATTTATTTAATTAGGTATTAAATTTTATCCTTAATTATTTTGGAATTTAGTATTTTTTTAATTTCGTATTCGTTTTCGTTCTTTTTATTTCGAAGTTTTTTTTAAGCGGGACGTTTCTTAAGGTTAGTTTTAATAAGGAAATATGGAATATAGGGTATATTTTTATGGTTTTAAGTAACGATAATTTATAATTAATTTTCGAAATAATTTTTTTAATTTTAAACAATTTAAGTTTTTTAAAATTCAGCTTATCGTTAGGCTTTTTCGTTTTAATTTAAGAAAAGTTTAACGTTACGTTTTGTTTTTAGCATAATAAGTAAACTTTTTTTTTTTCATTAAAATTAGTTCTTTCATTTTTTTATTATTATATTAGGTTATTTTTTATTATAAAAATTATGACTTAATTTATAATCGGGTTTATACCGTTTTAATTTTTATTATTATTATTTCTGTTCGTAAGGTTATTATAATAATATTTGGTACCTTACGTATTAACTATTTAAATTATTAAGTTATTATGTTATATTTATATATAAATATATAAGGTAATATATTTATATTTTTATTAAGCAACGTATTATAAATTATTTATATAAATAATAAAAGTTCGATTTAATTATTTTATTAATAATTAACGTAATTTTAAGAATATTATTTTAAGGTTTAATTTAATCGTTTTATTTAATTATTTATTTAAAGATAATAAGTTATCGAAAATTTAAGCTTAATATTAATTTGTTTAAAAAAGCTAGTACCGAATTTAGATATAAAAAGTTTATTTCTGTTAAAAATAACCTTTTTTGGTATTCCATATTTATTAAAATAATATCGAATAAAAGCGTAAATTAATTATTTTATTATTATAATTCCTTTAAAAAGTAAAAAGTACCTATATTTAAAAACTTTATTAATAATTACTTATACCGTATAATACTTAATTCCTATAAAAAGGTTTTTTGATCTTAAAAAATTAATAATAAAAATTTAAATTATAATATTTTTTATTTTATTAAGCATATGTATAAATTATAATAGATTATACTGTTTATAACAGATTACTTTAACTTTTTTATAAATATTATAATCCTTAATTATTTATTTAACGATTTGGTAAAGTTTTAAGAAGGCGTATTTTTTTTAAAAATCGTTTAATAATCTTAAATATTTTTTAATATTTATATAAAAGGTTTTCGTAAAATTTCTTAATAAAGTTTTTTTGTTATTAACGAAGCATATAAATTTTGCCGCTAAATAATAAGTAATCTTTATTTTTTCCTTTTAATTATTTAATTTCTTTTTATATTTTTAAATCGTAAAAATTTTTAAATTAAATTAATTCTTTTAAAATCGGCTATTTTAAGATTATATATAGTTTTATTATTCTATCGTTTTTACGATATAACATTTATATATATCGTTTAAAAACTTTAAAGTCGTAATTTCTTTTTCGGTTAAAAATATCCGTTTAAATAGTTTTTTTACCTTTAATATAATAAATCTTAAAGTTAAATTTAAATAAATATTTTATTTAATTTTTACGGCGTATATTTAATTTTTAGGTTATTATAAATCGAATAAGGTGTTTATAATTTAAATAAATATTAAATCATTTTTATTCCTTAAATATTAAAATAATTATTAATAATTTTTTATTATAATTAAAATAATTAAATTTTACGTTTTCAAAAGCATTAAAAAAGTACGTTATTAAATATTATTTTTTATTATTTTTTAGCTGCTTTAAAATTATTTTAAAGGCGTCATTTAAAACATTTATTTTAAGTCGGTCTTTTTTATTATGGTTTGGTAACTTAATTTCCGGAACGTTAATAATTTTATTTTTAATTTTATGAAAAATTCGAACTTTTTTCTAACGTACTTTTTGCTAATAAGTTTGGTTAAGGGACTAACAAGTTTGTTATAATCCTGAATTAAGGGTCGTACGTAATCGGTAAATCTTAAAAATTATCGGATATTAATAATAATAATTTTATCTGGAATAAACTAATTTTTAATAATTTTTATTTTAAAATTCTGAATTTAAATTTATTTAAGTGTAATAATAAAACTTAAAAAATTTAGTTTCTGGATATATTAAACATTTTTTTTTATATTTATTAATAAGTTAGCTTTTTTAAAGGTTTCCAGAATTTAAATAGCGTATTTTTTATATTCTTTAAAATCTTTTAAATAAATAAAAATATTATTTAAATAAACGAAACCGAATTTATTTAAAAACTTCCGTAAAATAATAATAAGCATATATTAAAAGCTGGCTAGGGCGTTAAGTAACTTTTATGGTATAACTTTATATTAGTAATATTTATAAATAATTTTAAAAATAATTTTGTATTTTTCGCTTTTACTTATTTATATTAAATCATAATTATTTAGCAGGTTTAAAATTATAAATTATTTAATTTTATTAATATTTTTTTAAAAATATTTATTAATGTTAAAAAATATTTATTTTTAATAATATTATCGTTTATTTATCGATAATTATAAATTCGTCGGTATATTAAATCTGTATTTTTATTAATTTTAATTTTGTTATTTTTGGTATTATTATAATTAGATATTTTATAAGTAATTCGGATTTTTAAATATAACATTTTTTAAAGTTTCGTTAAAAACTTTTTTAAAAAGTTTTAACTTTTTTAAGGTTTATATAATAAATTTGGTAAAAGTTTAAATAATATTTTTAATAGAAATTTTATAATTTTATTAATTATAATCGGGTAATTTTTTTCGGATTTTTTTTAAAATAGTTTTTTAAACCGTTTATATTTAAAAGGTATAATTATTATTAAGTTAAAAACCTTAATTCTTTTTATTATATAACAAATTTTATAAAATTTTTCCTTAAAGTTATTTTATAAAAACGTTTATTTTCTTTAATTAATTCGTAAATTGTTAAAATAAAATTATAATATTTTTAAAATAATATTATATATTAAAATATCGGCGATATCGAAAAAAATTTGTTTTAAATATCCTTATATTTGGATTACAAATTCCTTTATTTTTTGGAAAACTGAAGTATTATAATCAATAAATAAACTTTTATTAACTGTTCGTAATTCATATAATTATTATTTATAATTCCAAAGAATTTAATATTTTTGTAATTATTTTTAACTAAATTAAAAGATTTTTATTCCGGAATTAATTAGATCGTTAAATATTTTATTTCCATAATAAATTAAAATTTCGATTTAATGCCGTATTCTTTTCTTTATCTTACATAAGGTTTTATATATAAAAGTTTCTTCATATTATATTTTCGAAAATTTCGGTAATTTTTTAATTAATACGTCTTAAAAGTTAAAAAATATTTGTATTTACGTACCTTCTTCGCTATATGCTTAATATAATAATTATCTTTATATTTAAACCATTTTTTGTTACCATGCTAATATTTAAAGGTAATTAGTTTTTTCTGGCTTTTTTATAAGTTTTATATTTTACGAATTATAGGGTTAAAAATGTAAACCTCCGAAAAAAGCATTCTTATAATTAAGAAATCGTCTTTGTCGTAAAATATTAATGCGTAATATAAACATCCTTATATTATAGCCTTTTAACTTTGCTTTAACTTAAGATATAAGTCATAAAACCTAGGATAATTTGGCCATTAAGGGATTTTTATATATCTGCATTCGTTATCTAATTTTGTAAATATTTTTTCGTTATATCCTTATTAAAAGTCGTTATCTTTTTTAATTCGTTAATAAATACAATACATATAATTATAATAAATAATAAAATATAAAGATTTATAATTATCTGTTAATAATTTAAGGTATACCGTATATTCCCGAAAAACGCAATATTCGGAGGATAATTATTTATAATTATTAAATTTTTTTCGTAAATAACCATCTTAATTGTATATTTTATACTTCCATATATTAAAGTAATAAATATATCTTAACGCAATAAGTATTTTAAAAACTACTTATTTTAGATAATATCTATAAGTTCTGGCCGTAATACTTTTATAAATAATATAATCTTTATTATCCGGGTCGTTATTTTTAATCCTACTGGTCGTAATAATAATAAATTCTTATTTGGCGGTAATAAGGTTTACTTTCTTTTATCCTTTTTTTCGTTATCTATATTTCGTTCGGCCGTACGGACTTTTTTTTTAAGCTAAGAAATCTTTCTTTTTTAATAATTCCCTTTTTCGTAAGAAAATAATATTCGCTTTTAAAATAACCCTTTTTGCCATAATTAAAACATTTAACCTTAACCTTTTCTTTTTTGTATTTTATTAAAGTAATATTAATTTTTTTTAAATTTATCCTTTATTTTTTTCTTATTATTAAAACGTTTATCGTTATTTCGTTTGCTCGTTTTTTTTAAGATACCGATTAAAAATACGTCGGTCGGAAATAATAACTTTATCCGTATAATTTTCGAAAGGACTTATTTTAGGTACCCTAAATATTTTATCCTTAACCTAAAGTTTTAGGCCGTTATAAAAAAAATATTTTATGGTAATTTGAAAAAAACAGTTAGCCGGTTAAATTTAATCGTATATTTAACCGTTAACGTAATTTACTGGAATTTATATATTTATTTAACGATATGCTATTATTTATTTATATCTTCGTATAATGCTTATATTTACTTGTCGAAATTATTATAATTATTAAAGCTATAATTAATAATATTTAGGTTGTTATCGGGATGATTTATTAAGTAATCCTTAAGGATAAGTTTAAATTAATAGAATATTTTTTTAATAAGTAATTAAAAGATAATTATTACCTTTTGGTAATTTTCCGTTAAAAAACTTTTATATTATTTAAGGTAAAGTCGGACCTTAATTAAAAATCTTTTTATGTCCGTAAATTTAATGTAGGGTTTTAAAGTACTTAATTTATAACCTTTAATATTAGGTATTTTATAATAGGTAAAAAAGGGTATAATTTTTTTTTAATCTTGATTAAGGGGGGAGCTAAAGTTTTTGGACGGGAAGTAATTTTTAAAAAAGGCGTAAAGGCTTTTTTTAATTATTTGGTAAGTTTAGTATTTTTTTGTTTAAATTTTATAACCTTCTTAATTACAAAATTTAGTTGTTTATTAATTATAAGCTCCCTTCTGTTTTCTTTTTTAATTTTTATACCTTATACCTTTTTTTTATCGGATTTTTCGGGCCGGATTTCGATAATTTCTTTAAAAGTAAAGATAGGTTATTATTAAGAAAAAGAAATTTTTTTTAAGCCCTTAGCTTTGGTAGTTATAGGTACCATATTATCGATTAATTAAAAGAAAATTTAATAAAAGGTAAATTATTTAATCCGATTATTAATCATTTATTAACTAATAACGAAAATCGAATATATTATTTATTTATTAAACGTCATTTTATAATATCGTTTTTATTAAGTTCAAGAAAGTTTATATTTAATTAAATTTTAAATTATTTATTAATTATTAATTAGAAGTTCTTAAAATATAACGAATTTGTTATATACTTATTTAAATGTATAAATAATATCCGAAATAAAGGTTTTTAATTTATAAGTAATAATAATATAATAAATAAGGTATTCGTAAAAAAATTTACGGATTTTGTTTTATTAAAAAACGGTATAATTATTTTTAGTTAAAAGTTTAGATTAATAATTAAAAAGCGAAATTAAATAGGTACTATTTATAAAAAAACCGATTATTATATATCCATCTCGAATTTTAATAAGTATGCCTGGGATCTATATAATCTATATAATCTGGTTAGATTATTTAGATTACCTAAATCACTTTAGTCTTGGCGAGGAAAGCCAAGCTTTTCCTCCTCCGAAGTTTAGCCGCCTAGAGCCTGTGCCAGGCTCCAAAGGCTGGTTTCTCCAAGACAGGAACCCCTGTTCCTGTACTGTAACATATAATACCGTAACTAGGTATTTATTTACGGTTTAAAAGTGCTTAAAAACTAATGGTTTAAATCTAATTATACTATAAAACTTTGCCAAAGTTTTAAAGTAAATATAACGGGTTTATTAGAAACGATTTTTATTAAAAGTTTAAATGTATTAATAAGGTATTTAAAAAAGATATACGTTAATTATTTTGCGTTTATATTTTTCTTAAATAATAGAAAATAAGAAGCTTTATAAATTAATTTACGATTATAAAGATACTATTACTGGGTTTCTTACTAATTATAATTTAATAATAAAATCGACAATGTTTAAATCTTATAATCGTTTAATAATTAATAATAAATATAATTTCCCGCATAATTTATAACGTCGTACTTTGGTTTTCTTGCATTAGTTATATCCTTATAACTATTTTTTTATTAATTTTATTTTGGGAAAATAATATATACGGTATAGCCGTTTTAAGGTTTTACGGATATTAAGGTATCCGTATAACTGGTATTCGTATATTTCGCGTATTAACTTCTTTCCATATTCCTTTAATATTTAGGTTTTATTTATCTTTTCTTTTCTTAGTAATTAATCGTCATGGTACAAAATTCTTTAGTATAAATTAGGTATTATCCTTTTAATTATTATAATTTATCGTAATTTTATATGTCCTTTTTTTATCAGGTTAAATATTTGGTATAAAACCTGAAGAACCTCTTTTGTTAAATCTGGTCGTTTATTAAATAAGTTCACTTTATTGTTTTATGATCCTTTTATATAAATAATAATAAAATTAAATCCTGAAAGGTATTTTCCGTAACGGAATTATCGTTTTATTAATTTTCGGTTGATAATAAACCTGGTAAGGCTTATATTATTTATATATATCTTAACTTAATATAAATTCTTTAAGGTAATATTAAAATTCTTTAAAGGCGTTAATAATAATTAAACAATTTTTGTTTAAGATAACGTAATTTAATTCGGTTCTTTTTATTTTATAACAATAAAACGTAATAAGATATAAATTATCTTAATTATTTTTATATCCGGTTATTACATTTAACGTATAATCCGAAATACCGGTTTTTAATTTCCGGGGCAATTTAAATCGTATATAATTTATATTAATTCATTAATAATAATATCTTTAATTCTTTGAAACCCTTTTTTTATTGCGGGTATTTATTAAAACTTAATTTCTTTATTAGTTAAGTTAAACAAAAATATCGCGATTTTAATAAAGTTACGAATAAATTTGGGGTAATAATTAACGAATTTAACCAAAATCTGGATTTCGGTAATTATAAAAAGTATTTTTGATTTTTGAATTATTCTTATTCTTTTGGGGTTTACTTTAATATATCCGGGCGTAATTACGTATTTTAGGTACGGTATTTTTTGCTTATAAAATTCACTTTTTTCGGCATTAATTAAGAAGTTAATATTTTGCAAAATTTAAAAAACTTTATAAACGTATTTTGTATATTTTTTTAAGAATTCGAATAAATATCAATGTTATCGCAGTAATAAATTATAAAAATAACGAAGTATTCGCGTAATATATAATTAATTATTTTTTAAAACGTCGTAGGTATATTAATAAGCTTAAACAGCATTATCAAATATTCGTATAATCCGTATTTGATCCTAAAAGCTAATCTTTATTCGTTTCTTAGCGTAATACGAATTAATTTATACCCGTTTCGTAAGTTTAAAGTAATAAATTATTTGGTTACGTAAAAACGATCCTTTATTATAATAATTAAGGGTAAAAATATATAATTTTTAGTCGTAATATCGTTAAATTATCGGTAATTAATTATTAATCGTAACTTTTTATTTTTTTAATATAAAACATATAAGATATCTTATTAGAAACTTATAATGTTTAATATATCCATTCTGAAGCTTATTTTCGCAATACTTTCGTAATACGTATAATCTTGATTAATATAGGTTATATATAAAATAAAAGGCAGTTATTTTATTATCTTTTAAGATTATTTCCTAATTTTATTTATTATATTCCGGTATCCTGATTTCGATTTATTTTTTAAAAAATCATTCGTATTTACGATATTATGATAATATTCTAATTATTCCTTTTAACCTTAGGGCTGGTATTATAAATTATCGTCTATTTCGTATAACCATATTTTAAATATAGCAATAATACGATATATATTAATCTTACCTTTTTTTCTAAATCTATTATATTCCTTTACGTAATAAAGTTTTCATCGTCTCCTTATATCTACATTTATTATCGCCGGCGTTAATTAAGTTGTGAAATTTTTTCTTTAAATCGTTTTTATTAATAAGAAATAAAACCAATTTTACTTAACTAAGTTTTTAATTAATAAAAAGGTTATATTAATATAATTACTTTTTACCGAAAGCTATATCGTAATTCCGTATTGAAATAATATCGAAATCATTATTTTAGTTTTATCCTTAAATATAGGTTTCGACATAATTAATTTTCCGGTTAGCTTATCCGTTATTATAAGTAAATTAGTACTTTTTATATTTTTAACGGCATAAAATTCGGCTTAACCTTTCCATAATAAACGTAATTTATTAATTACTTCCAATTTAATATAATTCGGGTCGGTTCCGTAATTTACTATAACGGTATATTATTTTTTCCTCACTTATATTTTAATTATAATAAAAGAAATGTTTATTTTTTCTATTATCGTATATAAAGTTTGTTTAAAGGATATTTATTAACTTTTTTTATTTTTGCCAGTTTATAACTTTTTTATGAATAAATCTTTTTTAAAGTTTATATCCGTCATTATTTTAATTACCTTTTTTATCAGCGTAATTAATTATCGAAATCGAAAATTCTTTCCTTATATCGCTATATTTAATTCGTAAAGTTAATAACTTATTTTTTAAATGTTTCGGTTTCTCCTGACCAATTTATGGTTATAGCCTACTTTTTATTTATTGTTATTATCGGTGGGTCCTGGTACTCTTGGCGGTCTTGATACTGGTCGTAATATTGGGCTATTTCCGCCAAACGTTGTTTAATTTCTTTTTTTTATGTTTCCTTTTTTTCGGGGTTATCGGCGTAAGTACGTCAGAATTAAAAGTCTTTTATTATTTCTCGTTAGGGAATTATTATTATTTAATAAATCCATTTTTCTAACGTCTTATAAACGTATCATTCGTAATAGTATATAAGGTTTTATTTAAGATAACTTTTTTCCTTTAGCCAGCTTTTTAACGTTATGATAACGTCGATGTCGTTTTATACGATTAGGGTACGTAAGTATCTATACCATATCTGGTCCTTAAGGTCGCTTCCTGTTTGGCTATAAAAGCCAAATCCTTACTTATATATACGCGTAACTCGTTATTAAATATTCCTTTATTACTTTTCGTATCGTAAGCAATAAGTTCTTTTGTAATAAATAGCATATGACCTTTTATATCGATCGGATTTTTTCGGATATAAGATTTCGTCCTCGCTTTAATATTTCTTAATCTATTTATTTAATTCTTATTAGTTTTATCGTTATTATTATTTTTACCGCGTACAAAATAAGTTTTGTTTTGGTATTAATACTTTTTATTTTTTAAGTTCCTAAAACCATTAAGTAACTATTAAATCGGATATCGCAGTACGTTATCGTATAATTACGGTTTAGGAAAATACTTTTACTTTTCGAAACTTTTTTTCGTATTTTTAAAGGTAGGTTAAAATTTTCCCTTTTTTAACCATATCGAAAGTAACTGTTTTTTCGTTTTTTAGTTATCTTTCGGGTATTAGGGTCCAACGGTTATATTATTCTTTTTAAGGGCCTTATATTAACTTTTAACAGGACCCATCTTATCGTAATTATAACATTTAATTTAACTTTAATCTCTTTTTCGCTAAGTTCCTAGTGCCATACGTCCTATATATATATTATAAAATATACTTTTCTTTCGTAAAATGTTAAAGTAAGTAAAATATTTAGTTTTATTGCCATATTTGGCGCTTCTGGTTCCTTATGCGTACTATCGGTCGTTATTTTTAACTATTATTACGATATAATCAGTTAAAACTTTGGTCGGTTTTCTTTGAAAAGCTTCCTTTATACTTTTTGCTGTAAACTTTTAAAAATTTGGCGATTAAAATCTTTCATCCTTATTTTATATTCGAAATTAATTTAATAAACTTATTATCGTAATTAAATGTATACCCTTTTAAAATTAAATCCTTAAATTATATTTTAACTTTTATTTTTTCCTTTCTTATACCGAAACCCCTTCATAATATATCTTTAAATTTTTCGTAATTATTATATATTACCCGTATTTTAGGTAACCGGAATTTTGGCAGAAACATAATATATTTTCCTAAGGTTAGTTCGAATTATATAATTATATTTCCGTTAAAGTAATTAATAACACGTTTAACGTTTAAGGTAAAAGTCGCCAATTAACTAAGAAAATAACCAAAATAAATTCTGTATTAAATAAAGACTAACTAAAATTTAATAAAAACTTTATCAAATAATTCGGATTTATATAACCTTAATACCTTTCCGGGTTCCTTAATAAATATTAACTAAATAAGTTAACTTTTTTCCGAAAAGCTTATTACCGTATAATTCTTACCCTTTCTCTTAAACCCTTTTAAAGTTATTTTAAACGAAATAATAAGGCCGGTATTATTTTTAGAATTAAGTAATACGTTTATTTATTATTTTTAATCGCTAAAATACCTTTTTCTTAATAATGTTCGGTTTTTATAAAACCTTTTTGTCGTCTGAAACCATAATATCTTCCGGAATTATATTAATAAAGTTAATAAGTTGTTTATTATTATATTTAAAATTTAAAAATATTATTAAATAAAAAGTTATAACGTATAACGGCTAATTAACTTAAATAATTATTAAATTTTAATCGTACGGTTTATATTAATAATAATATAATAAAAGTTTAAACAATATATTAAAAATATAATTTCGTTTAATAATAATTAATATTAAAAATAATTTAAATAATTAAAATATATTATAAACTAATATTATTTTAATTATAAAATAATAATAAACTTAGATATGTTACTTTTAACTTAAGGTATTTAAGCAGCTTAAACCCTTAAACTCGTTAAAATCTTTAAGCCTATCGTAGGCTTAAAGGGCTCAAAGCGCCAAGGCTTTTAAAACCTTTAAGCCAGTCACGTGACCTTGGACCCACGTCGGAGATATGTCCTACACTCTCCGACCGTTTGTTTTTGGGCCAAGCCCTCAGGTCATAATAATATAATTATATAACGTAATAGTTAGTTAATATTTTTCTCTAAACATTAAGAGGTTTACTGCCTTGGTATAAGTTAAAACATCGCTACTAAAATAAAATGTATAAAGTCCGGATTAAATACGATTAACCTAAGCTTAATATATTACTTCCCATTATATCCTAAGTAAGTATAATAATTTTTCCCGGCTTGTACATCACTGCAGAATAGGTTTTAGCTAGTTCGATAAAATAAAGAGTTAAATCTGAATAAAATTGTAATTAAAAACTATATATATTTTTAGTTTATATATTTTATAGTTTATGTTAAGACTTTTGTTTAAATAAACTATTAATTATAAAACTGGTTAAATAACGTTTTAGCAAATAATGGGTAATGTTATCGCTTTAACAAAAGTTATAAGGGAAACTAAGAGTTAAAATCTTCGCAGGTCTTACTTTATTTTTGTGCATGGCTAAAGATGCAACCGTGGGATTCCTCCTCTCGTCCCTATCTCAATATACTGAACTTTTCCTTGGTAATTCGTATTTGCGCCACCTCTCCGTTTCTGTGCCATAACACTCTCGATAAAGTGCCACGTACTTTTTCTTTTTACAAAGTACCTTTACCAGACCTCAATAGGTAGGAAACGACGGGGTGTGGATTAAGGAGCGTAGTACCCGGGGAGAGATCCGAGAATTGGACCTCTCAAGGACTGGACTGGAGCAATGACTCTGCGCCTTCCATCGTTGGATTTGTGTGCGCTCAGTGGCATCAAACGGTCCATGTCAATGATGGCCTGTTGACTGTCCTAGGGAGAGATATGGGTGCTTGTTGCACAACTATCCATATTTTGTATCCGAATTACCTTAACAGGGGTAAGCGTTGTCCACTTGCAGTAAGCACTCTACTTCCCACAGCATCTTGTAATACCTCCCTTTCATAAGCTATCTACCTAGGGCATGCCCCCTTTTTCTCCTTCGATGGAAGTCAACCCGAAGATCAATAGCGATGGTCAGGATGTTGCAGTCCATCATTTTAGCGGATAATTGGTCAACTGACCACACCATCCTTTGTCGTGAGACTTCTCATTTGGCGATGCACAACATTACCCCTCCTCTCCAGAGTGCAATCATCCTGTTAGTGTAGACCGCGTTGAAACCCAGTCGGCCCCTTGCCCGTTGGCGCCGGTGCATGCATTCCATCAATGCGAGATCATTGTGGTGATATATGTGCCGAAAATTAGATGACCTTTTCACTCGGGTGCCCGCATACAGACTTCAACGTCATTGGATCTCAAGGGTCGTCACATATGAGCAATGCCCGCTCTCCCCGCACAGCAATGTGTCTAGAATTCCAATGTATGGCGACTTTCACTCTTATTGAGATAAGGTTTACGGGCCTATCGCGTCCACCAGATAGGGTGATGAAACTATGTCTTCCATGGCAACTAAGCGGCGTGTAGATTTCACACACTGCTCCCGTTCCATCGTGCCTCAATGGTTCCTGGAGCCGCAGAAGCGTTAGCGGGCTTTACGTGATCCTGCAACCAGCCGAGAATCCATCCGGCCGATTTCCCGTAACTCCATCTGCTTTGGTTATCCTGCGTCTCTTAAATACCCGCCCCCTCTTCTTTCCTAACCGCCATCTTATATTTCTCCATCTTATTCCTCTCGGGCTTTTCATCAATTAACCTTCTTCTTATGCTTGATATATCCCTACCTTTACTTTTCAGAACTCACCTCTTCCACAACCAACAATGGCTCCTTCTCAGCAACATATCAAGGATCTGTTCTCCGACGTCCTCCAATCGCAGAGCGGCCGGTCCCTCAATATTCAGACCGCAATCACTGACAAGCTCGCCACCATCCAGAAGCTGATGTCGCCGGATATCAAGGCTCACGTCGTCGGCCAAGAGTCCCTGGACGCCGGCGACCTCGTCGGCAGCCAGGCTATCTTGGACTTTCTTGGTCGGCAATACATGCCTGCCCTCCTGACCGCCGTGGATACGAGCCAGCCCATAAACTCGGAGGTGGTACGTGTGATTTCCGGCGATGACAGCCCCTGGGCTGCGGTCGAGTTCAAGACCACAGCCACTAGAAAGGGTGGGTAGTCTTTTTGGGTTCCTCTTTATCGATAGATTCATGTAATATGGCTAATAACAAGCGTCGGTTAAACAGGAGGAGCTCCGTGGGTCCATGAGCAGGTGGTGATCATGAAGTTCGATGAGCAGGGCAAGATAGCTGAGTCCCGCGGGTACATGAACACCCAGGTAACGGCTGCATCTGCTTGAGGTAGGAATTTGGCTTCGTCACTTTTGCCATAACTTTACGAGGAATCTAGGTTGAGATTGCGAGTTTGCCGATGTGGGAAATTAGTTCTGGTCATTCATGTGTACGCTTCGGTGGATATTGGTGCCCATTCGCTCGCTCATGAATTATATGCCTCCATTCTGATGATATACCATTGAATGCGTATTCCGTAGTCCTTAGTCTCTGCAACTTTCTGCCTTGCACGCACATCAACATTATGGACCGCTCTTGTAATCTTTCTCTCACCCGCCCCCCCCCCTCCTTGTGTTATTACGCTAAAATGCTTCCGTCTCTCTGACTTTTTACTTTACATATAGGGTGAGGGAATGGGTACCCATCCATTATCCATTTAAAATGGCGGGTACCCGCAGGTACCCATTAGATTCGCCCATGACCTATTAAGTACTTATTAGGTCTTACTAAGGACTTATGGGTACCCAGGAAATAAAGAATTAACATTTAAAGAAAATCGCGAAAATAATCTAAAATAATTTAGAAAAAATAATAATCTTAAAAAATTTTAAGTTAAATATTATAAATTTTCTAGATATCTTAAAAAAATTATGGCGCTTCCTTTTAAACAGAACTTAAGTTTTTTACACCGAATATAATTTTTATTTAACTTTTTATTATTATTGTTAATTTACATTTTACCCGAAATATGAACAATTTTGGGATTGTTGTTTTACGCGTTATTATATTGCATATTATAATTTTGCGTCTTTTTTTAATGTTTAAAATTTAGATTATTAATATATTTTAATATAAAATCGAATGTTATACCGGAAGCCGCATTTTGTATTTATAGTCTTATTAACTTTTAATAATAACTTAAAATATTTATTTAACGTAAATAACGTATAAAGTTAATTATTATAAAAAGTTACATTGTTTTAAACAAACCTTAATATTATTTATTTTTAAATAATTCGATTAATATTGCTTTTCAAACTTTTCAAACAACGATTATAATAAGCACGTGAAAGTATAATAAATTTTTATTACGGCCTTGTCCACCGTAACGGCTCCAGTATATATGCAGCTGTTACCATTAAAATGATCACCACAAATGCGATCATTCCACCGATCTTTTGCCCTGGTGGCGTGATGGTATGGTGCAGCCGTAACAATTTTTAAATTCTGTTCAAAACAATTAATTAAATATTCAATAAATGTTTTTAAATCATAATTTAATACTAATTTAAATTATTATTACTTTATTTTATTTTAAAGAAATGAAAACTTATTACTAGAAAAAACACATTTCTTTTTTTCTTTTTAAAACAAGCCGGGTTATTAAGTATTATTTTATTAGGCGGATTTTTA
The DNA here is from genome assembly GCA_004155925.1 of Monosporascus sp. MG133. Lineage (NCBI taxonomy): Eukaryota > Fungi > Ascomycota > Sordariomycetes > Xylariales > Monosporascus > Monosporascus sp. MG133. Next base: position 247,433 of record QJNX01000002.1, on the reverse strand, counting down.
AATATTATTCTTTTATCCGAGTATACAAATATTATTCTCTTAATCGAAAAAATTTTCATAATATAAATTATTATTTTTTTAGGTATTGTAAAAATTAGTTAGTAAACCATTTATATAAAATATAATATTATAAATATTATTTTATGACGGCTAGGGGGTTTAACCAACTATTAAACCTAAGTCGGCGGGTTTATGTTAACAGTAAGTACCGTGGAAATCTGAGCAATAAAGTATCAATCACGTTTCGTAATAGCAAAGGTAATTTGCGTAACGAAATTATATTACAAGCTATCACTATTTAACGATAAAATCTAACGAATATATAGATGTTATTTTTGGCTTCAGGTACTTAAAAACTTAAACCCTTACATCTATTAAAACTCTTAAGCCCTACCAACAGCTTAAAAAGCTTAAGATACTTAACGTTTTGAAACCTTCAAACTCATCACGCAACGTCTTATTTATAGTCGGACATTATTTCTTTTAATCTAACTTTAAACAGAAAATATAAAACAGTTAAATTATAATACGATTTCCTTCTTTTTAAAATCTTTATCCTTAAAAATTAAATTATTTATTCGTTAATTCGGGCAAATAACTTCATTTTGTTCACACCGATTATATCTAATTACGCTAAAAACCTTCGTTTTCGAAACTATAATAATGCTTTTTTTTTAAAAACGTATTAAACGTTCAAATTTTAATATACCGACTTACTTTGGCTATAATAAGGATAAGGTAGATTATAAAATTGCTCGTAATTCCTTAAAATATGCTCGATATATTCGTTACGGTGGTCTTTATAACCTTTTTAAGCCTTTCGAAATAAACATAAAAACTATTTAAGAAAAAGAATTAACTGGAGCAAAAAAGGAACAGGCCTGAAAAGCGTTATAAACAGCTGCCAACAAACTAAATCGCCTGCAAAAATAAAAGTATCTTCTTTGTCGTCGGGGAATAAAAATACTTCGTTGGAAAATTTAGCGTACGGAGATTATAAAAAAATTTGAACGCCTAAAACGGAAGCAGCAGCAATTAAAGGCCGCGGTTACTGCTATCATATCAGCTCAGGCTGCAAAACCGGCCGACTGGTCTGGTATCGAGCTTACTAATTGGTCTGCTATCGACTGGGATACTTCTAACGTTATTAATGGAAATCTTTTAATAAACCTTAAGCATTTATAAAAAATTTTGCGAGTTCCCAAATATTTTCGGAGTTTGAGTAATTTTTTAACTTAAATAGGTATTGGGTAAATCCATTTTTCTTTGTGTATCTGATAGTTTTTCTGTTTTGTGAAAGTTTTTCTCTCTTATTTCCACGTTTTTTTGTCCCATATAGACCTTAATGTTATCCGTTATTAACTCCAACAATGGGGCGTGGGGAACGGAATAAAATTTAACTCTAAGCGGAAATTCTAACTGGTAATTATTTTTTAAATTCATTTTTTTTAAATTTTATACGGTTTGATATATTTATAATCAAGATTTTTTTAAGTCGTTTTGTTTAAATATTTTTAATAACGAGGTAAACCATTCTTTTTCTCCATGAAAATAATCCTTTTAACTTTTTTTGGTTAGGATATTTGGTTATTTAATTGCGTATAAATTGAGTTTTAATTTCATCTCTTAATGTAATTATTTCAATAATTTTAAAATAATCATTACTTTAACGTTAAAAGGGCCGTCGTAAGTAATTTTATATATTTCTAAAATCAACCCGAAATTGGCGTTTACTGGGGTTGTCTTTATAGTTTCATAAACGCTGGTATTATAAGCCAATTAAATCATTAGTATCTTTTAACCTAATTATTTTCTCATAATTAACGTGATACCTAAAATAAACTTTTAACTTTTAATTTAACCGTTTTATTTATCCATTTATTTATAATTTAAACTCGCTGGAGAATCTATCGTTTAGAACTAATTATGCTATAAATCCTTACTAAAATTTAAACGTAAACGTAATGCCTTTATTTAAAACGATCTCGTAAAATAATCCATATACGCCTAATACGTGCCTATAAAAAACGTACGCCAATTACTTTTCGTTAATATTCTTGTTATACGGTAAAAAGTAAGAAAGTTTTGTAAAACGGTCGACGATTACAAAAATGCTATCGTAATATACTCTTATCGCTAGTTTTGCGGATAAAAAATTTAGTAATAAAATTAAACATTACTAAATCCTATAATCGTTTTGTAATTAATAACGGTTATATCTTTCTATACAGTTTACATCGTCTAGCTTTAGTTTTAATATAAATATCACATTATTATATAGCTATTTAAATTATTAACTTTATCTTAAGGAAATAATAATTAAGATATATTCGTTCTAAGGTTTTATGGATCTTTGGATATTTATATAATTGATGTTAGTATATATCGCGTACCAATTTTGTTTAAGAATTTTCTAATAACTGTATTTTATCTATTTTCTGGTTTTTGGTAAGTTATTATTATATTATTAAACCTTTTGATATATATTAAGGGGAATTAGCCTGATTATAAAGATTTATCGGGGTTATAAGTATTCTTTTAAGGTAAGGTAGAAAATAATTTGCTATACCTTAATTACCTTTTTCGAAATTAGGTTTTTGATTCAAAATATTTACTTTTTTATTTTTTTATTTTTTCTGGTAGGTAATAACGCCATTGAATTTCGCAAGTCTTTTTCCGCATCGTAATTATGGATTTGGAAGTTTTCTGGTTGCAATAAATATTGTAAGGTTTTTATAATCCGTATAAACCTTAATCTGGTAGAAATTACCCTTAAACATATATTTAAATTTTTTAAAAGCGTTAATAATGGCTATAAATGTTTATTAAGAATAACGTAATAAAATTTTAATTTATTCAGTTTATGAAAACAAAACGCTGTCGGGTATAAATTACCTAAGTTATCGTGGTATCCGTTAGTTGCTTATAAAACCTAATTCGAAGGGTCGGCTTTTAGCTTCATTAGAGGTTAAAAATGGTATATAATTAATATTAGTTGGTTAATAATTACGTTTTCAATTTTTAGATGCTTTTTTAATATTTGATACTTATACGAAATTTTTTTCCGTTTTGGTTAATTCCGTTAAAGGTATTGCTTTTTTGCTAAAATTCCTAATAAGCTTTTTGTAATAATTAGCGAATTTAAAAAATGTTCATATTTATTTAATTATAATTAATATCTGCTATGTTACGACTATAGTAGTTTTCTTAGGGTTTATTTTAATATGTTCGGTAATAATAATATATGTGAAGTATTTTATTTTTTAAGAATAAAAATTCTTTTTACGTTAATTAGTAAATTAATATTTTATAGGATTTGAAAATTCTTTTGGATATGTTTTTCGTATTTTCTTTCGTTCTGAAATAGATGAAGATGTCGTCGAGGTAGTATATAGTAAAAACATCGACGTATTTACGTAAAACGTGGTTGACTATACGTTAAAGGATACGGGCGCGTTGGTAAATTTCAATAATATATTAAGGTATTTATATAATTTATATTAAGTTTTAAATGTCACTTTTTATTATTATCCTCTCTTAATCTTAATAAGGTTATAATTATCTTCAAAGTTAAAAATTATAAACAATTAATCTTTATATAATCTATTTTTTATTCCAGTAAGAATAGTAATAATATTCTCTTTTTAATAGTAATATTATTTAATTATTGGTACTTAATAACGCATCGTAACTTTTTACTCTTTTTGGATACGAAAAATATTAAGTCTCCGGCCGACGAATTGGACCGTCGTATCCATCCTTTTTAACGTCGATTTTCGACGTATTTCCGTACTACGTACGGTTTTTATTAACTTAGATTATATATGGAGTAGAATTTAGGTGCTATTTTTTTGAAAAAAATATTTCGTAATTCTATTAGCTATGCTGCGGTAGCTTGGTTTCGAGCTCCTTCTAAAATAAGCGTATATACTTATGGTATTACGGTAATACGTTAATTAAAATTATTAACTTTTAAAATTATTTTTTAAAACGTTATTTAACTGTTATAACTTTACTTTAATAGTAATAACGATACGTTATATTTTTTATAATACTTATTTTCTTTCTTATATCGTATCGTTATAAATGGTAAGGTTTTTATCGTATTCATATGCTAACATTTATCGCTATTTCGGATTAAATGTTAAGATTTCCGTTTTTCTCGTAATTTATTATTAAGGTATAAAGCGAATTTCACTTAACTAATTTCCGGATCGATTAAGGGGTTATACTAATGTAATAATAGTTTCCTTAAAATATATCGTAATTCCTTAACGATATTATATCGAAATCAACGGTTTGGTATCGTTATAAAATATAAATCTTGAGTTATTAATTTCGCGTATAAATTTTGCGTTTTCGTAATTAAATTTATAACCTTCGCCATTTATTACGATATAAGGGTTTTTTTATATCTTTATAGTAGTCTAAGCCCGTTAATAACGTCTGATGTAATATAATCTCAGCCCAGGGTTCCGTAGTCCACTATTACGGTATATTAATATGTTTCAATCCGTATATCTCAGCTAATAAGGTCGTTATCGTTCCCTATTATAACGTTAAAAGCTTATCTAAGAAACTTTTTTTTCTGGCTCCTACCCGCCTGTAGCTCCTTTACAAAGGGCGTGCGTCTTTTAAATACTATTCGATTTGTTACATCTTTTCGTGAAGTTATTATATTATTTATTTTTTATTTAAAGCAAAGATTACTACTATCGATTCTAGTTTTCCAACTCCTTTTATCTTTCTTGTAAATGTTCGATAGTACGTTGCAATTGCTTAACGTGTTTTTCCTGCCGTCGAATATATGCTTCCAACTGTACTATCCGTTTTCCTCATAGCTAATATTTGGTACTCCACTCGGTAAGTTGGTCGGTAAAACGTACTTTTCGTTTTTCGGCTGTTTTAATTTAATTTTGTAACCGTAATTTAATTATATTTTCTCTTAAATCGCGGCTCGAGTTTTTAGATTTATAATAAAATTAATTAATATTAAAGGTCTGTAATAATTAATTGGTAATATTTATCCACTATTTGCTAAATTAAGCCTTATTTAGATAAATAATTATATTATTATTAATATTAAAACGGGTTTTCCTACGGGCATTGTTTTCGTTTAACCGACCATTTTAGGCTGTTTATTTGTTTATTCTTTCTTACATAGTAATAATTTTTAAATATTGGTCTTGTTGTTTGTTTTATTTATTATTTTTGATTTAATTAACGAAATCGAATTTCTCTTAATATATACGTACGATATGCGAATTAATAGATTGCTTCCATTCCATATATGCTGGATAATTTTATCGATGGTAATAAATGGCCTATTTTTTTGCGTGCTGATTAAATATTCCCGGGTAAAAGGCTTTTGTTTATCCTTAATGTTTTTAAAACTATCCATACAGGATGGTGCGTTATTATCGAATTGCTGTTTAAGATAATTTTTTAACTTCCCGAAGTCCGTATTAAACTCAAATAATGTAATCGAAAAAAAAATGCCCGATAATTAAAGAGAAATCCGAATTTTAGAAATCAATCCTTTTAATTAACCGATTACATTTATTAATATTACAATAATTAAATACTTATAAAAAGGGAATTTAAAAAGGGAATAAAAATTAAGACCGAATATAAAATTGACGAGGATAATATAATTTATAAAGGATTTTCGTTTTCTAACAAAAAAGTCGATATTGAAATAAATAACGTTTTTTGAATATTTATTAATAATTTTAAAGTAAACGATATTATCCCGATGAATAACGCATTTATTCATGGAAACTTAATCGGTAAATATATAATTAAATTCAAGGAAAAGAAATCCGAAAATATTTTAAAGAAAAGTTCGAAATTATTTTTTGGAAATTAATCGAAGTTTGTTGAAATCTCGGCAAGGTTTTCCAGCATTTTATAGCTATTAAGATTTTAAAAGTATTTAATTACAAAAATTAAAAAGCGATTAAGATAACCGAAGCCGAAATATAAGTGTTAAAACCTTTAAAGGTAAAAAGATTTATTAAGATTTTTATTGTAAATATTAATTAAAAAGAAAGTTAAAAAAAGTTAATACTTCATTAATTTAATAATATAATCCAGCCGAATATATTATTCCGTTATTTAAGGTAGTAATCCGAATAGGTGATAAGGTAATAAAACTTTAATTAATAAAATTATCGATATTAAAACAGAATTTAACGTTATTATTACATCGTATGTTAAATAATACGGCTTAATTATGCGATAAACCCGCGTATTATTTATAAGATTTAATTTTTTAAAAGAATTCCGTTTAAAGGTATAATTAAGTTTTCCGTTTATTTAATTAACCGATTAATTATGATTTCTTTATTTCTCAGCGATAATTATTACGTTACGTAATTATTAATTTATAAATTTAATTTTATAATTATATCGGTAATAATATTTAATATGAACCTTAAAATAATAACAGGAAACTTAAATTTTGGTTTAATAAAAGTTATTATTCGGCTAATTTCAGTTGGAAAAATTATTGATAATATCCGTACCGATAAAAAATTAAAAAGAGTAGCCGGTAAATTTATAAGTTACTTTATTAACGAAAATAAACTTACGAACGATAAAATAAATAAGTATCTTATAACCTTTTATATTTTTATATTAATAATACCTATACCCTATAAAATCCAGTAGTTATTTGAAAAGTTATTAACGATTAATTAAAACCCAGAAATGTTATTTTAAGTTAATTTAACGATAAAAAGTTTATATATACCTGATACGAATTTTTATTAAAAAGAATGCGCGATAAATTCATAATAACGGATTGATATATATTAATATTTTATATAAGTCTAAATAGAAAAAGGTAATTTCTATTAACCTTGTAATATTTAACGGATTAATATTATTTGGAAATTCCGGTTAAAAAATTAATGAAGTGGAAAAAGTACGATAAGTTATTAATTAATCTGGAAAAAAAAAATTTATATCCGGTTTTTCGTTAATTATTTTATTTGCTAGATTCGTTAATATACCGTAAGATATTTAATTTACCGATAAATCAGTTCGGGTTATTTTTAATGAATTAGGTAATAAATTTATTAGTACGGAAAAACTTTTTTTAAATAGATGTAATATCGTAAAAAAGTTATTTTAATTTGGAAAAAAAAAGTACGGCAAAATTAAATAATATATTATATTAAATTAGGGAATTCGGTCGATTTTTTTAAAATGTGGGAAGTTAAGGGTATTATTATGTTAATTAATATAAAAAATAAACTATTTAACGTATTAAGAATCCGAATCTAAGGAAACGTATTCGAATAGTTTTATATGACTCATAAAAATAACTACTTTCGTATGGAAAGAAAAGATTACGGTTTGCTATTAATTAATGCCGCGATAAAATTTAATAAAATAATTTTACGAACTGGGTTTATATTAAAAGTTTATAAGGAATATTTTACGCATTCTTTAAATTTTTGTAATAATTTTAATAATTTCCTTTTCCGGCGACGAATAAGTTATTTTGATTTTAATTAATAAAAGTTATATAATTCTTTCGATATCGTTAAGGTTTTTAAGGATAATTATTTTAATTTAAAAGATTATTAATTTTATATTTTTCTTCTGTTACGTTATAAGAAAAATTTTAAACGATTTAATATCTGATATAACCAGTTTATTTATTAATAAGAGCGGTATTAAGGGCCCGAAAATTAAATGTAACAACGAAAAAACTTATTTAAAATTCCGGAAATTCGTTTATAAATATATCGTTAATATAAAAAAAATCTTGATTACGAACTTACCGGTATTACGTTTAATATAAAAAGTTTTAAAAAATATTAAACAATTATTCTTATAATCGGATTCTTTTACGAATTAATTAATTACTGATCCCATATTAGTAAAATAATTAAGAATTTGAAAATTAAACTATATAAAAACGTTTTAAAAATTAAGGCTTTTTTTAAATATTATCGTTTGTTATCAAATTTTTGTTATATATTATTTTTTAAAAGTAAAACTTTGTACGAATTTATTCCGTCGAAATAAGTTTCTCATTTAAAGATTTCATTAAAACCTGATAATAAAACCTTTAAATGGAAATTTATAATAATCTCTTTTTTAATTATTTTAAATTATAATTCGGATATAAAAACATTTATTACAAAAACCCGCCCGAATAAAATTAAATATAAACATTTTTTTAATTAATTAATTAATAAAGTTAAAATTTTGCGCGTTATAAAAATAATATTTAAAAAGGCGTAAAAGTAATAACGGCATTAAAAATGTAAAATATCGAATTATTTTTAAATTTTTAAAAAGATTTCAGAATTATATTTATAACATTTAATTTATATTAAAAATTAACGTTAAGATACTCATTAATTAAATTAATAATTCCTTAAATTCTGAATTTAATATTATAATTATATATTAAATCGTTAAAACAAAAGTATTCGATGTCGAAATTAAATATATCCCCGCTAAGAAAAATATAATTATACATGGCTTATTTTAAAAGTTACTTAATACCTTTAACGTGTTAAACGATTAATAAAAAAGAAAAATTAACGATTTTATTAATATTTAATTAAACGTTATTCGGCTGCTTTTATTTTAACCGGAATATTTTTAATACCTTTTAAAATAAGAAAAGGAGTTATTATTAAGAATTAGTTCTAAAAATCGCGAAAGTCTGCAAAATTTTTGATAATATTAAACCTTTTTAATAATTTTCGTAAAACCCCGAAAAATAAAACCCTTTAAAATAAATATTTTAAAATATTTTAATTAAAACGGAATTTCTTTAGCGCAAAAAAATAACTAATACGTTAATTATAAAATCGTTAATTACGACTAAAAACGTTTTATGGTAAGTAACTAATATTAAAAGAATTATGGCCATAAAGGCCGAAATTCCATCTATCGTTCCATAGTAATTTTATATTACTACTATGGAATATTTAACCATATCCGGAAAGTAAATTTTAGGTATATTAAATATTAAAAAATAATTAATCGACATATCGGAAAAACTTATAAATTTGCGAAACTTATTAATATAATCATTATTTAGGTAATTAATATATAATTTATATTTATTAATAACGGTTATAAAATTACAGTTGAAATTAAATACGAATTATCCGATTATTTAAAAATCAATGTTTAACGTTTCATTAGGTTAATAATAATTCAAAGAATTTTAAATAAGTATATTTCTTACCGGCATGATATCCAGATTAAGATTAAAATTACTAAAGGTTCGGAAAATAAAAACGAAATAATTAAAGCTTGTAATATATTCGGGATTTTCCGAAAGGTTAAAAGTGCGGACGTTGTTTGGTACTAAAAGCTAATCGAAAAAAGATACGTTCCGATCGTTAAAGGTTTGATAAACACAATAAATAAGATTAGTAAAAAATATATTAAATTTTTGCTACAACTGGTTTTACCGCTAGTATTACCGTATAAAGTTAGAATTATTTTTTTATAAATTATTATACGACTAGAAAACGTTTTTTAGCGATTTGAGTAATTTTGCCGCTTTGAAAAATTGGAAATTAAAATTTTAATATTCCGGAAAAAACTTTAATTATATAACGGCTTCTGTTTTTGGAAAAAAAATCTTGAAAAAGTAATTAAGGCTATTAAAATTATTATGAATTAACGTTATAACACTGCTAAGATTATACATTAAAAAGATAAAAATAAAGAAAATAATAAACCTTTAAAAATAAATAACCTAGTAATATTATATAATATATTACGATATATAAAAAATTTAGGAATATGGCGTAAAAGTACCGTTAAATTCATCCGTATTTAATTAATAGTTTTATTAATCGGAATACTTATTATTTAAAAAGAATTACTAAAACGGAATTATAAGGCACCTTTTTTATTAATAAATTAAAATAATTTGTAACGAATAAAAACGGATATGAAAAACCGGTTAAAATATAAAAAAATAATTAAACAAAACCGTTTATTTATTTATTTAACGGTAAAATGTCCGGTACCTTAACCGTTCCGGAAATAGAATTATTAAACGATTAATAACTTAAAGCTTTAAAATTTATAAAAATAAATATTCAGCGAAATATATCTAGTAATTAATTCGAAAGTTACGCAATTATAAATGATAATAATACAGCTAAAAAATCGATTTAATAAATAAAAAGAATTAACGCAATTATTTAAGAAAAATTAAAGTATGAAAAGTTTGTTTGAACCTTTTAAAATTATGTTAATTATTATTATGGATAATAATTACTTTCCGTTACTTATAAATAATCCGTCGAATAAACGTACGAAATAAAAAATCCGAATTATAATTTTCGATTTTTGTCCGAAATTATTATTTAATAAATTTCCGAATTATTAGATAAATATTATTATAAAGATTTTCTTTAATTTATAACAACCGAAAATAATTAATGTTAAATATTTTAAATCGATCGTTACGTAAAGTATATTTATAACCCTTAGTATACCTAACGTAATTATTATAAGATTTCTTTGGACAGCCCAGAATTAATTAATATCCCTAAGAAAGGAATATATTATATTAATTATGATTTCTTAATATTTTGTATTATTATATGTAACATTTATAATGTATAAAGTTAAAAATATGAAATATTAAATAAATAAATAGGTAATATAATAAGAATTCTTAATAAATAACGGTATAAATAAATTAATAAAACCGGTTCGAAAGATTTTAATAAAAATAAATAAAATCGTTTATTTCTAATCTGGAGGAACTTAATTACGTTAGATTAAACGTTTACCGTATTCCAGACACTTTTGCTTCTAATTTATTAACCTATATATTAATTTTTAGCTTAAACTTTAATGATAAAAGTAAATGTAATTGTAAGTAATTAATAACGGTTAATATAAATTAAGTAATAAGAATATTAAAGGTATATACCTTAATATATTTATAAATTACGAACTTTATGTTATTATAATTATTTTAAAAAATGTATTACGTGCCGTTAATAGTGAAAAATAATACGAAAAAAACGCGATATTTTAATACTGGTATAAGGCCCTAAGACGTAATTCATAATCCGGTTACCAGCCTAGATAATTACAGCCGTCGAAAAAGATTTTGTCCTAAAATCATAAAGGCAAAATATCTTAAGAAAAATAAATATTTCGGATATTAATTAACGACAGCCGGATAATTATTTAATAATATTAAGGATTAAGTTAAACCTAATGTTAAAACTTATTTTAATCGTTAAATGGACTTTTTATTAAAAACGAGAAAAATAAGGCCTAATAAATAACTGATTATTTATTATTAAAATATTAAGTAATATATAATATTAATCTTATTTAATATTACAGAACCGGTATTAAAAGGAAGGCGTGAGGTTATAAATAGGTTATTAACCGTATATAAGGTTATTAACTTTGCAGATATTATTAAGGATAATAAAAAGTTCGGAACGATAATTTATACCTAAAGCTTAATTAATATAACGGAATATGACAGTAGAAAATAGTAAGGTTGTAAAAGTTGCTAGTAATATTTAACGTTAAAAAAATAAGATTCAGGTTTTATATATTTTGTATAGTTTTTTAACCGATTAGTAACGGAATTATTAAAAGTTAAAAATAAACTGTCGAAATTAGGGTATATTTTAAAAGATAATTTTTTTAAACAATTAATTAATTTATCCGGACATATATTATTACGAAAGTTTCACAAATTACGTAGATTTAACGGTTAATAAGAACTTATAATTATATTAATTAATAAAATAAGGATAATTAAAAGTATTTTTAAGTATGTAAAAAACCTTGAAATTGGTATAATTTAGAATTGAAACCAATATAATTATAAAAAAATGTTATAAAAAATATAAGTATAAACATAGAGAGTACGTAATTAATTAAAGAACGTTATAATAATTATTATTTTTCTTCCCTTATTTAATAACGGATAAGACCTTTTAAAATCCCTTGGCCATATAAGTTCTTTAATAAAAAATTAATGCATTAACTTTAAAAATATTTAATTAATTACCTTAAGAATTCGTTATTATTTTTTAATATTTTTCCGTTTTTTATATAATTTTTAATTTTGATTTTAAAACGCTTATAAGTGTATTTGTATTAGTGTGTTTTAGTGTGTGTGTATGTGTATGTATATACATATTTTAAATTATTTTTTACTTATTATTAATATTTTTAAGTTATTAAATACTCTTTTTATTATATTTATATCCTTTGATTAATTTATAAGCCATATTTTCGTTCAAAAAGTATATTTTACATAATAAACAGGAAAAGCTTTAAGAAATTAAATATTTCGAATTTTGGAAAGTTTATTTAATTAATTAGGGGACTTATATAATGAAAACATGATATAATACGATTATTTCGAAAACTATACGATAATAACATTATTTTTTATCTTATCAGTTAAGGTACCTTCGAAATTTATTTTAATGGGGTTATTTTTATTTATTTTTACGACAAAAATAGCCGGTATTTATAAAAAGAAATTATTTTATTCCCACTTTGGATAATCAAAGAATAAAGCGATATAATAGTTATGTAATTTTAGTATACCTTTATAATTATGAAAAACCGTATCTTTTTTCATTTTAAATATATTATTATTTTAAGTTAAATAATCGTTTAAAAAGAATTTAATAAAACTATAGTTGTTATTTTAAAAGCTGGATAGGTAATCGGTATTAAATTGATTAAGTTAATTTTTGATTAATTCGGGAAGGGGTGGGTTAAAAGATCTGATATATATTTAATTAGTTACTTATATGGGATTACCTATCGACGATATTCCTCTAGGTTATTATATTAGTATATTATATATCCGATTAAAACGTTTATTTTTAATATTTATTCCTTCCTTAGATTTTAAGCATTTTCGTTAGTTATTCCGATTATATCAAAAAACGTAAGATAAATTAAATCTTTATAATTTTTTAATTCGTATTATAACCGTTACGCTATTTACCCAAATCCGCTCTTATATTTCTGGCTTATAAGCTATTTATATACTTTATGTTATTATTCGTAACGTTATATAAAAAAAATAACGTTGGAATTAAAATGATTAAATAAAGCGAAAAATAAATAAAATATAAAATAACCGATATAATGAAAAGTTATTTTATTTTAAAACTTATAAATTTGAAGGTGAAAAAAAACGTAAGAAATAATCTGGGAAATCTTAATTCTTATTAATTAAAGTTAAGAATAACGAATCCGATACCGATTAATTTTTAAAACCTTTTATTATCGAGCTTTAGATTATGCCTTTTAAGCTTGCTAAAAATAGTAAGAAGTTATTTCGTATAATACGCGAAATACCGGAGTTTTTATTTGTTCCTTTTATTAATCGGCGTCGACGACGATTTATAAAGCCCTTAAATATAATTATGCCTTTATTTCCGTCTATTTAGATTAAAGTTTCGGTATTAAATATTATTAAACTTAATTCGTCTTTTAAAAAACCGACGTTTAATACGAAGTATATGATTCGATTAGCTTTAAGTAATGAACCTAGAAAAGCTATAGTTCGTAGTTAATATATTATGCCGTATAAATAAGTAAAAGATATTTTCGAAAATATAAGGCAAAGGCCCGAAATCTTTTTTTAAGGATAACCTAGACGGTTTAAGTATAAGGTATTAATCTTTATAGAGTGAATGGACAATAAAATTTAAAACAAGGGGAAAAAGTTAAAAACGGAAAGATTTAACAAAATATAAAAGTCGAGATTTTATGTTGAAAATATTAAAGGATAAGTTATGCAAGCGTTAATTTAAATAATTAATTAAGTTTATATATATTTAGTTTATTTAAGGCGTTCGACGTTATTACGTTAAATTTGTATTTACTTTTTAACACAAATCGAAAATCATTTTATTTTAAGAGAAAAGGGGTAAAATGGTATGAGATATAGGGCCAAAAATATGGCGTCGTGAATTAATTAATCAGTACCTTTTATGTACTTTCAAGAGCTCTTTTTACCGGGCGCAACCCCGGGAGAGGGATATCATTTATTATCATTATCAGACAGACTGGTCTTAATACTAATTTAATTATATTGACTTCAATATTTCTAGAACCCTGGGCTCACTTGTGACACTCTCTTTGATTTCGTACCGATCAGAACTGATTCTGTCCCGCCCCATTTTAATAACGTAATAAATAAAAATTGTTAAGACGTAGAGGAAACGTCGCGATATCGACGCCCGCCTGGCCGGCACTTATGGTTATAAAGGTAGTAATATATATCTTATTACGGAAGGCGCGTTTGGCTAGTATTTATAGCTGGTAATTTTCGTTACTAATAATTAGGCGGTATTCGATCTTTTTTTAAACGGCAATTTGGACGTCGTTTTGTTATCGCAAAATTAGCATTACGTTATCGTGGAATACGTTTTTCGGTATATTTACGGCGTTACCTGCAAAACGGGGGTTATAAATTTGTTTTTAAATTTATGGGGCGGCGATTTACGTATAATAATCGATTTTATTTTTTGTAAGTAATATTAAAGCCATAATTGTAATTCAGATAATAAGATTATCCTTTTTTTTCACGCTCATTATACCGAACGTGGTGCGATAAACCTTTTTGGCCGTTTTAAAAACGGTATTAAGTTGTAATACCGCCTGGTAAACTTTTTAATAAAAATCGTTAGGGTAAGTATACGTTACGTTCCGGTCGTGTTATAGAGGATCAGTGCGTTATTAGCGTTATAACTAACGTCGAAATAAAAATCCATTTTGTAAAAAAGGGTATCCAAATTTAAGGAATCGTTTTAAACTTTTTCTAACAGTAATATATCGAAAAATTAACATAATAATAATATCGTATAGACCTAATGCTAATACTACGATGTTTACGATTTATTAATTAATAAACTTTTTAGTATATAACACAGAATTCGAATTCGCTTTTTACTCAAAATACGAAACGGTAACGGAAAAAATGTTTTCGTTAATATTAAGGTTATAATTAAAAAGTAAAAACTAAAATAAATTATATAAGGCCATTTTACGTAAATGTGTGTAACAGAAATGGTATACGGTCGCGGCGACATTATTACGATAATGAAAACGTGATAAAAAACGGGTAATAAAGTAAAGGTGTAAAGATAACAAAGAGGCAGAAAGGAAAAAAACGCCGCGGCGTAATGATGTTATTAATGCGACGTTTTTAAAAAAAAAAGAAAAAAATGAAATTAAAAGTTAGGGTAGAATTTGGTATTTGTATCGAGAAAACGATAAAGGCGGGGATATGGCAAAATCTAATCGAGTTAATAACGTCCCGTATAACGATATTACTATTTTCGTACCGGAGTAAATATTATACGTTTTTTTATACGATACCCCGTTACCCTACTATTAATAGGGTTCTATTTCGGTTATACCGCGCGTACGTTATACTAACGATATAACGTTTTACGATACCTAATATGCTATTAGCTAGCTACGATTCGAATCCGGGAAAACTATTTATGCTTTTTTATTTTTTTAAGTAATTAAAAATAATTGTTATAAAAAGGAAGGGTTATTATGACGGCATTAACAAAACGGTTTATTTAAACCGCCGTTTCGTTATATATAGGCAAGCGTTACGCGCTTGCTAAATAACTTTCTTTTTTCTTCTTTGTGTAATAATAAAATATTTTACCAGGCCTAAGAGATGATCAGCGCCATGATACGTTTCAAGTTTCTTTTCCGTATAATGAAGTTTGACGCTTAATTAAGTCCGATACGTTTCGTAATATGATTGGTAAGTAAATAAGGGATTATATTTTAAATATAATGAAACCGGATAAACACATTATATAATGTTAGGTTTAATATTCCGCCGATAATTTTTTTAAAATGCGTAAAGTATAAAGCTTTAGGTATATAATCGAATTAAAACGAGGTCCTGTTATACTGTTTATAATATACAAATATAATTACTTTATATATAGAATTTAAACCGTTTATAATCAAGTATCGATTTTTGTTTTTTTACTTGAATTGGTAAAAGTATTTAATCTTTTTAATCCATTATTTTATATTAAAGTACTAAGTCATAAATGGTTCGAATAAATTACCTGAAATATATTAAGATTTATTTAAAAAGCTTTTACGTTTAAAAAACCTATATAATATAATCTATGTTATACTTTAATATAAAAATAAAATTATAAATACGATATTAAAAATTATGAAATAATATGCTGTTGCAAGGTAAAGGGTTATTGATAAGGTATCTAGCTATATGCGAGCTCTACGCCACTATTTACAAAGACGTCTAATAATGCGATAGGACTGGAGAATACACTTTAAAAACCGTACCCACAGGCGGGCCGGATAAAAAACCATATAGGGGTTATATAACACGGTAACTGTCGGATATAGAGTTCATCAGTTTTGGTGCATTGTATAACTAGTTGCAGGCGCTCTAAAATGCGCACTGCATTTTAATATAATCTGTCTACGGAACATATATAGCCCGATTAAAGGGAGCCTTTCCGTATATAAAGTACTAGCGTAACCATTTCTAGCTAACATACCCCTCTAAGGCCTTGATGCAGTTATGCCGTTAATTGCTATCTTTGATTACTTTCTAAAGCCGCAATTATCTATTCCCTCTTTTTTCCGGCAATTAAATTCTGTTAATAATTTAATTCGTTATCGGAAATAATGATTAAATTTCTTTCCGTTAATTTAAGGTTTTTATAATATTTACTAATTTTAATTACTTTTTAAAATACTTATAAAATTGGCGTAATAAAGATTTTATTAATCTATTAATTAATATATTTTCCATAAGTATATATTTTATCCTGATTATACTTTTTCTGCGATTTTTCATAATTAATAATTATATATATTCAAATACTATAATTTTATTTATAACAAAACGACGTCGGCATTAATAAGTCGTATAATATATTAATTATTATATTATATATTTAAAGGTTTTATATATAAGCCGATTTTTAATTTTTTAATTTATCGTCAGCAAAAGAATGTTTTTTTATAACTTATGTAAGGGGTAATAATTTCGTTTTAATGATGAAAATAATTACTATGTTTTATATATTCAGTGGTTATTTTATTATCTTTTAAAAAAGTTTTATAACATAAGCTTAAAAGCTTTTTTTCGTTAATCGTATAATATGCGAAAAGAATTTGCTTTAAGTATTTAATAAATTTTTACCTCCGAACTAAAATATTAACGTTTTAATTCCGTTTGTATTTAAAACAACTAAATAACAGCTTTATAAAATACGTTATTAATATTTAAGTTAAACCGGGCAAATGGGAATACTGCTAAAAATATATTAGGTTACGTATTAAGCGTTATATATAAAGTGGAACCGATTTTTTTCTGGTATTTATTAATGGAACTTAAATGGGCCAGATTAAAAGTCGGTAATAGTTCGACGTCCGTTATTAACGTATTTTAAAAGTTTATCGAATTTTTTTAACAAGTAAATTAACTAACTTATTTAAAAAGTCGGCTTAAAATAATTAAATCATGTTATTCTGTTTATTTTTAAATATTTCGATATTAAGCAATCCTTATAAATTCATACCTTTTATAAAAACATACCGTTACCGTATTTATTAAATTAATTAATTAACAAAATCCTAATTGCTTTTTTAATAAATTTTAAAGTTGTTTTTTTTGAAAAAGCTTTACGAATAAAATAATTAAGTTTATAAAAACCGGGCTTAATTTTTAATTCCTTAAGCATTTTAATAAAACCTTTTTATTATAATAAAAATAATTCTCTTAAGTTATATTGCACCCTTTTAATTAAAAAGATTTTATTACGTAATAAATATTTTAAGTATATTTTATAAATACGTAATAAAATAAATTTACGATAACGAAAAGGTTTATAATGTTATAGCACTTAAGCTTTAAGTTAAATTTTATTATAATAATAATTTAAAATCGGAACCATTGTTTTATTAAAATAAATAGGTAAATATTATTATAAAAGATTTTAAATAACCAATCGTTTCGTATAACGAAACGCGCTTTATATTTTTATAACTAATTATATTTATTAATTCTTTAAATATATATTTACATATACCTTAAAACCTATTTCCTTTTAATAAAAATTTAATAAACGGTTTCTTAAGATTATATCTTTTTATAACTTTATAAATAAAGCTTTTCGATGTTGTAAAATAAGCACGTTAAGGACCATATATTTAGCCTTTTATAAACTTACGGCGGTAATAATATATTACATTTATATATTCGATCTTATACCTTTAAGATTATAATATAACTTTTTATATCGAAACCTTCCGATTAAAGTAATATATTTTTTGGGTAATTATTTCCCTTAAATTTCCGTAATTTACCTGCCAGTCATTTAAAAAAATTATAAAATAAGTTATTATTTAACGTTTAATACGGCTGTTTAAACTTTATAATTATCTTTAATAATGTTCTTATAATACGGAATATACGGGAAATATACGTTTTCGACCCTTAAAATAAACTTTATAACGAACCTGTTATATATCCACCTGAAGGTATAAATAGTATCCCAAATAATGGTTTTAATTTATAGGTAATAATAACTTAATAAATATGGTATTCGTTAAAAAGATTTATGAATTTTATTCTTAATCGGAAAAAAATATCTTTTTAAAAAAATTTAAATTAATAATTAAAAACCGAAATAAAATAAATATTATTTATATAAAAAACGGTCCATTATTTTTTATCTGGATTTAACAAATATATCGTAAATCTATGGGATCTGTTAAATCTGGTTCCAGATCTAGCAGATCTACCAGATCACCATATCTTGGCGGAGGGAAAGCGAAGCTTTCCTTACCCGAAGATCAGCCGGGAAGAGCCCACACCAGGCTCCGGAGGGCGGTTTCTCCAAGACAGAACCCGTGTTCCTGTACTGTAACACGTTTATCTTTTACCTTTACTTTAAATTAAATAGTATAATAAAAACTTAAAGTGGCCTCTGTAACTTCCTCCGGCATAATCATCGTAATAATTATTAGTATAAATGTTAATAAAAATAACGGTTTAAAGTCCGGCAATAATTCGAATATAACGGTCGTATAAAAGTATTTAATATTATACGAAGAAACCTATTTTTTACTATTTTGTATATTTTTTTAAATACTTATATTATTTTAAAACAATTCTTTTTATCTTACTGGAAGTTAAACTATTGCGCTTAAATTTTATATATGTATATATATAAAAGCTAACCATAAGTTTAATTAAGTAATTTTACTTATCGGAATAATTTACGTACTTATTTTCCGCAACAAAATGTTTTTTTTTAATATTACTTAAAAAATAACCGTGGCGTTAAAATATACGTTTCGAATAATAATAAGCTGGTTAATTAACGGGTTCCAGATTTCGTAAATATTTATAAATTTGTAACCGACGAAAAAGTTAATCTATACTTTAAGATTTAATTTTAAGGGTTTTTAGTTTTCCTTTAGAGCGGTAATAATCCTAACATAAACTATATAGCCGTATATTCGTAAATAAGATTATTAAAGTTTTCGAGTAAGTATTATAACGCCGTTTTTACACGTTAAATAAATATAATAAATCTAGTATTAACTTTATCAAAAAAGGTATATAAGGGTACGGTTATATAAAGATATTATTACTTTAAAAATATATGTAATTAAAAACAAAAATAATTTAATGTTATTTCGATTGCAATTGTTTTCTTTTTAATTATACCCCTTAAGCGCTTTACACCCCCGATTTAGTTTTAAATATACGGTACTAAAAGCTTAAGTTCAATATTAAAAAAAAGTAAGTAAAATATATTTTAATGCTAATAATTTTTAAAAATTTCGTTATCGTATTTAAATTCTTCCGGATAATCCTTATCATAATTTTTCCGAACTTTTAAAAAGTATCGAAATACCGTAATTAATATATTTTGCTTTTAATTTTTAAAATAAATATTCTAAATAAAATTTGAATCCCTATCGGTTGCAAACATAACGTATTTCTATCCTGCCGGATTAGTATTAAAATTTCTAAAATCGATAATAATTCGTTATTTTCATCGAACCAGTTCTCTTTTTTTTAGTTTTCGGTATATCTACATTTTAACTTTTATTTTGCCGTATATTTAGTATTCGACCGTTATTAAACCCTTTAAGGGGACTCCTTTTACATAAAATTATAATTAAATAATTATTTTAAGCCCTGGATATCTTAATTTTAAGTACCATATTCTACCGTTACCGGTTTACGGCAATTTCGTTATATACAAATTAACCTTTTATTTATAAATTACCAGGATAACTTAAATATTATTACGTTAACGTCGTTAATAACGAATTAATTAAACTTATTTGTTAACAGAATAATTATTTAATTAAATTTATTTAAAATAACGTTATTATTTTTCGGGTTATCTTCCCAATACCCGTTTTTCCGCAGCTACCGAAAAAGTACTAAATTATATGCGGAAATTTCGTAATAAGTTACGTTATATAAACGTAAAGTTTTCGCGCTTATAAGGCTTTAAAATAATACGCTTATTTCGCCGTACTTATTAATCGGAACGAAAAACTCTTTTGCTTATATTCTGTTATTTTAAATCGTGGTCTTATAATTTAAAAATATATTAATAATGCTAAAAATATATATCGTAAATCTTAAATTTAGAATAAATATATTTCTTGAGGAATAAAACGCAACGCTTATCGTATTATGTTAATTTAAAATATGGAAATATCTTAAAACCTGTTTTATTTTCTTTAAGGGTTAATTTATTTTTTTAAATAATTAATATTTGAAAATTTTCAACAAATAGTTAATCTTTTTCGTTAATGATTAATTAATAACTATATACTTTTGGATTAATGTTATTATCGCTTAAATAAAGGGGAAATCTTTTAAAGCTTTTTTAAGGAACGAATCCAAATATTTAGTTAATTTATCATATAAATTTAAGTAAGCTTTACAACGTATATTTTAAGTATCTAACTTTTAGGGTTACTTTATTACGACTTTTTCCTAAAAACCCTTTTACGCGGCTATTTCTTAATATCCTTAATCTATTTTTAAATAAAATCGTCTTAATTTGAAAAGTTTATAAAAGCTCTGTAAAATGTTAAAAACGTTATCTTAATATTTTTTGCTAATTACTACGGATTCGTTATAATCCAATAGCTTTAAAGCCTAATATGAATTTCCAAATCCTTAAACTTTTTTTTTACTTTTATTCCGTTTAAAAAGTATAAATAAATTCGATTAATTGGGTATAATCGGTATTATTATTATATATAACTAATATATCTAAATAACCGGTATAATGGTTGCAGAAACCCCGTAACTTTAACTTTAAGCTATATTTTCCTATTATCTTATTATTTATTTATCAATTTTTTAAAATCTTTTGGGCTTTACTTTAATCATTTTTCGTTTTTACGTCTCACAGTTATAAATAATCCATTATCGAAAACCTCTACGGCTTATTATAATTTAATATTTAAACCTTTAAAATCGTTTTTTAAAATTAAATAAATTTTTTTAATCGCTATAAAAATATTATTCAGAACCTATTTTACAAACTTATTAACATTCTTTCGGCAGCTTTTATTTTTTCGATTTAAATATATATATATAGTAAAACATTTAAATATAAACTTATTTATTTTCGGTCGTTTTCTTAAAAATATTTATCGGATAACCCGTTCAATAAATTTTTTTAATTTATATAAATCCTTCGGAAAACAAAGTAATTACTTACGTCGATTAACTAAATTATTTTTTAAATAAAAGGTTTTATCGAACGGCGAAAATTTAATAAACTATAAAAGATTTTCATTAAAATTAATATACTTTTATAAATTATATCTTTTAATTTTAATTTTAACTTCGGCTTTATATTTATAATAATCCTTAAGATTATTATAAAAACTTAGAAACGTTATCGGTACCGTTACTATTATAGCTCATAAAAAGTATAAATAATTATTATTAATATATAACTTATATTAACTTAATAACCGTTAATTAGTTAATAATAACGCGAATTTAGCGAATATAACTTTTAATTATCGGATATAAAGGTTATTAATTATGTTACATTACATAACTAGTTACAGGAGCTTTAAAACGCGCACTGCACTTTAATATATTCTGTTTACTGAACATATATAATCCGATCAAAGGGGGCGTTTCCGTATATGGAGTGCTAGCGCAACCCCTGCTAGCTGACACAATACGACCGGAGAACACACTCCAAAAACCGTACCCAATGGGGGCCGGATGAAAAACCAGTAGGGGTCATAACTACGGTAACAAACAAATTCGAATAATATACGATTAAGTGGTTCCAGAGCCGTACCAAGCTCCAACGCCCCCCAACCGATAATTCCAATAGTTGCCAGCTACAACGCAGGAGCCGAAGATCCCAAATGGTCTATGCACTAAGCTTGGCGCCACCCAAAGCACGTTGTCCCAAGCTGGATTCGAACCAGCAGTCCGTCGCAAGCTGTAGGTTCCCCAAGCCTGCAGCAAGCGCGCAAAAAGGACACCCAGGCTTGAGACCACTAAGCCATTGGGAAAAAGCTACTTCTTAAAATCAAACTTTATCCCTTTTTTTATATCTCGTTGTTAAAATTAACCGCCGACATAATTTAAATCCATACGGAACGAAAACAAAGATTTAAGGATATACCAATATAAAAAATCGGAAGCATTTTTCGGTTTAAAAAAAATGTAAAAGGTAATATTAAAGTAAATCAAAAGATTACCTAAAATTAAAAAATATATAAGAACTTATAAAAAACCTTACGGAGGCCTTACGCGCGTGAAAAAACTATTAATAACAATAACGGAACCGTCCGGATTAAACACATCCTAATTTACGTTGCCTATTAACGACCAGTTAATAAAAAACATAACCTATATAAAAACGGCCAGTTCGGTTTCCAACTATTACTACTCTCTTTCCAAACGCTTAAACTCCTTTAACGTCTCCGTAATGTAGATATTACGACGTAAAACCTTACGCTACTTTTAAAAAATGTCTAATTTATTAGCAGCAAAACGAAAAACCTTTTACGCTCACTTTTTTTATATTTAACCGTTTTTTTCGTCTAAAACTGGTTAATTTTTAAGAATAAAAATTAAATAAATCACCTAAATTACCATATTCGATATAACGAAAGTATTTCCCAAAAATAAGATAAACCTTATAAACATTTTATTTAAATTTATAACGATATACGATTTTTAAACAGAATATAATAAAAATAAAACTATTAATCCGTTTAAAAATTCTTTATTTTTTTAATACGATTAAGTCTAATAACTAAAAAAACCCAGAAGCTAATATGTAAAAAGGAAAATTACAGATTGAAAAATATGATAAATAAATTAATTTATAAAAATAAAAGACTTGAAAGGAAAAGATTATATTATAACCTAAAATTTAACGTATTAATTAACGGTCGGAAAATATAACGTATATTTCTGACATAAGTCTTAAAGTTACGTAACTAGCTTAAAGGTTTTAAAGGATTTAATATTTTAAGCCTCTTAAGCCTATAATAGATTTAAAGGTTTTAATAAACTTAAAGGTTTAAGCCATTTAAGTACCTAAAGCCAAAAGCAATGTATATACGTTCGTTATTTTTCTGTAATTTAAATAGCACCAGTTTATAATATAATTGGGTTACATTAGTTAGCTTTCATATCTGTTATTACTAAACGTAACTATACCTTCAGTTTATTATTCAGATTCCCATAGTACTATTACCAACGGAAACCATACAACTAGGGTTTAATAGTCGGTTAAGGCAGTCAGCCAATACACCTAATAATAAAACCTTTAAATATATAAGGCGATAATTAAGAAATTATACGGCTTATTACCGATAAGATTATCGTTTTATAAATAAAAGTATAATACGTAAATATATAATATTATTATTTTTAAAATCGTAAAAAGAAAGTTAATTTGAAATGTACGTTTATAAGTAATATATTAATTAATACATTATAAATCCTTAATATATAAATATTATGCTTATTTTATAAGATTCTTCAGAATATTAAATATTACGGCAAATTTCTTCGGTAAAGGAATAATTTATCCCTAATTTTGAAAAAGTAATTAATTATTTAAAAAGATTTACCCGCCGGAGAAAAACTGAGATGAATAATTACAGCTTTAGGAACTAATAAAAGGTAATAACTAACGCCGTAACTGCGTCGAGGCATTAAGGGGGTATGTTAGCTAGCAGGGGGTATGCTAGTACTTTATACACGGAAAGGCTCCCTTTAATCGGACCATATATGTCCCGTGGACAGATTATATTAAAATGCCGCGCGCCTTTTAAAGCGCTCGTAACTAGTAATGCAATGCAATATAAATGATGACCCGTATATCTGACAAGATACCCCAAAATTGCGGCATAGCCCAGCTAGATCGCGCGGCCATAAATGCAGGTTCCTAACTTATGGTGAATAGATAATGATAAATAGTCGTCGCCGTAGCCTTCCTAACCGTTTAAGAAGATATTTAAATTTTCAATCCAAGGATTAAAATTAATATACCTATAAAGGATTTAGAATTGTATCATGGCCTAGAACTTAACATAAAGATATTAAAGCTTTTATTCGAAATATTCGTTTTCCTTAATATTTTACCTATTGCAAATATCAGTATAATAACTTTCGTTAACTGTTAGGGATTCCAGAAGGTATGAAATAAATGACGGATAAATGGTAATAGATAACGGTATTTAACTTAAAGCTCATTACGTATTACGAATAACCATATATTAGATACGTATAATTATATAAAAGTATAAATTTAATTCTTTAAATTATTAAAAACTACTGGAAGCTTGCAGGTATATGTAATCGAAAATCCCGTTAGGTAAGCCCGGACCATTATAATCCTTAACAGGACCCTTTTTTACGCCTAAAAGTAACCGTATAACGTACGAATCCATATTCCTAATACTACCAAATTGGGTTATATTAATTATATTAAAAAGAAATTAACGAAAAATTTTCGAATCTTATATATCTAAACCTAAACGCAAATCTTATAATTTTTAACTATAAATATTAATATATATTATTTAAATTTTAGGCCAAAAACTTTAACGATATTTTTGGAAACTTTTATTATTTAATCGGCAAATTTCTTTTTTTATTTTCGAAAATTTTTAAAAATATTTTTAATAATATTAATTCGTTATTAAATATTAACTAAATTAATAATTACGGCAGACGGTACCTTTTTAACGGCTTTAAGGACCGTATTAATTTTATTTTCGACCATTTTAATAACCATTTTAATTTTATTATTAATTTAGCTTTTGGTAACCTAAAGGTTAACGCTTATATTAATAAAGATAACGTTACTGCCGTTAAAAACGCCTTTTTTATCCAGTTTTTATTCAACCTTACGTAAATCTTTTTATAATATAAATATGGCGGAATAAAAGGCACCCTTATTATTAACCTAAACGTTACCTTTTTTTGCTACAAAAATAACCTGGTATAAGTTAAATTATTCCATTTTTACGAAATAACCGCTGATATTATCATTTACATAACCCTTTAGGTCGTATAGTTAGTAATTAAAATAATAACCTTAGCTGCGATCTTACCGTTATACGCTTCTTTACGTTTCCAAAATATATATACGCGCTTTACGTTATCTTTAACCGCTCTTAACTACGGATATATTACGAAACTTTTTGTTGTTACAGTACAGGAACAGGGGTTCCTGTCTTGGAGAAACCTGTCCTCGGGGCCTGGCATAGGCTCTAGGCGGCTAAATTTCGGATTAGGAAAAGCTTGGCTTTTCCTGCCAAGACCTAAGTAATCTAAGTGATCTAAATAATTTGGCAGATTACTTAGATTACATAAATTCCAGATATATTTATTAAATTTCGAAATAAATATATAATAATCGGTTTCTTTTTATAAATAGTACTTATTTAATTTCGTTTTTTAGTTATTAATTTAAGCTTTTAATTAAAAGTAATTATATCGTTTTTTAGTTAAAGGAAAAGACCGTAAATTTTTTTAACGAATATCTTATTTATTATATTATTATTATTTACAAATTAAGAACCCTTATTTCGGATATTATTTATACCTTTAGGTAAATATATAATAAGTTCGTTATATTTTAATAACTTTTTAATTAATAGCTAACGAATAATTTAAGGCCTAATTAGGCATAAATTTTTTTGAATTTAATGAAAATAATATTATAAAACAACGTTTAATAAATAAATAATATATTCGATTTCCGTTATTAGTTAGTAAAAAATTAATAACCGGATTATACGATTTACCTTTTATTAAAAAAGTTTTTTAATTAATCGATAATATATTATTAAAAGTTATTAAAGTTAAAGATTAAGAAAAGTTTTTTTTTTTTTAATAATAACTAATTCCTGTTTTTAAGGAGGCAAAAAAGATTATTAAGGTACGATTTGAAGAATTAAATTACGAAAAAGAAGTTAAGGAAGTTTTTACCGTAAATACGGATAAAAAAAGAAAACTTATAACTAATTAACGACTGGACCTTATGGCCGAAAAAATCGTAAAATTTCAAAAAAAAATGTTAAATTCGTTTAATAGTTAAAAAAAGTTTCCGTAATCTTAAAAACTATTTTTTATCCGAAAACTTTAGTACCCTTTTTTAAAATATTTATTTTTTGCCCCCGAATTTTTACCCTTCCGTTATTTAGCCGAAAACGAGAAAAAATTGTACCCCTTTTTACTTACCATAAAATACCTGATATTAAGGGTTATAAGTTTATTATTCCTAAATTTTATGATAGAATTACGGATATAAAAGGATTTTTAATTAAGGCTAAATTTTACCTTAAATGGTATAAAAGTTTTTTAACGGAAAATTATTAAAAGGTTATGGTTATTTTCTAGCTGCTTACCGGAAAAATATTTAATTAATTCGAACTTATTTTTAATAATTATTTAACATATTTTCCCGATAATTATTTAAATGTTATTAATTACGTTTTTGGCGATTATAAACATTTTAAAGAACGAATACGAACTTTGTACGGAAATACCGATAAATAATAATATACGGTTAAAAAAATGTACGATTTAAAACAAATTACGTTTATTATAAAGTACGTAACCGAATTTAATCGATTAATAATTATTTCCAAATTATTAAAAAAAACGTTATTTTTCCTTTTTTACGACGGCTTAAAGAAATAAGTTAAGAACGAGATGTTTAAAATCCTTAAAAAAGGTTTTTTTAAAAAATATGTTAATAAAATTATTATTTCCAACCGACGTATTTTTAATTGATACCTTAAAAAAAAAGGTGCCGGTAGACGAAATGGTAATAAACGCCTTATTAGTAATAAAAAAATAAAAGATAGGTTCCAGAAAGAAGCTAATACGGCTTTAGCGGAATCCAAAAAAGATAAATTTAAAGTTAAATATTTTAATTATGGCAAAAAGGGCCATTTTAAAAGTAAGTATTATTTTCCAGCGAAAAAAGGGAATTTCCAGAAAAGTTTTTAAAAGGATAAGATTCCTTAGCCCAAGAAGAAGGTTTAAACGGCCGAACGAGATATAGATAATAAGAATAAGGATAAAAAGGAAGTAAGTATAATTTCCGTTAATTAGGAATTTATTATTGCTATAATTAATAGGGTTAGAAACGACGACCCAGAAAGTAAAGATTATATTATTTGTAAAAGTGTTATAGTTAGAACTTGCAAATATTATCCAGGATAAGCAAGTTTTAAAGTAGTTATTACGTTAAGATGTATTTATTACTTCGACATATAGGAGTATAAGATATACGATTAAGACGGTTAGTTATGAAAAGATTTCGATAGTTATAAATAGTTATTCCCCGAATATTGCATCCTGCCGGGATATATAGCATACCCTAAACCCGCAGATAATTATGGATTTTTGCATTTTATTATTTGTTATAATTATAGCTGCCTTATTTATTAATAAGTTAAAAAAGATAACGATTTTTGGCTAGGGTATAATAAGGAAACGCTTATAGAACTAGACGATAAGTGCAGATGTATAGAAACCCTTTAATGGCCAAAATACCCTAGGTTTTATTATTTATATCCCGAATTAGAATAAAGCCAAAGGGCCATAACGTAAGGATATTTATGTTACGTGCTAGTACTTTACGATAACTATAACTTTTTAGCTATAGGAATATTCCTTTTGAAGGTTTATTTTTTTGACCCGATAATTTGCGAAGTATAAAATTTAAGGAAAAGCTAGAAGAAAATAATTATCTTTAAATGCTAATTCGGTAATAAAAAATAGTTTAAATATATGGATAATTATTGTACTAAATATATAACCCGGAAGGTCCGTAAATGGAAGCGTTTTATAGCCTCCAAATTATATCAGTTAAAAAACGGCAAAAGTTTTCGAAAGTAAGGTATCGAGAAGTTTTTATATATAAGACCTTATGTAAGGTAAAAAAAGGAATACGAAATTAGATCGAGATTTTTATTTATTATGGAAACAAAATATTTAACGCCATAATCGATTCCGGAGTAAAAAGGAATTTCGTTTTTTTTAAAATAATTAAAAAGTACCAGATTTTTTGGAAATATAAGTAGTAATTTTATAAGTTACGAATAGTCGATAAAAACTTATTTATTTATAATAATAATCGAATTTTCCAAAAAACAAAAAAATTCGCAGTTTAAATATAAGGATATTTAAAACGAATTATTTTCGATATCGCCGACATCTCCGGATATAACATTATTTTGGGAATACCGTAATTTCGTTTTAATAATTTACGAATTAACTGGAAAAAGTAAACGTTTTTATAAAAGGATTTTAAGGAAAAATTTTAAGAAATTTATTATATAATCAAAAAAGTTAAAGTTTCTAACTTAATAATAACAGTACTTTTTAAATACCGACGGTTTAAAAAGTTATTTAAAAAACGTATTCGAAAAAAGTTATTTAAATATAACCAGTAAAATTACCGAATTTTTATTAAAAAAGGATATTACTTAAAGTTTTATTAAATTTATTATATAAACATTAAAAAAATTAAAGCTTTTTGGAAAAATTTTTAACGAAACCTTAAAAAAGGTTATATTTAAAAGTCCGAATTACCTGCAGGATATTTAGTTATTATGGTACCAAAAATAAAAAACGGCAAAATTAGGATTAATAAAGATGGAGATTTAATATATTAACGAATTTATAATTACCGTTAACTAAACGATATTACCGTAAAGAATAAATATTTTTTAATATTAATAAATATTATAAGGGAAAATATTAATAAAATTAAATAATTTATAACGTTAGATTTACCAAACGGTTACTACCTAATTCGGATAGCTAAAGGCAAGAAATGGAAAACTGCCTTTAAAATAATCCATAAATATTACGAATACCGGGTTATGCTTTTTAGGTTAATTAATATCCTAATTAGTTTTTAATATATGTTTATGATTATTTTACGTAAGTTTTTAAACCGATTTATGTTCGTTTATTTAAACGATATCCTTATTTATTTAAAAACTTTAAAAAAATATAAAAATTATGTTATTTAAATATTGAAAGTATTTAAAAAGGTTAACTTATTAATAAACGTTAAAAAAAGCGTTTGGTATATTTAAAAGTTAAATTTCCTAAGTTTTACCTTTACCCCTGGACAAATTTAAATTTAAAGTTTCAAATTAAAAGCTATTAAAAATTAATTAATTCCAAATAAAGTTATTATTATTAATATCCGTTAATTTTTAGGATTTATTAGTTATATACGGTATTTGGTAAAAGATTACGGTAAGCTTATTAATCCTTTAACTAAATTTATTACGAAAAAATACGTTAAAAAAAAATTCAAGTTTTTTTAAAAAGCCAAAAAAGCGTTCCAAGCGTTAAAAAACGTAATTATTAACAAACCTATCGTACGATTACCGGATCCAAACAAAAAAAAACGTTTAAAAATAAATACGTTGAATTATATATTAAGTACTATCTTAAAATAACAAAAAAATAATAAATAATACCTTATAGCGTACTATTTTAAAATACTATAAGATATAAAATTTAAATACCCGATTTATAACAAAAAACTGTTCGTTATTATTTACGCCTTAAAAAAATAAAAACTTTTCCTTAATGGGATTAAGGAATTATTTAATATTTACTCCAATTATAAAAATTTTACTTACTTTATAACGATTTAAAAATTAAATAAACGCCATAAGAATTAAATGGTTTTTTTATCCAAATTTAACTTCAAAATTTACCATATTAAAAGTAAAGAAAATATCCAAACGGATATTTTAAACCGAAAAAAAGATTACGATTCCAAAGTTTTTAAATGATATATATAAATGCTATATCGTAAGAACGATAAGATAATATAGTTATATATAACTTTAAAATAGTTTACTTTAAAGGAATTAACCAAATTTAAAAGCTTTTATAATTTAAAAAAACGAAAAAAAATTAAATAATTAAAAGGAAATAACAAAAACTAACTATTATTTCGCGGCAAGATTTATATCCCCCGTTAATAACAAAAAAAATTCGTTCGGAAATTCCATAAAGATTTTTTATATAAATATTAGGAAGTATTTAAAATTATTAAGTAACTTTAAGAAAAGTATAACTTTTTAAAACTTTGCCAAATAATTAAATAAGTAATTAAAAATTATAATATTTGCAATAAGGTAAAAATAACTTGTTATAAACCGTATAATTTATTGCAACTTACAGATATATTTAATAAAATATAAAATATTATAACTTAAAATTTTATTACCGGTTTTTTTATATCCAAAAACCTTATTACCGGAATTAAATACGATATAATATAGGTAATTATTAATAAACTTATTAAATATAAATACTTTTTACTTTTTAAAGGAATTATAACAGTAAAATAATTAACTTATATTTTTATTCGATATTATTTCGATAAATATAAAATACCAAAAAAAATTATTTCCGATCGAAATAAATTCTTTATATCTAATTTTAGTACCAGCTTTTTTAAGCAAATCGGTATTAAGTTTAAGTTTTTAATAACTTATCGCCCCCAGATAAATAATTAAATAAAATAATTAAACCAAACTTTAAAATAATATTTTCGAAATTACGTTAATTATTAGCAAAATAATTAAGTTAAGCTTTTATTATTTGTATAAATAACTTATAATATGTTTGTTAATAAGGATATAGGCATATTACCTTATATAATTATATATGGATATAATGTAATAATTTAACGACCAAAATAATTAATACGTAAGGTATTAATTATTATTATAATAACCCTACGAATAAAAATAATGGTAACAGAAATCAAAATAATACAGGCCCGATTATAAATAAAATTACGGTTTCTGTAATAAAAAATAACTTAGTATTATAATAAAAAAAAAATTAAAGGATTAATTTTAGCGAAAAAAAATAAAGTTTATTTATTACGCCAAAAATAAAACGTTACGTTAAACCTTTTTTAAATTAAAACGAAAAAACTTAACGATAAGCTTAATTTTAAAAAACTTGGTCCGTTTAAAATTAAAAAAATTATTTCAGAAATTAATTATAAACTATTATTACCTAAAACCATAAAAATATACCTTATATTCCATATTTCCTTATTAAAACTAGCCCCAAAAAACGCCTTATTTAAAAAAAGTTTCGAAATCGAAAAAAACGATAACGAATACGAAATCGAAAAAATATTAAATTTTAAAATGGTTAAAAATAAAATCCAGTATCTAGTTAAATAAATAAATTACTTACCTAAAGATAACATATAGGAATTACTTAAACATTTAACGAATACGATAAACCTAGTTAAAGATTTTTATCGGCAAAATCCTAACCGACCGTTTCTAATACAGCCAAGGTCGCAAACGATAACGGTCCCCCGCCTAAATCCAAATTTTCGGCGTTCCAGTTAAAAAAAATAAATGCTTTTATTATAACGTTTATTTTAAAATCGAATTACGTTTATTTCGCTTTTATATAACGTTACTTTTTTTTTAACCTTTCTTAATCTTTTTATTAATCCCGTTCGAACTTTTCTTTTAAAATAACGATAACCTTTTTTTTTAAAATATCCTGTTAAAAACGTAACCGCTTTAAACGATTAAATAAAGTGGTTAAGGCCTTTTTTACCTTATATTACTTTTTTTGCAAACGGTTATATTTTTCCCCGATTTTCGACAAAAAATTTATTTTTAATACGTTATATGCTAAACGTTACCGACGAATATAATAATTATAACTTAAAATATCTATTACGTAAAAATATTTAATTTCCTTAAAATAAATATAATTCGAACAAAAGTTAATTTGTAAGCTAAATTTTTTAATATTTTCTGTACGAATAATACGAAATTTTTTTTAATATAATCGTAATTTTCTTTTTTTTTTTTTAATTCGACCTATTATAATAAAGTTAGCTAAAGAATTACCCTTTTAATAAAACAAAAAAGATATTTACGGTTCTTATCTTTGGGATAAAAATCCTTAAAAAAGGAAAATAATGTTATAGTATAAGAATAAAGGTTCTTATTTTGGAAAAACCTATCTTCGGGGCCTGGCGCAGGCTTTAGGCGGCTAAATTTCGGATCAGGAAAAATTTAGCTTTTCCTGCCAAAATTTAAATAATTTAAGTAATCTAAATAATCTAGCAAATTACTTAAATTACATAAATCCCAGATATATTTATTAAATTTCGAAATGGATATATAACAATCGGTTTCTTTTTATAAATAGTACCTATTTAATTTCGCTCTTTAGCTATTAATCTAAGCTTTTAATTAAAGGTAACTATACCGTTTTTTAATTAAGGAAAAAGACCGCAAATCTTTTTAACGAATACCTTATTTATTATATTATTGTTACCTGCAAATTAAGAACCCCTATTTCGGATACTGCTTATACCTCCAGGTGGATATATAACAGGTTCGTTACATTTGTATTATATATAATAACAAACTTTTTAATTCTTTTAAATACCTTAACCATTAATTCAATATTACAATAATATTTTTTACGAATTCGGATAAAGTAAACTTTTAATTTAACCGGGTTATCGGTCTTATCGTCGTTATTATCCTTATTATTAAAATTCTTTTTAATAATAAAAGTTAATTTTTAAACGAAAAGCTTAACTTAAGTAACACAAAACGTTTTTTAGCGGTTTATTTTAACTACTTAATTATTATTAACGTTATATTTAATAAAATATTTTTCGGACCGACAAAATTAAACGATAAATAATTAAATTAACAAAATCGCTTTAAAAATTATCTTTAATAAAGTTATTAATAAAAATAACCGGTTTAACGTCCGTTTCCTTTTTATATTTATTATCGTCGTTTGTATTATGTATATCGTTATTTACGTTATTATTTACGTTATCATAACCGGTTCTTTTATTTCTGCCGTTAATAATAATATAAATACCGATTTTCGGACAAACCGACCGATATCTTTAATAAACTTAATACTATCTTCGTTTAAAAAAGTTACTCGGTCGGCTTATTTAACCATAAAATCTTTATTAAGGTTTTTAAATAGATTATCGGTAATATTTTAAGAATTATAAAGGTTTATATTATTAATCCGGTCGATTTTTTTGTTCAAAATAACCATTTTCTTAGTAATTAATACCTTAATAATAATTTCGTTTTAAGTTCCAATTTAATTATTTTACTTATCGAAATAATAATTTACTTAATAAGCTTAATAACTTCGTTATTCCTTTTTTTTAAAAATTATCCAGAATTTATTTCTTATTAACGTTACTAACGAATAAATTATCGTTTACCGAAAAGGTAATAAATAAGGACTTATTAAAATAACCACTTTATCCGTTTTCTTAAACGTTAAAATATTCGGTGCCAGGACCGGTTTCGTTAACGGTTTTATCGTTTACTATAATGGAATTTCTATCGGATTATTTATCTTAAAAGGTAAATTAAACGGATTTTTTATTAAAAAAACGGAAAAAACGAAAAGAATTACGGATTATTAAAAATTAAAAAAAAGATTTAATAATAAAATTTCCTTTTATAGAAGTAAATAATTTTATACTCGATAATATGCATCTTCTTAATAACGTAAATTTTTTTAAGGAAAATATAAATAATCAGGAATTATATAAAAGAATTTAACGTAAATTGGGTTAAAAAATATATAATATTTAAATAAATAAATATATAAATATATAAAAAATATATTAAAAAGTTTAATAATAAATATAAAAAAATATTAAATAAATATAACGAAATAAATATAAAAAAGGTAACGAATATAATTAATTCTTTTTTATTAAATTTCCCCTTTTTATATAAATAAAAAATACGATTATATATCCGTTATTTAATATCCTAATGTTATTAAGGTAAATTAAAACCTTTTTCTTAATATTTTATCGACTAATTAATCGGATATTTTGCTTTATAGGTATTAATTATTTCGTTAATTATTATTAATAATTTTTTTTTAAAACGTTATTTATTATTTTTAATTATATAATTTATTTATCTAATAAAATATTATTAAATTTTTGTTTTTATATTAATAAATCCGGTAACTTTGGATAACGTGGATCTTTAATTTTTATTCGTCGTTATTTATAATTACCGGGCTAAATTTAATAACTTTTCGTTAAAATATATTTTTTCTTTATTTTAATTTATATAACTGTATTACGGAAACGATAAGATAAATTTTTTATTCGGAAAAAGAATTTAACTTATAAATTTAATTTTTAATTTATTTAAAAATTTTAAACGGACAAGCCCGGATAAAAATTTATTTCCCTTTCGGTTAATTAAATAAATAATATTTTTAATATAACTTAAAATATACGGTTTCGTTCTTATTAAATTTTATCGGAATATCATAATTATGGTATTTTCTTTTTGTAAATATATTAACTAGGTCGGCTAATTATGTAACTTCCTTAACTTAACTTTTTTCGGATATTTATTACGTTCTCCGAAATTACGGACCTTTTTTTTTCCTTTAATATATTAAATATTAACATAAATTAAAAACCAAGTATTAATTCGTTCGAAAATCTTTTTTTTATAATTATTAAAATTTTTTAAATAATATTATAAGATAAATATTATGTTCGTTCATAAAATGTTAAAGTTTATAATTATGTAAAAACGTATAATAATTCCGACGGTTTAATTTTTCTTTTCGGATAATTTATCAGTTTATAAATAATATATAATAAAAAAAATAACTTAATTTTTAAAAGGTTAAAAATTTTACCTTATAAAGCAAAAATAAACTTTAAATTTTTATTATTAATTATCGTTCTTAAAAAATTTTAATCCTAAAATTATAATATTTTTACCGTTATTATCGCCTAATTTTGAACTGTATATCGTATATTATTTGGTATTAATACCGATTTTTTTATTTTTATAAAAAATAATATATTAATTATTTAAAATATTATATCCGGTTAATATTTAAAAGGTATTAACAGATATTATTTCCAGCAAATCCGGAATAAAATATATAATTAATATATAATACGGTAATTTAACCGTTATTAAAAATATTAATT
The DNA here is from genome assembly GCA_004155925.1 of Monosporascus sp. MG133. NCBI lineage: Eukaryota > Fungi > Ascomycota > Sordariomycetes > Xylariales > Monosporascus > Monosporascus sp. MG133. The sequence goes on along the minus strand of QJNX01000002.1, from coordinate 211,821 downwards.
GGTTTAAAAATTTGGCCCGATTAATTTAATTTTCTTAATAAATTACGCAAAAATTAAAATATTTCGAAATTTTAAACTATTTCCTTATAAAATAAACCTTATAAAAATTTTCCATTATACGATCCTTATCGAAATCATACTTTTTATCGTAAATTAATTCCAGCATATTTTTAATATAAGTATGGAAAATATATAACGCCTTATAACCGTCGAAGCCGACATAATATAAAAAATCGTTTTATAATTCGAAAATTTATATCGTTATTTTTTACTTTAGCCTGCCTTTATATCTTATAATATCTTATAAATACGTTTATATTAATTATTAATAACGTATATTTTAATAATACGTTCCTTAAATTTATTATTAAAAATAAAAATAATTTAAATAATTATATCCTTTTTTATTAAAAATTATTATACGTTATTATCGTTTTATATATTATTTAATTCCTTAAATTCTTTCCGTTCAAACGCTTTTTAAGCCGAAATTATTATAAATAAACGTAATAAATTTTTTAATATTATATTAAGTTTTTCCGGAATATAATAAATTTTTAATTAAAATTATAAGGAATAATTAATAATATTAATTAACCGGAAGTTAATTTTATTAAGATTTATAATAATTAAGGATATATAAATAATAATTTTTTAATAAAAAAGTGATTAATAAAGACGTTAACCGGAAATCGGCTAAATTAAATAAGTTTCCGTAAATTTTTTTATCGTTATATTAAAACAGCTACCGTTTTTTATCGATCCGTATTTTTTTTCCGTATTAAAAATTCATTTAAATATAACAAAAATTAACTTAATTTCGGTTTTAAATATATCCTTACCGGGGATAACTTAACCGTCCCATTTCCTGGCTAATTAAAAAATTATAATATTATATATTTTTTTAATAAACGTTTACCTTAAAAAGAATTTTTTTTAATAATAATAAGCAACGTATTAAATACATCAATAATTTTAAAATTACTTTTATGTAACTTTTTTTCGTTCGTAAGTATAAATTTAACCTTAAAAGTATATATTTATTTCGCCTATTTTAATACTTTAATAAATAAGTTTTCCGATTTTTTAAATTTTGTTCAAAATTTTATTTTCCGTTATTTAAAAGGTATTATTTTAATGCCGTATTATATAATCTTTTTACGGAATTAAATTCTTATAGCTTAATAAGTTTTTAATATATTACATGTATTAAAAAAAGCAAGTTTTTTTAAAAGCGTTAATATGGTTATCCGTTTTAAAAATTCCCTTTCCATCGATATTATACCTTAATAAACGGATTAAAAAACCCTCGAAAAAAGATTTTTTTACGTTAATATAAACCCGTACTTTATTAAATATATTTAATATTATACGTAAATATCTTAAATATTCTTTAATCTTTCTATTAAAAATAATAATATCGTTAATATATAAATATATAAAGTATTTATATACGAAAAATAATTTATCTATAAACTATTAACTAAAAATAAAAAGTTACGAAATTTTATTAATATAACGTGAAATATTTTTAATTTTTAAAAATTAATAATTATTATACGGTTTCGGTATTCTGTACGTATTAATAATTAAAAAGAAATTTAAAACTTTACAGGAATAAAGTTATATTTTATTAATTATATCGCTTATAATATTTTTTTAATCCGGTAATAAATAAACGTCGGAAATTATTATCTTATTTAATAGTTTAAAATTAATTTTTAAACGGCTTTTTTATTATTTAACATTTGGTTTTTTTTATATAACGAAAACCGGAATCGTTATACAGGTAAGTTCGTACTTAAAAAATATCTTTTTTTAATATAAATTTATCGTATTTTTTATCGAAAAATTAGCAATTCCTGACGCTTAATAAATATATTTAACCGGCTGAAATTATTTTTACCATCTTTCGATAAAATTAATATATATTTTATACTTTTCCAGCATAAATACGATAGCTTTATTTCAAAAAATATTATAATTATTAATTAAATAACGTATTTTATTATTAGTCGTAAAATCATTATATACGATAATTATTCCGGCCTTAAATTTAACCGACGGAATATTTATTAATTTCATACTTTTATATAAAAAGGTATAAAAGTTAACGTTCGAACGTTTGGTTATTTTCGTATTTCTTTTCGTTTTACGTTATAAAAACATAAATTTTTTAACCATATTAATTTATTAATTCCGAATTATACCGGCCTTTTAATATTAATTAATTTCGTATTAATTAATTAATTAAACTTTTTTATTGCCTTTGTAATTATATATAATATTAATTATTACGTTTTTTATAATTAAGAAAAATTAAACCTTAAGATTATAAAAATAACTTTTACGCTAAATTTATCGAAAGTAAAATTAAACGTTTTAGGATAATTAACCGTTATATAACAAGGTTATATTATACGGTCCTTTTTATTTATTAACTTAGGCAAATTAACGTAATTTACGTTAATAAACGTCTTAATTAAAGATAGCATTATTATTATATAAATAGTTATAATTTTTCTTTAAATAAATTTTAAAAATACCGTCTTAAAAATTTCGCTTTTTATTTCCATATTTAAAATTAATCGGAAAATATAACTTTTTTTTCCGAAATTAATTTTAATTCCGTATTTATATAAAAATTTAATATTTAATAATATTTTTAATTCGAAACTATTAATTCTGTTAATTTTAAACGCAAAATGGCCGTTAATTTATATATTTTTAATTTAATTCCGTATATAAAGATTATATTCGATTTAAATATTAATAAAAAATTTAAATTTAATATTTTTAACATAAATAAGGTCGATTTTAAAAGATTTAAATTTTTGATTTTAAATAATTTTTTATTTCCTGTTAATAAAAATTATAAAATTATTTATATTTATATAAACGTTAATTAATCGTACGTTAACGTTAACTTTAACGTTTATTTTTAAATACGATATTTTCCGTTATTTATAATTTTTTAAAATGAACCTTAAATCGGATTTAACTTTTTATTTATTCTTAAAAATAAAATATACGGTTCCGTTAATATTAAAAATTTTTTAACGGTCGTAATAAAATTTACCGATCGTACAGATTTAAATATTATTTGGTTTTTAATTAAATATTTTTTTAATACGTAATTATTAAAGAAATAACCTTACCGGACGTAATATTATACCGTTTATATAAATAATTTACCTTTTTCTTAACGTTTTTTATATTAAATATTTCGTTTATTTTTTAATATATACTAAATAAGTTTTATCGATAACGTTTTTTTTAATATATATTTAACTTTTTTCGGAATTTAATGTTAACTTAATTTTTTTTCGTCAAAATAAATATATCGTTTAATTTATAAAGTAAATTATTAATTTTCGCCAATTTTTTCGTATTTTTATACGAATTTTGTATTAAAAAATATATACATTTTATCTTTACGACGGGTTTTTTGGCCAAATTTCCGATATTTTTTAAAACGCCGTTAAAAAATTCCGTAATCCGGGTAACCCGATTATTTTTTACGTTTAAGGTATTAAAAAAAACGTCATATTTTACGCCGTTATCTTTATTTTCGGTAATTTTCCGCATAATCCTGGAGGCTTAAATTAAAAAAACGGAATCCCGGTAACCTTCGATTACGTTAAAAAAGCTTTTAACGTTAAAACGGTCGGTTATTACGGTTATAATTTACTTAATAAATTATATCGTTTTAATTATTCGTATTATTATATATATTATTTTATAACGTAATTATTTTTAATATATTTACTAATTTAACCTTTTTAAATTTAACTTTATTTTTAAATCTTTTTAAAAATATCGTTATAATATTTTCCTTTTTAAATTAAAAATAAAACATTAAAAACTTTTAATATAAATTTTAATATAAACGGGTAAATAATTAAAAATCTATCGAATTATTTTATAACTTTACGTATTTAAATAATTTTATAACGTAAATTCTAACCCGCTTTCTTTATTTATTATTTTTAAAGATATACCGGTTCCGGATTAATTATTTTTAGGCCTTTTTTAAATAAATTCGGAATTATTTTAATATAATATCTAAAAAGGTTATTAAATTTAACCAAAACCGGTATTTATTTTTTTAAAAAGTTATTATTTCCATTAAATTAAAAAGTTATTACGAAATAAAATTTAAATATTTCGAAAAATAACGAAATTTTAGTTCTTTATATTAATCTATATTTTTAATTTTTTCGCCTAAAGATATATATTACGATAATATATTTATTTTTAGTTATAGCAAATAATTAAACCGTTATATTTACCTGTTTTAACGTCGGACTAAAAAATTTAACCGTACGTAATAAACGTTATACGTTAACTAACGCGGAACTTTTTAACTTTTTTAAACAAAAAAAAACTTTTATTATACCGTCATTTTTATTCGTAAAAGCAAATAAGTTTAAAACGTCGTTTTAAACCATACTTTAAGCCGATAACCCGGAATTCTTTAGCAAAAAAAATAATATACTTTTTCGTTTAAAAGTTAACTTAATCGATATATTTTTTAAAATTAAAAACTTTTAAAACTTTAATTCATTTATCGGTATGAATATTAATTTTATTATATTTTTGGAAAAGTTTAATTATTCCGCTAATTTTCGTTTTTAAAAAAAAATCGTTAAATTCCGCAAATTTTATAATAAAAACTTTCATATAAATTTAAATAATTTTAAATTATTAATCGAAAAACTTATTAAACCTATTTTAATATTTTGGTAATATTACGGTATATAATACGTCGGTAATTATCATCCCGTAAAAATTATTTAATATAACCTTTAAATAAATCTTTCTTTATTCACTAAAAATCTTTTAAATATTTCCGTTTAAAGATGGGATTATCGGGATTTTTAACGATATAGACGTAAATTTTTTGTTACGGATTCCAGGAGGTATAAAATAGATAGCGGATAAATGGTAATAAATAATAGTATTAAACTTAAGGTTTCTTTAAATATTACGAATAACCATACATCAAATACGTATAATTATATAAAGGTATAAATCTGATTTTCTCAGCTATCAAAAGTTATTAAGAGCTTATAAATATATATAATCGAAAATCCCGTTAGGTAAGTCCGGATTATTACAATCCTTAATAGGTCCCCCCTTTACGCTTAAAAATAACCGTATAACGTACGAATCCATATCCCTAATATCGCCAAATTAAGTTATATTAATTATATCCAAAAAAAAACTTAACGTAACTTTTTCGAACTTTATATATATATATTTAAACGTAAATCTTATAATCCCTAATTATGGATATTAATATATATTACTTAAATTTTATTTAAAAAAATTAACGATATTTTTAAAATATTTATTATTTAATCGATAAGCCCTTTTTTTATTTTTTAACATTTTTAAAGATACTTTTAATAATCTTAATTCCTTATAATATATTAATTAGGTTAGTAATTATACCAGAGGGTACCTTTTTAACGGTTTTAATGGCCGTATTAACCTTATTTTTAATTATTTTAATACCTTTTTTAATTTTGTTATTAATTTGGCTTTCTATAGCTTTAAGGTTAACGTTTATATTAAGAAAGATAAAGTTACCCCCGCCAGGGGCGCTTTCTTTATTTAGTTTTTATTTAACCTTACGTATATTTTTTTGTAATATATATATGGCGGAATAAAAAACGCTTTTATTATTAACCTAAATGTTATCTTTTTTTATTATAAGAATAACTTGGTATAAGTTAAGTTATCCCATTTTTACGAGGTAACCGTTAATATTACTATTTAGGTTATTTTTCGGATCATAATATTTACTAATTAAAATAGTAACCCTAGGGGGCATTTTGCCGTCGTATGCCTTTTTACGTTTTTAAAATATATATATCCGTTTTACGTTATTTTTAACGGATTTTAAGTACGGATATATTACCAAAACTTTTGTATTATATTTAATAATTAATTTTTTAATTCTTTTAGATGCCTTGATTATTAATTTAATATTTTAATTATATTTTTTTTAAAATCGGATATAGTACATTTTTGGTCCGTTTAGGTTATTAGTTTTATTATCGTTATTATTTTTATTATCGAATTTCCTTTTAATAATAAAAATTAATTCGTATTTCGTTTTTTTGGACGAAAAGTTCGATTTGGCTAACGAAGGGCGTTTTTTGCCGGTTTCTTTTAATTATTTAATTATTACTGACGTTTTATTTAACATAATTATTTTTCGCCCCATTAAAATTAAACGATAAGTAATTAAGTTAATAAAATTGCTGTAAAAATTATTTTTAATTATTAAGGATTACAGTGGTCCGGGCTTACCTGACAGGTTTCTCGACTACATATACCTACAAGCTTCCAGTAATCTTTGATAGTTTAAAAAATTAAACTTATACCTTCACATAATTATACGCATTTAATATATAATTATTCGTAATACGTAAAAAACCTTAAGTTAAATACCGTTATTTATTACTCTTTATCCGTTATTTATTATATATTTTTTAGAATCTTTAATAAATAATATTTATTATCCAAGTTAAAATTAATTTATTTTAATATCTTATTATTTTTTTATTTATTAAGAAGGAAATATACGAAAAAAAATGTAAAATAAACGTAATATTTATTAATAAAACTTTATAAAAACAAATATATTTATAAAAAATAAATTCGAAAAGATACGAAAAATTTACGCTTATTTCGTTAAAAATCCCGATAACTTAATTATTAAACGGAAATATTTAAAAATCCTTGAATTTATAAAAAAAGTAACTTATTTAAATATAATATTTAATAACTTTTACGGTATAATAATTACCGACGTATTATACGCGGTAATATTACCAAAATATTAAGATACGTTTAATAAATTTTTCGATTAATAATTTAAAATTATTTATATTTATATTAAAACTTTTTATTTAAGATTTACGGAATTTAACTATTTCCTTTAAAAAAATATTACCGGGATAATTAAACCTTTCCGAAAATATAATAAAGTTAATATTTATATCGATAAACGAACTAAAGTTTTCGGAATTTTTAATTTTAAAAAATATACCGATTAAGTTAACCCTTAAACGGAAAGGTATATTATTCCTTCCGTTATAAAACCCCGGGTTATTAACTTAAAACGCGATTTAAAACGACGATTTAAACCTATTTAATTTTACGAATAAAAATAACAGGATAGTACGAATTTTTGTTTATTTTTTTTAAGAAAATTAGAAAATTTTGCGTTAATTAATACATAACGTTTGTTATGCGCGGTTAAATTCCAATTAAGAAATTTACAAAATTTTATACGGTTTGCATAATTAACGTTAAGTTATTTTGGCCCGATACCGAGGGAAGTAAATATAATAACTTAACCATTTTGTATAATTAAAAATAAGTATGTTATCGTAAAGTATACCTTGAGGCTAAAAGATTAAAAAAATAAGTTGATATAAATAACCGAAAATTTGTTATTTTTTGAAAAATTTAAATTTTATTTCGTAACGACGTTTTAACTTAATAAAAATAATAATTTTCCGAAAAAAATAAATACCGGCTCCGGTTAAACTTAATAACCTTTTTGGATATTATATTAAAGTAATTCGGGATTAAATTAAAAAGGCTTAAAAATGGTTAACTTAGAACCGGTATACCGTTAAAAATAATAAGTAAGGAAAACCGGTTAAAATTTAGGTTATAAAGTTATTTAAATACGTAAAATTATAAGATAATTCGATAAATTTTTAATTATTTATTCGCTTATATTAAAGTTTATAGCCGGAATTATAAGCGTTGTATTTCCGATTTAAAAAAAGATATTATAACGGTATACTTAAATAAGGTTAACGATAAGGCCAGATTTAAAAAGGCCGAATTATCCGATATGTTAAAAGTAATTATGTTATAAAATAATATATATAATAATACGGATAACTAGAACGATACGGTTTATTAGGTAAATAATAATCGTAATAATTAACGGTTTTAACGTTAAATTTTTTTTTGCATCATAAAAGGTTACCGGGGTTCCGTTTTTTTATTTTAAGCCCCCAGAATTATTCGGAAGCTTACCGAAAATAAGGATAACGGCGCGAAAAATTAAGTTTTTTTTAATACCTTAAACATAAAAAACGGTCGGATGATCCGGATTACGGAGCTTTTTAACGGCGTTTTAAAAAGTACCGAAAATTTAGCCAAAAAATCCGATACGAAAATAAGATTTACGTATTTTTTAACGAAATATTTATATAAAAGTACGAAAAAAATACCAAAAATTATTATTTTATTTTATAAATTAATAAATATATTTATTTTAACGAAAGTAAACTTAAATTAAAACCTGATTACGAAAAAAGTTAAATATATATCGAAAAAGACGTTATTAATAATACCTATTTCGTATATCCGGAAAAGTTGCATAAGATATTTAACGTAACGAACGTTAAAAAAAAGGTGGGTTATTTATATAAACGGTATAATATTGCGTACGGTACAGCCGCCCTTTTTAATAATTATGTATAAAAAAAATATTTAATTAAGGGCTAGGTAATATTTAAAACGGTACGATTAATAAATTTTGTTACGTCCGTTAAAAAGGTTTTTAACGTTAACGGAATCATATATTTTATTTTTTAATAACGAATAAGTAATTAAAATTAATTTAAGGTTAATTTCGAAAAATTATAAATAATGGAAAACGTCGTATTTAAAAGTAGGTATTAAAGCTGACGTCGATATATGACCAGTTAACGTTTATATAGATATAAGTAATTCGATAATTTTCGTCAACCGGGAATAGATAATTATTTAAGCTAAAAATTTTATATTTTTTAAAATTATCCTTATTTACGTTAAAAGTATTAAATTAAAAATCCTTATTAATATTTAAATCGAATTCGATTTTTATATACGGAATTAAGTTAAAGATATATAAATTAACGGTTATTTTGTAATTAAGGTAAACGTAATCGACGGTTTCGGATTAAAAATATTATTAAATATTAAATTTTTATATTAATACGGAATTAAAATTAATTTCGTTAAAGAAAATTATATCTTTCGATTAATTTTTAATATAAAAATAAAAAAGGAAATCCTTAAAGTATTATTTTTAAAACTTATCCGATAAAAGGTTATAATTACTTATATAATAATAATCCTAATTATAATTATAACGTTTATTAACGTAAATTACGTTAATTTATTAAAGTTAATAAATAAATAAAATTATATAATATAACCTTTTTATATAATAACCGATTATCTGAAAATATTCGATTTTATTATTAATAAATTTAACTTAAAAAAGGTTATTTTTTATAACCTTAAGGCCTAGTTTTTCGTAATTATAAAAAACGAAAGGATTAATATTATATATAATTACGAAGGTAATAAAAAATTTAGTTAACTAATTGGTACGAGATTAATTAATACTAGAAGGCCGGCATAATTCGGGATAAATAGGTTAATACGCTTAAAAAGATTTATTGTTTTGTAACGTAAAACGAAAAAAATACGAAAACGACCGAACGTCCGAACGTTAATTTTTATACCCTTTTATACGGAATTACGAAGCCGATAGATATTCAGTCGGTTAAATTTAATGCCGGAATGGTTATCGTATATAATAATTTTACGATTAACGACAAAATACGTTACCTAATCGATAGTTATGTTATTTTCGAAATAAGGGCGTTATATTTATGCCCGAAAAATATAAAATACGTATTAATTTTGTTAAAGGATAGTAAAAATAATTAAAGCCGGTTAAGATATAGCTTTTTGGTATTAAGGATTGCCAGTTTTTCGATAAAAAATACGATAAATTTTATATTAAAAAAAGAGATTTTCGCATACGAATTTACCCTTATAACGGTCCCGGTTTTCGTTATATAAAAGGGATTAGATATTAAGTAATAAAAAGTCCGTATAATAATTAATTTTAAACCGTTAAATAAAATAACGGTTTTTATCGATTATTTTTTACCGGATTAGGAAGATATTATAAACGATATGGTTAATAATATATGGTTTAACTCTTTTTACGCCTTTAGCTTTTTTTTAAATTATTAATACGTACGAAATACCGAAACCGTATGGTAATTTTAATTCCCGAAAATTAGAAAAATTTAACGTTAAATTAATAGGATTTCGTAATTTTCCTGCTTTTAATTAACGATTTATAAATAAGTTATTTTCCGTATATAAATATTTTATACGTATATATATTAACGATATTATTATTTTTAATATAAATGTTAAAAAGTATTTAAAATATCTACGTATAATATTGGATATATTTAATAAAGTCTGGGTCTATATTAACGCAAAAAAATCCTTTTTCGGCTTTTTTTTAATCCGTTTATTAAGGTATAATGTCGACAGAAGCGGAATTTTCAAAACGGATAACCGTATTAATACTTTTAAAAAGCTTACTTTTTTTAATACGTTCGATATATTAAAAATTTATCTAAATATAATAATTTAGTTACGTAAAGGAATTATATGGTACGGCGTTAAAATAATACCTTTTAAACAACGGAAAACGGAATTATTAACAAAATTTAAGAAGTCGGAAACCTTACTTATTAAGGTAGTAAAATAGGCAAAATAAATGTATACTTTTAAGGTTAAATTTATATTTACGGCCGAAGAAAAGGTTATATGGAAATAATTCCAAAATTATTAATGCGTTTAATACGTTACCTATTACTATCAGAAAAATAAGTTTTTTTTTTAAGTAAACGCATATAAAAAAACATATAATATTATAGTTTTTTAACTAGCCGGTAATTAAAACGGTTAAACCATTTCCGGTAAGGATACATTTAAAACCGAAATTAGGTTTATCCTTTTTATATTTAAACTAATTTTTAATACGGAAAAAAAATACTAATCGATAAAAAAAAGGTAGTTACCTTAATATAAAAATATAGAAAATTACGGAAATTTATTTAATTTAACCGATTTCCGGTTAATTATTTTATTAATTACGTTCTTATTAAAAAAATCGTTTTTTATATATGTTTAACTATTATGGATTTTAATAAGGTTAATTTCCTGTTAATTAATATTATTAATTATTTATTATAACTTTAATTAAAATTATACCATATTCCGGAAAAACTTAATATAGTACCAAATACGTTATTTTGCTTATTTATAATAATTTCGGATTAAAGAACGTTTAAACGGAACGAATTTAACGAATTAGTTAATATATGGAACGATATTAACGTATAATATTTCCTAGCAAAAAAGGATATTATTATTAAAAATATTTTTATTCTTAATAACGAATTTAAAACGTATATTATTAAAAGATACGTTATAAATAATTAATATAAACGTATTTATAAGTTATTATAAAATATAAAGGCCGGTAAACGTAAAAAATACCGATATAAATTTTTCGAATTATAAAATAATTTTTTATATTATATCGGTTTCGACGGCCATAAAAAATTATATATTTTTTATATTTATATTAAAAACGTACTAAAATTAATTTAAGACAAAAAATACCATTTCGGTAAAAACCGTATAATAAAAAACTTTCGTAAAATCCATTTTATAAAAAAATATTTTAAGGTTACGAAATATTTTAATTTTTATATAATTTGCTAAAAAAAGTTAAATTAATTAAGTTAAGCCTTTAAGAAAATTAAAACCTTTATTAACGGTTAAATTACCGTATTATACGATAATTATAGATTTTATTACAGATATGCCGGAAATTGTATATGTTAATATTTTTTGGATATTAACCAAATATAACATTTTAAAGAATTTATATATTATTTCTTATCAGGTTAGTAAAAGATCGTTATTAATACCGGGTAATATATAATAAACCGTTAAAAATTAAGTAACGATAAGGTTAAAAATATTATAATTTTGCGATTAAAAATTTTTAATAACGATAATTAATAATAAGGATTTAAAATTTACTTTTGCCTTATAAAATAAAATTTTTAACGTTTTAAAAATTAACTTGCTTTTTTTTACCGCGTATTATCTGCAAACTAATGGATTATCCGAAAAAAAGAACTAAACCGTCGAAATCGTTATACGTTTTTATATAGCCATAAACCCTGACGTTTTATGGACGGATATAATACCTGCCTTATAATATTATTTAAATAACTTTTTGGCGGTTATAATAAGAAAATTTTCAAATAAAGTAATATTTAATTTTTAACCTAAATTAATATTAAATATATTAAACGAAAAAAAAAGACGGTAATTTCGGAAAACGTAATAAATATTTTAAAAAAAACTTATGTTAAAAAATTTATATAATTAACCGACTTAGTTAATATATTTACGAAAAAGAGATATGATAACCGTTATATTCCGAGAAAAATTAATAAAAACGAAACCGGATATTTTAAATTGTATTAGGGATATTATTTACCTGTTTAACCCAAACGGAAATAGTTTTTTATCCGGACTGGTCCGTTTAAAATGTTTAAACGGATAAAAAATTAAGCTTATAAATTAAACTTTTTTACCGGATGGAAAGTTTATTTTATCGTTTTTGTAACATAATTATATAAGCCAAAATAAAAAAAGGATTTTGTCGGTCGATAAGTTATTAAATTTGGTCCGATAGCGGTAAATAATAACGAATAAAAATGGAAGATCGACGTTATTAAAGGTTACCGAATCCGTTAATATAAAAAAAACTTTTCGGTTAAATATTTTGTTAAATAAATAAATTATATAATTAAAAATAACGAATAACGTTTTAAAAAGGTTTTATTTATAATGACTAACGAAATAATTAACGAATATAAAACGAAATACCTAATTAATTAGCCGATAAAATATTAAAAAAAAGGTTTTAATCCCTTTTAATAACGTTGAAATATTAAATAACGGATACGTAATCGTATTTTTTATTTATATAAAAAGGGGAAGTTTAATAAAAAATAATTAATTATATTCGTTATTTTTTTTATATTTATTTCGTGATATTTATTAAATATTCTTTAATATTCGTTATTAAATTTTTTAATATATTTTTTATATATTTATATATATATTTATTTATATTATATATATTTTTTACCCAAATTTACGTTATATTTTTTATATAATTTTTAATTATTTGTACTTTTTTTAAAAAATTTTACGTTATTAAAAAGGTACATATTGTCGATTTCAAAATTATTTGCTGATATAAAAGGAAATCCTTACCGTTTTATTTTTTTATTTTTTATTATAAACTTTTAATAATCCGTAACCTTATTTATTTTTTCGGTTTTTTTTAATAAAAAGTCCGTTTAATTTACGCCTTAAAACGAATAATCCGATAAAAATTCCGTTATAATAAATGATAAAACCGTTAACCAAACCGTATTTAGTTCCGAATATTTTAACATTTAAAAAAACGAATAAAATAATTATTTTAATAAGCCTTTATTAATTATTTTGTTAACAGGTAACGATTTATTTAACGGTAACGTTAACGAAAAGCAAATTATAAATAATTTTAAAAAGGAAAAAAATAACGAATTTATTAAATTTATTAAATAAATTAATTCTTTTAATAAGTAAAATAATTAAAGCGGAATTTAAAACGAAATCGTTATTAAGGTAATAATTATTAAGAAAATCGTTATTTTTAATAAAAAAGTCGTTCGGGATAACGATATGGACGTTTATAATTCTTAAAATATTATCGATAATTTATTTAAAAACTTTAATAAAAATCTTATCATTAAATAAACTAACCGAATAATTTTTTAAATAAAAATAATATTAAGTTTAAAAAAAATATTAACCGGTTTGTCCGAAAATTAGTATTTATGTTTATTATTAATTACGAAAATAAAAAAACTAGTTATAGTAACGTAAATAATGATATAAATAACGGTATAAATAATAAGGAGGACGATAATAGTAATAATAAAAAACGAACGTTAAATAAGTTATTTTTATTAATAACTTTATTAAAAATAATTTGTAAAATAATTTTATTAACTTAATTATTTATTATTTAATTTTGCAAATCCGAAAGATAATCGTATTAAATAAAACGTTAATAATAATTAAGTAGTTAAAATAAGCCGGCAAGAAATGTTTCTCGTTAATTAAATTAAATTTTTCGTTTAAAAAAGCCGAATATAAGTTAGTTTTTATCATTAAAAAGGAGTTCGATAATAAAAATAATAATAATAATAAAACCGATAACCCGGTCGGATTAAATATTTACCTTACCCGAATTTATAAGGATTATAAATAAGATATTAAATTAAAAATTAAAATATTTAAAAAAGATTAAAAAGTTTATTATTAAGTATAATACGAAAATTTTCGGATTATATCCGTATTTAAAATCCGTTAAAAATAACGTAAAACGCGTATATATATTTTGGAAACCTAAAAAACGTATAACGGCAAAATACCAGTTAGAGCTATTATTTTAGCTATTAAATATTACGATCCGAAAGGTTACCTAAATGGTAATATCGGCGGTTATTTCGTAAAAATAAGATAACTTAATTTATTCCATGTTATTTTTATGGTAAAAAAAAGTAACGTTTAGGTTAATAATAAAAGCGTTTTTTATTCCGTTATATTTATATTATAAAAAAGTATCCGCAAAATTAAACAAAAACTAAATAAAAAAAACGCTTTTAATGGTAATACCGTTACCTTTATTAATATAAACGTTAATTTTTAAGTTTTCGAAAGTTAAATTAATAATAAGATTGAAAAGGTTATTAAAATAATCGAAAATAAATTTAAAATAAGTTTTAAAGCCGTTAAAAAGGTACCGTTAAACGTAATTACCGTTTTAGTTAATATTTAATAACGAATTAATATTATTAAAAGTATCCTTAAAAACGTTAAAAAATAAAAAGGTAATTTACCGATTAAAAAATAAAATTTTTTTAAAAATTTATTAAAATTTTTGGTATAAAATTTAAATAATATATATTAATATTTATGGTTAAGGATTATAAAATTTACGTTTAGGTTTGTATATATTAAGTTCGAAAAATTTACGTTAAGTTTTTTTTTGATATAATTAGTACAGTTTAATTTGGCGGTATTAAAAATATAAATTCGTACGTTATAAGGTTACTTTTAAGCGCAAAAGGGGGATTTGTTAAAGATTATAATAATCCGGGCTTAATTAACGGGTTTTTCGATTATATATACTTACAAGTTCCTAGTAATTTCTGATAATTTAAAGAATCAGATCTATACCTTTATATAGTTATACGTCTCTATATATAGCTATTCGTAATACGTAAAGAACCTTAAGTTAAATACCGTTCTCTATTACCATTGATCTGTTATCTATTACATATCCCCTGGAATCCCTAATATTAATAAAATTATTAATTAAGGTAACCGGTTTAACGTTCGTTTTTTTATTATTACTATTATTATTATTTTCGTTATCTATATCGTTTTTTACGTTATTATTTATATTATTATAACCGGGTTTTTTTATTTCCGCGGTTAATAATAAATATATATATCGATTTTCGGGTAAACCGGTCGATATTTTTGGTAAACTTAATATTAATTTCGTTTAATAGGGTTATTTGGTCGACCTATTTAACGATAAAGGTTTTATTAAGGTCCTTAAGTAAATTATCGGCAATATTTTAAAAATTATAAACGTTTATATCGTTATTCCGGCTAATCTTTTCATTAAAAGTAACCATTTTTTTAATAATTAATACTTTAATAACGATTTCGTTTCAGGTTCCGATTTAATTAATCTGTTTATCGGAAAAATTAATTTATTTTATGAGTTTAATCAGTTGGTTATTTTTTTAAAAAAAGATTATGCATAATTTATTTTCCGTTAACGTTATTATCGAATAGATTATCGCTTACCGAAAAAGTAATAAATAAGGGCTTATTAAAATAGTTATTTTATTTATTTTTTTAAACGTTAAAATATTCGGAGTTAAGTACGGCTTTATTAACGATTTTATGGTTTACTTTAACGGAATTTTTATCGGATTATTTATTTTAAAGAATAAATTAAACGGATCTTTTAGTTAAAAAAAACGGTAAAAATAAAAAAGACTACAAATTATGAAAAACTAACAATAAAAAAAGGAAAAAGAACGGTAAAAATTTCCTTTTATAGAGGCAGATAATTTTAAAGTCGACAATATGCACCTTTTTAATAAAGTAAAACTTCCTAAGGAAAATATAAGTAATTAGATATTATATAAAAGGTATAATATAAATTTGGTTAAAAAATATATAAAATTTAATTAAATTAATATATGGATATATAAAGAATATATTAAAAGATTTAAGAACGAATATAAAAAAGTTTTTAATAAATATAACGAAATAAATATAAAAAAGAGAACGAATATAATTAATTATTTTAATTAAATTCCCCATTTTTATGTAAATAAAAAAATTAATTACGTATTTATTATTTAATACATTAATAGTGTTAAAACGGATTAAAACCTTTTTTCTGGTATTTTGTTAGTTAATGAATTAAATATTTTATTTTATATTTATTAATTACTTCCTTAATTATTATAAATAGATCCTTTTTAAAACGTTATTCGTTATCCTTAAGTATATAATTTATTTATTTAACGAAATATTTAATAAAAAAAGTTTTATATTAACGAATCCAGTAATTTATTATAACGTTAATTCTTTATTTTTATTTATCGTTATTTATAATTACCGGGCCATATTTAAAAAATTTTCGGCTCAATAAATCTTTTCCTTATTCTGGCTTATATAATTATATTACAAAAATAATAAGGTAAACTTTTTATCCGGTAAAAAGATTTAATTTATAAATTTATTTTTTTATCGATTTAAAAATTTTAAACCGATTAATTCGGGTAAAAAATATTTTCAATATAACTTAAAATATACGGTTTTATTTTTATTAAATCTTATCGGAATATAATAATTATTATAATATTTCTTCGTAAATATATTAACCAGGTTAATTAATTATATAACTTTTTTAACTTAATTTTTTTTCCGATATTTACTACGTTTTCTGAAATTATTATTCTTTTTTTTTCGTTTAATATATTTAATATTTACTAAAGTTAAAAACTAAATATTAATTGATGCGCAAATTCTTCTTTATAATTAATAAAAGATTATTTAGATTGTATTTTAAGGAAAATACTATATCCGTTTATAGGATCTTATTATTTATAATTATTTAAAAACATATAATAATTTCGATAATCTGGTTTTTTTTTTGCGGATAAATTATTAATTTACGGAAAATACGCGGTAAAAAGAAAATTAATTTTTAAAACGCTAAAAACTTTACATTATAAGGCAGAAATAAATTTTAGGTCCTTATTATCAATCATCGTTATTAAAAATCCTTAATCGGAAATTTATAATATTTTTAACGTTATCGTCGCTTAATATTTAACGGTATATGATATGTTACCCGATATTAATAACGATTTTTTATTAAACTTACAAAAAAAATATATAAATTATTTAAAATATTATGTTTAATTAAGGTTAAAATATATTAATAAATATTATTTTTAATATATCCATAATAAAATTTATAATTATCGTATAATACGATGACTTTATCGTTAATAAAAATATTAAGTTTTTTAAAAACATAACCCGATTAATTTAAAGTTTTCGGTAAATTATATAATAATTAAAATATTTCGAAACTTTAAAATATTTCCTTACAAAATAAATATTACGGAAGTCTTTTATTATACGGTTTTTGCGGCAATAATATTTTTTGTTATAAACTAATTTTAATATATTATTAATATAAATATAAGAAATATATAACCTTTTATTACTATCGAAGCGGATATAATATAAAAAGTTATTTTATAATTCGAAAAATTTATATCGCTATTTTTTACGTTTATTAGCTTTTATATCTTATAACATTTTATAAATACGTTTATATTAATTATTTATAACGTATTTTTTAATAATACGGTCCTTAAATTTTTTTATTATAAACGGAAATAACCTGGATAATGATATCCTTTTTTATTAAAAAATACCATACGTTAATATCGTTACATATATAATTTTATTCGTTAAATTCGTTCAGTTTAAACGTTTTTTTACCCGAAATTATTATAAATAAATGAAATAACTTATTTAATATTACGTTAACCTGTTCCGGAATATAATATATTCTTACTTAAAATTATAATAAATAATTAATAATATTAATTAATTAAGGGATAACCTTATTAAGGTTTATAAGAACTAAAAATATATAAATAATAATTCGTTTAATAAAAACATAATTAATAAAAACGTTAATCGGAAATCGGTTAAATTAAATAAATCTACATAATTTTTTATATCTTTATATTAAAACGGCCATTTTTCCTTTTATCGAACCTTTTTTTTTTCCGTATTAAAAGTTAATTTAAATATAAAAAGAATAAGCTTAATTTCGGTTTTAAGTATATTGTTACCGGAGGTGGCCTAACCGTCTTATTCGTTAACTAGCTGGAAAACTATAATATTATATATCTTTTTATAAGCGTTTATTTTTTAAAACAAATGTTTATTATTTTAATAATAATAAGTAACGTATTAAGCGTATAAATAATTCTGGAATTGCTTTTGTATAATTTTTTTTCGACCGTAAATATAAACATAACTTTGGAAATATATATTTATTTTACTTATTTTAATATTTTAATAAATAAGGTTTTTAATCTTTTAAATTTTGTTAATAATTCTGTTTTTCTTTATTCGAAAAATATTATTTTAATGCCGTATTATATAATTTCTTTACCGAATTAAGTTATTATACTAAAGTAAGTTTTTAATATATCGAACGTATTAAAAAAAGTAAGTTTTTTGAAAACGTTAATACGGTTATTTATTTTAAAAATTCCATTTCTGTCGATATTATATTTTAATAAACGGATTAAAAAAAAACCGAAAAAGGATTTTTTTTTGCATTAATATGGCCCTGTATTTTATTAAATATATTTAATATTATGCGTAAATGTTTGAAAAATTCCTTAGTATTGATATTAAAACTAATAATATCGTTAATATATACGCGTATAAAATATTTATGTACGGAAAATAATTTATTTAAAAATCGTTAACCGAAAATAAAGAATTACGAAATCTTATTAATATAACGTTAAATTTCTTTTAATTTTCGAGAATTAATAAATACCATATAATGCCGGTATTCCGTTCGTATTAATAATTAAAAAAAAGATTTAAAGGCGTTAAAGGAAGTAAATTATATTTTATTTATTATATCGTCCATAATAGTTTTTTTAATCCGGTAATAAATAAACGTTAAAAACCGTTATCTTATTTAACGATTTAAAATTAATTATTACGCGGCCTTTTTATTACTTCATATTTAATTTTTTTTATATAACGAAAATCGGAACCGTTATAAAGATAAATTCGTATTTAAAAAAAAATTTTACATAAAATGTATCGTATTTTCTATCGAAAAACTGGCAGTTTTTAACGTTTAATTAGTATATTCTAATCGGTTTTAATTATTTTTGTTATTTTTTAACAAAATTAATACGTATTTTATACTTTTCGGATATAAATACGACGTTTTTATTTCGAAAAATATAATAATTATTAACCAGGTAATATATTTTGTCGTTAATTATAAGGTCGTTATATATAATAATTATTCCGGCTTTAAACTTAACTTACGGAATATTTATTAATTTCGTAATTCCGTATAAAAGGGTATAAAAGTTATCGTTCGAACGTTTGGGCGTCTTTATATCTTTTTCGTTCTGTATTATAAAAGAATAAATTTTTTAAGCAGTATTAATTTATTTAATCCGAATTATAACGGTTTTTTAATATTAATTAATTTCGTATTAATTAATTTATTAGGCTTTTTATTACTTTCGTAATTATGTATAATATTAATCTTTTCGTGTTTTATAATTCCGAAAGGTTAGGTTTTAAGGTTATAAAGGATGTCCTTTTTTAGGTTAAATTTGTCGAAAATAAGGTTAAACGTTTCCGGATAATCGGTTATTATTTAAAAAGGTTATATTATATAGTTTTATTTATTTATTAGTTTTAGTAAATTAATATAATTCACCTTAATAAACGTTATAATTATGGCTGGAAATTTTATTATATAGGTAGTTATAATTTTTCGTCGGATAAGTTTTAAAGGTATTGCTTTAAAAATTTCCCTTTTTATTTTCATACTAAAAATTAATCGGAAATATAATTTTTTAACGAAATTAATTTTGATTCCGTATTAATATCAAAGTTTAATATTTAATAATATTTTTAATCCGAATTTATCGATTATATCAATTTTAATAATAAAATAACGGTTAATTTATATATTTTTAATTTAATCCCGTATATAAAAATCATATTCGATTTAAATATTAATAAAAGGTTTTAATTTAATATTTTTAACGTAAATAAAGTTAATTTTAAAAAACTTAAGGTTTTTGGATTTAGTAATTATTTATTTCCTGTCGATAAAGATTATAAAGTTATTTATATTTATATAAACGTTAATTAATCCTACGTTAACGTTAATTTTAACGTTAATTTTTAAATACGATATTCTTTATTATTTATAAATTTTGAAAATTAATTTTAAATCGGATTTAATTATTTATTCGTTATTAAAAACGAAATATACGATTTCGTTAACATTAAAAACTTTTTTAACGGCCGTAATAAAATTTACCGATCGTACCGTTTTGGATATTATTTAACCTTTAATTAAATATTCTTTTTATACATAATTATTAAAAAAGGCAGCCGTATTATATATAATATTATATCGTTTATATAAATAATTTATTTTCTTTTTAACGCTTTCCGCGTTAAATATTTTATTTAATTTTTTAAAATATACCAAATAGGTATTATTAATAACGTTTTTTTCGATATAAATTTAACTTTTTTCGTAATTAAATTTTAATTTAATTTCTTTTTCGTTAAAGTAAATATATTTATTAACTTATAAAACGGGTTAATATTTTTCGGCATTTCTGTTTGTTTTTATATAAATTCTTTATTAAAAATAACGTAAATTTTATCCTTATGTCGGGTTTTTTGGCCAAATTTCCGATATCTTTCAAAATGCCGTTAAAAAATTCCGCTGTCCGCGTCATCCGATTATTTTTTACGTTTAAAGGATTAAAAAAACGTAATTTTTTACGCCGTTATTTTTATTTTTAGTAATCTTTCGAATAATCCTAAGGGTTTAAGTTAAAAAACCGGAATTCCAGCAACCTTTAATGCCGCTAAAAAAGCTTTTAACGTTAAAACCGTTAGTTATTACGGTTATTATTTGCTTAATAAACCGTAACGTTTTAACTATCCGTATTGTTATATACGTTATTTTATAACGCGGTTATTTTTAACGTATCGGATAATTTAGTTTTTTTAGATTTGGTTTTATTATTAATTTTATTTAAATATATTTTTATAATATCCTTTTTTTTAAATTAAGCGTTTAGCGTTTAAAGTTTTAAATATAAATTTTGGTATAAATAGGTAAAAATTTAAAATTTATCGAATTATTTTATTATTTTACGTATTTAAATAATTTTATAACGTAAATTTTAACCTTTTTTTTATTTATTATTTTTAAAGATATACCGCTTTTAAATTCGCTATTTTTAGGCCTTTTTTAGGTTAATTCCGAATTATTTTAATATAACGTTTAAAAACCTTCTTAAGTTTAGCCGGAACCGGTATTAATTTTTTTTTAAAAACTATTATTTTTATTAAATTAAAGCGTTATTATAAAATAAAATTTAAATTTTTTCGAAAAGTAGCGAATTTCCGGTTATTTATATTAACCTATTTTTTTAATTCTTTAACCTAAAAAAATACGTTACGATAATATATCTATTTTTAGTTATAAAAAATAAATAAACCGTTATATTTGGGTTTTTTAATATCGGCTTAAAATAATTTAACGTTAATTACGTAAACTTTATAAGACTTTATAAATTCTTTAATTAAAATTTAACTGTACGTTACGGGCGTTATATATTAATTAATATTGATTTTTTTCGCTTTTTTAAAAAGATATATAAAAATTCGTATTATACCGTGATTTTTATTCGTAAAAGTAAATAAATCTGGATCGTTATTTTAAATTACGCCTTCAGCGGATAACCCGGGATATTTTAACGGAAAAGATAATATATTTTTCCGTTTAAACGTTAATTTTATCGGTATTTTTTTAAATTAAAAACTTTTAAGATTTTGATTCGGTTATTAGTATGGATATTTATTTTATTATATTTTCGGGAAAATTTAGTTATTTTGATAATTTTCCTTTTCAAAAAAAATGATTAAATTTTGCATTTTTTAAATTATTAAACGAAAGATTTATTAAATGTATTTTAATATTTTCCTAATATTACGGCGTATAATACGTCGGTAAGTATTATATCGTAAAAGTTATTAAATATAACGGTTAAATAAGTTATTTTTTATTATCTAAAAGTTTTTTACATATTTCCGTTTAACGATCGGGTTATCGGAATTTTTAACGATATAAGTATAAATTTTTGGTATTTCTTCGAATTTATTTTTTGTAAATGTCTTTATTATCATAAAGCTTTGTTATTAAATATTTCGTTTATCCCGCGTTTTTTTTCGTATATTCCCCCTTAATAGGTGGAAAAATAACAGAATAATAAAATAAACTAATGCTTAATTCGAGTAATAAGTATTATTTATTAAAGATTCCAGCAAGTATAAAATAAATAACGGATAAATAATAATAAATAATAATATTTAACTTAAGGTTTTTTACGTATTACGAATAACCATCTATTAGATATGTATAATTATGTAAAAGTATAGGTCTGATTTTTTAAGTTATGAGAAATTATTAGGAGTTTGCAGGTATATGTAGTCGAGAATCCCGTCAGGTAAGCCCGGACTACTGCAATCCTTAACATTTTTCGTATGTTCTCGCCCTTATTTTTTATAAATATATTTATTATCATAAAATTTTCTTATTAAATATTACGTTTATTCGTCGTTTTTTTCGTCTATTCCCCCTTAATAAGTAAAAAAACAATAAAATAATATGGAAATTAATTTATAATGCGGATAATAAATATTATTTATTAAGAATTCTAGAAAATATGAAACAAATAACGGATAAATGCTAATAAATAACGGTATTTAACTGAAGATCTTTTACGTATTACGAATAATTATTTATTAGATACGTATAATTATGTACAGGTATAAATTTAATTCTCTAAGCTATCAAAAATTACTGGGAGCTTGCAGGTATATATAGTCGAGAATCCCGTCAGGTAAGCCCGGACCACTGCAATCCTTAACATGAACTAGTATATTTATATTTCGTCTGCTATCTTTTATATCAAAATTTTCTATTTATTAATCAGTATATATAGTTAAAATAAAATCATTTTAAAGTATACTTATTTACCTTAAACCTAATCGATTTTATTAAAGTATATATAAAAATAAATGATTTTGATTTATCTGCTTAATTAACACTTATTAATAATGAATTTTACTTAAACGGTATTAATTTTCTTTATAATCTATAACCTGTAGCTTGTATACTTAAACGTGCGTTAAACGCATATTTTGTAACTTTTATAAAATTGTTAAAGTTTACCGACCAGGCAGTTTATAACAACGGCTCTTGCCAGATATCTATTACTTACGTTAATAAGCCAATAAAAAGGTATGTTTAAAAGGTAATTATGTAAATTAAAAATAGTTATCCTATTTAAACCAGGTCGGTAACATAAGCAGCGATAAAAATGCTATTAACCATTTCCAATATACCTTTATTATTCTACCTAATATCTTAACACGAAGTGCTATTATAATATGGATTTAGTTTAATAAAATAAATATAGGCGATATATATACATTACGGCCTCATAAGATTTGTTAATGCTAACGGTTTTATGCCCAATTTAAAGAGTTTATGACATATATTTAATGTTAATATGAACGGCTGCTTTAATTCAGGTCATTTAAAGATAATATCTCCAAACCTTATTAAACATATTAAAAGGAAAAATGGTTTACTAATTATAATTATTATAATTATTAGCGGTTTTTATAATAATCTTTATTCATTAACGAAAAGGTAAGCCGCCGTAATCGTAACTTAAGTTTCTTTAAATACCTTATAATGTTACTTTTTAATAAAATTTCTGTTAACCTTATAATTAAAACGTTCGTTAAGTTTTTATTTTCGGTTATTTTAAACTATAAAATTATCAACTCAACTTCTTGATAAATTCGATTTAAAAAAAGGCGGTAATTTATTAAGGCAAACACCCCCTTTACGCACCACCCCCTTTACGCCCCACCGAAGCTTCCAGATACCCTGAATACTAACCCCTTTTTTAACCATTATTTAAACCTATTAAATAACGTCTCTTTGGAAAACAAAACATACCTTTTTAATCCTCAGATTCTGGAAATTCCAACGACACGGTTCTCGCTGCCTAATTACGTATTACAAAGGCGATTAACGACGTTATAAATAAAACGTTTATTCGGACGCCCTCCAAATTATACCAGGTCGAACGTACTTATTTAGGCCGCAGAATTAAAGGTATATAAATCCGGAAAAAATATAATAAGGATCGCCAGAAGGTAACCGACGTCCTAAAAAACCGTTTAACTAAATAAATCGTAACCTAAAGCCATCTTAAGTACGCTTCATCTTATGCTCGATTTCGTACGTACGCGTAACGTTTCCTTATTAAATTTAATAACGGCGAACGATTAGGAAAAAAATAAGTAATGCGATTTTTTTAATGCTATCATAAAATCAAATTTTTAAAGGTTGGGTTATAGATTATAAACGCTTAAACGGAATTACCGAAGCTATTTATAACGTATTATTTAATTACCTGACCCTGCCGGAAGTACGGAAGATATATTTCCGGAATAAATATAACGCCGACGAATTCGGGATAATAAAAGGCATAAAAAAATTCCTTCAAATTTAATAAAACCTTTAAAATTTTTTTTTTTAAAAGATACCTTTAAACGTACCTAAATATCGGTTATAACTTGTACTAGCGTAAACGGGCGCGCTTTTTCTCCGTTAATTATCTTTAACGGCGTTAACGTATAATAATAATAATTTCCCGATACGGAAAATTAACTATATAAAAACTGGTACTTTACGACGTTTTTAAATAATTGGACCAATACCGATATGAAATTAAAATGGTTACGGAAAATATTTATCCCTTATACGAAACCCGCCAACCCCCGGGAATGGAAGCTTTTTATTATCGACGGCCATAACAGCCATATAATTAAGGAATTCATATAGACCTACCTAATTAACAAAATTTATATCGTCTTCTTACCCTCATATTTATCGTACGTATAGTAACCGTTTAATATAGGTATCTTTTCCGTCTTAAAGCGTAAACACCGTTATTAGTTCCGGAAACGTTATTATAAAAAGGTTTCGGAAGTAACAAATAAAACAAACTTTTTATAAGCGCTTATTAAAACTTAGGAAAAATTTATAAAAATTTTATGATATATTATAAATAACTTTAAAACTTCGGGAATATGGCGTATTAATCGGGATAAGGTTTTAAAAAACCTATATGTAAAGAAAAATAAAGTTACGAAAAATATACCGGCTACCGAATCGTTTGTTATTTTATAAACGCCCGGTTTTTTTAAATTAATCGCTTTAATAAAACTTAATATACTTAAATCTTTAAAGGATTTAAAAACCTTTAAAAAAGCCCTAATTAAAGTTAACCTAGCTTTCGGAAAAACTACCGTCCGGCTCCTTTTCCGCAAAATAAGTAAAACATTTAACCTTTTTAACAGCGAATTAACCGCTTTCGAAAATCGTAATAATTAATTAACTTTAACCCTTAAAAAGATACACCCGAAAAAATTAAAAAAAGTAAAAACTAACCTTAATCAAAAATTTGTACGGTTAAAAAACGTTAAGGAAATAAAGGCAGGGCTAAAAAATAACGTACAAAAACCTTTTACTATCATTCCGCAAAATGAAGCCCAAAACGAAAAGGAAAAAGAAAAAGAAAACGAATATAATACTAATGATCCCGATTATATAATAATACGATTACGTTAAAACCCGGAATGGATTACTTAAATGGTTGTTAAATTAATAATTTTTGAATAAATAAATAATTTGGAAATAGCCTTAAATTGGAGATGGGGCGTAAAGGGGGTGGTACCTAAAGGGGATGTTTGCCTTAATTATTAAAACTCCCTATATGAACGAGAACATATAGAATTATATTAGCGACGGTTTATTTCAGTCTTATAAAAGTGGTATATAGTTTGCGGTTTAACAACTTTCGCCTGATGTATATTATATACCGGGTAGTTTCTTGATTTTGGTAAATACAAACAAGGGTAAAATAAGCTCCATGCTTTAATTCTAAACTTGGACAGTAACCGACGCATTTAAGTAATTACACTTATTAACAACATTTATAAACAAATGTATAAGTATTATGAAAAGAGCAAATTTGAATTTTGAAATCTTAATAATATTTAAAAATGGATATATATTAATTAGCAAAGTACGGAAATTATCAGAATGTAGTATGAATATAAAAAGAATAATTAATAGGTTATTTTTAACTGATTTTATTATTATCCCGTATAAAAGTAAAAATAATAAAAAAGGTGTTATTAACCGTTATTATAAAAATAATACGTTAGTTATATAATTATTATTATGCTTATATTTAAAAATGGCTTTTTTATTTAAGAGGTTATAATAATAGCTATTAAAATAAACCTAAGACTGGATATCCGCTAATTTATATATACCAAATATACGTATATATAAATCACGTACGCTAGTTAAAAAGAAGTGATTAAAGTAGTTCTTAAAAATTATATATAATCTTAATTTCGCGTAATTATTTAAAGAATAGCAAAATTATAAAGTAATATAATAACGTTTTAATTATAAGGTATAGAAAAAACGTATTAAAAGCGGGTCTGCTATAAATACTTTATAATTTGTAAATTTTACTTTATAAGTTATACCTTATAGCATGCTTTCATCACGAACCTTTTATATATCCGCCTAGAGGTATAAGCAGTATCCGAAATGGGGTGTTGATTTGCAGGTAATAATAGTAGTATAAAGAAGAATTCGGGGGTCTGTTCGTTAAAGAGATTTGTGAACTTTTTCTTTTATTAAAAAACAATATATTTAATTAAAGACATAAATTAATAGTTTAAAGGTTAAAATAAATGTAGGTTATTTATATAGGAAACAGATCGTTATATATTAACTTTTAATAAAAAAGTATATCGTAAATCTGTATTATTTACATAATCTGGTTCTAACTTACTGTAAAGAATCTGTTATACATTCATGGGGAGGTATAAGCAGTATCCGCAATGGGGGTTTTGATTTGTAGGTTGTAATAGTATAATAAATGGGATATTCGTTGAAAAGATTTACGGATTTTTTTTAATCGGAAAACGATACCTTTAATTAAAAACTTAAATTAATAACTAAAAAACGAAATTAAATAAAGTATTATTTATATAAAAAACCGGCCGTTATATATCCATTTCAAATTTAATAAGTATATCTTGGATTTATATAATCTGAATAATCTGTTCCAAATCACCCAGATCTTCTAGATTATCATATTTTAGCGCGGGGAAAGCGAAGCTTTCTTTACCCGTAAATTAGCCGTAAGGAGCCTATACCAGGTTCCGGAGCCCGGTTTCTTTAAGATAGGAACCCCTGTTCCTGTATTATAATACCATTTCCCCTTTTTAAAGATCTTGGTCAGAAAAATAAGAACCGTTAATGGCCTTTTTATTTTGTTGAAGGGATTTTTCGTAACTTTTTAGCTAACTTTATTATGATAAATCGAATTAAAAAAAGAAAGGAAAAGAAATTACGCAAAAATTATCGTAATATTCGTAATATTCGTATTAACTTAATTAAAACCTTTAAAATCAAAATCTTCTCTTATTTTAATTGCATTCGGTTTAATAAAACCGATTATTATTATTTCTTAAAGAATTTAATCTGTAATTATTATACCCGTTACTAACGGTTTTTTATAACGTTTTAATTATTAACTCCTTAAAAAAGATAAACGAAACGTAAAAATGTTAGCAAAAAAATAACGTAAATTCGAAAATAAATCCCTGACGTATTAAAGAATAACATAAAAAAAAAGTTTATTAATCGGTTAAAACGCTTGCGGTTATAATAAAGCCTTTTTTTAAAAGGAACGGGCGATAAAAATATTAAAAAAAGGATTAAAGCTGGCTTAAGTAAAAGAAACGGGAAAAATTAAAAAAGAAATAACGCCGTATAAAAACAGAATAAGTTTAGTTAGCTTTTAAAATAAACCTTATAACGGAAACCTTTTTTTTAACTGGAATGCCGTAGGCCTGGATTCAGGCGGAGGACTGTTATCGTCTGCGGTCTTAGCCGTACTAGAGACGGTCGGTTAGGATTTTATCGGTAAAATTCTTTAACCAGGTTTATCGTATTTATTAAATACTTAAATAATTCCCATATGTTATCCCTAGGTAAATAATTTATTTACTTAACCAGGTATTAGATTTTGTTTTTAATTATTCCGGAATTTAGTATTTTTTCGATTTCGCATTTATTATCGTCTTTTTTATTTTAAACTTTTTTTGAGGCTGCTTTTAACAAGGAAATTTGGAATATAGAACATATTTTTATGGTTTTAAGTAATAATAATGTATAATTAATCCTTAAAATAACCTTTTTAATTTTAAACGGGCCAAATTATTTGAAATTAAGTTTATCTTTAATTTTTGACATTTTAATTTAAAAAAGAGTTAACGTTACATTTTGTTTTTAACGTGATAGATAAATTTTGTTTCTTTTCGTTAAAATTAATCCTTTAATTTCTTTTTATAAATATTAAATTATCTTTTGCTTCAAAAAATATAATTTAATTTAATATTACGCTTATATTATTGTAATTTTTAATATTATTAGTTTTATTCGCAAAATTATTATAATAATAGTTAGTGCCTTACGTATTAATTATACGGGTCGTTAAGTTATTACGTTATATTTATATATAGTATATAAGGTAATATATTTATATTTTTATTAGTAAATATGTTAAAAATTATTTATAAAAATAATAAAAGCTTACCTTAATTATCTTATTAATAATTAACGTAATTCCGAAAATATTAGTGCAGAATCTGGTTTAATCGTTTTATTTAACCGTTTATTTAAGGATAATAAGTTATTGAAAATTTAAGCTAAATATTAGTTTGCTTAAAAAAATAATACCGAATTTAGGTATGAAAAGCTTATTTCGATTAAAAATACTTTTCCTTTGGTATTTCCTATTTGTTAAAGTAATATTCAATAAAGGCGTAAGCTAACTATTTTGCCGTTACGGTTTTTTTAAACGGTAAAAAGTACTTATATTTGGTAAATCTGTTAATAATTACCTAGATTACGTTATACCTAAGTTTAATATCTAGGTTCTTAACGTAAGGAAATTAATAATAAAATCCTAAGTTATAATATTTTATATTTTATTAAGTATATTTATAGGTTGTAATAAACCATACGGTTTATAACGGGCTGCCTTAATTTTATTATAAACGTTATAATTCTTAATTATTTATTTAATTATCTGGCAGAATTTTAACAAGTCGTATTTTTTTAGAGTTGTTTAGTAGTTTTAAATATTCCTTGGTATTTATATAAGGGGTTTTTGTAAAATTTTTTAATAAATTCCTTTTGTTGTTAGTGTAAAATATAAATCTTGCCGCAAAATAATAATTGATTCCTATTATTTCCCTTTAATCATTTAATTTCCTTTTCTTTTTTAAGATTATAAAAGTTTTTAAATGGCATTAACTTTTTTAAAATAAATTGTTTAAGGGTTATATACAGCTATATTATCCTATCGTTCTCGTAATATACTACTTATATCTATTTTTTAGAAATTTTTAAATCATAATTTCCTTTTTGGTTTAAAAATATCCGTTTAGATATTTTTTTTTCCTTTGATACGGTAAATTTTAAATTTAAATTTTAGATAGTTATAAATCATAGAAGATTTTTATTGTTTAAATAAAAATTAAATAATTCCTTAATTTTAATAAAAAACAATTTCTATTTTTTAAGGGCTAAAATAATTGTTAATAACTTTTTATTATAAATAGAATATTTAAATTTTACGTTTTAAAGAATTTTAATAAAATACGTTTTTAGATATTATTTTCCATTACTTTTTAATTACTTTAGGACTGCTTTAAAGGTATAATTTCAACCATTTATTTTAAATTTTTTTTTAATTATAATTTGGTAACTTAATTTCAGGGTCGCTAACGATTCTGTCTTTAATTCTTTTTGAAAAACTTTTTCGCTTCCTTTAAAAATTTAAATTTCTTTTTAGAATACTTCTTCGTAATAAGTCTGGTTAAGGGGCTAGCACATTTACCATAATCCTTAATCAAGGGTCGTACGTAACCGGTAAATCCTAAAAATTAACGGATATTAATAACAGTAACTTTATTGAGGATTAGTTAGTTTTTAACGGTTTTTAATTTTGAATTTTGAATTTAGATTTACTTAAGCGTAATAATAAAGCTTAAAAAGTTTAGCTTTTAAGTATACCAAACGCCTTTTTTGACGTTTATTAGTAGGTTAACCTTTTCAAATACATTTCATATTTAAGCGATATATTTTTTATATTTCTTTAAAATTTTTGAATATATAAATACATGATTTAAGTAAACGAAAATAAATTTATTTAGAAATTTGCATAAAATAATTATAAATATATATTTAAAGCTGGTTAAGTTATTAGTTAACCTTTATAATATAACCTTATATTCGTAATATTTATGAATAATGTTAAAACCCCCTTTTTTTTCAATTATTCGAATTAAGTAATAACCGTTTAATAGGTTTAGGGTTATAAATTATTTAACTTTATTAATATTTTCTTTTATAAAACTTATTAACGTAAAGAGATACTTATTTTTAATAATAATATTATTTACTTACCGATAATTATAAATTTATCAGTATATTAAGTTTTTATTTTTCTTAATCTTAATTTTGCCATTTTCTATTTTTGGTATTATTATAATTGCATACTTTACAAATAATTCGGAATCTTAAATATAACCTTTTTTAAAGTTCTGTTAAAACTTTTTTAAAAGATTTTAACCTTTTAAGGTTTATGTAATAAATTTAATAAAGCTTTAAGTAATATTTTTCTTTAACAAGAATCTTATAATCTTATTAATTATAATTAAGTAACTTTTTTCGGGTTCGTTTTTTAAACAAGTTTTTAAACCGTTAATATTTAAAAGCTATTATTATTATTTATTGAAAACTTTAAGTTATTTAATTATATAATAAATTTCATAAATTTCTTTTTTAAAATAATTTCTAAAAGTGTTTAATTTTTTTTAATCCGTCGATTCTTAAAACGAAATTATCATTTGTTTGAAATAAAATCGTACCTTAAAATGTCGGCGATATTAAAGATAATCCGTTTTAAATGTTTTTATATTTAGATTACGATTTTTTTTATTTTTCTAAAAAAAATTTATTATCGTAAGTAAATAAACCTTTATCGATTATCTGTAACTTATATAACTGTTATTTGTACTTTAAGAGATATAGTTTTTTTTTAATTATCTTAAAAAAATAAAGAATTCCTTTATTCCGAAGTTTATTATATTGTTAAATATCTTATTTTTATAATAACGAAGCATTTCGATTTAATTTCGTAAATTCTTTTTTTTTACTTCGTATAAGGTTTTGTATATAAAGGCTTTTTGCTACTTCATTTTCGAAAGACTTTATAATTTTTTAACGGTTATATTTTGGTGGTTAAAAGCCGTTTTTATTTGCGTACCTTTTTTACTGCATGTTTAATATAATGGTTATACATATACTTAAACCATTTTTTGTTGCTAAATTAGTATTTAAACGTAATTATCTTTTTTTAACTTTTTTTTTTAAATTTTAAATTTTGCAAATTATCGGATTATAAGGTTAAACTTTCGAAAAGCGTATTTTTATAGCTAAAAATTTGTATTTATTATATATTATAAATAAAAAATATAAGCATTTTTGCGTTATAACCTTCTGGCTTTATTTTAATTTTAGGTATAAGTAATAAGACCCAGGGTAATCTGGCTATTAGGGGGTTTTTATATATCTGCACTTATCGTCCGGCTTTATAAACGTTTTTTCGTTATATCCTAACTAAAAGTTGTTATCGTTTTTGGTTCGTTAATAAATAAAAATAATTATAATTATAATAAGTAAGAAAATATAAAAGCTTATAATTATTTGCTGAAGGTTTAAAATATACCGTATATAGCGGGAAAAATATAATAATAGGAAAATAATTATCCGTAACTTCCGAAATCTGTTCGTAATTAACCGTCCTAATCGTATATTTTACATTTTTATATTACGAAATAATAAATATATCTTAATGTAATGGTTACCTTAAAGGCTACTTATTTTAAATAATATTTATAAGTTTTAATCGTAATATCTTTATAAATAATAAAACTTTTATAATTTGGGTCGTTACTTTTAACCTTATTAGTCGTAATAACATTAAATTCCTAACCGGCGGAAATAAAGCTTATTTCTTTTAATTTCTTGTTTATTATTTATATTTTATTCCGCCGCGCGGTTCTTTTTTTTTTAGGCTCAGGGACTTTTCCTTTCTTAAAATTCCCTTTAGGTAAAAAATAATATTCGTTCTTAACATGGCATTTTTTATTATAAATAAAATACTTAACTTTAAATTTATCTGTTTTAAATTCCGTTAATGTAATACCAGTTTCCTTTTAGGATTTATCTTTTATTTTTTATTACTGTTAAGATATCGGTTACTATTTCGTTTACCGGTACCTTTTTTTTAAAGTAACCATTAAAAATACGTCGATTAGTAATAATAACTTTATCCGTATAATTTTCGAAGGGATTTATTTTAAGTCCTTTAAAAATTTTGTTTTTAACCTAAGGTTTTAAGCCGTTAAAATAAAGGAAAAATAATATATTTTATAAGAATTTGGAAATAATTAATAGGCGGTTAAATTTAATCGTATATTTAAATTATTAACGTCATTTGTTAAAACTAATATATTTATTTAACCGTATATTATTATTTATTTACATTTCTGAATAAAACTTATAAACGTGTTTTAAAATATCACTCCTTATTAAAGATATAATTAATAGTATTTATAAAGTCGATAAGGGAATTTATTAAGTAATCGTTAAAGATAGATTCGAATGAATTTAATATTTTTCTAATAAGTAACTGCGAAATAATTATTACTTTTTAATAATCTTCCATTAAAGAATTTTCGTATTATTTATGATAAAACTTTATTTCGATTAAAAATCCTTTTATATTAACAGATTTATTATAAAATTTAAGGGGAATTAGCTTATAACCTTTAATATCACGTATTTTATAATAAGCAGTAAAAGATATAGTTTTATTTTAGTCTCGATTAAATAAAGGGAGAGCTAAAATTTTAAATAAGAAATGGTTTTTAAAGGGGAAGTAAAAGTTTTTTTTTAAGTTATTATATAAGTTTCGCGCTTTTTATATAAAGTCTTATAATTTCCTTAATTATAAGATCCAGTCGCTTATCGGTTATAAGCTTTTTTTCGTTTTCTCTTTTAACTTTTAAGCCTTATTCCTTTTTTTCCTTTTAATTAAACTCTTTAAGCTGGACTTGGATAATTTTTTAAGGGTAGGTATAGGTTATTGTTAAAAAGAAAAAAACTTTTTTAAACCCTTAACTTTAATAGTTACAAGTACCGTATTATCGATTAACTGAAAATCTTTTCTAATAAAGAATAAATTATTTAATTTATTCGCTAATCTTTTATTAATTAATAACCGGAATTAAATATATTATTTATTTATTAAACGTTTTATCCTTAAGGTTTATTACCTGGCATAAGATTCATCAGAGTCGAAGCTTATCGGCAACCACGCCTTCTGCTTTAAAATAAGGTTCTACTTTAAAGTAAGGTTTTAAGGAATTAAGGTATATAATCTATCTTAACCGTAAAAACCATTAATTAATTATCGTAATCGAAAATATTAAATATAATATTTATCGTATAAATTATATATATAATAATTTTTTATATATTTAATTTAACCTAAAAAATAAAATTTAAATTTATATTAATTTTATATTTTATATTAAACGTTATTTTATAATATCGTTTTTATTTAATTTAAAAAAATTTATATTTAATTAAACTTTATATTATTCGTTAATTATTAATAGAAAATTATTAAAAAATAACGAATTTTTATATATTTATTTAAAATTATAAATAATATCCGAAATAAAAATTTTAATTTATAAATAATAATAATAAAATAAATAAAATATTTATTAAAAGAATTTACGAATTTTTTTTAATCGTAAAATTATAACGGTTAATTAATTTAATTAATTATTAAATTTTAATCGTACGATTTATATTAATAATAATATTATAAAAATTTAAAAAATAAATTAAAAATATAATTATATTTAATAATAATAAATATTAAAAATAATTTAAATAATTAAGTTATATTATAAATTAATTTTATTTAAATTATAAAAAAATAACGTACGTATATA
Organism: Monosporascus sp. MG133; assembly: GCA_004155925.1. Lineage (NCBI taxonomy): Eukaryota > Fungi > Ascomycota > Sordariomycetes > Xylariales > Monosporascus > Monosporascus sp. MG133. The sequence goes on along the minus strand of QJNX01000002.1, from coordinate 177,156 downwards.
TATTATTTTTAACTTTAAATATTTAAATAATTTAAATTTTTAAATTTATTAAAATTTTTAAATTTATTATAAACTTAAAAAATTTAACGTATTAAAATTTTTAAAATTTTTAAATTAATTACGTAATTCGGAATTTATGTTGAAAATAAATTTTAAATTTTCCGATCGTTTATTTTTAAGCGAAATTTTTAAATTATAATACGAATTTTTTTTTTTTAAATTTTTATTTTTAAAAATTAATTTATTTAATATATTTATTTAGTATATAAATTTTTTTTTATATTATTTTAAGTTATTTTAATCGTTATATTTAACCGTATTATAAAATAAAATTTTTTTAAATATAATAACGTTTTAATTTTATTAAAATTAATTAAAACTTTTAATTTTGTTATATTTTTTTATATTTCGTATTTTTGTTATAAATTTAAACGGAAAATTTATAAAATTTATTTTAATTTTAAGGAATATTTTCGTTATTTTAAATATAATAATTTTTATAATTTATTTAATTTTTTTATTTTTAAATATTAATAATTTTTGGATAAAAAAAACGATTAAAACGTAAAAAAAAAAAATACGAAAAACTTTTCGTTTTATCGTTAATAAATTAAACCGTTTTTAAAAATAACGTAAAATTTTACGTTATTACGGCATTAAAATATTATATTATAATATTTAAAATACGGAAACGATTAAAAAATTTAAACGATTAAAAAAACCGTAATAATAATTAAAAATTAAATTAATTATTTCCGTATAAATTTTTTTTTTTATTAATTAATTATTAAATTAAAACATATTTAACTTTAATATTTCCGGTATTATTAATAAAAAATTTTTAATAAACGTTAAATTTTTGTAAAATTTTTTATAAATTTTTATATATTTTTTAATTTTAAATAATTTTTTTATTTTATTAAATATTATTTTTTTCGTTTTTTTTTAATTTCGAAAACTTTTTAATTTTTTATATTAATATATTTTTTATTATATTTTTTTATTATTTCGTATAAATTTAAATTATATTTATTATTAACTTTAATAAAGAAATATAAATAATATAATAAAATTTAATTTTAAAAGGTAATATTAATTAATAATTATTTTTCGAAAATATTTTTATAATTTTATATAATCCGATATATTTAAATTTAAGTTTTTTATTAAATCGTTTAATTTGGATATTTTTAATAATTAAATAAATTTCTTTTTTAAAAAAAATTAATTTTTTTAATTTTTTTGCTTATAATATTTTTGTATTTAAATACGTACGAATTTAATTTTTATTTTTATTTTTATATGTAATTATTTAAATTATTTTAAAATAAAAATTATTTTAATATTAATTAATTTATTTTTTAATAAGTTTCGGTAAATTTTTAATATAAAACCGAAATTAACGTTAATTAATATTATTTTAATATTTTTATAATAATTTATATTATAGGTTAATTATTTTTTTTTAAAAACGTATCCGTATAAATAATTAAATAAAATAATAAATTATTACTTTAATTTTTATATTTTATTAAAATTTATTTTTTTCGTAAAATTAATTTATCGGTAATTACGTATTTTGTTTTAAAGTAAGGTTTTATTTTAAAATAAAGTTTTATTTTAAAATAAGGTTTTATAAAACTTAAATATATAATTTATCATAACCGTAAAAATTATTAATTAATTATCGTATTCGAAAATATTAAATATAATATTTATCGTATGGATTATATATATAATAATTTTCTGTATATTTAACTTAACTTAGAAAATAAGGCTTGAACTTTTATTAACCTTATATAAGTTAATTATATTATTAATAACTTTTTAACTTAATTATTTTATTTATAAATAATATAATACCGTAAATAAGTTTTAAATATTTGGTTAATTTTTTTATCTAGCTATCCGTTTATAGTTTAAAGGCGTTCGAAAACTTATAATTTAGGCCTAGCTGTACCATAAAACTTTGCCAAATTTTCAAAGTAAATATAATACCTTTATCGGATACGATTTTTATTAGGAATCCGTATATATTAATAAGATATTTAAAAAAACATATATTAGTTATTTTACGTTTATATTTTCGTTAAATAGTAAAAAATAAAATATAAAATATAAATCGGTTTACGATTATAAAAATGCTATCGTAATAAATATCCGTTACTGGATCTTTTAATAATAATAACTTAATAATAAAATCGAAGGTAATTAAATTTTATAATCGCTTTATAACTAGTAATGGTTATAACTTTCCGTATAATTTATAACGTCGTACCTTAATTTTATTATATAGGTCGTATTTTCGCAAAACCTTCTTTATTATTAACTTTATCTTAGGAAAGTAATATGTACGCTATAGCCGTTTTATGGTTTTGTAGATTTTAGGGTATCCGTACAACTGGTATTCGTATATCTTACGTATTAGCTTTTTTTGGTACTTTTTTGGTACTTAGGTTTTATCGCTTTTTTTTTTCTAGTAATTAATCGTTATATTGTTAAATTTTCTGATATAAGTCGGGTGTTATCCTTTTAATTGTTGCGATTTGTCGTAGTTTTATGTATCCTTTTTTTATAGGGTCGAATACCTGGTATGGGACTTTAAGGATTCTTTTTTAGGTTTGGTCGTTTATTAAAAACGTTTACTTTATTATTTTCTTACCTTTTTTTATAAATAATAGTAAAATTAAATTCCGAATGGTATTTTACGTAACGGAATTGTTATTTTATTAATTTTCGGGTAATAGTAAATCGGATAAGGTTTTTATAGTTTATATATATCTTAACTTAATGTAAGTTTTTTTAAGATAATATTTCAATTTTTTAAATGTATTAATAATAATTAAAAACTTTTTATTTGGAATAACATAATTTAATTTGTTTTTTTTTAGCTTGTAAAAATAAAACGTAATAACATGTAGGTTACTTTAATTATTTTTATGTCCGATTATTGCGCCTAACGCATAATTCGAAGTATCGGTTTCTAGTTTTACGGGGCGATTGGGGTCGTATATAATTAATACTGCTTTGTTAGTAATTATATTTTTAATCCTTTAAAAGTTTTTTTCTGTTTCGGCCGTTTATTAAAACTTAGTTTTTTTTTTAATTACGTCGGACAAAAATATCGCGATTTTATTAAAGTTGCGAACAAATTTCCGGTAATAGTTAACGAATCCGAAAAAAGTTTGGATATCGGTAACTATAATAGGTACTTTTTATTTTTAGATTATTGCTATCTTTTTGGGAGTTATTTTAATATGTCCCGGGGTGATAACGTATCTTAGGTACGGTACTTTTTGCTTATAGAACTTGTTTTTTTCGGCGTTAATTAAAAGGTTAACGTTTTATAAAGTTAAAAAAAGTTTTATAAATATATTTTTCGTATTTTCTTTTTGAATTTGAATAAATAAAGATATTATCGGGGTAATAGAAAATAAAAATATCGAGGTATTTGCGTAATACGTAATTAATTATCTTTTAGAATATTATAGGTGTATTAGTAAATTTAAAAGGAATTATTAAATATTTATATAATTCGTATTTAGTTTTAAAGGTTATTTTTTAGGCTTTTTTGGTTTGATACGAATTAAATTATATCCGTTTCGTAGGTTTAGGGTAATAAATTATTTGTTTCCGTAAAAGGAATTTTTTATTTCAGTAATTAGGGGTAGGGGTATACGATTCTTAATTATAATACCGTTTAATTGTCAGTAATCGATTATTAGCCGTAACTTTTTATTTTTTTAATACGAAAAATATAAAATATTTTGTTAGTAATTTGGAACGTTTAATATATTTTTTCCGAAAGTTGTTTTCGAAGTATTTTCGTAATACGAATAGCTTTTGTTAATTTAGGTTATATATAGGATAAAAGGTAATCGTTTTGTTACGTTTTAGGCTTATTTCGTAATTTTATTTTTTATGTTCCGGTAACCTTATTTTGACTTATTTTTTAAAAGTTTTTCGTATTTGTAATATTATGGTAATATTTTAGTTATTCCTTTTAGTTTTTAGGGTTAATATTATAAATCGTCGTTTATTTCGTATAGCCGTACTTTAATTATGGTAATAATGAGTCGTATATATTTTTTTTTTTTTTTTTTTTGTATATATCGTATTTTTTTAACTGGTAAAATTTTTCTCGTATCCTTATACCTATACTTCCCGTCGTTTTTATCGGTAAAAAGTAAAATAAACTTTACCTGGCTAATCTTTTAATTAATTATAGGGTTATATTAATATAATTATTTTCAACAGAAAATTATGTCGTGATTCCGTATTAAAATAATATCGAAATTAATAATTTATTTTCGTCCTTAAATATAAATCTCGAAATAATTAATTTCGCAATTAACCCATCCGTTATTATAAATAGATTTGGTACCTTTTATATTTTTAACTTTGTAAAGTTCGGTTTTATCCTTCCATAACAATCGTAACTTGTTAATTATCACCGGTTTGATATAATTCGGGTCGGTTCCGTAATTTATTATAACGGTTTACTATTTTTTCTTAATTCGTATTTGAATTATAATAAAAAAAATTTCCGTCATTTTTACTATTATATACAAAGCTTTTTTAAAGGGTGTATATTAATTCCCTTTCTTTTTGCTATCTTATAGCTTCCTTATAGGTAAGGTGTTTTGGGGGGGGGTTTATACCTATAACTCCTTTAATTACTTTTTTTTATCGGCGTAATTAAATTTAAAGTTTAAAGATTTTCTTTTCCTATCGTTTTATTTAGTTCGTTAAACTGGTAATTTATCCTTTAAAGGTTTCGGCTTTTTCCGACCAGGCCGTCGTTATGGCCCATTTCTTATCTGTTATCGTTATCGGTTAGTTCCGATACCCTTATCGTTCTTAATATTGGGTATAGTACTGGGCTATTTTTATTAAACGTTTTCCGATTTCTTTCCTTATTTCCTTTTTTTTTTCAAGGTTATCGGCCTAAACGTATCAGAAATGTAAATTATTTATTACTTTTCGCTGGGCCTTTTATTACTACCTAATAAATCCATTCTTTTTGCGTTTTAGAATTATACTATTCGTCATAGTATATAAGGTTTTATTCGGGGCAACTTTTTCCTTCCGGCCAGTTTTCCGATATTATAACAACGTCGATATCGTCTTATATGGTTATGGTACATAAATATTTATATTATTTTTAATCCTTAAAATCGTTTCCGGTTTGGTTATGGAAATCGAATCCTTACTTTTATAAACGCATAAATCTTTATTAAATATATTTCTACTATTTTTCGTATCGTAAGTAATAAGTTTTTTTGTAATAAATAACGTATAATTTCCTATATCGATCGGTTTTTTCTGGATATAAGGTTTTGTTCCAACTTTGGTATTTCCTAATTTATTTACTTAACTCCTATTATTTTTATCGTTATTATTTTTTTAATTATATCCGGGATATTAATTTTTTTAGGGTTAATTTTTTTTACTTTTCGAAATTTATATAACTATTAAGTAATTGTTAATCCGGTTACGGCGGTATATTATCGCGTAATTGCGGCCTATAAAAATGTTTTAGTTATTCGTAATCCTTTTCGCATTTTTGGGGGGTAAGTTAAAGTTTTCCCTTTTTTTAACCATATCGAAAATAACGGCCTTTTTATCTTTTAGCTAACCCTTAAGTACTAAGGTCCAGCCGTTACGTTATTATTTCCTTAGAGCCCTATATTAATTTTTTTTGTAACCTATTTTATCGCAATTACAATATTTAACCTGGTTTTAATCTTTTTTTTATACCGCTTCTAACTTTATAGGTCCTGGGGCTATTCCATAGGCGGTAAAAGGTATATCGCGCTTTTTATTTGGTTAGTTCCTATAAACTTAGGTTTAAAAATAAATTATCCTTTTCGTTCTTATCGTCGCTTATATTATCGATTATTAATTTTTACGGCTTTTGCGATATGTTTATTTAAGGTAATAAAACGTACTATTTTAACCATTTCGTTTTTAACGGTATCCTTTAAACTTTTATAAAAAATATTAATTAAACTATCGTTTTTTTTATTTACTTATATTACTTTAACAATAAGGTTTTTAAACGGTATTATATACTTAAACGCCAATCTTTTTGGTTTTAAATCGAAAACTTTTTATATTACGGTTTTTTTTTTGGTTTAAGTTTTCGAAATTAACCTCTAACTTTTTTTCGAAATTAATATAATTGTTGGCGTATGGTGCGTTGCTATACACCTGGTTGGTTGGCCCGTGCGAAGCTAACCTTAACGCGTCGCAGTAGGGCCATATATATTCCACCTGTAAGTAGTACTTTTAAATATATAACAGGGATTAATCGATTTTTTTTGATATAAGTTAGTAATATATATATTACGATATTAATAATAGTTAGATAAGTTACGCGTATTTTTATATGGTAATATTTTTTGGTTTTTAAAAAAAAGATTATAATATAAGTTTTTTTGTTTTTTGTTATTTGCAGTATATTATTATAAGATTATAATTAATACGTTACGAGGTTAATTAACCGGCTTAAATTTATTATAGTCGGTAGGGTTACGAAAACGAATCCGTCCGGCCTGTATATTATAATAATAGATTTTTAAAGAATCCAGTTAAGGTTTTTAAGTAATAAAGTTGCTTAATAAGATTATATTAACGAATTATTATAATTCCATAATTTTTTTATTTAGCTAAAAAAGTTAGTCTTAAAGTAAGAACGTTTTTGCGTTCAGATAAACCGTTTACGTAAAACCGTTAAAACCTTTGCCGCGAAAGTTACCGAAAAAAAAGAACGACGAAAGTTAGCCAAATAAAGTTAGCAGGTAGTAAAAAAAGAACTTTATAGAGTTAACGTTATAAGTAATTCGTATAAATAATAATTTAAATAATTCGAGAAATTATTAACGAATAAACTTTATTCGAATTAAAATAACGATCCGTTACCGAAGGCGGGACCGTCGAATCGGTTAAAATAATCGAAATCGAAATTATAAAGAATATTATTATTACCTGGAATATTTAAAAGATACTAGACCGTTATCGTTAGCCTAAGGAGGTATAGTTATATACCTTTGGTTATAAATGCGCTAAAGTTCCCTTTTATTAAGAACCCTTTTTTATTTAAGAAAAAGAAGAAAGGGAAGGAGAAAGAATTAATTTCCTTTCTAGCCGACCTTATGGATAATTGGCGTAACTTGGCCGGTAACGGTTTACGAATAAAAACTTTATTAATAACATTATATTCAGCACCCTTTTCGCCCTTATTTTTAGATAGCGATAGCAACGGTGGCCATGGCGGCAGAAGTGGCGGAAGAAGTAGTGATAATTCCTTTTTATTATCCAGTTCCTTATCGGCGTCCGATTCAAAGTCGGATTCTGACTCGGATTCGGAAAACAACTTCAGTAATTCGAATAATAACGACCGAAAGAAACGGTATAAAAATTATAATAAGAACAAAAATAAAAAAATGACTAAGGAGAAGTTTAAAAAAAAAGAAGAAGGATACCTTCCGTTAAAAACGTTTTAATTTTATCCTTAATAACGGAAATTATCTGAAAGATTTCGAAAACTGGGGGTTTTAAAAGAACGCTTTAAATTTCGTATACGAAAAGGTAGGTTATAAAAAAGGAATAAAACATTTTACCCTTAATAAGTTACGTTTAACGAAGGTAATTACCAAAACTGTCCGTCGGATACCCTTAAAGCTTATTACCGGAATTAAAAAAATACGAAAATGTTAAAAATTTTCCGTAAAATTTATATAACGATTAAAAAAGTACGTTAACGTTCCCTTTAAAAGAATTAAACTAATTACGTTATAACGGCAAAAATTTAATTGCATTTATTATTAAATTTCAGAAAATAATGCGTAACGTTAAAAAATACGGCATAAAATTAGGTAAGGATTAATAGGTTACGATATTTCTGACCGTTATTAAAAATAAAATAAGCGATTAATATCGTATATTTAATTGCGTATTTCGGAACACGGATTATATCTTTTATCGTTTTATTAACGATTTTAATAACGAATTTTATTATTATGTTAAAAAGGTTAAAGGCGACGGAAATAGTAACGATAAGCCTAAAAGATAAAGCTATAATGCGAAAGGCCGTAATAATAATAATAAGGGAAAAAATAATAATAATAAACTTTTATGGAACGTTAAAAGCAAACCTTTTTATTAAAACTGTAAAAAATACGGATATTTATTAAAAGATTACTAAAAGCTTAAAAAGGATAATAATAATTTAAATAATTAAAACGGCTAACGTAATAACGGAAAGAATAACCGTAATAACGGCAGGTTTAATAACGGTAACAATAATAACGCGAATGGTTAATAATGTTAATTAGAGGCATATTATATCCCAGACGGACTTGAGGATTTATATAATTAGCCTCCGAAAAGATACTAAGCTGGTTATATTATAGAAATTAATTAAGCTAAAATGGCTGAAATTATAAAGTTATTCGACCAGATTATATTATAACGAAACGTTTCGTTAAAGGGCGTATTTATTTTAAAGGGCGTTATTATTTTAAAAGGCGGTCCCGGTTTTATTACGCCGGGGAGCGGTATTAAAGAAAACCTAATAAAAAAAAAGCCCGATAACGAAATTGAATACAAAATAAAATATATTCGAAAAAAACTTTATATTATAATTTTATAATTACATAATATATAAATAAAAAACCGTAGCGACATCTTATGTGATTTAAAAGTTAACGTATTTATGACGAATAATATTAAAAATTATTTTCCGAAATAATTATAAGATATCCAAAATAAGAAATTTATAATAATTACTAGAAAAAAGTTTATTTAGATTAAAATAATCGGTATAATTAATTGGAATTTAAAAGGGTTTAAGGGCGAATATAACTTTATAACCTTACTGTATACGTTATATATACCGTCGTTTCCGTTACGTATATTTTCCGGTAACATTTTTTATAAATATAAAAAATATTTTAGTAAAAATTATCTATTTCATAATAACGGAACGAAATTAATAATAATCGATATTCCAAAGTAAAACTTTTTTTAAACGTACGTCCGTAAGAAGCCTGCCGTAAAGAAATTAATTAACGAATATTAATAAAAATACGCATTAAGTATAACTTAAAATAAAATAAATAATATATTAAACGTTTTTTAAGTTTTTATAATTAATAAGAAAATTATGATAATAAAGATTATTATAAAAAAACTTATTTTTTAATATTACCGTTTATATTACCTTAATAATAAGCGATTAAAATAAGTTATTAAAATAATTATAGAAATAAACTTAAAAAAAATAAACGTCGAATTATTCGTTTATAAGGCCTATAATAAAGCTAAAATAACCAAAATACTTTTAAAAAACCCTTAAAAAAAAGGTACGTTAAAAATTTATTTTAATATAACGTAAAATAAATTAAGCCCGTTATTATCGAAAATAACGCTTATTATAATATCATTATAAACGATATTAACCGTTACCGCGTTTTTAAAACGTATAAAATTAAAAACGAAATAAAATAATATTTTAATTTTTATATAACGAACGTAAAATTTAAGTTAACCTTAAATAACAAAAGTATTAAAATTTTCCGTATTAATAAAAATAAAAAATTTAAAATAAATTTATTTAAAATGTTTTATGACATAAAAAAAATTAATTTTATTTATTTTAAATTTTATAATTAATACCAAAACGGTATTTTAAACAAAGTATTCGTATCGTTTAAAATAACGTTTATGTTATTATCGTTTAAATACGGATTACGATTTATTTTTAAAATTACGTTATAAAAATAACGGTCCATATATTTAATCGTACAGAATAATTTATAATCGAAAATATTATACCGTAAAAATATTATAACTGAATATTAAAATTTAAAAATAAAACGAACAAACCGGATAACGTATATTTACGATTTATTAATAATTATTATATAATTTTAATTAACGAAAATTATCGAATTAAAACTAAAAAATTAAAAATACGTAATATTAAAGGCTTTTTTTAAAATATTAAGGTAAACATAATTATAAAATCTAGCTATTAAAAAACGGTCGTTTTTTAATTATAGTATATATACCCATTTACGATAAAATAAATATATTAAAAAAAAGAACGAATTATCTAACTTAAAGAATATTATAAAATCTTTATTTCCTTACGTATAACGTAAATTACGTTATTAAACCCGAAAAAAGGACGTAAACGTTTATAATTACGATAATAACGTTAAATTAAATAATTAAATAAACGACGAAACGAAAACGGTAAAACGAAAACAAAAATAAACCGAAAAGATTAAACCGAAATTATACGAATACGAAAATTTTAATAAGGATTTTAAAATTATGAAAACTTTAATGTAAAAAATCGTTAATTTTTATCCAGGTATTTATAATTTTAATTTTTTAACGAATCGGAAAATAAGTTTTACGAAATTTTAAATAATTATATCGTTATTTAATAAACGTACGAATAAATATATATATAAAGTATATATAATAATAAAATAATTATATTTAACGGAGATAATAACGGACCTAATTTTAAAAAAATTATAAAAAGTTTTAAATAAAATATATAATTTAAAACTATTAATAAAAGAATTAGGAAAAATTTATAATAAGAAATTTTCGCCTTTAAACCGAAAATTAAGCCCGTTAAAAGTTATTTAATAAACGTTAAATAAATCCTAAAAAGAAAACCTTTTTTTTACGGACGAATTAAAAAAATATAAAGCCGTATTTATACATAAAATTTATTTAATATAAAAATATAAATTATAACGAAATAATTATAAATATTACCCGTATAATATATTAACGTATATTTATAATTTTCGTAACATTCATAAAATAATACTTATAATAAATCGATTTTACCGTTACGTATTTTAATAATAATCTAAATAAAAAAATTTTTATAAAACGTTTTTTTATACTTTAAAAATATTTTAATACTTATTTAAACGAAAAATAATATTTTAATTTTATAAAGATTTTTTTTAAAATTAATAAACCTTTTTTATAAATTAAAATAAACAATTACCGTATAATAATACAAAATCCGACCGATATTCGAAAAATACGATTTCCGTTTATTAATATGCGATAAGGTAATATATATTAACCCGAAAACCCGAAATATTATTATCTTATATGTCGACGATTTCCTACTTTTTAATTCCGATAAAAAATATTTACGATTCGTAATAAACGTTATTATAAATAACGTACTTATAAACGATTTCGAAACGGTAAATTAATATTTTGGAATACGTATTATCCGGTTATCCGAAACGGATAATATTTATTTTAATTAAAAATAATATATTAATAAAACGTTAATAAATTTAAAAATAAATAAAATAAAGGCAGAATTAATTCCTTTTATTAAAAAATATTTAAATTATATATTTCGTTATATAAATATAATTAATAAATAAAATATTTTCGATTACGTAAATTTAATTAACAGATTTAATTTTTTTAATTATATAACGTAACCCGGTACGGTATATATTACATTTATTTAAATACGCTTTATACATAATCCGTTTCCGAAATATCGAAAATATATTAAACGTTTTCCGAAATATTTAAAAAATATTTCGAAATTATTTATCCGAAACCGGAAGTTAAATAAAATATATACTTATTATATATATAATAAATTAAGGTTATTTATAACGGTTAACATAAATTTCAAGGACGACCTTAATATAATTAAATTAATTATTAATTACGTTTTATTTATAACGGAAATTCCGGTTACGTAAATATTAAAATAATAATTAATTATTACGAAATAATTTCGAAAGTTAAATATATAATATTAAATATAATAATTATTAAGGTAATAAACGTACGAATTTTCCTTAAAAAGCTCAGATTTATGCTTAAAAACCTTATTACCGTTTTCGAAAATATTAACGATATAAAAAAATGGCCTAAAAAAAACGTTAGATTACGGAAGAAACGTTATATATACTTTAAATACTATTATATCCGCAGGGAAATCTAAAAAAGCCGAATAAAGGTCGAATATATTAAAAACGCAAAAATTTTTTTTACGGATTTATTAAACCTTTTAATAAAATAATATACGAAAGATTTATTATGAATTTAAATTTTAAAAATATTTAAAGGTATATATAAAAAAATAATTTTATTAAATTTCCTTTATACGGAAAAAAAGGCATTCCTTTTTTAAACTTTATTTCTTATCCGAAAACGATAATTAAAGCATTTTTTTTACGATTATTTAAAAATATCCGTTTATTTATTAACTTTAAGGTTTTAATTTTCCATAAAATTATTTATATATATATTATTCCTTTAACCTTTATGTATTAAATTAAGGCTTAACGGTCCGGTAATAATTAATTACGATATATAACTTATAATTAATAAATATTTCCGAACCTACCGGATTAAAATTTTTATCTTTTAAATACCGAAAAATAAAAAAACTTAAAAAATAATAACCTTAATTATTTATTACTTTATTAATAAAAAATAAATTATTTATTTGTAATTATAAAACCTTTAAGGTAATAAGCTGACGTAACATAATTATTTTTATATATTAACGGTTAAATAATTCCGGAACGTTTCGGAAAAAGTGGGACCAACTATCCGGAATAGCCATAATAATACGGTAATATAAGGAGGCCGGTTATTTGATATAACGGTTAAAATATTAATACCATTAATACGGAAAATAAAGGTTTAATTTTAAATTATATAATAAATTATTTTTTATTAATTTTCTTACGTTTTTTATCAACTTTAATAATTTTTTTTACGTAAAAATTAAGGTTCGATTTTTAAAACGTATTTAATAAAAAAAAGATTTTAAAGTTTTAAGATATACGTATAACGTAAAAAGGCGTATTGGCATATAATACGTTGCCATATACCTGGTTGGTTGGCCCGTATGAAGTTAACTTTAACGCGTCGTAATAGGGCCATATATACCCTGCCTGTAGGTAATACTTTTAGATACATAACAGGGATTAATCCGATCCTTTTTAATACAAGTTTATAATACACATATCACGATACTAATAACAGTCAGATAAGCTGCGCGTATCTTTATAATACTATTAAAAAAGAACCTTAATAACCTATTACTAATCCAACTTTTTATTTTCCAAGTAATTTCGTAAATAAACTTAAATTATTTAAAACATTTTTTTAAAAATATTATAAGCGTAAAAATTTTATCGGCCTTCTTAACAATCTTTTCGAAACGGAAATAAATACGTACCTAAATAAGGAAACTTTATACGTTATCTTTTCCGTCGTAAGGCTTAAATTTCTTAAGTTTAATTTTGGTTTGGTTAATCCGGATGGTATTAATTTAAACCTTAAGGCGCTAAATAACCTCCTCGAACTTCTTAATTATATCCTTATATTATTAAGCGGTAGGTTTTTAAATATCCGACATATTAACGGTATAACATATTACTTAACATTTAACTATATTATTAAACAAAAATTTATAACGTATAACGGTTAATTAGCTTAATTAATTATTAAACCCTAATTATACGGTTTATATTAATAATAATATTATAAAAATTTAAATAATAAATTAAAAATATAATTATATTTAATAATAATAAATATTAAAAATAATTTAAATAATTAAATTATATTACAAACTGGTATTATTTAAATTATAAGAAAATAACGAACGTATATATATTATTTTTAGCTTAAAATGTTTAAGTAGCTTAAACCTTTAAGCTCGTTAAAACCTTTAAGCCCATCGCAGGCTTAAGGGGTTCAAAGCACCAAGGCCTTTAAGACCTTTAAGCCAGTCACGTAACCCGGAACCCACGTCGGAGATAAGTTTCAAACTCTCCGACCGTTTGTTTTTAGGCCAAGCTCTCAGCTTATAACAAAAATAATACCTTTAATTAAAAACTTAAATTAATAATTAAAAAGCGAAATTAAATAAGTACTATCTATAAAAGAGACCGTTTGTTATATATCCATTTTAGATTTAATAAATATATCTTAAATTTATGTGATCTATATAATCTGTTCCAGATTACCATATCTTGGCGCGAGGAAAGCGAAGCTTTCCTCACCCGAAGATCAGCCGTAAGGAGCCTACACCAGGCTCCGGAGGCCGGTTTCTCCAAGACAGGAACCCCTGTTCCTGTACTGTAACAATGTTACGGTCGGGGTCCCGTGACACACCTCTAGTATATATGTAGCTGTACGTACTAGAATGTGTTAGCTAATAGGGGGGTGCGTTAGCACCGCATATACGAAGAATTTCCCTCTGATCGGAACATATATGTTCCGTGGCTAGATTATATTAAAGTGCAGTGCGCGTTTTAAAGTACCTGTAACTAGTTATTTAATATAATATAACTAATGTTTTTTATATCTGATAATTAAAAGTTTTATTCGCTTAATTTGCATTATTATTAACTGATCAGTTATTGTTGAAACGATATACGCTGTATATTATTAGTAATTATTTATATTTCCCATTGTCCATGATGGCGACCGTACCGTCGACGTCCTTAATTATTTATAAAGGACCTAAGGGCTAAGATTGCTTTCAAAGTGAATTTTAATTTAAAACGTACGCGCTTAATATTTAGGATTATATCGATCCTGATTAGGATATTTTATGGCCTACTAGATTTATAGAACCCGATATAACCTTTTATCCGAAAAAAAAATTTATTAAACGACGTAAATAACGTAAGCGACTAAATTATCCTCCGAAACTATATACGTTGAAAAAGCCGATTAAATAAGCCATCCGATAAATATTTTTAAAATAACGATTAAAAGTAAGAAAGCTTATATTGAAAATTTTACGGCGTATATTTATAAAAACCGGGAATATAAAAGTTCCCGTAAAAATATTAACAATTTTACGAAATAGGATTTAAAATTTCTGTTTTTAATAATTAAAAAAATATTTTTTTAAGAAAAAACTTACGAAAATAATATATGAAGTTGGTTAAATCCGGTAAAGTATACGATAACAAATTTATAATTAATATTGAACGGAAATACCGTAAACGATTAAGGTAAGTTTTAAAATTAGCAAAAAAATTAAACGAATAAATCGTAAAATAGCAAAAAAAAATAACCTAGGGATAACGATACGGTATCTTAAAAACGAAAACGGCGATTATATAAGTTAACGATTTACGTATAATTTTAACTTTTATTATAAAAATTTAAATAATAATTTTTTAAATGATAAATAAAAAAAAGATTATTAACGGTACGATTAATTATTAAAAGGTAACGGTTAACTTTTTAAATTATTACGTTATAATTTATTCCTTATTTATATTACGAAACATTAAAATAACGTTTTTAACGTTTTAAGGGATTTTTACGAACTTTATTAATTAAGATAACTTTAATTAAAAAGAAAGTAAACTAATTAACCGTTAACCGGAAGATAAAACCCCTGGACGAAGACCGAAATAAAGTAATTATGGAAATTTTAATATAGGCCGAAACGTTAGTAAACGAAAACGTAAGGAATTAAATACCTAAAGTACGCGTTATAAAGCGTATTTAAGTTTTTATTATATATTACCTTAATATTTTTATGTATGTTTTAATAAAACTTTAATTAATTTTTATTTTAATAACGAAATAATAAAGTTAATTTATTACCGATTTAATTCTGATTAATCCTTAAAAAAAAGTTAATTATTTATTAAAAAAAATAAAGAAATTAATTATATAAAAAACCGATTAATTTTTAAAAGGAATAAGATAAGTTTTAAGGTATTTTTTAATTATTAATTAACGTAACGTTATAAACGTTTCGTTTTATTTTTTAAAGAATTTATATATTTTAGATTTAAAGTTTACGATATATATTTTTAGCTTTATTAATAATTTTTAAAATTTTAAATTAACCGTATAAGGTAATAAAATATACGGAAGGAAAATTTTCGTTCCGATTAAAAGATACGAAAAAGTAAATATGTTATTTCAAAGTTTTATAAGTCCAAAAACGTTACGTTTATACGACGTTATTTATTACGAAAACCCTGTATATAACCCGGTATTATTCCGATAATTTCGAAAAAAAGGGTATTAATAAAATAACCGAAAAAATAATAACTTTCTTCGAAATAAGTTTAATTACGTAATTATTATACGAATAAATAAGTTTAATTAATTCGTTATCGAAAATATTAACGGAATAAGATTTTATGTAACCTTAATTATTTATAAACGAAACGTTAATTTATATATAATGAAATTACCGTAAATTGGTAACGGTATAATATAATATTTAAAATTAAAATATTTAAGGCCCGAAATAAGCGTTTAATTACAATTTTATGTTAAGGCAATCCGTTTAAAAGGTTTTATAATAATCGAACATTAAATATGTAACAAAATAAAGGTTAAAAGGTAAATATGCCCTAAGCTTAAAAAAAAACGTTCCGATTAAGATAATAAATCGTTATTAGTTTTATAAATTTCGAAAAAAAACTTTAAAGGATATAAATATATTATGTTTGTTACCAATAAATATTTAGGCTTTATTTAAGATATTTATTTTAAAAATCGAAAATAAAATATATTATTTATAACGTTTCGATATTTTTTAAAAGCCTTAAAAAACCAAAATATAATGTTTTTATAGGTAATTAAATATAATAACGAAATCTTAAAAAATTATTAATTTCGAAATATATTTTAATTACATTTTTTTAATATTAAATTTAAACCTTTAGTACCGTATATTGAGGCTTAGAACGGGAATATAAAGTGCTTAAAAGGTATAATTAAGGAAAAAACGATTATAATACGAAATAACGTTAAATTACCTTTGTTTTTAATCGTATATATTTTTAAAGTTGTAATATATTTATATAACTGTATCTTTAAATATGCTTTTTTTAGCAAAATTTATACGAAATTTATCATATTTACCTGGTATATAAAAACAATATTATAATATTTAATTAAAAGTTTTAATAAGCTTATTTATAAGTATATAACTATATACAAGGTTAATATAGGTTCAAGCTTTATTTTCCAGGCTGAGCTAAATATACAGAAAATTATTACACATATAATTTATACGATAAATATTATACCCAGTATTTTCGAATACGATAACTAATTAATAATTTTTACGGTTAAGATAAATTATATACCTTAATCCCATAAAACCTTACTTTAAAGCAGAACCTTATTTTAAAGCAGAATGCGTAATTACCGATAAGCTTTAACTTTAATAAACTTTATGGCAGCTGGCTGCAGTAAACCTTAAGAATAAACCTTAAAAATAAACCTTAAGGATAAACCTTAAAAAATAAACCTTAAATATAAATCTTAAAAATAAACCTTAATAATTAACTTTAAGGATAAACCTTAAATAAATATAAAAGGTTATATAAACCTTTACTAATCTTACGGCTTAATTATTTTTACAGCATTTTTTCGAATTACTTTTATTAAAACAGTTAAACATGGCGCACAATTCCGAATACATAATACCGGTAATCCGCAACCGTAAAATTTTTAAAAAAACTATCTTTTTTACGGTACGAAATTCCCATAAAGTTACAGGACGCGTTAAACCTATCATTATTACCATCGAACCAGAAAGTTTATCCCTAAAAAATCGATATCGGCTTTTAATTTTTAAATACGATTTAATTTACGAAAATTATAATAATAAATTTTTAACGGAACTTATACCGAATAATATAAGAATTATGGAAATATGATTAACAAAACTGGACGGGAAAAATAAAACCGGGTTTAAAAATTTCGAAATTTAGATTTTAAAATAATGTAAATTCGAAAATTACGAACGATAATTTGCCCGGTTATTCCGGATTACGAAAAATTTCCAAAATTCCGCCAAAAATCGACATAAATAAAATTTAATTTTACGAAAGGGATGGGTTTTAATAAAGTACGGGAATTAAGGTAACAATTTATTATTTTAACTAATTATTTATACGGTTACGTCTCCTCGAAGGAAAGTATATAACTATATAATTTACGTTATGATAATTACCGCCATAAAGAAAAAATAAAGATTTTAAAAGCTAAATTTTAAATCGTAAATTAATTACTTTATCGGCTACCGATTTACGAATATTTACGAAATGTGGAACTTATTAATTAATAAAGTTATTATTATTCGAAACGTATAATTTAATAAAAAAAGTTACCTTTTTAAATAATATTAAAAAGTTAAAATATAATTTTTGTACGTTATAAAAAATATTACGGTAATTATTTTAATAGATAAAAATACTTAAATAAGTTAATAGCTACCTTATATATATTTAAAAAAAAATAAAGATTTAAACGGAATAATTTAATTACCGGTTAAATGAGAAAAATAGTTTTAAAATAACATAAACGTTTAAAAAAACGTACGGAATAGTAAAAATAAATTTATTTATATAAAACCAATTACCTTTATAAGACCGTTATATTCGAATTATTTCCGCCCTTTAAATTATTACTATCGCCCACGTTTATTTTAATAATTATTACGATTATTATGCCGACGGAAAAAAAAGTAACCTTAAGTTCTTATTAAATTATTTAATTTATTATAATGGTAAAAATAAAGGTATTTTACGGATTAAAAACGTAAACTTTCCGTATATTCCGTACCGAAATAATATTATTCGAAACGATTATAAAATATAAAAAGTTTCCTTTAATATAAAACGGCTGGCTTATTTTATAAAAACGATCGATTACTAGCCGGTAAATTACGGAAATTTAAAGCGAATAAAAACCCGAAATATACGTTACCTTAATTAAAAAAAGTTTTGTAAAGATACGCGCAGCTTATCTAACTGTTATTGGTATCGTGATGTATGTATTACTGACTTATGTTAGGAAGGATCAGATTAATCCCTGTTATGTATTTAAAAGTATTAAATACAGGTGGGGTGTATATGGCCCTATTGCGACGCGTTAAGGTTAATTTCGTACGGGCCAACCAGCCAGGTATATGGTAACGTATCATACGTTAATATGCCCTTTTACGTTATACGTATACCTTAAAATTTTTAAAAAAAAATTATTTAATACGTTTTAGGGATTAAATTTTAATTTTGACGTAAAAAGGGTAATAGAAATTGACAAAAAACGTAAGGAAATTAATAAAAAATAATTTGTTACATAATCCAGAATTAAACCCTTATTTTCCGTATTAATGGGATTAATATTTTAACCGTTATATTAAATAACCGGTTTCTTTATATTACCGTATTATTACGGTTGTTCCGGGTAGCTAATTTTATTTTTTCCGAAAGGTTACGTAGCTGCCTAGCCGTTAGTATACGAAAACAGTTATATTATGCTAGTTTGTTACTTTAAAAGTTTTATGATTTTAAATAAGTAGTTTATTTTTTACCAGTAGATTAATAAATAATTAAGGTTATTATTTTTTAAGTTTTTTTTTTTGGCGGTTAAAAGGTAAAGGTTTTAATCCGGTAGGTTCGGGGACGTTTGTTAGTTATAAGTTATATATCGTGGTTAATTATTACCGGGTTACCAAATCTTAATTTGGTACGTAAGTTAAGGAAGTAAAATATATATAGGTAATTTTATGGGAAATTAAAGCCTTAAAGTTAATAAATAAACGGATGCTTTCGGATAGTTATTAGAAAATGCCGTAATTATCGTTTTTGGACGAGGAATAGGGTTTAAAAAGGGAACGTTTTTTTTTCAGTATAAAGGGAGTTTAACGGGACCATTTTTTTGTCATTTAAAGGTACCTTTTTATATATATTTTTAGATACTTTTAAAATTTAAGTTGGTAATAAATTTTTCGTATATTATTTTATTTAAAGGTTTAATAAATCTATTAGTAGGGTTTTTTGCGCTTTTAATATATTCGATTTTTATTCGGCCTTTTTGGATTTTTTAGCGGATGTAATGGTATTTAATGCGTATATGGCGCTTTTTTTGTAATATGGTGCTTTTTTTAGCTCATTTTTTCGTACCGTTATTGTTTTTGAAGACGGTAATAAAAATTTTAGGTATAAATCCGAATTTTTCGAGGACAATTTGTACGTTTGTTATTTTGGTAGCTGCTATATTTAATGTTACGTATTTAATTCCCGAAATATATTTCGTAATAATTTGTTATTATTTTAATATTTACGGTATCGGGGTTTTTGTTATAAATAAAACGTAATTAATAATTAATTTAGTTATATTAAGGTCGTTTATAAAGTTTACGTTAATTATTATAAATAACCTTAATTTATTATAGGCATAATAAAGGTATATTTTATTTAGTTTTCGGTATCGGATGGATAATTTCGAAATATTTTTTAAGTATTTCGGAAAACGTTTAATATATTTTCGATATTTCGCAAACGGGTTATTTATAAAACGTACCTTAATGGACGTAATATACGCCGTATCGGATTACGTTATATAATTGGAAAAATTAAATTTATTAACGAAATTTACGTAATTAAAAATATTTTATTTATTAGTTATATTTTTATACAGAAATATATAGTTTAGGTATTTTTTAATAAAAAGAATCGGTTCCGTTCATATATTATTTATTTTTAAGTTTATTAACGTTTTATCGATACATTATTTTTGGTTAAAGTAAATATTATTTATTTTAAATAATTAAATAATACGTATTCCGAAATATTAATTTATTGCTTTAAGGTTATTTATAATAACCTTTATTATATATCGTAAATGTTTTTTATTAAAACCGAAAAATAAAAAGTCGTTACCGTATAAAATAATAATATTTCGGATTTTCGGATTAATATATATTACGTTATCGTATATTAATAGACGGAAATCGTATTTTTCGAATATCGATTAAGTTTTTTTTTATTATACGGTATTTTTTTACTTTAACTTATAAAAAAAGATTATTAATTTTATAATTTTTCCGGCATAAAATTAAAACGTTATTTTTCGTTTAAATAAATATTAAAATATTTTTAAAATATAAAAAAACGTTTTATAAATTTTTTTATTAAAATTACCGTTAAAGTATATAATAATAAAATTAATCTGTTATATATATTATTTTATAAATGTTATAAATATTATAAGTATACGTTAATATATTATATAAGCGGTATTTATAATTATTTCGTTATAATTTATACTTTTTTGTTAAATAAAATTTTATATGTAAATACGGGCTTTATACTTTTTTAATTCTTTTATAAAAGTATTTTTTTTAAAAATCCATTTAACGTTTATTAAATAACTTTTAATGGTTTGGATTACCTGCTCAAAGGCGAAAATATTTCGTTATAAATTTTTATTAATTTCTTTATTAATAACCTTAAATTATAAATTTTATTTAAAATTTTTTATAATTTCCTTAGAATTAAATCCGTTATTATTAACGTTAAATATAATTAATTTATTATTATATATATTTTATATTTATATTTATTCGTACGTTTATTAAATAATTATATAATTATTTAAAAGTTTATAAAAGTTATTTTCCGATTTATTAAAAAATTTAAAATTATAAATATTTAAATTAAAATTTTTATAATTTCGGGGTTTTCGTTAAAAGTTCCGTATTCATATAATTTTGGTTTAATCTTTTTTGGTTTATTTCGTTTTCGTTTTATAATTTTTGTTTCGTTATTTATTTAAATATTTAATATAACGTTATTATTATAATTATGGATATTTACGCCTTTTTTTCGGGATCGGTAATATAATTTATGTTATATATAAAGAGGTAAAAATTTTATAATATCCTTTAAGTTTAAAGGTTCGGTTTTTTTTTAATATATTTATTTTTTCGTAAATTTATGTATATAGTATAATTAAAAAATAATCGTTTTTTAATAATTAGATTTTATAATTATATTCGTTTTAATATTTTAAAAAAAGGTTTTTAACGTTACGTATTTTTAATTTTTCGTCTTTAATTCGATAATTTTCGTCGATTAAAATTATATAACGATTATTAATAATTCGTAAATATACGTTATCCGGTTTATTGGTTTGATTTTTAAATTTTAACGTCCGGTTATAATATTTTTACGGTATAATATTTTTAATTATAAACTATTTCGTACGATTAAGTATATAAACCGTTATTTTTATAACGTAATTTTAAAAGTAAATCGAAATATATATTTAGACGATAATAACGTAAACGTTATTTCGAACGATACGAATATTTTTTTTCTGGAATACCGTTTTAATATTAATTATAAGGATTAAAATTAATAAAATTAATTCTTTCGGTATTATAAAATATTTCGAATAAATATATTCCGAATTTTTTCTTTTTATTAATACGAAAAATTTTAATAATTTTATTATTTAAGGTTAATTTGGTTTTTAAGTTCGTTATATAAAAGCAAAAATATTATTATATTTTGTTTTTAATTTTATATATTTTAAAAACGCGGTAACGGTTAATATTATTTTTAACAAAGTTATAATAAGCGTTATTTTCGATAATAACGGACTTAATTTATTTTACGTTATATTAAAATAATTCCTTAATATACGTTCCTTATTTTTGAAAATTCTTTAAAAATATCTTAATTATTTTAATTTTATTATAGGCCTCATAAACGAAAAATTCGAGGTTCGTTTTTTTTAGGTTTATTTTTATAATTATTTAAATAATCCATTTTAATTATTTATTATTAAGGTAATATAGGTAATAATATTAAAGAATAAGTTTTTTTATGATAATTTTTGTTATTATAAGTTTTTTATTAATTATAAAAGCTTAAAAAAATTTTAATAAGTCCTTTATTTTACTTTAAGCTATACCTAATACGTATCCTTATTAATATTCATTAATTGGTCCTTTTACGGAAGGCTTTTTATAACCGTTCTTTTAAAAAAAAAACCTTATTTTAATATATCCATCGTTATTAATTTCGTTCCGTTATTATTAATTAAATAATTTTTGTTAAAATATTTTTTACGTTTAAAAAAATTTTTACCGGAAAATATATATAACGGGAACGACGGTATATATAACGTATACCGTAAGGTTATAAAATTATATTTTCCCTTAAGCTTTTTTAGGTTTTAATTATACCGATTATTTTAATTTGGATAAATCTTTTTCCAGTAATTATTATAAACTTTTTATTTCAGATATTTAACGACTATTTCGAAAGGTAATTTTTGCTATTATTCGTAATAAATACGTTAATTTCCGAATTTTATAAAATCTTATTACGGTTTTTTTTTGTACGTTATATAACTAAACGATTATAGTTCGGGACTTTTTTCGAATATGTTTTATTTCGTATTTAATTTTGTTATCGGGGTTTTTTTATAAGCTTTTTTTTAATATCGTTTTCTTACGTAATAAAACCGGAACCGCCTTTTAAATTAATAACGCCCTTTAAAATAAATATGTTTTTTAACAAAACGTTTCGTTATAATATGGTCTGGTTAAATAACTTTATAATTTCGGCTATCTTAATTTGGGTAACTTTTGTAGTATAATTAGTTTGGTATCTTTTCGAAGGCTAATTATATAAATCCTTAAATCTGTTTGGAATATAATACGTCTTCGGCTAACGTTATTAACCATTCGTATTATTACTATTACCGTTGTTGGACCTACCGTTATTGCCGTTTCGTCCGTTATTACGTTGGCCGTTTTGATTATTTTAATTATTATTATCCTTTTTAAACTTTCGGCAATTTTTCGATAAGTATCCGTATTTCTTATAGTTCTAATAAAAAGGTTCGCTTTTAACGTTTTATAAAAGTTTATTATTAATATTTTTTTCTTTATTGTTATTATTGTTATTATTACGGCCTTTCGCGTTATGGTTTTGGCCTTTAGGCTTATTGTTACCATTTCCGTTACCTTTAACCTTTTTGACGCGATAATAAAATTCGTTATTAAAATCGTTAATAAAGCGATAAAGTATATAATCCGTTTTTCGAAGTACGAAATTAATTATATGATATTAATCGTTTGCTTTGTTTTTAATAACGGTTAAAAATATCGTAACTTGTTAGTTTTTATCCAACTTTATGCCGTATTTTTTAACGTTACGGATTATTTTTTAAAATTTAGTAATAAAGGTAACCGGATTCTTACCGTTATAACGTAACTGGTTTAATTCTTTCCAAAAGGAGCGTTAACGTACCTTTTTAATCGTTATATAAATTTTACGGAAGGTTTTTAATATTTTCGTATTTTTTTGGATTCCGGTAATAAGTTTTAAAGATATCCGACGGGTCGTTTTAGTAATTATTTTTGCCAGGCGTAATTTATTAAGAATAAAAAGCTTTATTCTTTCCTTATAACTTACTTTTTCGTATACGAAATTTAAAGCGTTTTTTCAAACTTCCAGTTTTCGAAACTTTTTAGATAATTTTCTTTATCAAGGGCGAAATTAAAGCCTTTTTAACGGAAGCTATCCTTTTTTTTCTTTTTAAATTTTTCCTTATTTTTTTTCTTATCCTTTTTTTTACCGCAATTTTTGCGAGGTTTTTTTCGGCCGTTATTATTCGAATTATTCCAATTATTTTCCGAATCCGAGTCCGAATCCGAGTCCGAATCCAAATCTAAATCGGACGACGATAAAGAAGTAGATAATTAAAAAAAGTTATCGTTATTCTCTTCGTTACCTCCGCCGTTACTGCCGTAATTACCGTTATTATCGCTATTTAAAAATAAAGGTAAGGAAGGTGCCGAATATAATAATGTTATTAATAAGGTTTTTATTCATAAACCGTTACCGGCTAAATTACGCCAATTATTTACGGGATCGGTTAAAGGGGAAATTAAATCCTTTTTTTTTCCTTTTTTTTTATATATGTAAAAAAGGGTTTTTAATAAAAAGGAACTTTAGTACGTTTACGGTTAAGGGTATGTAACTATATCTTTTTAAGCTCACGATAATAATCTGGTATCTCTTAAGCATTCCAGGCAGTAATAATATATTTAATATTTTCGATTTCGATTATTTTAACGGATTTAACGGTTCCGCCTTCGGTAACGGATCGTTATTTTGATTCGAATGGAATTTATTCGTTAATAATTTTTCGCATCGTTTAAATTACTTTTGTACAAATCGTTTATGGCGTTAATTTTATAAAGGTTTTTTTTTATTACCTATTAACTTTATTCGGCCAGCTTTTGGCGTTTTTTTTAGGGCAGTTTTCGTAACGAAGGTTTTAACAGTTTTACGCAAACGGTTTATTTTAATACGAAAACGTTTTTGCTTTAGGATTAACTTTTTTAGCTAAGTAAAGGAGTTATAAGGTTATGGTAATTCGTTAATATTATCTTCTTAAACGATTTCGTTATCCAGAAACCTTAATTATTTTTTGGGGGGATTTATTATTATAATATATTAACCGAACAGATTCGTTCTTATGGCCCTGCCGACTATAATAACTTTAGGCCGGTTAATTAACTTCGTAATACGTTAATTATAATCTCGTAGTAATATACTGCGAATAATAAAAACCAGAAAAGCTTATATTACGATCTTTTTTCCAAAAACTAAAAGATACTACCATATAAAAATACGCGCAGCTTATCTGACTATTATTGGTATTGTGATATATGTATTATTAACTTATGTTAGGAAGGATTAGATTGATCCCTGTTATGTATCTAAAAGTACTACCTACAGGTAGGGTGTGTGTGGCCCTACTTGTGACGGCTGACTGGCTTAACCAATTATTAAACCCTAGTCGTACGGTTTATATTGGCAATAGTACTGTAGGAATCTGAACAATTAATAGGAAACGTAGTTACGTTTGGTAATAGTAGATATTAAAGGTAATTTGGGTAATTAAGTTGTATTATAAGCTGGTATTATTTAAATTATAAGAAAGTAACGAATGTATATATGTTACTTTTGGTTCGATTGGTTTGATTCGATTTTTTTTTTTTTTTAGTAATTAAGTTTTTTCGAATTTATCGAATTATTTCGAACCGTCGTTTAGTTTAATTAATTCGACGTACTAAATTTCCTGAGGTTTAATTAAGTTTTTTAAGTTTATCGAACTTATTATGTAACCTTGGCCTTATACCGGAAATTTTGTTTCATAATTTCCGACCGTTTATTATTATATTAAAGGTTTTAATTATAATACGATTTTTCCCCTTTAAAATTTTTATCCTTAAAAATTAATTTATTTATCGTATTTATTTTATAAATAATTTTTTTTTATATATTTATTTTTTGCTTTATTTTAATTATTATATTTAACCGTATTAAAAAATAAAAATTTTATATACGTAATAACGTTTTAATTTTTTAAAAAAAAATCGATACGTTTAATTTTAATATATCCGTATTTTTTTGTTCGCGTTATAAATATATAAAAAAAGTTTGTAAGATTTATTTTAATTTTAAAAAATATATTCGTTATTTCGAATATAACGGTTCTTATAATTTATTTAAATTTTCCGAAATCGAATATAATCGTTTAATTACGGAAAAAAATCGTTTCGAATTTTAAAAACGTTTTATTAAAAAAAAGTTACTTTTCGTTTAATAACGTTTTAATAAATTATAATAATATTTTAACGAATTATTTAATCGTTTAATTCGATTACGTAATTTAAAAAAACTTTTACGTAAGCGGAAAATTAAAATGTTACGTAAAAATATTAAAAATATAAAAATAATAAAAAAATTTAAATATTTGGAAAAAAAATAATATAAATTAAAAGCCGAAATAATTTCGTTTTTTTATATTACGAACGCGGTTAATTAATTTAATCTAAATAACGTAAATTAAAACTTTTTTAATTTTAACGTTTTCGACGTTATTAATAAAAAATTTTTAATAAGCGCTAAATTTCCGTAAAATTTTATATAAGTTTTTATATATTTTTTAATTTTAAGTAACTTTTTTATTTAATTAAATATTACTTTTTACCTTTTCTTTTTAATATTAAAAATTTTTTCGACTTTTTATATTAATACGTTTTTTATTATTTCTTTTTATTTTAAATTAATTTAAATTATATTTGCTGTTAATTTTAATAAAGAAACGTAAAAAACGGAATAAAACTGAATTTTGGAAAATAATTTTAATTAATAATTATTTTTCGAAATTTTTTTTGCGATTTTATATGGTCCGATATATTTAAAGTTAAATTTTTTATTTAATCGTTTAATTTAAATATTTTTAATAATTAAATAAATTATTTTTTTTTTCCAAAAAGTTAATTTTTTTAATTTTTTTTAGTTATAATATTTTTGTATTTGGGTATATATAAATTTAAGTTTTATTTTTATTTTTATATATAATTATTTAAATTATTTTAAAATAAGGATTATTTTAATATTAATTAATCCTTTTTTTTATAAGTTTCGGTAAATTTTTAACGTAAAATTAAAATTAATATTAATTAATATTATTTTAATATTTTCGTAATAATTTACATTATACGTTAATTAAGTTATTAATAATTTTTTAACTTCATTATTTTATTCGTAATTAATATAATACCGTAAATAAGATTTAAATATTTAATTAATTTTTTTTATTTAATTATTTATTTATAATTTAAAAGTATTAAAAAGTTTATAATTTAGGCCGAATTATATTATAAAATTTTGTTAAAACTTTAAAATAAATATAATATTTTTATCCGATATAATTTTTATTAAAAATTTATAGATATTAATTAAATATTTAAAAAAGATATATATTAATTATTTTATATTTATATTTTCGTTAAATAATAAAAAATAAAAAAAACTTTATAAATCGATTTATAATTATAAAAATATTATCGTAATATATATTTATCGTTAAATTTTTTAATAATAATAATTTAATAATAAAATCGAAAATAATTAAATTTTATAATTATTTTATAATTAATAACGGTTATAATTTTCTGTATGGTTTATAATATCGTACTTTAATTTTGTTATAAAAATTATATTTTCGTAAAAAATTTTTAATTATTAATTTTATTTCGGGAAAATAATATATATATTATAATTATTTTATAGTTTTATAGATTTTAAGGTATCCGTATAATTAATATTCGTATATTTCGCGTATTAACTTTTTTTAGTATTTTTTTAATATTTAAGTTTTATTAATTTTTTTATTTTTTAATAATTAATCGTTATATTATTAAATTTTTTGGTATAAGTTCAGTATTATTTTTTTAATTATTATAATTTGTTATATTTTTATATATCTTTTTTTCGTTAAGTTAAATATTTAATATGAAACCTTAAAAGTTTTTTCCTTTAAATCTGGTTATTTATTTAAAACGTTTATTTTATTATTTTTTAACCCTTTTTTATAAATAATAATAAAATTAAACTCCGAAAAATATTTTACGTAACGGAATTATCGTTCTGTTAATTTTCGGGTAATAATAAATCGGATTAAGTTTTTATAGTTTATATATATTTTAATTTAATATAAATTTTTTTAAGGTAATATTTAAATTTTTTAAAGGCGTTAATAATAGCTATAAATTTTTTATTTAAAATAACGTAATTTAGTTCGGTTTTTTTTTAATTTATTAAAATAAAATATAATAGAATATAAATTATTTTAATTATTTTTATATCCGATTATTACGTTTAACGTATAATCCGAAATATTAATTTTTAATTTTACGGAACGATTTAAGTCGTATATAATTAATATTAATTTATTAATAATTACGTTTTTAATTTTTTAAAAAGTTTTTTTTATTTCGGTTATTTATTAAATTTTTTTTTTTGGTTAAGTTAAATAAAGATATTACGATTTTATTAAAATTACGAATAAATTTCCGGTAATAATTAACGAATTTAAAAAAAGCATAAATTTCGGTAATTATAATAAGTATTTTTTATTTTTAAATTATTATTATTTTATTAAAATTTATTTTAATATATTTTAAGGTAATAATATATTTTAAATACGGTATATTTTGTTTATAAAATTTGTTTTTTTCGGCGTTAATTAAGAAATTAATATTTTATAAAACTTAAAAAATTTTATAAACGTATTTTTTATATTTTTTTTCGAATTTAAATAAATAAAAATATCGTTAAAGTAATAAATAATAAAAATATTAAAATATTTACGTAATATATATTTAATTATTTTTTAAAACGTTACGGATACGTTAATAAACTTAAACGGTATTATTAAATATTTATATAATCCGTATTTAATTTTAAAAGTTATTTTTTATTCGTTTTTTGGTTTAATACGAATTAAATTATATTTATCGCGTAAGTTTAAAATAATAAATTATTTAGTTCCGTAAAAGTAATTTTTTATCTTAATAATTAAGGGTAAAGGTATATAATTTTTAACCGTAATATTGTTTAATTATCGGTAATCGATTATTAACCGTAATTTTTTATTTTTTTTTAATATAAAAAATATAAAATATTTTACCGGTAATTTAAAATATTTAATATATTTTTTACGTAATTTATTTTCGAAATATTTTCGTAATACGTATAATTTTTATTAAGTTAGGTTATATATAGGATAAAAAACGGTTATTTTTTTATTTTTTAAAATTATTTCGTAATTTTATTTATTATATGCGAATAATTTTATTTCGGTTTAGTCCTTAAAAAATTATTCGTATTTTCGATATTATGGTAATATTTTAATTATTTTTTTTAATTTTTAAAATTAGTATTATAAATTATCGTTTATTTCGTATAATCGTATTTTAATTATAACGATAATACGTCGTATATATTTATTTCGCCTTTTTTTTTATATATATTATATTTCTTTAGGTAATAAGGTTTTTGTCGTATTTTTATGCCTATATTTATTATCGTTATTATTAATTAAATAATAAAAAAAATTTTAAAGTCGTTTTTATTAATAAAATATAAAATAAATTTTATTTAGCTAATTTTTTAATTAATTAAAAAATTATATTAATATAACCATTTTTTACCGAAAATTATATTATAATTCCGTATTAAGATAATATCGAAATTCATAATATATTTTCGTTTTTAAATATAAGTTTCGAAATATTTAATTTCGCGGTTAATTTATCCGTTATTATAAATAAATTTAATATTTTCGGCATTTTTAATTTTATAAAGTTTAATTTCATTTTTTTATAATAAATATAATTCGTTAATTACTTTTAATTTAATATAATTCGGATCGGTTTCGTAATTTATTATAACGATATATTATTTTTTTAATTCGTATTTTAATTATAATAAAAAAAAATTTTTTTTATTATTATATATAAGTTTTTTTTTAAAAATATATATTAACTTTTTTTATTTTTATTAATTTATAATTTTCTTATAAGTAACGTTTTTTTTTTAACTTTATGCCTATAATTAATTTAATTAACCTTTTTATCGGCATAATTAAATTTCCAGTTCGAAAATCTTTTTTTTATATCGTTTTATTTAATTTATTAAGTTAGTAACTTATTTTTTAAAAATTTCGGTTTTTTCCGATTAATTTATCGTTATAATTTATTTTTCGTTTATTATCGTTAATTAATTCTGATATTTTTAACGTTTTTAATATTAAATATAATATTAAATTATTTCCATTAAATATTTTTTGATTTTTTTTTATTCTTTTTTCGCAATTATTAACATAAATATATCGAAAATATAAATTATTTATTATTTTTCGTTATGTTTTTATTATTATTTAATAAATTTATTTTTTTTACGTTTTATAATCGTATTATTCGTAATAATATACGGAATTTTATTTAAGGCAAATTTTTTTTTTCGGCTAACTTTTTAATGCCGTAATAACGTCGATATCGTTTTATATAATTATAATACGTAAATATTTATATTATTTTTAATTTTTAAAGTTACTTTTAATTTCAACGTAAAAATTAAATCCTTATTTATATATATATATAAACCATTAATAAATATATTTTTATTATTTTTTATATCGTAAATAATAAATTCTTTTATAATAAATAATATATAAATTTTTATATCGATTAAGTTTTTCCGGATATAAGGTTTCGTTTTAACCTTAATATTTTTTAATTTATTTATTTAATTTTTATTATTTTTATTTTTCTTATTTTTTTATTATATACGAAATACTCGTATTTTTAATATTAATTTTTTATATTTTTTATATTTTTATAATTATTAAATAATTATTAATTTAATTATAACGGTACGTTATCGTATAATTACGGCTTAAAATAATATTTTAATTTTCCGTAATTTTTTCTATACTTTTAAAAATAAATTAAAATTTTTTTTTTTTAATTATGCCGAAAATAATAATTTTATTAAATTTATTTTTTAATCGTTTTTTAAATACCGGAATTTATTTATTACGTTATTATTTTTTAAAAATTTTATATTAATTTTTTATATAATTTATTATATCGTAATTATAATATTTAATTTAATTTTAATTTTTTTTTTATATTATTTTTTTTTTTATAAATTTTAAGGTTATTTTATAAACGGTAAAAAATATGTCGCGTTTTTTGTTTTAATTAATTTTTGTAAATTTAAACTTAAAAATAAATTATTTTTTTTATTTTTATCGTCGTTTATATTATCGGTTATTAATTTTTACGGCTTTTATAATATATTTATTTAAGGTAATAAAACGTATTATTTTAATAATTTCGTTTTTAACGTTATTTTTTAAATTTTTATAAAAAATATTAATTAAATTATTATTTTTTTTGTTTATTTATTTTATTTTAGTTATAAAATTTTAAAACGTTATTATATATTTAAACGTTAATTTTTTTTATTTTAAATCGAAAATTTTTTAAGTTATAATTTTTTTTTATCGGAATTTTCGAAATTAATTTTTAATTTTTTTTCGAAATTAATATAATATTAAAAAAAAATTTTAATAACTTATTATTAATCCGATTTTTTATTTTTTAAATAATTTTATAAAACAAATTCGAATTAATTTAAAATATTTTTTTTAAAAAATACCGTAACCATAAAAATTTTATCGGTTTTATTAATAATTTTTTTAAAACAAAAATAAATATATATTTAAATAAAAAAACTTTATACGTTATTTTTTTTTATTATAAAATTCGGATTTTTTAAATTTAATTTTAATTTCGTTAATTTTCATAATATTAATTTAAACTTTAAAACGTTAAATAATTTTTTTAAATTTTTTAATTATATTTTTATATTATTATATAATAAATTTTTAAATATTATCCGATATATTAATAATATAACGTATTATTTAAAATTTAATTATATTATTAAATAAAAATTTATAACGTATAATAATTAATTAATTTAATTAATTATTAAACCTTAATCATACGGTTTATATTAATAATAATATTATAAAAATTTAAATAATTAATAAAAAACGTAATTATATTTAATAATAATAAATATTAAAAATAATTTAAATAATTAAGTTATATTATAAATTAATATTATTTAAATTATAAAAAAATAACGAATGTATATATATTATTTTTAATTTAATTAATTCGATTCGACTTTATTTCTTTTTTGGTAATTAAATTTTTTCGAATTTATCGAATTATTTCGAACCGTTATCCGGTTCGATTAACTCGACGTACCAAGTCCCCTTAGGTCCAATCAGGTCTCTCGAGCCCATCGAGCCCATCACGTGACCCTGGCCCCACACCGGGAGTTCTATCCCACAACTTCCGACCGTCTGTCACTGTGCCAAGGGCTCTGGTCATAACACTACTACGACGCGTTAGGGTTAGCTTCGCACGGGCCAACCAGCCAGGTGCATAGCAACGTACCACACGCTAACAAGTTTAAAATATTAAAAATAAAAACGTTACTTAAATTATTAAACCGGATACATAAACGAAACTTACCGTTACCGCCGTAAGGTTATAAAAAGCTAAATATATATCCCTTAAAGAAATTATTTTATAAAGCCGAAAAGATTTATTTATAAAGTTATAAAAAAATAATGTTTTAAAAAGTTATTAATTAGTTTCTTATTAAAGAAAAATAAGTTTTAAGGTATATATAAATATATATTTATAAATTTAATAAACATGATTAATTATTTTAAAAAAACTTATGGAAATATATACGTATTTATATTAATTAAAAGGTTATTTTAAGCTTTAATCCTTATAATAGCCAGTTTTAATTTAAAATTTAAATAATATAATATTATAAGCGTTTTCGTTAACGTAAATTTATTTTATAAAATATATATAAAAATATCCTTAAAATATTTATAACGTAATAAAAAAATTTTAATTAAAAAAATTATATGGATTAAAAAAATCTTTTTTATTTTAACAAAACGATTTTACCGGTATATTTAAGGATTTAAAATTTAACCCCGTTTTTTACGAACCATATTATTTTATTCATTAAACAATATTTCTATTTTTTTTTACGTCGACGATATTATTATTACGTATAAAAAAAATATTAAGATTTCGTTAATTAATTAATTCGATAAATATAAAAACGGTATACTTTTATAAAAAAAAATTTTTAATAATTTTTCAGGATTAAAATAATTAAAAGAAAACATAATAAAACATTTTTTTAATTTTAATCCGATTTTATAAATAAATTATTTAATTTAATTTTTCAAAAAAGTTTAAATAACGTTTTAAAAACGTTAATAATTAACCTTAAATTATTGCTAAATTATAATTTGGCCTATTTAAACTTTATTAATAAATATTAAAAAAAATCGGTTTTATTTTATACGTTATAATTAATACGTAACCCGATATATGTTTTATAATATTACGATTTATACGATTTAATATAATCTTAATAACATATATTATATAGCTGCCGATCGAATTATATTATATTTAAATAAAATTAAAACGTTTGCGTTATAATTCGGTAATAAGGATTCGTTAAATATTTAAATCGATATTTTATTTGCGAATAATACGATTAATCGAAAAAGTTTTTAAATTTACGTTATAAAATTATTCGGAAAAATAATAAGATAACGAACGAATAAATAAAATATAATAATTATTTTATTAAATAAAACGGAATTATTATTTTTTATATAAGTTATTAAAAAAACTTTATTTAATTTTCGATTAATTTAAAAATTAAAAATTAGTTTAAATATAAAATTATTAAATATATAATACGATAATTAATAAATTATATAGTTTATTAATATTAACGTTATATTTTTATAAATAAAGTTATATTACGTAAATATATATAATTATTAATTACGAAAAGTAATAAAAAGGAACTTAATTAAAATAAATTATACGTTTATAAATAATATATTAATTAATAAATTATTTAAAACTTTATTATAAAAAAATTTTAAATATTTTAAAAAATAATTAAAATTAATAAATATTATAAAAACCTTAAATTAACGGAAAAAAATTTTAAGAATTATTTTAAATAAAGAATTAATTAATTAAAAGGATTTAATTACCGGAAGAAAAATAAAATAAATAATTATAGCTTTAAAAAACGGTAAAAAAAATAACAATTAACGCCGTAATTACTTTAAGGCGTTAGAAGGGGGTATTAGCTAAGAGAGGGGTACGTTAGCACCTTATATACGAAAAGTTTCCCTCTGATCGGAACATATATGTTCCGTGGCTAGATTACATTAAAGTGCAGTGCGCGTTTTAGAGCACCTGCAACTAGCCATCTAATACAACACAACTGATGTCCCCTGTATCTAACAAAATGATTGCCACAATTGCGATCATTCCGCCAATCTTTTGCCCCGGCGTAGCGGTATGGTGCTAGCCGTAACAAACAATTACCCACATTTTCCAGATTATTTTAACTTTGATGCGGGGAAAGTTAAGCTTTCCTTATCCGAAAATCAGCAGCGCGGAGCCCGTACTACGTTTTAAGTTTCGGTTTTTCTAAGATTAAAATTTTTATTTTTATACTATAATATTATGTTTCTTTTTTAAGAATTTTTTTTAAAATATAAAACCGTAGGTTATTTTTTGGTTTTATTAAAAACGTCATCTAAAATTTATCCTCCCTATATATTTAACGATTCTTTTAATAAATCCATAATTCTATTTAAAGCTTGTTTTGTTGGATTTAATTATAAAAATTTTGGGCTTAAATACGTCCCCTAGAAAAACTCAGTTTTAAGCTTAAGATTGGAACTATTCTGTCCAGATCATGTTAGTATAAATAGGTTGTAATAGCTGGAGCGCTCTGATATATAGGAGGTCGAAAATGAAGGCTTCACTTCATATATCTCTCTCTGTGCTAAACTTGCGGATGTTATCATTTTGGCCACAAAACTCCTATCCGTACGCACAAGGCCTGAGCAGATGGCATGCGTGCAGATACCTTGCACTCTGAATAGCGTCGCGGCGAG
Source organism: Monosporascus sp. MG133 (assembly GCA_004155925.1). Classification (NCBI taxonomy): domain Eukaryota; kingdom Fungi; phylum Ascomycota; class Sordariomycetes; order Xylariales; genus Monosporascus; species Monosporascus sp. MG133. Next base: position 141,858 of record QJNX01000002.1, on the reverse strand, counting down.
GCTCCGGAGGTAGGCGAAGGCTCTGGCTTTGGAGGCGCTATACACAGGGTACTAGTCATTTGGGTACTGCAGGTAAAGGTCAGCTTTAGTTATCTCGTGGTAATATTTAGTATACCAGCTTAACCACGCTTGCACTTCAGGTTAACCTTAAGTTCCTAACTCCGAGCTAGGTAAGATAGTCTCTTTATCTTCGTGTACATTCTAGGTGACTGGAGGAGTATCTAGCGAACATATATCATTCGGTAGGATTCTCTTTCCCGAGTCAGTTCAGCCATGACATCGGCACTATCGATGAAGCACCCCCCAATTAAGCGATGCTTCTCTCCTTCTCGTCTGAATATTAAGGGGACTTTGAAACCGGCTATAACCCAGATCTCATCAAGTGGTTCGACATTACCGGTCACGAAGAACTCCCGATAGCGGATGTTTCGTAAAGCAAGCAAATAACGCTGAGTTTCCAAGCGGCGTCGCATTTTCTCGTTATAGCCAGAGCCTGCCAAAACTTCGAAGGGGCGTGGGAGGTCTCTGAGAATAACCGCGTCAGGAAGTTCGGTAACCATGCCCATACAAAGAACATGGACGAGAGGCCCGTCGACGAAGAGTGGGTTCTGGCAGCTCCGTGCCTGGCTAGTGATAGCTGATCGGCTACAAAGAACCCCTGCTGCAGAGAAGACGGATTTTTGTCGAGGGATGCACCGTGGTCCAGTCCAGTTCGTGTGGCCAAATTGACCCGATCGATGCAGGAGCCTTCCATGATAAGCGTATCAGGTAGACTTGCTGTGCTTGTTGCAGTATCTCTCGTGAGGTATGTACCTTCCCATGAGACCCAAGTAAGCCGAGGATCACGAATGATATATTTGTTGGTCTTTCCGGTGGTGCCGAGTCCTCCATCACCTTTCCTTCTAAAAATCATCCATGCGCAAGCTACTGTTAGTGGCCCCGCGCGCGCTTCACGAAATTCCTTAACACAGCGCTAAGGCGCCACTGAAATTAAACAATCTCCCAAAAACACCAAGGGAGGCATCACCACCCCGATGCCCCCCTCCACACCGTCACGTCCAGCAGTGGCACCCGACATTAACCACACGGCAGCCACGGTAGTAGCAGCAACGCCGTCGGTAGCCAATCTCCAACGGCTGAAGAAGGTCAAGATCCAACAGAGCACTGGACGGCCGCCGAAGCTAAATATGGCCGGAAAGGGCCCAGCCGCCGACGACAACGAGTCCTTGCTCCAGGACACGATCAACAAGCAATTTGCTAAACAGGAACGCGAGAACCGCATCCAGAAAGACGTAATCACGAAGCTAGCTATCCAACTCGACGGATTCGTCCAATCCTTCGAAGGAGATACTCAGAAAGACCACAGGCGAATCGCAAGGCAGTTCGTCGACACCCTAGGGCAGCACCTTAACGCAGCTGTCTACGCACAGTCAGCAGAAAGGCTTACAGCCCCGATCCGACCGCCTAGCACCCAGGCCAAGACCGACACCTCCGGGCCAGAACCGCAGACGTCTACAACATCGTCAGATACTTGGGCCGATGTGGCACGCCGTGGCACCAAGCTCCATATCCCAAGCCATACAACGTCGACAGCCTCGAAAGAGCGGTCGACAATGACATATAAAACAGCTGGTGACAAGCTAGCTGCTAAGGCCACACGTAAGCCACGGAAGGAGGATACACGCATCCTCGTCAGGTTGCCGAGCAATCAGCTATCTAGCCGACCCCCCGCCTTCGCTGCAAGGCTCGCCCTGCTTCAAGCCCTTCGGCTCCGGGAAGGAGACATCCGAGACGTCCAGCCTATTAATACCGGCTGGGCAATCAAGCCAAGTACCCTTGATATTAGAGACAAGCTGCTTCAAGATAGTAGCAAGGCGGAGATCCCGAACGTGCTTCACGCTTTAGCTGTGGACATCCCAGAGGAATGGATCGTCTACGTCGTTCCCCGAGTGCCGGTCTCAACAATTGACCTCACTAATGGGAAACCTCTCACTATCACACAGGAGATGGTTCAAACGGAAGCAAAAATACAGACGGGACGCACCCCAGTTGATGTGCATATCTCACGGCACGGGGCTGACCCTATCTCCCGAGAAGCTACATGGATAGTCTCTTTTAGGGAAGAAGTCCGCAAATTTAGACTCTTCTACGCTAGCGACTTATCTAGACAGGTGAAGAAAAGTTTACTGATTATCAGGCATGATCCAGGATGCCAGGGCTACCACACAACACGCTTCTGTAACAGGAAGGCGCTTTGCAGGAACTGCGGAAACAGACTGGACCTCCACGAAGGGCCGGCTCACGAGAGATGCAAAATAATATGGAGATGGCTGGTGCGGAACGACCCGAACGGTTTGCTGATTCTAATTCTGATTCCCCCCAAATAGGTGGTGCTGAAAGTTCGCGAACTGCCCCTAACCCTCGCCGGGATACAGAATTCTAAGTAAGCTCCCAAAGAAACTTGTTAATATCGCCGCATGTAACGTTCTCGTGCGTCATGATGCGAACCCAAGGCTGGAACTTGGGTGTCACCGGGCGCTCCAGGCCATTAGGGCCACACAATTGGTTGATGTCGACGAGGAATAGCTTCTTGTACAATTTGTTGCACTTGGCGTTCCAGGAGCCCTAAGTTCGGCGTTAGTCTGTTGACCAATGCCGATGATGACCGCACTGATGCCTCAGGAGGGATGGCGCGAGCTTACCTTTATACTGACGAGTTTGTCAAAATCGCCCACAAACTGCTCTGCCTCGTCCCACGTCCGGAGCCGCGCGTGTCCATCCGCAATATTCACGTCAAGTCGATACCCATGCTTACCCCATGCCTGCCAGATGCGTACTCCATCAGGGCCGACACCGATACAGAAGGAGTGCGCGAAGCTAAAGTACTGATGGGCTCGCCAGCTCAGCTCAAAGATGTGCGCGTCGACCAGCCCTACACCCATGAGCGTCGTCTTCTCCTCCCTGAGGGCAGCCGCCTTGGCCCGCTGAAACGCCAGTCCGAGGCTCGCCGAGGGCGTCTGCCGCATCATCTCGAGGGTTGGCAGGCCGCCGAGACTCCGCGACTGATACTTGAGCGCTTCGTGCAGGATCTCGTCATCTGCGGGGGCTCCCAAGACGAGGACCAGCGTGGTGGCAAGCTTGCACGAATTCCACGGAAATTGGACGCTGTAGTCGACGACGCCCGGCGGGTCTGCCAACCGCAGTGGAACGCGCACGCGGCCATCGGGTTTCTCGATTGTGTACTCTGACCCAGCTAAGGCGCACTGAAGCCGGCAGAAGATCATGGAGGCGACATGGGGGCCGAGGGCGAAAAAGCGCTCGAGCTTGTCGGCTAGGGCCGCCAGGGGCGTGCCGGTCGGAGGAGGGCTGTTGAGGATCCCAATCAAGTCTTGGACGGTCTTGCCTTGACTCCTCAGCTGGTCAGGGAGCTGCGTTCCGCTCTGAGATTGGAAGAAGTGAGATATCATATCAATGGCCGACGAAATCGACATCTTAACAGGAGCACCGATTCCGGATGCGAGTATTGGGTTCAGGGGGGCCGGATGATAATTGGGGCTCCAGGCTGATTTAAGGGGATGGGTGCAGTGTTGAAGGCGGACATATAGAGCTGCAAATATGTGGCAACGAGTCGTAATTTATGCCCACAAGGCCCTGGGAACCATAAGGAGTCATTTGATCCGGGAAGGTAGGCCTCCCACATCTAGCTAAGAGCGTTTGCTCGGGAGGGTGTCAGGGATGCGCGCGTTATCGAGGTGACTATTCTCAGGGGTTGTTGGCGATTAAGCCCAGAGCCTGATGCGGGGGTCGGCGATTCAGCCCAGAGCCTGATGCGGGGGTCGGCGATTAGCCCATAGTTTAATATAAAGGTTAATATATAAATAATTCCTTTAAAATATGTTTTTAAAGAGTTAAGATTTATATTATTATTAAGATATAAGATACTTAAATACTTTATCATTTTTTTATTTTTTATTTAACTTTTAAAGAATTATTAAATACTATTATTATCTGCTTAACGGCGATAAAACGTTAGCTGTAATAATTTTTTAGCGGGTCCTAGGCCGAAAACGGAAACTAAGCGTACGATAGCCGGCTAGAAAGCTCCATTAAAGCTTTCCTTAAGGAAATTGATTGGGCTAGTGTTCCCCATCCACTTTCTGAATTTGCCCAATTCTTAAATTAATTTCTTAGCAAAATACACGATATTTAAAAATATATAACTACATATATAAATATAAGAAAAACCTAATATCTTATATACGAACTTTTTAAAATACGTTATTTATGAAAATAATAAAGTTAAACTTAAAGGTTTATATAAGGTTAATATAAGTTTAAGCCGTATTTTTCAGGCTGAATTAAATATATAAAAGAATCATTATATATATAAGGCATATAATAAATATGGTACCTAATATCTTCGAATACGATAATTAATTAATAATATTTACGGTTAAGATAAATTATATATCTTAGTTTTATAAAACCTTACTTTGAAGCAGAACCTTATTATAAAGCAGACTATTCGGCCCTCGTAAGCACGTAATTTCTCGGCTGATGTCGGCTTGGAAGGCTCATATGCGTGGTTGCCGATAAGCTTCGACTGTAATGAACTTTATAGCCGCTGGCTGTAGTAAATCTTAAGGATAAACCTTAAAAATAAACCTTTAAAATAACTTAACCGTTTATATATATCTATTAAAATTAATATTAAAACTTAATTAATTTAATACTTTAATTAAACCATTTATAATTAATATAAAGAAAATTTTAAAAGTGAAATATGTCTTAAATAAACTAAGTAATAAAGGTAATATTTTATAAAAAGAATTATAAATTTACGTTATAACCTGGTTTTAAAAAGGTGTTTATATAATAAATATATTTCTTAAAAGAATCAATTAAAAGAAATAGAATTAAGAAAAGATATACTGTAATATAAAAGATAAGCATTATGCAAGGTTGATATAAGTTCAAGTTTTATTTTCCAGGCTGAGCCAAATATATAGAAAATCATTATATATATAATCCATACGATAGATATTATACCCAGTATCTTCGAATACGATAACTAATTAATAATTTTTATATTTAAGATAAATTATATATCTTAGTTCCATAAAACCTTACTTTAAAATAAACTGATACGTGGTTGCTGATAAGTTTCGACTTTAATAAACTTTATGCCAGCTAGCTATAATAAACCTTAAGGATAAACCTTAAAAATAAACTTTAAAAATAAACCTTAAAGATAAACCTTAAGTACGTATAAAAAGCTATACGAACCCTTATTAATTTTACGGCTTAATTATTTTTTATAACTTTTCGAATTACCTTTATTAAAATAGTTAAATATAACGTATAATTCCGAATATATAATACCGGTAATCCGTAACCGTAAAATTTCCAAAAAAACTATCTTTTTTACGGTATAAAATTTTTATAAAGTTACCGGACGCGTTAAATTTATCGATATTTCCGTCGAACCAAAAAATTTATCCCTAAAAAATCGATTTCGTTTTTTAATTTTCGGATACGATTTAATCCGTAAAAATTATAATAATAAATTTTTAACGGAACTTATACCGAATAATATGGAAATTATGGAAATATTATTAACAAAATTGGACGGAAAAAATAAAAACCGGTTCGAAAGTTTCGAAGTTTAAATTTTAAAATAATAAAAATTAAAGGATTACGAACGATAGTTTGCCCGGCTGCTCCGGATTACGAAAAACTTCCAGAATTCCGACAAAAATCGACATAGATAGGAATTACGAAAAAGATAAGTTTTAGTAAAATACGGGAATTAAGGTAGCAATTTATTATTTTATCCAATTATCTATACGGTTATGTCTTCTTAAGGGAGAAGATAAGCATTATAAACTTAAATTATTATAGTATTTATTTTATATAAATTTATTTTTATTTTTAAAAGGTTTTTAATTATATTTTAAATTATATTTAAATATCTTTTAAAGATTTAATATTTAAATCATATAATTTTAATAATAATATATCCGAATATATAACCGTATTATTTAATTTTAATATGTTTTTTAATTAAAAGACGTTTTACTTTATATAGCTTTATTTTCTATATTTCTTATACGTAAAACGTTTGATTTTTAATATATTATATTAAAGCAGTTTAGAATATTATCGCTAAGTTCTTTAAAAGTTTTTATTAAATATAAATATAAATTATACTATTAAAAGATTTAAAATAACTTTTATTATAAACCAGATGTTTAATTATCCGTATTATATTTAATTGTTTTATTAAACTTGTTATATATATAATAGTATATTATACAATAATTTTAAAACGTAATATTATTATTTATTATATTTAATATTTTTAACGTTAATTTAAATAAATTATAATGACCTATATTATATTTTATCCTATAAAGATAGGTATATATAATGTCATTTATATAAAATATTTTTAATATTTTTAAAAACGATGTTTTATATTAAATATAAGCTTTTATATAACATAATTATTTGTTATAATATTTATATTTAAATTTATTATATTTTTAATAAAATACTTTATTATTTATATATTCATTTATCCTATATATAAAAGTTTTTAAAAATTATAAAATAAGTATTTGTAAATTTTAGTAATAATATATCAGATAAACGCCTATTCGTACGTATATTACACTTTTTATATTTTATTATGTTCTTATTTTAATTAACTAATTAATTTTAATTAAAATTCTTAGTCTTTTACAAATCTTTAAGTTTTACTTTTTATGCAAAGTATTTTTATAAACTTTAACCTTTAATACAATTCTTATAAATATCTTTATAACATATTTAAAAATCCCGTTTTTGTATGTTAACGTTGGTTTATTATTGAATTTTTAACATTATACCGCTTTAAAAGTTTTAATTCAGGAAGTGGGTGGAGGATACTAATATGGCTAATAAAAGAGGAGTGCTATCCCCCCTGGGGAAAATTATTACAGCTAACGTCTTATCGCCTTTAAGCAGATATTATTATCTGTTATTATTATTTCGTTATTTTTTTATTATTATATTTTATTTCGTTTACTTTAATATTATACTAATTAATTAACATAATTAACTAATTTATATAAGATTTATATAAATTCAAGCTTTATTTATAAAACTAAGTTAAGTATGTAAAGATTTATTATACTATATAATTAATACGATAAATATCTTATTAATAATTTTCGAATATCTTAATTAATTAAAGGTTTCTACGATTAGGATATATTATATATCTTAATTTTATAAAGCCCTATTTTGAAGTATAATAAGTGGTTGCTGATAAGTTTCGACGCTGATAAATCTTATACCTGCTGGCTTTATGGTTTGGTAAGGTCGTAGTAAACCTTAACGATAAAACTTAACAATAAACCTTCAGCATAAATCTTAACGGTAAATCTTAAGTACCTATAAAAGGCTTTATATTAAATATAAAGGCTATTAATTATGTTATATTAACTAGTTAGCTACGTACATTTTCGTAACGCATATTAATACTTTAAATAGTTTAGTTACGGAATATATATGTTCCGATTAAAGGGATCTTTCCATTTATAAGGTATTATACACCCTTTACTAGCTAATATATCTCTTTTACGCCGTAAGTTACCGTATTAATCGTTATATTTTATTACTTTCTAAAGCCGCAGCTTTTTATTTTACCTTTCTTTTAAGAATTAATTCTTTTTAAAAATTATTCATACGGTATGTCTTTACCCATCGAAAGTTTTTATATTATCTATTAATTATAACTATTATATAAAAATTTTAACCAGTTTATATATTAAAGTTTTAAATAATTCATTAATTAATGTACTTTTCGTAAGCTTAGAATTTAATTTAATTTAATCCCTTTTTATAATTCTTTATAACTTATATTAAATTTAATTACGTACCGTAACTTTATTTATAAAAGTATAACGTTATCGTTAATTAATTATATTATTTATTAGTTATAGTATTATATATTTAATACTTCTTTATGTAAGGTAAACTTTATTTTTTTTAAATCGTTAAAAGTTAACTAAGTGTTTTATATAACTTATATTAATGTTATTATCATATTTTATTTATGTACCTGTTATTTCATTATTGTTGTTCTAAATACTTTTATAACGTAAGTTGAAAATATATTCCATAAATTATATTATTAATAAAAAAAAGTATTATTTAGCTATTTAATAAATCCATACTTCCGAACTATAATATTAACGTTTTAGTTCCGATTAGATATAATATAACTCAATCAGCCGCTTTAAAATATATATCGTTAAGGTTTAAGTTAAATCGAATACATCGGAATATAATAAAACACTTTTTAGTTACGTATTAACTATTACGTAAAAATTAAACCCTATTTCTTTTTTGGTATTTATTAACAGAGCTTAAATAGGTCAGATTAATATTCAGTAATAATTCGACACTTATTAATAATGTACTTAAAATGTAATTAAATTCTTTTAAAATTCAATTATTTAATTTATTTATAAAGTTAGATTAGATCTTAAGGTCCTATTTCATTTAATACATATTTAAGCATAGTATAAATCACTATCTGCATTAATTATTTTAAATATATTTCTTTTTTTCGAATTTAAAACTTTTATATTTACCCACTTTGTTAAATTCTTTTGAATTTATTAATATATTATCGCTGGTTTATATTAAACCGTATTTTTTAAACCTATTTATTAGTATCTTTATTATTAAGTTAAATATTAAAATACTTAAATTAAATAACGAAAGTAAATCTTAAATAATATCTTAGTATAATAACTAAATAAAGTATTATCCGATTAACGGTAAGAAAATCTAAGATATATCTTGCGATATATTTTTCCTAACTTTTATATTATATTAAAAAGTTTTTTTTTAATATTTTATTTTTTTATATAAAATAACTAACTTTATAACCTTATTCATTTTCTTACTTATATTCGTAATCCAGTTTATATCGTTCATTTCGTCGTCGTTTTATTTTATTTCGATTAATTAAAATCCGAATAATTCTGTAATTCGTAACGTAGTCTTAATTTTATTAATCCTTATTAGTTAAATTTTATATCTTATTTTATTACGAGACCTTAATGTCTTGCTTACGTAATATATATTATTTCTCAAATTATCTAATCGATTCGGAATTTATATTAATTTAATTACCTTTTAAAACCGGTTATTATCCGCGTTTATTTTCCTTTGCCGTTTTCGAATAAAGCTATGTTTTAAAATAAGGTATTAAATCATCTCTATTTTTAATTATTTTTTTAATTAATAAAAGGTTGCGTTATTGCCGTAATTATTAATCGTTTATTATATATCGTTAGTAAATTCTTATATTCGTAACTGTAACCGTATTTATATATAATTATAATCGTACATTTTTAAATAACATTTTATCCTTCCCGCTTTATAATCAGATATCGCAGGTTATTTCGGTAATTAATTAAAACTAGTTTCCTTTATTTAGCAGCCAGGTAAATTAAGACGGGAAGATTCGGTCTTAATTAATATATACTTAAAAAAACGTATTACGAATTAGCCCAGGATTTAAAATATAATAAAGGTAATATAAATTATATAAATGTTAAGACCAGTTATAGGAAAAGTTATTGGGGATAATAATTAGTAATTATCTCGGAGTTAAGCCCGGCAAAAGGAGCCTTTAGAAATATATTAATGGTAGTAATTAACTGGTCGGTAGAGCTATATGCTCGGCTCTGCACCCTGGACCATTTTAATATATAACTTTTTATTATAGGATTAACCGACTTAAATATTCTTGTCGGTAAATTACCGCAATAATTTTAAATTTCTTCTTATAAGTAAATTTTTTTTCCGGATAATTTTAAAGATTTTTATAAGCGGGGCAAGAAAAACCGGTAAAAGTTAACCGGAAAACGGTCGGCGGAAATAGAATTAGAGGAATTTCATATTCGGAATCGAAGGTATTAAAATTAAATAAAGTAAGGCCAGTTTTTACCAGCTTAGGTTTAATATTATCGGACGTTATAATAACTTTAAAGATATTATAAAAGACGGCAAAAAAGAACTTTTTTAGTAATATAAATATAATAACGTCGTATTAAGTTTCCGATATACAACGAATAAACGGGTTTGGAAAAATGTATTAAAAAAGTTAAAACGGATACAAAACATATGTAGGTATTAAAAGCGTAATATTATTAAAATTAACATAATTCTTTTCGATTTCTATTAAATAATAACTTTCGTAATCTTTAAGAATAAGGAAACATTTTAAATTTTTCGTATGCGTTTAATAACATTTTTAAAATATTAAATTTATTTTAAACTTAATATTTATAATTTTTTTATTATTAGTTACGATATTTTATAATCGGTTTTTAATTATATTATTACGGTATTAAAAATTAAAATAGTTTTTCCTTATTATGATAATAAATAACGGTATAACCTAATTTTAAAAACTAATATTTTAAAGAATAATTTTATTAATTTTTTTTTCTTTTACATTTTTATACTTTTTAATACTAACGATTATTATGTCCGTTATTATAAAAAAGTTTATTAAAAGTTTAATTTCGCCGAAGTTATAAATACTCTTTTTATTTAAGGTTTATTCTTAAGGTTTATCTTTAAGGTTTACTGCCTGGTATAAGGTTTATCAGAGTTGAAGCTTATCGGCAACCGCGCATTCTGCTTCAGAGTGAGGTTCTGCTTCAAAGTGAGGTTCTGCTTCAGAGTGAGGTTCTATGTAACTGAGGTATACAATTTATCTTAACCGTAAAAACTATTAATTAATTATCGTATTCGAAGATATTAGGTATAATATCTATCGTATAAATTATATATGTAATAATTTTCTGTATATTTAGCTCAGCCTGGGAAATAAGGCTTAAACCTAGATCAACCTTGCATAAATATTTTTTTTTATAATATCGTATTTTACGATAATAATCCGAATAAATTCGAATTACTTCCGAAAATTTTTCAAACTTTTAAATAAAGCCCGTTAATAATTAATTTCTCGATTTAAATACGTTTCGATTTTTTTATTATTTAATAAAATCCGATACTTAGTTAATTTTAACGTATATTATAACGCGCTAGGTTAAAAGATATTATAATATTTTAACGTATTAAAGCCGGAATAAAATCGCTTACATATTTAGGTTAAAATAATTTTCGATAATAAATCTGTTTCGGTCGGCATTATTTTTGCGAATTAAGGGTATTATTAGTTTGGACGTATTAATCGTAATATCGGGCTTTTAAAGTAAATTCGGAAACTTTATATATGAAATGTAAGGTTTTAAAAGTAAAATTAAAATTTCTTTTTTAATTTAAATAATTAAGTTTATCTTAACTATTTAATAAAACGTTTTATATTATTAATATTAAGAAATTCTTACTTACAGTTAAGGGGTTAAAAAGTTAAAAAATTTAATTCGTTTATTTGTTTAATTTATTTGCTTATATATAACGGTAATATTATTATATTATTAAACTATTATTACAAGTTGATAATTAAATTAATTAATTATATAAAATTATTAAAAAAGATTTAATTATTTCTAACACTTTAAAATAATTAATATTAATTTATATATAAAATAATTTTTTAATAACGTTATAAATAAAATCATAATATATAAAAGCTTTAATTAAGTTAAAAGTTTTAATAAATATAATTATAAAAACAAATCCTTTAATATCTTAATATTAATTATTTTAAAATTTTTATTATAAACTTATTATAACTTTTAAAACTAACCTTTTTTTATATAATTATATTTTAATTTCGTTAATTTATTATAAGGATTTAAGATTTAATTAATTATTTTTAACGTTATAACGTACTACTTAAATAACTTTAAAGAAAATAAAGAACGGGCTACGGAGGCTTAAGCTAGCTGACGTAAGTGGAGCTCTAGTAGGCCTTCGGCGTTAGCACCTTCTGTATTAAGCTAATAACCCGCTAAAAATTGTTGCAACTAACTCCTCGTCGCCTTCCGGCTGATAAAAGATTTCACAGGGTTACGTACTGTAAAAGTTTTATTGAACATTGATTGACATGTGGTTAAACCCGAGTGGTTGATAGAGGCGTGATCCCAGGAAAGACAACTACGTTAGCCCCTGTCAGGTGCTTGGACGTTAAACACCCTAGCGCAGCACGGCTTTATGTAGGTATGTTTCGCTCTAAACGACCAATCATTAAAGCCCGCATGGCTCAGTGGTAGAGCGTCTCACTCGTATCCAAAAATGTGGTTTAACTATTTAGAGCGTAATGAGAAGATCCCTCGTTCGATCCGGGGTGTGGGCAAGAAGGTTGTAAAAAAGAGAAAAACTAATTTTTTCTTTTTTCTTTTTTCTTTTTCATCTTGCTTTTTTTTTCTTCTTAGAAAAAGCAGAAACCTATCTATGTGTGATTATCAAGTTGCCTTTTTTTTTCCCTGTTATATTTAATTATCAATACTAGGCCTAAGAAACTCTTGGATATATATTTAAAAAAGCGTGCCTTCTTATAAATGCGTGGAAGGGTTAACTAATTCATTCTTAAAGGTGCAGTTAATGAGGCTCGCCGCCAAAGATTATGCAATTCTGGAAGTACCTTATGGGGTGTTCCCAAACCGGTACACATATAATCAGCCACGTTACCAGCCCTGTCTTATGTCAGACCCTGAGTTGCCGAAAAATGTGAGGCCCTATACTATGGCAGGACACTATTAGATGTTATATCTTACCAGGAGACTACCAGCACTGGTAAGAATTATAAGATGGAACGTATAGTAACTAGCTCCCTTCGGACCTAGTGCATTGAAAAAAAAGAGGGGGGCGGGGGTGGGGACTGAACTGTCTACGAGCAGGGCGCGAATGGCAGCCTGTATTAATGTAGTTACTGATGCTCACATGCTCGATAGTAGGCCATAAAAGCAAGGGTAAGCGTATTAAGAATGAATTACACTGGTGAATTGTGCAGCTGGATAATGAAACAGGAATAAGATTCTATGCATATCTAGTCACCGGAGACTCCCCTCGTACCAAATTGCACCTCCGGGCCATGCCAAAGCGAGACATAGGCGTTAGTTAATTGATGTTATCCCTTATCCCCAGCGCCCATTTAAGTTGAAACGCGCCTCCTCCAACTGTTGATCTAGGGGCCCTTCTTCGTCCATTCGATGGAGAGTCCAGGTAACCGTAATTAATTATAAGCTCCGTCATCGCCGGGTTCTGCCCAATGCAGGTACCTGGCCTTTAAGGGGAAAGGATGGAAGTCGGGTGACCTCTTCCTTAGTTACCCCCACGGCCTCATCGACAATCCAACGTTCGGGCCGAAACACCTGAGGGTCCCAATAGACTCCCTAGTTGCGTAAGTTGACCTAAGATTCACATGCTAACGATGCTCCCATGCGGAAAGTACTCTATTTTGATTGTAAGACCCCCTTGAAGTATATTCCGCGGAAGTTTACTGGGCTTTAACGGAGTGATGGCCCCTAGTCCGATCTGTCTGCACGCTCCAATTAGGCTGCTCGCGAAGCGTAACTGACAACAATACCGCGAAAGAGCCTCTGTCGAACATCCTTCAGATCCGCACTTGTTTCCTTTTCCACATCAGCAGCGAAGCGGGTATCTGCAACGCTGCTGAGACGCACACGACAAGGATTTGGCGATTGTATCCCTTAGCGAGGATGTAGCGGACTTTCTCTTGAAGTTCCCGCGGAAGCTACTCTAGAGGCCCTCCCGAAATAAGAACGGAACTCGAATTGGAAACACCTAAAAGGGCTGCGAGTTGAGGCCTGGTGTAGGTGTTGAACACTGATGTTGAGATCGCTAATATCATAGCACTACCGATCATCCCGAACTGGGCTCCGGCTCCCGTTCCAACCGCTAAGACGGGTTGATGGAAGCCACCTCATGTGCAGGGACAGTGATACTCACCCTGGTCGCGCTTTTCATTCACGAATGGAATCATCACGAATAGTAAAGCGAAGTTCATCCCACATCCCCACCCCACTATCATCTCAAAGCCGTATATACGACCCGGTATAGTTAGGGTCGATGGTAGCGTGCCTAATAGGGCAAAGCCGAACACTTGAAGGCAGGATCCCGCCATGATGACATATATCGGCGGGACCTTCAGCTTCCCGTAGTGATAGATGCGAAAATCGACCCGAAAGGGATGGTGATGGTAAAGGGGATCAACTTTACTCCGGCGCCGAGGCTTGAGGTGCCGTACACTAACTGAAATCTTTGGGGGTGATGAATATGCCGATAATGGTAGGTCCGCCAAGGAGCTTGAAGTTCCTGGAGATGTCTCATTAGTGATGTGAATAAGTGTGGGAGCAGTTCGTAAGCTGCCGCGTCTTACAATATTATGCCCACCATCTGGCGATTTGTAAAATACTCCAAGGGAGGACGGGCTCCCGGACCTTGTCGGAGAGTGTCACATATCGCTCCCAGCCAAATAGGACGATCCACATAATGCCGGATACGACCAGCAATGTAATAACATATGCGGAGCGCTGTGGGAATCGCGAATCGGCTTTCTCGAATGCTGCCATCTAGCCAACAGTCGCAAAAAGAATGAAGACAGTCCCACGTATATCCATCCGATCAAGTGTAGACTTTGCCACCAATTCCTCTATCCCTTTCGCTCCATAATGAGGTTGGCCGTGGTAAGGGAGTGCCCTCGGAAGCGCAAAATACGTCGCCACAGGAGCAGGGGCTACGATTAGAACACTGTTAGATAGGATGTTAGCGAGTTGAGTGACGTACAGCAGAGCGCGCGAGGCCTAAGACGCACTTGATGATAAAGATCCACCTCCAGGTCGTATTGGCAGCTATAGCACCACCCACTACAGAACCCAAGAGTAATGCCAGAGCGTTAACAACGGAGAGGTTCGACACGTATTTGGTGCGTTTCTCCGGCGGAACTAGCTCCATGATCAATATGGTACAGAGCGAGAAGCATTCGCCACCGCCCATGCCCTGCAACGCTCGGAAGATAATCCTGGTACCATATATTAGCATCGCCACAACGGAAGGGTGGCGGTGGGCTGCTTCTTAACCAATCACGCACGGCTTACAGTTGAATGATCGTCTGCGAGGCGCTACAGGCAGCAGAGAAAATGATGAAAATCGCGATAGACAGCAAGAACACCAGCTGCCGGCCGAAGATGTCGCTGAATTTAGCACAGATCACAATGACGACTAGGATTGGATGTGAGCGAGCAAGCCCTAAACAGGGGTTTCCATTGTTGATACTGACTTACGTATCCTCGGAGATAGCTGGCGACGACCCAAGCAACGTTCTCAAAACCCCCTAGATCATCCGTGATAGCGACAAGAGCCGCGACGGCGACAGGGATCTCCAGGTTCACAATGAACATCATGATGGCTATGCTATAGGGGGAAACATGAGCCTGGCAGCGTGGCTGGAAGGGGTGGCAGGTAGCACGTACGCCTTCGAGATGAACCAGAACTGAGGACCCTGAATGTACACAGTGTCGTCTTTCCCTCCAGGCAATGTAGGCTGTTCACTAACGAAGCCGCCTTCTTCCTCCCTCATGTCAAATTTAGCGTCTATTATTCTATCAAAAGAATGGCCGTTGTTGCTGGACACCGTGTCGAGCATCATGGTGGTCAGGATTAGTCGCAGTCAGTTGTTGAGGTCGGTGGCTTCTAGGAGTAAAGAAAAATGGAAAAGGCAACGCGCAGGGAGTAAAGGGGCAATTTAACCAGCTCTGGCACTGATTAAATAGAGGAAGGGGAATTCTGAATTAAATGATACTGGTAGTCAATTCATGTTATAAGAGGGTTCAACATAACATCGAATATCACAACCGCCTTGCTTAACACAGCTCGTGAACAGCAGCAAATGTATGTTACTAGATGGCGAATGAGAAGTGGGCTTTTGCACACTTTCCCACCTGCGACTTTGATATTATACTCCATCTGAGCTTACGTCTCCCCCCGTGATATTTTAACAATAGAAGTTATTTACACACGTAGGCTTCAAGTGAATAGTATCAGAGGTGCGGGTGGCAATGTGTGCAAAAACCCACTTCTTATTCACATACTAGGACAAGGGAAAGCAAACGAACCCATCTGTGGGAATGTCGGAAGGAAATCAATGCTCCCAGTAAAGGGGGATGGTTAACAATATGCGAGGCTCTGAGGTCCCTGTCTGCTCGTTAGTGGGTACTGGTGGGTTGAACAAGAATAACTCTACAATGTAAGGGTCGATGATACATAGGGAAAATAGTCATAGCACACCCGAATTTTGAACAGGGGGCTGGTGCCCCCAATACTCGTTATTAAGTACGTTAATATTTATATTAACAACTTACGCCAAATATTTTCCAGCCCGATAAGTTTTCTGTTTTTATTTAAATATTATATATATATGTATATAATAAGCATGGATTACTCGTAGGTAATTATTCTGTTTCTGGCATAGGTACTCTCAGGTACCGTGTCCGTGTCGGTTAATAGTTGGCCCACGGACACCCCTTCTCTCAGCCCAGAAAAAAGAGCCCATTGCCCGAAGTTAGTAAATGACAGCCGGATCCTGATGTAACGTGGCCTCCAGTACTCTTTTATTGGGGCGCATCCACCCCCCACCATCATGCACCCTTCCGGTCGAAAGCGATTCTTATGGTGCTTCTTAGGGGGTCATCACCTTTGAGGCCGCTCCCCTATGTCGCGTATATAGAGTTCTCTGTTTACGGTCGTCGCCGATGGCACCACATGGGCTCTGAGTATTTACTTTGATAGAATAGGTGCCCAGGCCATAAGAATGGCAACCGCAACATTCTGCTTCCATCCGCCAACTCCTGCTGTCAGGCTCACACCCGTTATGCCAGAAAGTGAGCACTAAGGTGATATATCCTAGGGTCGTGGGCACTGGGGGTCGTGGTATAGGGGTAAGCCGCATAGTTCGCAAACGACAGCGCCGTAGTCCATGCTCAGATAGTGTGGATTTAATAATCCCACGTAGCATTAAAACTAGATGACGCCGATTCTCGTCGGTTTGTGACCAGTAGCCTTTATGTTTGACGTGGACGGCATGTACACTTACACCGAAAATGCTCCAGTCAACTTGAAGACCAGCAGACGTCAGAAGAGTTCTAATCATGGTAGGAGCGGGTCTTTACTCCAGAACCGCGGATCGGCTAACCCATGTCACATCGGTCTTGCTGTCCAATCCTCCCTTAAAGCTACGTGATACGTTTCATTATCCAGTGACTAGCCTCAAAAAGGACCAAAGAAGGAGCGGATAGACTTAGCTTGGACGAAACCTCAAGGATGGGTGGTTTCCGGAAGATGCTGTATATGTGTACTACTCCTTTGACAGCATCTTCGGATTCTTGGTGAACTTTTCCTTCAGTGGATCAAATCCCGCTTTCGTCTTGCTCTGTATACTCGGCTGCATTGATTCAGATGCGTCTTGATTCGTCATGAAAACTATCGAGGCTCCATTCTTAGCTGCGTTGTACGCGGCTTTCCTAGTTGCCATCTACGTAGGTTACAGTGTCAATGTGTCATCCATCCGCGCTAGGCGTTGCTTATATTCAGTAAAAGTATCTGCTTCTCGGGGGCTATCGTGTTTTACTCCATCCTCTGAAGGATTATCCGGGACTTTCGCTGTTAAGCTTTCCGATTTCTAAGGTGCCTTCTATATATTCTAGGCCACCCTGCATGGGAGAACGTGGCAAGACCAGGCGAGATACAGTAGCATCCTTATCCCGTCCAGCCTGGGCGCAAGTTGCTGGTGCCGTCTAACCAGGTCCCATAGCAGATATGGACTTAATAAGCTTGTATTCAACACCGTTAAAGCTTTGCATAGTAAGGCTCCGAGGTTGTAGCTGTTCGAGTGTTAATAAGCTTAAGCCTTTAGTTATAGACGGCTACGTTATATTGCGGAGTATTCCTATCGGGGTTAATACATATGCTATTTAACTTTAACGAGGACTATTTCCTAAGGCTATTTACGTTTAAGCCGGGAGGTTAGTTTCTGGGCGATCCCCAGGTAGGCGAAACTACGCGAAATACTTTTGGGCCTTTCTCGTTCGGCTATTCGGGAAAGGCTATGGCTTGCCTAAAAGTTAACATCATCACAGCCGAAACATTATGGTACTTTAATTTGAACAAGCGCCGCGCGGAGCTACATAGTTCTCACTCATCCTATCTAGCAAACCAGCAACTCCCGACGAGCCCAAACCTAAACACGGACACTAAACGTCACCGTAATATCAACACAAGCCTTGTCTCCTTACAGAACTCCGCCGTAGAGCCAGCTCAGGGCCTGTAGTTACTTTCTGTGAGATCCGCCTCGCGAAAAGGATCCGCGCTGGCCGTATGATCGACGCCCGCTGTACGATCCCCGCTGGCTGTACGAGCCGTGTTGAGAGGATGATGATCCGCGCTTAGCGTCACGACCGCGCTTAGTGGCAGACCCGCGGACCGAGTTACTCTCGCGCTTCACAAGGGGCTCCCGCTGCACGTTTGGTTCGCGCCCCGCGGCGTCGCAGGCGCGCGTGAACTCCTTCAAAAGGGACTGCAGGTCAGATCAGCGTCAGGCACATAAATGAAGCCCGGTCCAAAGTGGTGAGACGGTGAGAAACACTTACGTCGAAATCGTGGTCCTCGAGGGAGGCGAACTCCTGGATCTTGTCCAGCTTGAGCCTCGTGACCCTGGGGCTCTTGATGCCGAAGGCAACGCGGGCCAGGAAGCGCGGGTCATCGCGCACGTCGCAGGCGTCGAGGACCTTGTTGATGCCCGAGATGTCGACCGGCCTATGCGGCTTCGGGGGCAGGACGACGGGCTTACCGGTTAGGCAGTAGGTACAGTGGCCGCAGCTCGTCTTCCCGTCGGGAAGTCCCATGCCGAAGTGGTGCGCAAGTGCGTGGGCGAAGCACTTGCTGCCCGTGATGAGATCCGCGACCTGTTTCACCCGGTTCAGCGCGTCGGTTTCGCGTGATTCCATGTCGGAGTACAGTTTCTCAACGAGGTCGTTGATCTCTTCGTCTGTCTGTGGGAGCGGCTTGAGGATCCTGTATTTGTTCTGGACGCCGCTCACTTTCAGTACGAGAGCGCCCAAATCGTTCAATTCGTTGAGACGCCTCACGATGTCGTTACGCGGCATGCCTAGATCTCGGGCGGTCGCGGTCACGTCGATGTCATACAGTTTTGCTGCCTTCTTCGCATTATTGAATATGGCTTTCCCTGCCCGCGACTTTTCGACCTTGGCGAAGTAGTAGTACTTGTTCGTCGCCTCGTACTTGTATGATGAGTATTCGGGAGTTACGGCCCTAATCAGGCCAAATCGAAGTTCCAATGTCGCTAGCAGAATGTTGAGCGGACTGGGCCTGATGTCGTAATCTTGGCTGAGTTGATAGTGGTTGATTTTGAAGCCCTCACCCCTGGTAATGTCGGTCACCTCCTGGTTAAACGCTTCTTTTAGAAGACCACGTAAGGAGTCGCGAGACGGCAAGTCGCCCCTGGCGAAGTTTTCCCGGAGGTAGAAATCCTCCGGGCAAATGTAGAACATGCAATGACTTTCCAGTCCATCTCTCCCGGCGCGGCCGATCTGCTGGCTGTACTCCTCTACAGTAGAAGAGAGGTCAAAGTGAATAATATTACGGATATCAGGCTTGTCAATTCCCATACCGAAGGCTATAGTCGCAACAACGATCGGTATCTCGGACGCCATGAACCTATCTTGAATCCTGGCCTTCTCTTCGGACTTGAGACCGGCGTGAAATGCCACTGCGTTAAACCCTTGAGCTTGCAGGTCATCGGCAAGAACTTCGGCTTGCTTCTGCAATGTGACATAAACGAGTGTCGAACCGCGATGGATGCGAAGGAAGTCAAATAGTCGCGGGTATTTGTCCTGATTCGTCTTCATGGACTCAGCTAGTAGCTGCAAGTTGGGTCTGTATGGGGCTGTGCGGTACACGTTTGACTCCTTGATGTTGAACGCTTTGCAGACATCATCAGCAACGCGAGGCGTAGCCGTAGCGGTGAGACAAATAACCCTCTCGGCTTTGATTTCTTCGGCGAAGCGTGCTACCTTCAGGTAATCCGGTCGGAAGGAATGTCCCCACTCGGAGATACAGTGAGCCTCATCAACGGCAATCAGACGAATGCCGCCAGGGACATACTTCATGCTTTCGACGAATCCTTCGTTGTTCAGCCTCTCCGGGGCACAGTAGAGTAACCGCAGGCGACCTTCTCGTAGAGCTGCTTTCGTCTCCTGCTGCTCTTCGTATGTCTTGGTGGAGTCCATACATTCTGCAGGGATCCCTTTCCGCTTCAGGGAGTCGACCTGATCTTTCATGAGAGCAATCAGAGGTGAGACGACAATTGTGATGCCAGAGCCGTCGGGCCTCCCATCACGGCTCTCGGCATCGAGCTGCTCGAAAGCAATAGCCGGTATCTGAAAGAGCATAAGTCAAGATGATTGCGTTTGAATGAAGAAAAATATTTACCTGATAACACAGCGATTTCCCGGCACCCGTGGGAAAGATGACAAGAGTGTTCTCACCCCTTAGGATGGATTGAATAGCAGAACGCTGTTCGTGACGGAAGTCATCAAAACCAAACCTCTCTTTGAGTATTTGACGCGCTAGGGCCTCGTGCTGGACATCATTGCCTTGGACCTTTTTACGTTTGCACACTTGTGTCTGCCCTCTCTGATGGTAATCGTCCTCGTCATCCGAGCGTGCCCTTTTTGATGTAGCCACGAGGCTGTCAACGTTGATATCTGCCAACAGGTCGTCTCCTGAATCATAGTCCGACATTGTTTCCACCCAGTTGCCTCGGACTCTCGGCGCTTCGATGGGGCGCAAAGGTGAATCTCGATGGGGCAAGCCACAGGCGCTATTCCCACCTAATGATGATGCTGGGTCGCCCAGTGCGACAGCGCCCGATCACTAATCAGACCACCAGCCACTGGCGATCGTGAGGGGAGTCGGAACAACAGAAATCGCTTATTCTTCAAGCCGAAACAGATTCGATTGCAGCAATTCAATTCATCCCAACCGGTATGACTTTTGGAGAGTGCTGAAGGGCTCGATGATAGCTGACGGTTCGTACATGTCAATATTTTGAAAGCGTGGCACGTAATTCACGCGCGGAAAAGTGGGGGGAGTTCCGATTCTGAGCGCAGCGCAACAATTAGGGATCCAAGTGGTCAAAGCTACTGCTAACTCCAATATTTCCCGCTGACTTCCCCTGAAGGGCTGCCGAAATTCTACATAACGCCTTGTTAAAGACAGCACGGTTTTTCTCCAGCTTCACATAGTGCAGGTAAATGACGGTCGTTCTCGTGCAGTAAAAGAAAACTTCCCAATATCCGTTTGAAATGACGCTCCATATATGTAGCAAGCCGCTCCGGGAGGGCGGGTCATTTCGCCGCAAGAAACTCACCATCATCACATGACCTCAGCGTTGTCAACCCTAGCGATTCTCCTAACGAGACAAGTATGCACTGTGGTGTGTCTTCATCCCCCTGCAAATAACAGTTCATACTGAGAAGTATTAGCCCGACGGCCAAGTGCCCCTAGCCGCTACCTTAGTGCATATGGACGGACGATGCTCTACGCAGGGCATCCGCCATCAGTGCAGTGCTCCTTTTGCTACATGTAGCCTGCCTGGATACAGATGTCGACGTCAATTAAGTTGACAGGCCAATATTGGGTTCTCTTTTGAGGAATTTTCAGGGAGTTGCAACCATCCATCCAGTCACAGGATTCCAAAAGAGAAAGAATCACCATGAGTGAGGTATTCTCAAGCACGAAGCTCACTGTTAGGTGACGACACTGCGGGTGGCTTGGTACTTCAATGAGCCTGCTATGGTTTGCCATGTAATGAATAAACGGTTATCTGGGCATATTTCCACTTGCACCTACCAAGAGTGTTTTGATCCGCCGGGTGGTAAAGAAGGTAGTACCTTGGCTCCTTCATTCTATTGAATTCGGGCTTGTCCTAAGGCGTCGGGCCCATGGATATTTCTGCATACTTGTTTTCCTTTCCGCCACCAGACGCCCATTTTTCTACTGCTGGGGTAACAACATCATAACTGTCTTCTCTTCAGTTCTCAATATACTCTTTGCATGTCCATCCACTTACTCAAACACGCTTTGCCATCGCCAGCGTTCATCCAGTTCGTCCGTAACCTTTTTCAACATGGCTACGGAAGCTCCCCAGGGTGCCGACCAAAACCGTGAGAGACCCGCCATCATATTCATCCACAGAGCAGAAGAACCCGGGGATGCCATTGAAATGTGGTCAGAATGCTTTGACGTGGATGTATGGTACGTCAGAGCGCTGGGGAACGACCGTGCCACCGCGACAGGGTTTATCCGAGACCATCCTTCAGCTAAAGCGATCTGGGTAGCTGCCGGTGACATCCTTCTTAAGTCAAAAGAAGCTCTGAAGACGCGCCTTCAAGAATACGTCCTCGATGGAGGGACGCTCCTCCTGGGGTTTCCTATCCAGAATGAAAAGAAACAGGACGTCTTTAAGACATGGATGAAAGACGGATTTGACTTGAGCTGGGAATTCGGGGCATACGAGAAAGCCGAGGTTGCCTGGAATAACCCCGAGCTCCCACCAGAGCAACGGCCGTGGCTGCACCGGCTGCAGGAGTCATACACTGCTAAACAGACTTTTCTGCGCGGCGTCGCTGAGCGGCACTCATAGTATTCGGTGAAGCCTGGTGCAGAAGGTACTGCGCAGGAAGTGGCTGTGGCATGGGCCGGAGTTGGCAAAGGTCGGGTAGGGTGGATCGGGGAGATACAGGTGAACTCGAATACCTTTTTGAACGTGAAGTTTGAGGCGGCGGCGGCGATGATAGGCGTGCCTGTTCCTAAAGGCATGCTACCGCAGCAGGGTTCTGATTCAAAATAACTGATATCCGTGCGATGAAGGTTGGCGAATCAAATAAGACACGAGGGCAGCCCCCATCGACATCGGTCCTCAGGTTAGTCGAGAGCCCTGGGGCTTCTGAAATAAGACAATTACGTTGTATGCTATGGAGTTAGCGTGTTTTTCAGCAGTCATAGTTTATACACATGCTGGTGCATGACCACCATTACAAGGCTAGTTTCTAAACGTCGACCAGTAATATATGAGTTGCTTTCCTAGGACTTTGCATCAGTTCCACGACTATTCAGTTTCCTGAGCATTTGTCGTCGGTGCTCACCCAGCTGCAACTATAGGGGTGAGAAAATAAGTCCTTCCATCTCGGAACTGCCTGATCCAGGATATAGGTATGGCAGGGGGAATATCTGACGCAAGGGTGAACGCTTGGAAGGGGAGGAAGAAAAAAAGCGTGATATGCCCGCCTAGTACATATGATCAACAAGGGGAACTGATCGAATCAATAGTGTTGTCACTACTGGAAGCCAATTGCCTAAGTTACACAACACCGCCATCAAAACAAGCCTGGTATCGATCACCCTCCCATCAAATTGTACAACCCCTAGGCCTAATCGGAAGAATCACAGCAGGTCGCAGCCACATAGCTGTAACGACACTTCAAGATGACAGTGCCCTCGACACCAAGCAGCGTGTCTATCTCCCGCCTCTCAACCACACGGCCTCTAAGGATCGAGGAGTTCCTTGCGGGTGCCGCGCAGTCTTTAGGCGGATCTTCCCTAGCAGGATTTGGCCAAGCCACCAAGCTGTCTTCCGCTTGGTAACTCGAACTGCAGGTCTTCATGACCCACGGAACTATTCCATGAGAAAGCGCATGTCGCTCGGCTTGAGTGGCATTTTTTATGTTTGACCTCTCTGCGCATCTTTCTGGCTTTAGGCCCAGAGATGCCATCAACCATCCGGGCCATGTCTTCGAAGCTCACTTGAAGCTATGCTAGACAGTACTGAATCGGGATATCTGAGGAGCTTCAGCACCGTCATATTCTGCACGTCGGAGACAGCGACTCAGTTTCTCGTGGAGGGCGCATAAAAGCTTTGCTACGCATCGCATCCATTGCGCAGTATGTAAGTGAAGATATTTCATGCTGCTTTTGCTGGCCGCTCGAGTGCCATGATGTCGAGTCGTGGCTACGCACCCTCGCGCTATTATTAGTCCGCGATGTAATCAATTCGGAGCAGCCACAATTCCCCTCGGGTGCCGGATGCCGCACATAAGCTTCTCTCGGCAGACAGTGGCCCAGTGCAACCCTGGACGTGGGAAACAGGTCTATCTCCCGCCGATCAGGCCTCCGCTGCCCCCACCACCCCTTTCCCCCAAAATGATGAGCCTGCCCAATTACCGCATTCGGCGTGCGGAGCCGGGCCGCCGTTCGACGTGGTTCGCGGGGGGCTCGCAGGAACGAACGAATAATTTTCCATCAAGGGGAGGCGACACCGAGGCCGAACCCCTGCCGGGGTACCGGGATAATTATTGTCAGGGGGGCAATCTACGCCTCGCTTCGCGCCAACCGTTCACCGGGGGCCGCCCAAGGCCTCTCTGGACCATTATCAGTTAGGAGTCCCGTAGATATTAATTCGCGATGGCAGCCTGCACGCCGCATTGCTGTAGCCCCGCTCCTGGGCTCGGAACGCCGTGGAGAATCATCGTGAACAATCCTCTCTGATATCCGAGTTAATAACGCGTTGCTGCGATGGGCCTCCTCCGATTCTTCGCCTCCGCTGCCCTGGCGGCATGCATCCCCAACAGCGTCGACGCGCTGCTCGCGTTCCCCGGTGCCGAGGGGTTCGGCCGCGAGGCTGTCGGCGGACGGACGGGCTCGGTGTACCACGTGACGAATCTAGAGTAGGTTCCGATGCACCCTGCGGCATGTGCGGCGAGCAGTCGACTGACAGGCGCAAACGCAGTGATTCCGGGGCGGGCTCCTTCCGCGACGCCGTGTCCAAGTCGAACCGTATCGTCGTCTTCGACGTCGGCGGCACCATCAACGTCACGAGCCGCGTCGTAGTGTCGAAGAACGTGTATCTCGCCGGCCAGAGCGCCCCCGGAGGCGTACGTTGAGTTAAAATTGAGGCTCGTTCGTTGGCACCTGCGTGCTGACGCTTCCATCTGCCAGGGCATCACCGTCTACGGGAACGGGCTGTCATGGTCTAACGCGGACAACGCAATCGTGCGCTACATGCGCTTCCGCATGGGCAGGGGCGGCGACTCGGGGAAAGGTTGGATAACCGCCTCGCCTGGTATGTAGATAGATGTCCATGCTGACGGCTCCATCGCAGACGGCATCACGATCGCCGAGGGCGAGAACATGATCTTCGACCACGTGTCGGTGAGCTGGGGCCGCGACGAGACCTTCTCCATCAGCGGCGTCGTGCACAATATCACGATACAAGACTCCATCATAGCGCAGGGCCTCGAGACTCACTCGTGCGGCGGCCTCATCCAGACCGACTACGGCGTCAGCCTGTTCCGTAACCTGTACATCGACAACAAGACGCGGAACCCCAAGGTCAAGGGCATGAATGACTTCCAGAACAACGTGAGTATTTTCTTTTCTCCGTCTACCCTCTTTCCCCTCTTCAGGTTCTCCAGCCAGCGCGAGCGGTAGTGCAAGAGGGATGGTGGGTTGCTAAGATTGCCGCGACAAACAGGTAATCTACAACTGGGGAGGCGGCGCCGGCTATATCGCGGGCGACAGCAGCGGCCAGAGCTACGCTAATATCATCAACAACTACTTCGTATCTGGGCCGTCGACGACCATAACGGCGTTCACGCGAGGAAACGCGAACTTCCACGGCTGTGAGTCCAGCGTCCAGAGCGCACGCTCGCCAACGAAGAGAATAAAAGCTAACCATCGCAACCCAGACGTCTCCGACAACTACTA
The DNA here is from genome assembly GCA_004155925.1 of Monosporascus sp. MG133. NCBI lineage: Eukaryota > Fungi > Ascomycota > Sordariomycetes > Xylariales > Monosporascus > Monosporascus sp. MG133. The sequence continues at coordinate 116,022 of QJNX01000002.1, read as the reverse complement.
CGACAGCGACAAGAACGGTCAGCTGAACGGCACCCCGCTGTGCGTCCAGGCGAGCTGCTACGGCGGCATGGACATCGTGTCGAAGCCGTTCGCGTACCCGGGGCCAAAGCGGCTGATGACGGCCCCCCAGGCCCTGGAGCACGTACTCAGGAACGTGGGCACGAGCTTCCCCTCGCGCGACGCCGTCGACGCGTACCTCGTGGACGAGGTCCGGAGCTACGGCAAGAAGGGGCAGCTGATCTCCGACGAGACGAAGGCACCCATGAACGGGCCCGGCTTTATCGCCGGCGGTATCAAGCCAGCCGACACCGACGGCGACGGCATTCCCGACGAGTGGGAGCGTGCCAACGGGCTGAATCCCAACGATGCTAGTGATGCGATGAAGATTAGCAGTTCGGGGTACGCAAACATCGAGGTTTACCTGAACTCGTTGGTTCCGTCCTAGTACGGAAGGGGATTTGCTTCAGTTATCACAAAAATAATCTAGTGTTTCTATTGTGCCAGCCAATTCATACCTATATCAGACCTGTCCCTATCGTGATCGCTACTATAAATGGTATCCATAACGTGACATGGTGCAAATGCCCGTCAACGCCGAAGATGCTGGAAGCCCCGCCCTCGTCGCCATCCCCTTCATTCGAATCCTCGTCCCCACCGGAACCCCCGTCGTCGATGAGGACGGTAGTTCCCGCCTCATCCGTCTGGTCGATGCTGCAGACCTGCTGGCACGGACTAGCGTCTCTCTCGGCGAGGACGCCGAACTGCTCCGGTGCGTCGCCGTCGCTGCGCGCCGTATTCTTGGTCGTCTGGTTGTACACCATGTCGATCCACTGGATCTGCAGGAAGGCCTCGTGGCCGCGGCGCATGATGCCGGACCACGAGCCGCCGTCGCCCCAGCAGTTGAAGAAGAGCTGGCTGGGGTCGCGGGGGTTCTGGAAGTTGATGGCCGCCACCTCCTCGCCGTCGACGTAGTGTGTCGTCGTCGTCGGCGTCCAGTCCATGCGGTAGACGGCCCAGTCGGTCCACCGGAGCCTGTGCGGCAGCGTGACATTGCGCGTCGCCTCGGGGACATCGTCGCCGTCGACCGTGTACGACGGCTGGTTCGTGTACTGCACCGTTTCGAGTGGGTCCATGGTCCGGATCTCGAGGTCCGACTCCTGCACGTCGGCCAGCTCATCGGCGCCCCGGTACGTGAACATGGCGGTCACGGCCCCGGGGGCGCCGCGCGTCCGCGCGAACATGCGCACCGAGATGTAGTGGAGGCCCGCCGCCACCGACTCGAACTCGGCGGCCGTCTGGAAGCCCGGGAGCCGGCTCGTCCGCATCGTCAGGTAAGTGTCCGAGGCGGCGTCCTCATCGCGGTTCTCCTCGATGTAGATGTTGTTGGGCGAGTTAACGAGGAGGTACGAGGCGTCGTTGGCTCCGGACTCCAGCAGCTCGCTGTTGTTCCAGCTTTGCGTCCCCCAGTTATTGGTCCACTCGTCTGACAGGAAGTAGTCACTGGTCGCGTGGGCGTGGCTGCTGTCCCAAGGGTCCCGGATGAGCTCCGGCACCCCGGCATACTCGGACAGCGAACGGAAGTCGAAGAACTTGTGCTTCGTGAAATAGTTCGCGTTGCTCCCATTGGTGAGATAGCATTGGCATTGATCGTCGCTTACCACCTGCGGGGAGGCGTCCTGAGTGACGACAGACGAAACAAATAAAAGTATTAATAAAGGTGACACAAGGCTGATGATATCCATGGCGACTCAATTTTCTGAGGATCAAACACTCCACGCTTTCCAATTGAGATGTTCCGTGGTATTCTTGATCTCGATTTCCTCGGCACCTACCTTTAGGTACCTAGTGCACAAGTCGCCTGCAAATCCAGTGAATCAAACTTAAAGATATAATTTGTGCTACAACGGTCAGCTATGACGCCTCATTTTAAGGACAGATGCCATGTCATGGTTACCGCCGTACAAAGCAAACAACTAACAGACGGAAAAGAGGGTAAGTTTTCGAAATATTAAGAGAATAACCACAGAAATTTCGTCCATCTTGCATGAAAAAGGCACCACACCGGCAGTCAGCCCATTACGGCTGCTCCCGAGACGTCCAGGGCAATACGAGGTTTGAGCTAGAACAACCTGCACCTAAGGGGGCCCTAAGTGGCTTAGCTACCGCCTAATTGGCCCTGACTAGGACGGCCTATTCATAGCCCGCGTGGTACAAGCTGGATTGGCTTTAGGCGCACATTAGCCGCCCAACAGCTGCCGTGTTGCCGCCATCTGCGAAGTATTCGTAGGGCACTGTTTGTAGCGGTCGAAGTTATAAGCATTGCATTCTATGTGCTCTTACAATTAGAGAGCAGGGAACGTAACTATGTAGTAACTGCATGATCGTCCTACAAGATCAGCAAAAAAAAAATTTTTAAGAGTTCAACAGCAGTGGATATGGAAATTCAAGATCTCTACCATAATAAGTTCGCAAACAATTCCATGCTGCATTTAGTGCTACGTAATGGAAACGCGGGCGCGTGTGCCGTAGCTCGTTTCATAGGAAGGCCTCTAAATGCTAATTAAGCGGTCTCGCAGGTTGGAGATTGCCAAAATACATATACTCTATTGCTCCTCCTATGAGTTCCGTGAAGCGCCGTATACGGGTAGTCGGCAGTTTGGGGAAGACCACGCCGAGATTCTGGTGACGATGCAGAGCGCGTGGCTGTTAGTTACGACAATGCCGTAGTAAGTACCTCCTATGCCGCAGCGGTGGGTTGTCGCAACTGTTGGTGATTGGGCTGGCCCCTTCAGCTTCCCAATATGTAACCGCCACTTGGGATCCCCTTGAATGTCGAAAGCTCAAATGCGCACAGGCGGCTTCCACGATCGATTATTCCCGTCCTTGAAGAACAGGGGTTAGTCCCAGTTAATTCGCCCGCGAGATCAATAGACTTCCTTCACATGCATGTTGTCACAGCGTTAACAACGAACATTTTAAATGCAAACATTAGGACGATCTTCAATAATATTGACTGCCTCACCAACTGACCCACTTGGCTCGCCATCTGAAACTCATTAGGGTGTGTCCGGGTTCATCCACTCCCATCATGTCCGAAAACACCAAGATAGACCTTGATATCAATATGTTTCTCGGACGTTGAATTTGAGTTGATTCCTTCAGTCATGGGCGGCGGCAAGCCGGATCTACCCGATAGCGTGTGCGGGTTCCTGGTGGGGCCCCTCGCGATGGCACACCCCTGAACCGTCCAGGCCCCGGCTGGACCAAGACCGGATCCTCAGGTGCGCTGTGGAAGCTTCCGATGCGGAGTCCGAAGCCCGGCTTGACGGAGCGGCATATCAGGACAAGCCTCGCTAGTTCATTGTCTTCGGTACTTCATGCCCTGTCATCTCCTGTGGATCCTTATTTTCTCCCGGCCGAAGATTACAAGCGTCTTACGCGTAAGTTTAGCAGAATGCTCTAGGGGAACAGCCCCAAATGTCGTGCTTAAATTCAGCCGCAAAGATTCTTTACGTCCAATCCTCACCCGTTCTCTTCAACTTCAGCTTCCCGTCCAACCCCGGCAGAATTATCCCTTAATAATCGCTCGCTCTCCCTACCTGTCACCTCGATGGTCGCCAGCTTCGGCATTGCCTTCAGATAGGCCACGGAAGGTACCCATATCTCCTTCATCCACAGCCTCTCGTTCGCCCCCGAGGACTCCGGGTTCCTCGGATTGATATCGGGCGACAGATCCATCTCGATAAACTCTGCGTTCTCGCCCTTCTTCATGATGCAGCGGAGGTCGTACTTTATGGTGAAGGCGTTGTAGCCGGGGTCCCAGTCGATGTAGAGATACCGGATTCGCTCCGACCGGAAGGTGCCGGCCCCGCCAAGGGCCACCCGGCCGCTGGAGAAGAAGCCCGCCGAGAAGCCGATGGCCACCGTCTGGTAGAGGACGGGCCCCGCCTCGCGAGCGATCCGCTTACAAGTTCTCAAGAGCGGTGGATAGCTGGACAGCCGTCGCGGTTTGGAAAAGAATGGCGCGTATTTCGTTGAATTGTGTATAAGTGCGCTTCTCGCGCAGTCGATAGCATAGTATGTAAAGATCCTCCCTCCGCACCCGCGGAATCTGTAAGACGGGTGGTTGTTTTTGGGGATGTGTTGGCGTCCAACTGTCGCTATTTGTAGTTTCAGTCATATTGTGATGGATTAGGAGCGGATGGCAATGTTGCGCCAAAGACTCCTGGGACTCTGGGAGCGGCTGAAGCGAGGATAGCATTCTGCTCCCATGCAATCTTGTACTACGATCCTTTGGACTGAATCTTGAGGGTCCTGATACCATAAACCTCGTGTTGTTGGTTAGACACCAACAAGCATGCACGACATATATGCGGAATGGTGGAGCACTTCGAGGTTGTAACAAACGTAATTGGAAGCATATGTAATGGTGAGGTGGATCTAGGACTTCTATCGCCATGTTCTGGTGGATTAACAGAACCACTTATCGGCTTCTACATCACTAAATCGCCAAGTAGGACAGCGTTTCCAAGCTCTATCATTCCCAGCAAGCTACATTACGCCACGGACTTCGGGGCGTGCTGATTCGCGGTTGGTCACTATCAGTTAACCAGAAAGTGTAACCTCGTGGCCGAAATTCACTTTACAGTTTATATCTCTAACATCTGGAGTCCCATATCTTGAGATCCCCGAACTCGTAAATGATAAATAGCACATACATATCATAACCCGGAATGGACAGCCAACCGTTATAAGGGATGCATCGCTCCCTCGGCGGTATAGGCCCGGGTAGGCCTTGTTCGCTATAATATGCGCAGAATTTACTGCTCCGGAGCAATTATGCATTGTGAGACATCATAATCCTTGTATGTCGACTAACCGTCACCATGACTTAACGATATATACGTCGTATCTCGCTTCCCGGCTAAAGCTGAGCAATATCACGCTTGCAGCAGATCGTCGTACCACTCTAATTATCCAGAACTATGAGACCTTGCCCCTGGGGACGGTAGGACCCCACTCCAAAACAACTACAAGTATAAAAGCGACAGTGAACTATACCACGATTGTGGTTTATTCGGGAAAACTGGCGATGTTATTCTACCTGCTCGCTTTCCTGCTGCGGTTAACGCAAGCGCAGCTATACAGTGAAGCCGTCACCACTCGTGGCTTGCCTCCGTCAGAAGCTCAGGAAGCAACATGTGGCGAAGTATCCGCGCCGACGACCTTCTCCCTAAGAAACATAGCATATCTCAGATACGAGACTGCGCCCTGGAGCATCGGCACGCCGCCGAACTCAACGATGATGGTCTTCGATGTCACCAATGAAGCAAATGGGATAGCGACGGGTTGCAGTCTCCAAAACGTGATGTACAACGGCCACTGGCCGGACGACAGCAATTACTGGTACCCCTGCGCGGACCGCAACTTGCACATCGATGGTCAGGATTCCACAGTCAGAACGAGCGCGCAAATCCATTGGAATTCCTGGGACATCGCGGTAAACCAATCATGGGCTTGTGACAACAGGTGTGTAGCCCCTAAGCTCTATTAGCGGGGACTTGTCGTTTCGAGATGAAGCTATACTGACCCGTGCCGTGGTCGTCAGGGAATTGATAAGGCACATGGCTACTGCCTCACTCACACCGTTTTGCACTGAGACAAACGGCACTGCCCAGTACATCAAAGAATGCACAGCTCTAGACATCGAGGTTCCTGCGGTGTTTCAATAGCATCATCAAGTATGTTTTGGTTGTTGTTTCTCGGGGTGCTTAGGCAGCATGTCAAGCTCCGTTCAATGCGACGCTTCGCGCGGCAAAGGCTCAACCGAGACCAGATATTCATTCGGTAGAGCTTGTGGGCTGGAAGTTTTCGGTTTACGTGTAGTTCGAAACTCCGATGTGATTAGGGGGTTCTCATAGGGGCGAGGGTTGTTAGGACGATCATCCTCATGATGATTGGTTATGTCCTACGGAATACGTCTAACAAGATGACTCAGGTCACTAGCGGCGAGATATTTTACGATAATCCACTCCTAGGTCGCACGATTAGTTAGCTGATAGTCAACAAATATTATATGTAGTCCTTAGTTATCTAAATCAAGGAATGCGCGCGTACCCGGTGGCAGTACAGGAGAGCTTCAGACTGCACATACGGGGCTATAAGCATCATCGAGTATTGCCGGCGACCGTGCCTTTCCGACGGACTCATCCAGTCCCGGGCCTGTATGGTTCACGATTCATCCTTTGAGATTGCATCATATTATGCCTGTAGACCTCTGCTAAGACATGCTATTCTCCGCAACCATCTAAAAATAAAGCAGTAGGGATATTCCAGATGCGTCAAAATTGTCCTCTACTTATATATAAGGGGGAAAGGACCATCTCCGATATATCCTGGCGCATGAGGTAGTGGAGGCGAAGGTAACTTATCGTTACATCCATAAAATTGGAATCTCACTGGCCTTCTACTGTGAGCTGCCCGTATGAGCATTCTGTCGTCGATATTATGTCTTAACGTTAATTTTTCTCACTCGGACGGTTGACCATGACGGGTCCAGGTAATCCTGTATCTCTTTGCTCAGCGTCTTCGTTTCCTTTCGCGGATTTACTCGGTACGCAAGTCAATGTCCTAATTTCCGCGCCCGTCTATAACATCTCTGCTATTGCCCCTGAATACCTGAATATTGTTACTTCAACAACCCAACGGTGACAGTCTCCAATAGCACATTCTGCAACGTGACCGTATCGTACACGCACCCTGGACAGGATGCCCTTATCACAATCCGAGCCTTCTTGCCCATATACTCCCCCACATGGAACGGGAGGTTCCAGGCAGTAAGGGGTAGCGGATGGCAGGCCGGCTTGTTTCCCGTCTCAGATATTGGCATGACCGGTGCCCTCGGTGGCGGCGGCTGTGTGGCGATCACGGCAGACGCAGGCGTCGAGGGAGTAGTGCCAGACGACTAGGCTTTGGTTTCGGAGGGCAACTTGAACCTCTACGCCCTACATAACTTCGCAAGCGTTAGTCTGCGAGACGAAGGCATAATCGGCAAGAGCCTTATCGAATCTTTCTAAGGCAACGGTCCTAGCTACAGCTACTGAGCGGGTGCTCGCAGGGTGGGCGGCAGGGGCTGATGTTAGCACAACGTTACCCTGAACTATATGACAGCATTGCCGCCAGCGCGCCCGCGCTCCACTGGGGCGCCCTTGTGAGTAGTATCTATTGGCCTACCGGTGGTGCTGAACACCTTCCTCGGCAGTGTTGAGCCCGACCGATGCGAGCTGGATGAAGTGACTGCGATGATTACTAAATTCTGCAATGCGTTTGATGGGCTAGCGGACAGTGTCATATCTGACGATGTAACCTGCTTGGAAGTATTCGAACCGCAGACTTTCGTGGGTGGCTTATTCGTTCCCCCATTGATTAATCGTGCAACAAAAATATCTCAGGAAGTAGTCAATTTCGCAAAGGAAGTATAGGAAGGACCTAGAGCTGCCGACGGAAGCTTCATGTGGTACGGCCCGAGTGTTAGAGCGACACTTGCGGACAATTTTACAGATTTAGCCAGAGGCAGTATCGGAATCCCATGGTTCCGGTTGTCGAGAAGGATTTAGTCTTTGACTTGAGCAAGACTAAATTAGAGGAATACGAATGGCAATTCCACAGACGCATAGCCGAGCTCGATAGCATCATTGGGACTAATGACCCCCGATCTGAGGGCGTTCAACCGTCAAGGCCGCAAGATGCTGACCGTTCATGGCATGGTGGGATACTTCTTCCGTGGAAGATCATGTCAACAGAAGCACCGCTAACACGACTCAAGGCTCGATCAATTGGTCCATGTAAATGGTACTCGGCATTATTACGATGAAGTCTCTGACGTAACTCCTGATGTACGGGACTTCTACCGGCTTTTTAAAGTCCCTGGTCTAGCCCACTGCTCTAGTGGAATAGGAGGTCAGCCCACAGCACTCTTTGAGACTCTACGAACATGGGTTGAAAATGGAACCGCACCAGACGTTCTCCCTACCCCTTTCCTGATTTCAATGGGCAGAGTTATGAGAGGGTTGTCTGCCCCTATCCACAGAAGACTCTCTGGGATGGGGTGGGTGATACCGAGGGCTCCTCGGGTTTTTACTGCGTCTGATTCTGTCGCAACCCCATTTTCCACTTTGCATTTTTAATTGATAGAGTTTCAAGCAATGCATGCCCTCCTACACCTCTTGGACCGTCTCCAAGATGGTCATATTAGATTACTTACATGGGATAGTATCATTGCCATACGTAGGCTGATCGCGAGGAAGGGTTGCATAGTGTATGAAAAGTGTAAACTGACATGTTTGATTCAGGGCTCTAAAGCACAGTGGCTAGAAAACTCTATATATAGTGTGGGAGCCACGGAGCAACGTTATTGCAGGGGTGCTTACAGGTCCCTATGGCTTGATGACGAAGCAAGTTACCCCTATTCTGCGACAACTACTTCTAAAGAAACGTGCCCATATGCATAGAGACAAAAGTTATAATAGGAATATGCTCGTTGGACCTCTAGCACTGTATATAAGAAACCTCAATAGAATAAATTCCTCCATAGTAATGGTCATGTTCAAAGTGTCTATTATTCCCCCCATATGCCACACATCTGGCCTTGCTCTAGGCACCAAGCCAACTACTCGGCTGTCCAATTATACTTGAAGCAGTACACCCCTGCGGGCCACGGTGAATGTCCATTTCATCCGAAGATCCTCGAGGAGGTGCTCGAGGAGGAGCAAAAGCAGCGCCAAAGCCACATCTTCAGTCAAGAATAACAAAAATAGTGTGCGTATCAGCCAGAAAGGAAAACGTGGGATAATATAGTCCCGTTGAGGAGCAGGTACTACTCTCCGTGGAGGATGCACCGCCCCTCGCCGCCATGATTCTGGTCTACTGGTAGGTTCTGTCTGAGTATTTGAGTCAACCGGTTGTTGCCTGGTCGTTTGAGTGCTCATATCAACTCCTTGAGGGACGGAGACTTGGGTGCCTTGGTCAACCGAGCTCGTGTGGGTCTGGGTACCCTGATCGGCCGTTTGAGGGATCCTTCGACGTCCGATCGGACTAAGGACCCTTCGGACCTAGATGGATAAGTTTCTTCTCAGTTTTACATTTTATGGGTATATCTGGATTCTGGCTTACGGTGTGATTGCGCCTGATCGCACACAACATTCGACTCATCAAACCCCGACAGACGGGACATTCGAAATCGCTCGCCGTAGATGCAGTCGCCCATCGCATCAAGCACTATTAATGCCAGTTAGTGACCCCGTGGGGTATAACTAATATGATATATGCTTTGCCACCCTCGTACCTCCCTGCAAAAGGTATGGCCCTCGTCACATAAAGATACTGGGTCATTGAGTGTGTGCTGACATATAGAACACAGGAGCGTGTCTTGAATCTGATCCACTATCTCTCGGTCAGTTAAGGAGTTTGCCTTGTTGCTCTCCTCTGCTGCCATCTTGTTGCGTTCCCTTGGGGAAGCGGATGTCTCTTTGGTTGATTATTCGAGACAACTGATCAACTCTGGGTCATTGTGTGTCTTTAAAGCCATGGGCTTGTATATTGGCGACCATATCGGGGGGCATGTCGATAATTATAGATCTGTAACAACGCGTCCTTCTGCCTTAGGCATTTGGCGGCCAGAACTCTAGGTTAGGTTCGATCCCAAGGGAACTTCTTTGATACTTCTGGAGTCGCCTCGGTTCTAGGCTGAATTAGCATTTGCCAGGGCTATCTAAGTAGGCGGAACTGTCTCGGGAGCCATAAGGGCGGAAAATGCAATTGCTCTCGTACTTGTGGCTGTGCTTTCGATTCGCAATGATTCTGGGAGAGGTGGGCAAGACTGGGTTTGCCCCTATTTGGACCAATGCTTAAAACAGGTGGAATATAATCGAAAGAATGACGTGGACACGCTTCAAAAATTAAATTTCAGAATGTAAACAGATATTTATTTGTTTTGCTCCAATGCAGGCTACTTTACATTTCCCCCATAAAACAAAAAGGAATATCTAGCTAGCATTTTGCCCCTTTGTGACATTCCTACTAACCGGTTACTTCCAGACACCACGCTACCAAGCAAATAAATTTACGTAACTAGCCGGAAAAGCCGAGAGTGAGGATCAATACGCGTTTCAGATGACGTTTTTACCCTTCGTCCATGACCTCCTATTGATATCCTCTTCGTGCTCGGCGGCGTTGATCTCCTTCTCGACCTGTCGCATATTGATGTGGGCGACGGCATCCGCCCCATCGAAGATGCGCGCGATCTCCTCGAGCGTGGGCCCTTTTGTCTCGACGTAGAAGAAGTACACGAAGATGAGCTCGACAAAGTCCCAGAGCTATCGCACGTCTGTCAGTCCCACACGTGCCACTTTGGCTAATACATCTCGCTGTCGAGAGGGAATGAGGGGGAGAGAACCTACAGTGTAGAAGAGCATGAAGTACCAGTGGGTGGGCATGCGGTTCCAGGCGAGCTTGTTGGTCTGGTTGCTGAGGGCGAGGACGGCCTGAAGGGTGACGTTCATGATCATCATTCCCTTGGCGCGGAGGTGGAAGGGCAGGATCTCGAGGGCGTAGGCGATGAGCAGGCCCGAGAAGCCGATGTCATAGAAGATGCCAAAAACCCAGATGAGCACGAGCTGCGCGTAGCCGGCCGCCAGGTTCGTCAGCCCGGAGTTCTCGTACACGGCCCCGCACACCGTCCATAGCGCAAACGACACAACCATCCCCGAGATGGACAGCAGGAACAGCGGCCGCCGTCCGAACCGGTCCACGTTGAGCGCCGCGAGCACCGTCACGATCAGGTCCAGGATCGTCTTGCCTCCGCTCAGCTGCGAGGATCCACCGTGTCAGCTTCGCTCGTTCACTCCTCCCGTTGCTGGATGGGCTCCACACTTACCGCGAGTTTCTTATCCTGGTCCATGATGCCGGCGCCAATGTAGATGGCGTCCATGTAGTTGGAGAACAGGGCGTTGCCGCTATATTGCGAGATGACGCCGAGCGAGATCAGGATGGCCAGTCGCCAGCGGTTTCCCTTCGTCTTGAGGAAGTCGACGTAGCTACCGAAGCGGGAGAGCTCCTTCTCGATGCGCATCGTCTCTTTGATTTCACGGTACTCGAATTGCACTGTCGCGTTGTTCCGGTCGCCTCCGCCGTGGTACTTGGCCAGGATGTGGAGCGCCTCCTCGGGGCGGTCCTTCGCCATGAGGTAGCGCGGGGATTCGGGGATCCAGCCGATAAAGACTATCTGCATCACGGAGGGTAGGATCTGAAGGAGTGTGATGGAGCGCCATGACCAGTCGTTTGTCAGCTGCGCCGTCCCCCAGCCGATCCATGCCACTAGCAGGGCACCCAAGTTCCACTAGACATAATATCAGCGCGCATGCCCCTATCTCTACATCCAACTACGTACCAAGCAGTTGTACACTGCTGTTACGGGACCACGATGCTGGGGGTGGCAGATCTCGGTCAGCAGTAAGGGGGAAGCCATCTGCGATAGACTGTTGCCGAAGCCGAGGATGAACCGGCCGGCGACAAACACTGGATCTCCTTAGTACTCGCCAGTGGACATAGCTGTGTTCAGTCGACCTACTTTCGTACCCGTTGCAGAATGCTGACACGCATCCTCCGGCAATCATAAATATGCACCCGTATGTGATGGCCGCCTTCCGCCCGAAGTGGTCTGCAACGTAGGGTCTTCGCGCCAGTCAGCAAGTGTAAGCGTAGCGGCAGGGTCAAGCTTATACTTACGTTATGAAGAAACTGACGATGCTCCCGATGTTGAACAGATTCACCATGAGGCCCAGCCAGCTGTCAGCGATCTCCTGGGGGTTGTCCGGCCCCGCCTGAGTCATGGGGAAATACTCCTTCCAGCGATCTATCTGCTGCGACGTGTTGACTAACATGCTAAATGCCGCAAGAGAACGTCAGTTCTGGAAACCGGGTTCCGCGGTTCAAGGGGATGTCTCACGCGTCAAATCCCGTGGTGGCGGACGCGATCATCAAGACGCAGGCCCACGCGTAGAGCTTCCGCAGGTGCGGCTCCTTCATCCAGTAGACCCTCTCGAAATGTGGGGCCTCCCACGAGGCCATGCTCGCCTCGTACTCCTCCTTGTCATCGTAACGCTGAGCCACGATCTCGGTGATGTGAGGCGTGTGGGCTCGCCCCGGGCGAGACTTAACGTTCTGCATCTTTGCGGCCTAGATTTCGAACAGAAGTAGCTTGTTCATGAGAAGGAGCCAGAATCCGAGAAAGGAGACTGCTCGGAGGAGGGGTGAGTAATGTCGGGGCAGAGGCTTTTTCTATAAGGTGAGAGAGGCGTTGGTGCCATTCAAGTGATCGGCATATCTCCCTAACCCACGACACGTCGATCACCCGGGACTACGGCGGCAAGTGGTGTGGGGAGTGACAATATGGAGGCGATCTGGTGTAGTCACCAATGAAGATCCCGGGTCTTAAGAACAGGAGTTAAAACGGCCTCGCCTCCTGTCGCACTTCGGGCCAAGACTCCGCATGACCGGATATACTTCAGCCACGGAGGCATTCAGTCGCAGGGGCCATTATTGCCATTGTCTAACATCCTTTTACCGGCTTGCTGGGCGGCCCGCCTTCATCGGGGGACAGGGACTTGTTGCAGAGACGAAGCGAGACACTGCATTCAAACACACCTCTTGGGACATTCCTAAGCTTTGAGTAATACTACGTAGACAAGCAAGACTCACTGCTCGCTTATGCATCCTGTGTCTTGTCTGGAAATCCTCGCTACCATACATAGGTAGCAACGAGTAGAAGTCAAACCACGCAATATCCCTATTCGGAGAATTCGGATGCGCTTCCATGTGATTACCCGTTTCGGATGTGGGCCGCAACCACACACCTCACAAGCGGCCTTCGGTCGGTCAAACGCCACTGACAGCCCTCATTTGCCGCTCTGTCTCTAGGGTTAGAGTATGCAATTTCATCCCTAGGCAGGGGCCAACCGGGGAACTATATAGACACATAGGCGGAATGACCCTTTTCTCCTCTGGAGAGCAGGCCAATTGAAACAAAAGGGAGGCCGGCAGAGTTTCCAATCAGTCGGTCACTGCGTAGTCGTCGGACGGGAAAAAGACCCTTGCTGGAAGAATCCGGCAAAATGCGAAGCCTCCAATGAAGACCCTTGCCTCCCGGGGGGGTTGCTCCAAGGAGCCAGAATTGGTTAGGGCCCGCCACCAGCCACCAACTGCACCCTTTGACCCTTCATGCGTAGCATGCGAGAAGGAGGAATGATTGCCGGATTTCCACCACGAAGGGTGTGACGAGGCTTCATAGTTGTTGGAATACGTAATTCCAAACACTTCTTTCTTTTCCCCGGCATGTGGTTGACATAAGAATTCGCGGTGTCCCAAATGAGTTAAACGTTTCACAGGCGATTCTGATACCTGAACAAAATATATAGAAAAATTCGGGAAAATGCCATCTATGTAAAAGGAATGATTGAAAACAGCCTGGAACCTGCCGTATATGCCTGTATGTCGAGACCAATGAGTTATTGTCCAAGGAGTTTTTGGTCGGTTATTTGAAAGTGTGCGAGTGTCAACCACATCCCCGGGTGTCTGACCGGGATGCTTAATTTCTGAATCTGGGGAAGTGGGTCTGTCCCGACGGAGGAGGTTGCATGGGTTCATCCTATAGCAGATCCGACGTTATTTACCTCTGATACAACCGCAAACCGTTACACAGGAGAACAGAGATCCAATAACTCAGCAGGCATAGGTATGTCTCAAGAGGCAAGTGACTCATCGGCGAGGAGACCTTTTCTCTCACGAATGTAACGGTTTGGATCAAGGAGAATTCATTCCTTAAGTACGGACAGCTTTCCTCGTATCAATTGAGTACAGGTTTCATAATTCCAAGCGCGCAAAAGAGCATGTCGATATTTCGTAGGGGAAACATATCCGTGGCTTGGTAGGGCCGATAAGGGCCAACTAAGCCTATGACGGGCATCTGGTGAAACAGGACCTTTCCAGCAAGTTGTAACGTTCTAAAGACAAAATATCAGCGTGGGTGGTATTCCAGTCGTTCGTCCCAGTTGCAGGGTGCATGCAGTCATGCTCACGAATAGATTAAGGGGTAGGCCAGAATTCACCCACAGTGATGTGGGCTTGATTCCTGAAGACTGACAAATCACCCGACTCAGGGGCTGGTGCCAGAAATGGCACGAGCCGGCCTCATGAGCACATTTTCTAGGACCAGTCTTGGTTAGAGATAAAACTCGGCGTTACCCCTTAAGGGAAGCAAAGGCGTGCGATGCTTCGGCCCATACAGGGATACCTTAGGAGGGTGGTTGCATCGTGACTTCAGTGGACTATCATCGAGTGAGATAACTGAAAACGACGGCCGATGGGCTCATAATGCTATCTAGTATTAAGTACCCGGTAACACATATAAATGACCCAGACTAAAGGTAGCATCATTTAATTTCAATCGGCAACCAGGCCTGAAAGGTGAAGGCTGTGCTCCCATTGACGCCGGTGACAACCTCGTGCTACTCGGCTGAATATGACCAGATCTAGTCGATCCATGCGATAGGAGGCGCCGGCACCCGTCTTGAGGAAAGCGAGCAACCCTTCAGGTATCATGACCGCCATGTTGCGCTCCGAGCAGACGGGGAGAACGATGGTGCCACTGTTTCAGACGTGAGCAGCCGTAGAGATGATCTGCGAGCCGTAAACCTGTCTTCGGCATGAGGGTGGCTTGCTCGATCGTGTAATATCCCATCGACTTCGGCCACAGGTCCATGTACGAGTAGATACAGATGCGGCGAGCATGAACGATGAAGACGGTGCGAAAGATGTAGACCGGCCGCGAGACCGCCGTGTTGCGGATCATACCCAACCGTAAGCTTCTTCATCGGCTCCCTTCTACACGTCATCGGTCTAATAGGGGAAGACCTTGTTGGGATTAGTTCTGACCCGAGCGAAGGCCCGGGTTGACCAGCCAGTTTACCGGTTAGTTGCAACGAGGACAAGAGCTACACAGGACAATCGGCCCTCTAGTTGATAAGGTCCAACTCTCATCCGCCATGACGAGAAAAGGGTAGAGCAAGGGGAAAATGGGCATGGTGCACGGAGAGGATCGGCCCACATACTTCAGTAGGCTTTACGTAGCTCAAATGCTGATATCTCGGTGATAAGAGTGTCTTCAATGTCCGAGCAGTCCTTCCTTGCAAACATTGGACGACGTTATCAGGCGTGCACATCAACCATACCTAGTTTCGGTGAGCCCAATTCCCTGCGGAACCCTTAGGGGTTGTCTTGTTTTTATGGTACAGATAAATGGAAACAGATGCCGTGTTCTTTGGATTTTTGGGATTGCAACATTTATTTTCTCGACACCTCGGCCTGATGTGAATTTACGAGCAAGTTCAGACGGGTCGGTCTTAGGGTTGTTACTACCTTTAGGAAAAGGGGCATATGAGATCATCATGTAGCGAAGGAAGGCGCAGATGGCTTGACATGCGAGTGGGTGGAGGAGTTTCTAGTCTATGCTACGTACCCATCTACAGCTGTAGTTCATGTTGTTTTAATCAGAACCATTCTTGAGACGAGTAGTGTACCCTTGAGAATGTAGTCGGTTATCGGGACAATGTTCTTGTGACATCGAGCCGCCAATACCAACAGTAGGAGAGCAGGCCTTACATCCTAATAGAAGTTATTGATATCCCATCAATGACAGCACAACCATATCTGCCTGGTAGATGCTTGCTGCATCAGGACGCATCCCTATCGACAAACCAGGCGTTCCAATCAGTGACGCAGTTGTCTCTCGGCTTAGCATCCTCCGCGAAACTGTTCTTCTCGAATCAGAGTTAGACCGATACAGCCGGACGACGCCATGCCATGCTGG
This sequence comes from Monosporascus sp. MG133, assembly GCA_004155925.1. Lineage (NCBI taxonomy): Eukaryota > Fungi > Ascomycota > Sordariomycetes > Xylariales > Monosporascus > Monosporascus sp. MG133. The sequence continues at coordinate 100,100 of QJNX01000002.1, read as the reverse complement.
GTAAGGGAATCCGAGAAGAGCACACCCGACTACCAGGTTCGTTGGCCGACACAGCAGACGCTCATGGTTCCGGCAGCAGAAGACGACGTACCCATACGAGTCAAGGCGCTCGAGGCCATCTCCACGACGCTGGGATGGTTGATTCTGGTGATGGAGCATCTGCAGAAAGACATCGACGAGCACGTCTGGGCCCTCGAGGCAAAGATACGGGAACGCCTGAGTGCGACGAGCCTGCAGACCTCGCCACGAAGAGGGGTCTTTGGGGCCCCGAAACCGGGAAAAAGCACAAACCCCTACGATACGGGTGTTCCGCCGATGGCCACCTCAGAGACCGTGCCGGTGGTCGAGCCTTGGAAATCGGACGTTTCGAGCAAGCCTAAGGAGAGACCGAAAACCGGGAGATTCGTGCTCTTTCGGAAAGTATCCAAAGCCAAAGCTAGGCTAGAACCGGATTCCTGTCAGGAGAGCCATCACTCTCATGAACGCCCAGAGCCACCTCAGCCCCCTACGGTAGATACGGGTAGTTCAGAGCCCCGGAGGAAATGCCGGTGGCGGCGTTTCGACAAGAGACGTGAATCGCAAACGGTCCAAACCCTGGAAAAGCCTTGCGTAGAGGACGAAGCCGAAGACGTTTCGGCCTCAATAAGTCCACGGGAAAGATGGAAGAAGGGGAAAGGTCGTCGTCCAAGCGCATACCCTTGCCGAGTCCAGGATCCCACCAGCATGGCCGCCCAGCGAGCGCCTAAGGACCCGAACCTGAAGGAAAAGCAGAAGGCGACCGTACCCCCTTCCGTGAATACCGGACCATCGGTTCCCAATTCTGCCCTCGTTCGATTCCTGGCAGCTCTCAGGAGGCACTCGACCTCACCTGACGAGATCGTTACGCCATTGGACACCAATGCCGACAGCGGTGCTCGGCCATCCACACCGGGCTCGAGACGAGTTAGTCAAGAGACACGGGCTTCAGGGGCATCGTCTGGCAGGCAGCGGAAAGGCAGGCCTGGATTCCCGCTAAAAAGGGCATTCTTCACAAGAAAAGGACGCAACGGCGGCTTCTACTAGCGCAGCATCGGAGGGCGGCCAAAACGCGAACCGATGCCTCACGTGCCGACATTGCAAGCCGGAGGGGGTATCGCCTAAGCTGGCATCCAGGCTACAGCCCAGATTGTCTTCATCCACACCATTGAAAGTCGCCTGTGCAAAAAGACGAAAAGTGGACATAGGTCCTAGTGGGAGGTTTGATAATGAATGAATGGGTACCATGAGGGGAAGCGGAAGTCCCGGAACTTAGCGCCGTTGAAAGCATCTTGCGGAGGGTTGCTCGGAGAGAAGCACTGAAGACATCGGGCATGGTAGAGCTCCCTGCTTACAGCCGCTGGTAGTTTAGCTCATAAGAGGCTGACTTCCCAACACGGATTCTCTAGAATCCGGATCATAAATCAGCATAACAGCATAACAGCATTGTTAATAGTATGCATACCTCGTTCCGACGAACAGGAGACAACTCTCTGACGTGCAAGTGGAATATTCATGCCCGCCCCACCCACCTAGCGTAACGGTCCTATTAAAGTAACTTGAAAAGCCGTTGCTTTGTCATCGCATCTTCGCAACCCATCTAGAGCTATTAGGGAAAGTCTACCCGTTTTCAGGTTAGTTTATAGATCTCACCAAAAGCTTAGCATCGTCTCGGGGAATCCAGGACCCCGACTGCGCCCTGTCTCTGCCATCTTGTGAATGAATTACGTCAAGCTAATCAACCAGACGCAACGGGGGTGAAGAGTAGGCATGGCATACTCGGTTGGACCCGTCGCCACTCACCTGGGTATTCGCAACTTGCTTCCGTTCTGAGTAAAGAATTCCTTTTTGAGAAAGTGCGTTCTTGCGGCTTATTAGAAATAGGAACATGGCCGGCAAGGCAAATGCTGGCAAAGGCAACGACGCAGGATGCCGTCAGTTGTCGCGAAGGGGTATGCAACCTTGTAACCAACTTATGTGACCCCGCCATCTGTGATCCCCGCTTGGCGATCTCGCTGGGTATGGGAAGCTCGGCAGCGTAGCCCTCGAGTCGGGAGCCGTGGAGTTTCTAAGCGGCAGGAAACTTGGCATATCGCGCACGAATAATGGCATGCGTGAGGTAGTAGCAGATACAACCCCCAGTCTACTGCAGGCTCCCTCGCGGATATAGTGCCGGTAGTCTGGCTGTCTAGGCAGGGAAGCTATATCCACTGGAGTATAATTACGGAGCTATATAAATACATTCAAGGTTTCGCCTCATTTCTGCAACCGCAGGGCGAAGGAAATCTCCTCACCTCGGACAGCAACATACAGCCTTTTAGAGCTCGTTCATAAGAACGTATATATATCTACTTACGTTATCTCACCAGCACAGAAGAAGTCCGAATCACCCCAATCAACGTCGTCAACATGGCCTCCAACCCCCCCGGACAGTGCTGCAGAGTCGGCCTCAAGCACGAGTGAGTTCTGACTCCGAAACGAAATACATCATCCGTCACCTACCACGCCGCGCCGTCTTGGCAATGCCCATGCAATGTAACCCCGAAGTTCAGCATCTCGAAAGCCCAACTACACACACGCACACGCACACGCACACACACAACTACCCCATCATCACCATCCAAAATGGCGCAGACGCAACAAGATAGCTAACCTCGCTTCCCATCAACAGAGGCTCGCCCACGGGGAAAGACATCAAAGTAGCGCAGTGGGACGCCTACCTCGCGACGCCGCCGTCCACGGCGGTCGCGCAGCACGCCGACGCCGCGATCCTGTACATCCCGGACGTGATCGGGATCTGGCAGAACAGCAGGCTGATCGCGGACCAGTTCGCGGCCAACGGGTACGCGACGCTGATCATGGACGTGCTGAACGGAGACCCGGTGCCGCTGAACCGGCCCGGCGAGTTCGACATGTTCGCGTGGCTCGCGCGCGGGTCCGGCGGCGACAACCCGCACACCAAGGAGGCCGTCGACCCCATCGTCGAGGCCGGCCTGCGGTACCTGAGGGAAGAGATGGGGTTCAAGAAGATCGGCGCCGTGGGGTACTGCTTCGGTGCTAAGGTATGTTAAACTACTTAGGGTGGGGAATGGGGGGTTTTGAACGATGATGATGCAGGGATGCAAGGTTGGATGGATGGATGAGGATTTTTTTTTTTTCGGTGACGAGGGACATTGCTGACTGGCAACTAACGTTACGCAGTACGTCGCGCGCCACTTCAAGGACGGCATCCAGGCCGGCTTCATGGCGCACCCGTCGTTCGTCGACGAGGACGAGCTCGAGGGCTTCAAGGCGCCGCTGTCGATCGCGGCGGCCGAGGTAGACGAGAGTAAGCTTTTCCCCTGTGACGCCCCCTTTCCCTCTACTCCCAACCCCCAACCCCATCCCCCCTTCCAACCGCACAATCGCACAACTTCTAACCACGCGTACGAAACGCAGTATTCCCGGCGGAGAAGCGGCACAGGTCCGAGGAGATCCTGGCGAAGAAGGGCGACCCGTACCAGATCAACCTGTACTCGCAGGTGGCGCACGGGTTCGCGGTGCGGGGCGACGTGAGCAAGAAACACGAGCGGTACGCCAAGGAGCAGGCGTTCCTGCAGGCCGTGACGTGGTTCGACAACTGGCTTCTATGAACGAGCAGGGCAGCGGCGGGGACGGTAGTGATGGATGGACAGGGGAGGTTATAGAGAGTATTACTGGTAGTATGTAGACTGTGATGCCATGCGATGCGATATAGATACATTGGCGCTTACAAGCGGGATGACGGGAAACGGCAGAGAGACCGTGAATGGAAATAGGAATTTTAAAATAAAGCACCCAATGCCGACACATGCTATGCGAAACACGAATCTACGAACCGGGGCAGACTGCACAATTCATGAACCATAAGGAGGGCGATAAAACCATTAATATTACCCCACGCTACACAACCGCCTTCATAAAATCGCTTTATACCACAATCACTCCTCCATCTCGACCTCTTTCCCTTTCTCTACCCCTCCCCCTCCCCCTCCCTCCTTCTCCCTTTCCCGCTCCTTCTCCTTCTCTCTCTCAGCCTCGGCCGCCAACTGGCTCTGCAGCCCCTTCTTGTCGACGCGCATGGCCTGCTCGATCTCGCGCTCCTCCTCCCTGAGCGCCGCCCTCCCCTGCTCCATGAGCCTCCTCTGGCGGCGCCTCTGCTCCTCGACGACCCTCTGGCGCTCCTCGAGCGCCTTCTCCCTCTTTCGCTTGTCCTCGCGCTCCTTCCTCGTCTTCTCGTCCTCCTCTTCGGCCCCGGCCGCCCCGTCCTCGGGTGGCGGGGGCAACGTCTTGATGTATGCCTCGACGAGCTCGTCCCGGGTCGCCGGGTCGAGGCCGATGAAGCGGACGTCGGCGAGGACCTGGGGCGGCAGGTTCTGCGGGTGCGTGCGGTTGTTGAGGAGCTTCAGGGGCGCCTCGCGCAACAGGCCCGCGAGGTCCTTCTTGCGCGTCTCGGGGGGGAGGCGCAGGCGCGCTGCGTGGTCGCGGTAGAACTTCTCCCTCTCGCGGTCCGAGAGCGCCGTGTCGCGCATGGCGGGTTCCTTCTTGTGCTTGCGGCGAAACTCGGGCCAGTAGAGCTTGGGCGGCCCGTTGGCGGCGGGCACCTTGTCCTGCAGGAAGGCGAGGAAGGGGATGCGCGGGTCCCGCTGCTCCTCGCGAGCGCGCTGCTCGCGGAGGGACCGGATGCGCTCGCGGCTCCACTCCTCCCAGACCTCGCGGCGCGCCTTGGTCGTGGCCAGCGCCGTGTATCGCGGGTCGTCGAAGACGCGGCCGTCCTCGAGTAGCTTCTCCCAGGGCGAGTACGGGTTGACGCCGTGGTCGTTGAGCAGGTCCTTGAACAGCTCGCGGGCGTCGGCGTCGGAGAGCACGACGCCCTCGGCGCCCTCGGGCCACGCGTCCGCGTTCCCGTCGTCGTACTCGCCCGGGTCCAGCCCGTAGTCCTCGCCCATGGCCCGCAGCTGGTATGCGATGTCGTCCTCGTTGAACTCGACAGGCACGTGGGCTCTTTCGTCTTGGGCACCCGGTTCCTCGGTGCGCTGGCGTTTCGAGCGATGTCCTCCTTCCTCGTCTTCGCCGCCTTCTCCCCCTCCAGCCCCTTCCTCTTCGTCCTCCTCGTCCGTGACCTCGACCTCCTCGTATTCGGACCCCAATTCACTTTTCTCTTCTTCCTCCTGTTGCCGCTGCTGCTGCTGCTCTTTACTAGCCTCGGCTCCACCGGCCTCATGACCTTTCCCTTCGGCCTGCGGCTCGGCGCTCTTCGCTTTCTCCCTGATCCCATTGATGTCCAGCTCCAGCACGCCCTTCATGACCTTCTCGGGGATGCGCCAGTAGCTCGCGTTCTTGACGGGGTTGTACACGAATCGCCGGCCGTACTTGGTGTAGACGAGGATCCAGGGCTCGCAGCCGGGTATTGGGACCTTGGACCGCGGCTTGTCCACGGGCTGTGGCCTAGGTCTGCCTTCCCTCCCATCTCCGCCTCCGCCGCGATATCCACCGCGCCCATGTTGGTGTGCTTGTTGTTGGTATTGTTGTCGCTGCCGCGCCGGGTCGTATTGCGCGAGGAAGGCGTTGGCGGCTGCCGGGTCGGAGAGGTTCGGGACGGATGCGTACTGGAAGTGGCTCAAGTGCGGATTGGGCGCTGCTGGTACAGTTACTGGTACTGGTAGTTGCGCTGGCTGCAGTTGTGCCTGTGGTGCGGGAGGGATGTCGGCACCCGGTCGTTTGTACGTAGATTCTTTGGTATCGCTGTTGTAATAGTATGTGTGTCCCGTAGGAGCTTTATGCTCAGTCCAGCCCGGAGGCAGAGGCGGCAGGACGTTGGACAACGGTTTATACGTTGATTTTAGCATCTCATTAAATTGAATTCCCGAGCATGCATTAGGTAGGTGGTATTGTTGCTGTCCTTGTTGGGAAAGCTGTCAAGAATCAAGTCCCTGCGGTTGTTGCTGAAAGTTTGAGCTTTTCTTTCTTGTATGAAATATTCTTGATTGGGGGAGACGTTTGGCTTCAGAAAGCTGAAGATGCCGTTGCGTCCCGGAATTTAGCGTGCCGACTCCCCGGGGGTCCGGGGCATAAGTACTACCTTCCTTAGTACATTGTATGTATGTAAGTACTTGTATGTATCACATATCGCAAGCGCGTCACTCCGGGGCACACTGAAGTGATCCAATAAAAAGTTTGTCTATTGGGCTGGTTGGTTACATTTTAGTGGACGGCTCGGCAACGTCATAGCGTCACGCGAGCTACACCGATCCCTTTTCCCATCCACAAGAGTTGACGACACCACTCACCTTACTTGCTTACATATATTATATATATATATATTTCTTTTCTGAACCCCCCCCCCCCACCGAGATGCTGTGGAATATCTTCAAATCTATACGTGGCTGGTGACTTGCAACAATGGCCCCGCGATACGATCCGCCCGGACGAAATGGCAACAACAAGGACGGCGCGGGAGGCGTAATAGGGGCTATTTCCCGATTCTGGACTGTACGACACAATATCTCCCCCTCTCCCTCTTTTCCCGCTGCTAGTGATGTGAGACGAAGATTACACACGCATATCGCAAGCCCGAAGACCAGGTAGTTGAACTGACTGACAATGACCCTCTTACACCGATTGCAGCATTCCTATGCGCCCGACTATCTCGGCTTCGCTGGCCTTCTGACTGCCTACCTGCTCATCAATTTCCTCGTCGAGCCCTTCCACCGCCTGTTCTTCATCAACGATCTGCGCATCTCCTTCCCGCACGCCGAGGTCGAGCGTGTCCCGGTCTGGTTGAACTTCGTGTACGCGCTGTTCGTGCCGCTGGGTGTCCTGCTGTTCTGGAACGCCGTGGTCGCGCGTGCGAGCTTCCACAAGCAGCACTCGGCCGTGCTCGGGCTCGCCATCAGCCTCGTGCTGGCCTCCTTCCTGACCGACGTCGTCAAGAACACTGTGGGGCGACCGCGGCCGGATCTCGTGGCGCGCTGCAAGCCGGCCGCCGGTACCGCTCCGAACGTCCTCGTCAGCATCGACGTGTGCACCGAGACGGCGCACCACACGCTGCACGATGGCTGGCGGTCCTTCCCCTCGGGCCACTCGAGCTTCAGCTTTGCGGGGCTCGGCTACCTGGCCTTCTTCCTCGCCGGCCAGCTGCGCGTCTTCCGCGACCGCCGCGACCTCGGCCGCGCCCTGCTGTGCCTCGCGCCCCTGCTGGGCGCCGCCCTCATCGCCATCAGCCGCTGCCAGGACTACCGCCACGACGTCTACGACGTGTGCGTCGGCTCCGCCCTCGGCTTCCTTGTCGCCTGGTTCGCTTATCGCCGCTACTGGCCGAGACTGAGCAGCCGCGACTGCGACGAGCCGTACCCGACCCCCGGCTCAGACCTCGATGAGCGCGACCGCGAGGGCTGGCGCAGGGTGCGCGACGAGGAGGAGGGTGGAGGAGCTGCGGCCGGGCCCATTCTGGGGCGCAGCGCCGGGTACGAGTATGAGATGACCACGCTTGCAAGAACGACTAACTGACCATGTATCCTAGATGAATCTAGCGCCATCAAGGCACGAAGTTGACATGAGGGGACTATATAAAAGCAAAGCATTGTATTAGCGAATAAAAATAATCTGTCTGAAACTTGCGCTGGGAGCTTTATAATAATTTACTCTTCAAAATCTTGACATCATACTGACATTGAGTTGAGGGTTTATTGCATCGCTCTACGATTTCAAAGGTCTTCCATCCACGCGCTGAGAACTTACTCGCCACGTGAAGAGTGCTTGAGAGAAAACACAAATCCCTGGCACAGCTGGTCGTATCAAAATTTAGCCGAAAGACATTTACTTTAAGTAACCAACCCGCAACGTCACGATCTTCAGAGGCCTCAACCTTGCAATCGAAAAGGGGCAATTTGCAGCCCTTGTTGGTTTCCAGTTTTGGCAAGCCCAGTATAATCTCCCTCCTTGAGCAGCTCTACGACATCCGGCGTGGCCAGATCCTAGCCAGCGGCATCGAGATCACTGACATCGACCTCTACGAATACCGTAAACAACTGTCGCCCGTCGCTCAGGAGCCGACCCTGTTCCAAGGCACCCTCCGCCAGAACATCCTCCTCGGCGTGGACCCCAAGTCCGTCGCCGATGAGCAGCTCCGCGCTGTGTCCCGCGACGCCAGTAATCCCGACTTTATCGCCTCCCTGCCGGACGGCTACGACCCCCAGATCGGAAGCCAGGGCATCTCTTTGTCCGGATCTGAGGGACGAGGCCACCGGCAGTCTCGATTCAGAGAGCGAGAAACTCGTGCCGGCCGCCTTCGAGAAGGTTGCGGACCGGCGCACAATGGTTGTGGTTGCGCACCGGCTCGCCACGGTACAGAATGCGGACATCGTTTTCGTGCTGGGCGAGGGTAAGGTTGCCAGGTGCCAAGGTGTGACCCCCTTTCTAGGGCCCAGTGGCCCACCGGTGAGGGTCTAGCTTATGTATATGTAGGGGGACTTTGCCCCCGAACAGATAGGGAGGGAAGGGCATTGATGGTCATCTATTTACTATCTATAATACGAACTATCAGCTAGGCTGCTTCCTCTGCCTTTCACTCTGTACTTCACCATTTTTCTCTAACAAAGTGTCACGGGAAAGGGCCCCCCTATAGAGCCCATTGGAGCTTCAGGGGATCATTCGGAGCAACGTTAATCCTTTCCGAAGCCCTATATCAGTGGATCACCCACAACTAGTGGGATCACCGTTTCCTAGACTCCTAGAGATCAGACAATTATCAAGATATCCTCAAGGGCTGTGCAGCTGCTCCCTAGTACATGTGACACAAAGGTACTCGGGAAGGGAAACCATGCCGAGCTGCTGAAGAAGCTCAGCGCTTATTGGAATATGATGCGTCTCCCCTGCCACGCCATTATGCTCAAGTCGACGCTGACTTTTCGATCCGGTGCCGAAGCCAGGCTCTTGACAGGTAAGTAGCCAGTATTTGTTATCGGTTTGTATTCGTGGCTGTTACCTTATCCGGATAAAAGCCCTTTGCTATATGTTTCTATTTCTCGAGGTGCATAGTACCTCTTCAATCATCTACTGACCTGCGAGGCGGCCAGTGTTGGTTTGTCGGGGCTGTAATATAATCACCCCAACCACATCTGCTCTTTTGTATGTTATGGTGGACTTCTCCACTGCCTCTTCCCATGGTCAGAAGCTTGATTGCTACATGCTCCTTTCCTTCGTCTAAAGTACCGGAAAGTAATTTGCCCTCCTTTTCACGTACTGGGCTTGCGAGGGGGGTGAAACGAAGGGTTATTGTATCGAATATCTTCTTCCCTTCAAATCCCGAGGTATACTTTGTCAATTATCTCCACCTTATGCAGTATAAGACTAAAAGGTAATTCCTATGGCAACTAGACGGAATATACATTGTCCACTTCGGCCAGGATCACCACCCCTATTAGGTTAGCCACGTCAAGATCTTTATTCTTACCACATTTAAACACTCTTCGGAAACCCCGCCGTTTTCACCCTTTCGCCCGATATAAACTAAGCGGGCAGCCTTTGCCGAGGTTGGTATTTCTACTATAACACGGTGACCAATAGCATCACCACCATGGCTGCAGTATGTCCTCAGCCGCGGTAAGACCTCACAAAAACGGGAGCGGCAAAAACGCTAACTCAAGCAGAAATAGCTCCAATAAACGTTAGGTGCATATACTATGTAATTCGAATGGTTACTCCAGACCCATCTTTTAGGAGCACGTGCCAAAAATCGCGGCTACCGCGTCCCGTGAAGGTCTCATCCAGCTGAGGACATATACCCAATGGGGGGGCCTAACCCTAAACTCTAAGCCTAACCATAACAGATCACCCGCTGGTTACCATCCGCCATACGGTAACACCGGAAGTTACTACCTTTAAAAGCTTGTTGCAGGTGGTTTTCTGGGGATGCGGATCGTCGGTGGGATTTCCAAAAAAGCGTTTAGTGTGGTAAAATATCGATTTGACGTAGTCAACCTAACTGGGGCGCAAGATCGGGCTCTGTCGCCTTAAGTACGATAACGGTACTGTAGGCCCTAGCAAAACCGTCAGAGCATGTTTATTCCCATACACATTTATATGGGAGTCTACCTGGCTCTACAGTGGGACCCGGTGGAGGTAGCTAACTAAGTGTACCCCTGTAAGTTGTAGAAGTAACGGGGACATCCGCGTTTGGGATCTGGGCACGTCCCGAATAGGAAAATAAACCTGAGCGCACCCTGTGACCCGTACAAGGACGAGCCAAACGCCTTAAAGCCCTGGTTCTTAACCTGAGCTTATCGTCGACCTATCGTTGACCTCCATCGTCAACCTTATCGTCGACCCAAGGTGCCCGCCAATGGCCTGGCTAACCGCCGACCTGGAAGCCCTAGAAGCCCTAGAAGCCATAGCTAATCGTCGACCTGCAAGCCTCGCAAGCCCTAGCCGTCGACCTAGCTAACGCTCAAGCCTTGCAAGCCATAGCTAACCGGACAGAAGGGGGGAGGGGGTGCTTGTTTTTCGGATCGACGGTTAAGTCGAGGTCCAGCCACGTCGATACGCAGCCACGTCGACGCCCAGCCAGATCGACGCGCAGCTAGGTTTACAGCTAGCCAGGTCAACGGCTAACCGAGGCTTCTATGGCTTGACGGCTAACTAGGTTAACGCGCAGCTAGGTCGGCGCGCCAGCAGAACTTCTTAGGGGAAAAGGGGGGTGGCGGACGCCGTCAAACCTAGTTACCCGTGAAAGGTGGGTGCTGGCGGACGAACCTCCCCCCTCCCCCCTCCCCCTGACTTGGGCGTATGGCGGCTTGCGAGGTTTAAGCCAGCAGGCCAAACAGGCCGTTATACATTAAGAGGCCGGTACGAACAGCTTCACATACAAAATTAAGGATACCGATTAGAAAACGAGGTAATATTGTATTGCTGCGGCGCTGCCATTGCTTTACGTATACCTCAGCTTTAGAGGTTATTATATGTTAATATATAAATAGCGCCCATAATAACTTGGGGAAGCGGAGCTATTATCTTATGGTAACATGACACTCCAAGGGTTAAAGGGCCGAATATACGGTGTAGGGATTCGATTCAATATTTGAAGCAGGAGGACGGAGCTGTGCAGCAGGGGTGAATCGAAGCAAGATGAGTGGTCTTCGAACCGGAAGATGGAATAATACATGCAGGTCAAAGACTCTTCACTTAGTCCTCTTAGATGAAGGCTAGAACCACCTGCTATCTCCCTTCGTCTTGTGTTTTCCTCACTCACTAGCTTCCCTTTTTTGTTTTGTTCTTTGTGTTGTGTTACTGTTCCCATGGTGTCCTTGGGAACTCTAGTTGCAGCTATCACGCGGTTATTTCCCAGGACAAACAGGACATCTACTTTGTGTAGGGTTGAACTGGACTACCTTGAGGGCAGAGTCGGATGTCTCAAAGAACATCTCCTAATGGCTCTGCATAAGTCTGAAATCATCGTCACTCTGTACAACACGAAAGGCGTGTGTGACAGACGATGTAACCCCAGAAGAAAGAGGGGTAGTCAGGGTGAAAGACAGCTAGTCGGCCTCGCACTTAAGCCTACTCGCACTTGGCTTGCAGGAAGACGTCGGGGTAGACTTTGAATGATCTTAATTTCTATGGCCTGCTTGAGCTATATTGGGAATATAGGCCCGTGTAACGTGTTTCCAGACCTTTGGGCCAAGTACCATGCGTGTGGGACGCCGAGGCCCGCATTCATAACCCCGCAAATCTTTATAATCAGAACAAATGCTTCTGGACCCGGTCATGTGTTCTCGACCCGGCTGAACAACCATAAGCCGACTACCAGGTCTGGAATAGGACGTATGCGCCTGGTAAAATTAGTCTATTATGAATAGACGCCGTTACATCGCCGTATGACCCACCAATGGGGAGTTGCATATCTGGGTCCCCAGGGACCAGGGACATATGCAGCCTTATAACTGGAATCCCAATCGATGGCTTCCTTTTCGACAGGGCCAGATCGCGCTAAGCTAATAATCTTTCAGCTTTCAACCAGAGTCACGGGTTACTCGTGAGATACTGCGGACTTTTGTAAAACATCACTGACGACTCGTATAGACGGCGAGGATGCAAGGCCGCTGTGTAGCCGAAGCCATATCTATCACGGAAGGTCGAAGGCATCCCAAGACAGCCACAGGAAGCGGCTTCAATCGCGAAGAATGGCGTTACGTAACGCCTCCGGAAGCTCTGGATGATCTAGGTCACATCGCTGAGTATATAAACCGACTGTCTCCCGGTTCAAACGACACTTATTTCGCCACGAAGACACCACAGCACTTCATCAGAGCTCAAGCCAGAAACTATCCGCCTCGATAGCCATCATCACAATGCAGTTGACCAGCCTCCTCGTCACTTTCCTCCTTCCCCTCGGCATCCTCGCCCTCCCAGCCCCCGAGGAAGCCGTCGAAGCCCGTGACGGGGATTCGGAGTTGCAGGTCCTCGCCGATGCCGTCGAGGCCCAGGGCTTCAGCGAGAACAGCGACGCACCCGGCAAGCTCTTCGCGCGCGACCGCGTGTGCCGCATCAACGGCACCGGGCGCGTCAACTGCCGCAGCTGTGCTAGTACGAACTGTCCTGCTACTTATTATGTTCAGGGCGGAAGTTACTGTAAGTACATGATCACAGTTAGGTTATCCAGAAACACCCGTTTCTCGCTTGCGGGAATCCTTGTAGAGAGAGAGAGAGAGACGGAGAGCCGGGTGAACGATGGATACTGACTTGTTGCAGATAACTTCGATTGTGCCGTCCGCGGCCAGTGCGTCACCATTGGCGGCGTCACAAACTGCGTCTGGCAAAGGACTGTGGCGGAAGGCTGCTACGTCAACGGTTATTACACAGATGCCGGTTGCACTTATGGTAGGTAGCCTACTTCAACAGCTGTCTGGACTTGGCTAATCCCGTAACAGCCAGTCTTGGACCGTGTTAAGCGAGGACTTGGGCTTGGTCCTAGATGAAGAATGGCCTCTTGGGAGGGGGGCAAGAGGACCAAACAGATTGCTGAAGAGAGCAAGGTACTGGGGAGGGAAGAATGTCGCAAAGACAACCAGTCGGTCTCTGAAACTGAACGTTAGGGGACGCAGGCCATGGGCTGGGCAATTCTGGTTTCTTGCGGAGGCGAATATATTCAAGGGCGGCAGTACTTGAAAATCCATTCATTACCCGGACTTGACGTGAGTCCTTAGGGGAAGAGCTCGCTCTCCTTGGAGCTGAGCTACATGCACTCCTTAGCAAAGTCAATACTAATTATCGCTACCTCGGTACCACTTCTAAGATGCACAAGCTTGTGCGCTCGCTCGGGCTTCCTTATTAACTGCCTGTGCTTAGTCCCCGATATCATTTAAGGCTAGCAGGTAAACGGTTGATTTCCATTTAGGATTTCCGGGGATATAAAATTTATGAAATAACCAATCATAGCGCTATAGCAGGCCGTATTAATTTATATGTATTATATCGAAGCATATATTTTTACTTAGCATATTAAACTAATAAATTAAATAGAACTGATTATGTTAAAAGCATTTAGCAGTGATAACAAAACCTGCGATGTATGGTTAATCTTATAAATAGGAATAATATACGCTGGGTATATTTTAATTAAACTCAATTTAATACTATAATATATAATATAACTCTCATATATTAATGAGAGCTTCTTGGTAAAGATAGCAGCGGATCGTTGACATGCATCAGCATCAGAAGTTAACCTTTAACCAACCACCTCTGCGTCTGTTGGATGGGTCATTAAGGCCTCAGCTGGCAGGCTCCAGACTAATAATTACGAAACTTGAAAGTTAACCTGGTCGCGGCTGGTGGTCTTCAGATATGGGCCAAGGGCTCGTTGCAATTAAAACCTCAAGGTGACATCTCATACATCAAAGCCAATTACTAGCCTATTAGGCATAGAACTGTGATGGGTCATGCGAACGCAAGTTCCGTCGCCCTCCTTGACGTCGCCGAGGCAGAGTGCAGTGAAGGCACCGTGTGCCTCCGCCGATAAAACGAACGAGGCCGCCACCCCCAAAAGCTTGAATAACTTCATTCCGGATAGATATTCAACATGACTGATGCTTGAATTCTCAAGTAGTCCATCGGCAAGAATATAGCGTCTCAGGCCTAGCAGTAAGGTAGGGCATCTCAAGATGAACTGCATATTTGGGTGGCCTGCACGCTCCGGGGCAATGCACTCGTTAGTTGAGGCTTGCCGACTGTCGATAGATGGAATGAGTGAACAGGCAAAGAACGAAGGGCTGTACAGCGTCAGACGGAGCGTAGGAGAGGAACACACCCCGAGAGGCCAGTGGGCCATCGAAGAGTGGATGGACTATAAGAGCGAGGAGTCTGCGGGTCTGGACTGGCTCACGATTCAATCACCAGCGATAAACGGAACTTGACAATAAGCCGCAACCGCATACCTCGGAATTAACAGCGGGGCGGCACGGACCAGCTTTCATTGGTCCCAGGTTGACGGAATAGAGACCGAGAGTGCCTGCCAAGGGCGCCTTATGTCACCACTATATTACAGTAGCGTTCCCGAAATTTGCTAATTCTGATCCAGACTATCGGAACGAAGGACCCCAGAACGGGATGCTAACCACGTCGGGCACTTGCGATACGAACGGTGTGAGAAGCTTAAAGAACATTGGAATCCATGATTCATCTGGTTGCACTATGATGACAATAGCCTCCCCTGTCCATCCTGCCAGTAGATAAAATGTGGAAAACCATTTGTGCAGACATCGAGCGACATCTGACCTCCTCCCGAGTCAGATCATGACAAGCAAGCACCTCAACTGCCCTCCGTCAAGCCGAGATCCTCATCTGACGGCTCCTTGAGGGAACCGGGAGGCGGCTTGTTACGGCTTCCCTTCACAATGTTGGACGGGTCGATGGCCTCTTTCTCGTCGCGCTCTAAACAAGTCGTAAATCGTCAATATCAAAATCCAAACTGGCTCACCCGATGGCAAGCTCGCGCAGTACGCGCAGGGAACAGCCGAATTTTAAGGAGTTGAAAAGAAAAAGAAACCATCTTACCTAGCTGTCGGTCCGAATCCGCCTCTCTGGCGTCGATAGGGTCCTCGACCTTGGCGTTGTCGCCGACGACAGGGACCGGCTCACCCTTCTTGTCCGCGCCTAGCACGAACGAGTCGTCTTGGACCTGACCCTCTGGTACTTCGTTCCCACGCACACCAGTGGTGGTTCTCTCCTTGTCGTCACTTTGGTGATAGGCGACCTTCGACATGGTTGCGGAGTGGGTTCAGTGAGTAGCTTTGTTTGCGCGCGCGAAGATAGATATCAGAGTATTTTCCTTAAATGAGCTTCAATCAAGAGCGTGAGTTGGATCAGATTGAGTCAGAACGGAATTGATTTGATTCAATTGAGTGGGCTTCGACTTGTCGTTGTCCGGAGTTGGCAGATATAATTGTATTTCTAGGAAGAAAGCGCTTTGATGTGTCGTCGAGTCGTCGACGTCATGCATGGAATGACTGCCCCGCCAATGGTTTGCTGCCTCACTTTTCAGATCAATGGCTTCTGTATGTGTTTTGGGTTATGCTGCCGGTGTTTGCTACGTGACATTGATGCAATTGACCGTCACAATGACGCCCTTGATACGCAATATCGATCATACAAGTTCCATTTCATACCAAGCGGAACGCCACAACTCGAGATGATTCCCCTGCCCCCCACTCTCGTGATTTCCTTCTTGGGTACATTATCGTCACCTGGCGCCGCATGGGCCAATTCAGAACATCTCATTTGAGACGAGATGATGTCTTCTATCGTCATCACTTCGAGGCAATCACGCAGAATAACCCCGCCATAGCATATCTGATTATTTCTTCAACGTGATAACTGTAATAGAAAAACCAAAGCTCCTCAACACAACGCACCCTCTACTGCCCTATTCAACTTTGATCTTCTCCATCCCATAGCCACGGCGTATTAGAGTGATATACGCAACGGCAATCAGAACTCCAATTAAGCACAATGGCCGACCAAGACAACTACAGCGACATTCAGCAGGAGGTCCCTGCGAATATGGACGAGCGTGACCCCGAGAACGTGCTCCGAGGCCACAAGGCCACCATCAGCAACCCGAGTACGTCTTATCCCTGCAGCGCCCTTCTATATTCCCCATCATGAAAACCCGATTATCAGATCGCACATCAGCAGATCGCTCAGGCCTACTCTCATCCCGAAGCCCCCTCACCCCAAAACCGAAGCCACGCATTCTAACCATGCCATGGGCTCTACCAGACACCTCGGATAAAGCAAAGGAGCACTCGCGCCAAGTGCTAGAGTCTTACGATGAGCCGTACGACGCTAAGCAGAGCCAGTCGAAGAGCAGTGACCAAGGCGAAAAAGACCCCGGAAACGTGTAAGTATCTCCCTCTGCTCCCTAGCGCGGTCATCGTTTTTGACGCTGCTATTGTTATTTGCACAGAGTAAGCTGATGACCTTGTAATAGCGCACGTGGCCTGAAGGCCAGTATCAGCAATCCAGGCGTCTCGGAAGAGGCTAAGGAGCGCGCGAAGGAGAAGCTGGCCAATCTGCAGTCCTAGATCTGACGGTGACCTTGCAGTGACTGGCAGTGGCTTAAACTTGAGGTTGTAGATGGACATCAGAAGCGCAAGTACGTTGGAGGGATTGTAGGAGAACTCGGAGACTACCCACCGTGAACAATCTATGATATTACCAAATTTTGATACCATCCAGGCCTTTGACGTGATGCTTTGACGTGATGCTTTGGCGTGATGACACGTGCATTTCGAGAATTATCGGATGGATGAAGAAATCTCTATGAAGCTGTTTGCTTTGGGGAAGAGGATTGGAGATTAAGTCGTGATTACCAAAGCTACCCTAAGTCGCATAAGTATGAATAAGAGTGTCTGATACAATGTTCAGCGATCCCACTGCGCTCCATCGTCCTTTTTGCTTGTCGGCAATGGTTGGCTCGAATCTCTGTCCTTGGTTTGCTTCCGCCGTCTGTACTCGGGACACTTAACAGATATGATATGCTCGCAGGTAGCGATCAAGATTTGCGATCCCGTATGTCGGTCGAGCAGCTTTATCTCGTTACTCCACGTAGAGGTCATATCTCTCCGTATCGGTCTTGCAGAGGCGGAGTTCTTCGCGACAGTGGTCGACCTGCGAGCCTTGGTCGGGCGTTAGAACAAACGAGTCATGGTCCGGTTCGGCGTCTGGACGCGTTTCGGGGGGCGGGGACGAGTCGGTAGCATCCGGACACGAAACAGGTGGGTACGCCATGTCGGATCCGGTCATAGTTCCTAGCTTGCGAGGGCGTGGCTTGGTGTGATGGGCATGGAAGAAGGTCTTGCGGCATGCTGCTGGAACCCCACATTCACTGGTAATTTTTTGACCAGCGCATGCGGGCCGTAGACGGGCGATATTATTGGCCCTCCAGCGGACGAATTGAGGACAAGATGATACCCCCGGATTGAGAGGGTTACAATGCCCTTCCGCGCCGTGCTCAGGGATTTCTCAAGCATGTAGGCGACTTCGAGAGTTCCTGGCTGAAACGGGTATGGGACCTGCCTCCATTTAGAACACCGGGTTGCGGCTAATGCCGGCCCCTTGCCAGCTGCCACCTAGCCGGTAAACGGACACGAGGCAGGTGACAAGGCGGCGGTTGCGCCAGGGACCCGCGCCTACCCCCAATCGACCTGCAGTTCGATCCAGCAGATGCCCAAGATACCCATCAGGGCCCACAAAGCCAGCTTCTTGACGACGGAGCCAAGAGGGAGCCATTGCAGGATCAGACAGTACGCGAGGATGGCAGGGAGGAAGAGGAAGAGCAGGATGTGGAAGACTAGCGAGAAGACGACAAGGAATGACGAGACGAAGGAGGCCAGAGTGATGGGATGCTGTTTGATATTCTTGAGAGTTAAAGCTCGGGCTGGCCGAGCCAGGGTAGGTCGGGTTGGCCGCGGAAGACGGCGTCTAGGCATGATTCTTTCTTCATGAGGCATTTGGCTGGTTGTAGTTCATGATTGACTTAGGGGTGAGCCATCTCCCATAAAGGGGTTGGGATGAATATGAATACATGTCTTCGGTGCAAATTTAAGTGAGCATTCAGTGCATATGAAGAAACCTCTTCCTGACGTTCGCAAAGTTGTGTTAGGGTATGTTAGTTCTACCTACAGTTGCGATGCTACTGGCCGACAAGATACAATGGACGTGCCCAGTCAATGCCCGCTCATCCATCACATGTCAACTAGTCTTAGTACCCATTTCAAAACGTCACATTGCGTTGGCATGACAGTCGTGTAAATGTAGGATATTCTACGCTTTCTCTGTACTCGTCATATCGCAGCTCCACCCAGGTTAACTCAGGGAGAAGCCAGGCCCGCTCCGGCATGCAGTGGGATCCCATGTTCTCTTCCGATCCTATCTCCGACTATGTCTCCAACGATGGCCTCATCCCCCCTGAGGACCTAGATCCTCATGCGCTCTCCGGCATACGTTCCGGCTTGGGACGCGCCTCGTGTTCGCAACCGGCTCAGCCATCGACGGCAGCAGCCACGTCCTCCGGCTGCGCCTTAAGCCCAGCCTAATCGCGGGGTCATTTTGAGTAGTTTTCGTCGGAGCTCGATACTGGTAAGACTTTTTGGTAATGCCATGACCTCGTCCAAGGCAACCCTTTTCGACTGAACTCATCGGGGCAGACGGTCTCGTGCGACAACAATCCCCAAGCAGACCTGATCCCGCTGCCTGCATCTGCCCTGGCAAAGAGCCGACATCTCCCTCTCCAGTCAACGAACGTCGTGGTCCGGGCCGAGAGCATGACTTCTTCAGGCACTATCTGGGGCGTTCCCATTGCGCTGGAGATCGATATGGTTGAGGATAGCAGAGCAACGCGGATAGGAACTACAGCTAGGCGTAAACAAACCTGTTTCTCCTGCTAGACCGTGGGCTGCTTGGATGGACGCGTGAATGGTTGCCTCACTGGCGCTCTGTGATACTAGTCCCGGGGTCACCTTCGTTGACAATGGGGAGGTTGCTTGCGGTGAGTCGTGTGCTCCACTTGGAACCTTATAGCGGTTTGATCTCCGGACACGCTTGTGTCTGAGGTGGATGAAAGAACAATGCGACGACGATGCATTAGGTAGCATGGGTCGCTGCGATAGCTACATCTGACTCAATAGAGAATAAAACGCACATGGCAGAATCGCAGAAGACGTATGCGTGCCAAAAAAGTTGGCATCACAGTCTTCTGTCAGGCGTAAACCCTCTTTGCTTCCTCTTCGCCTGCCATACATATCGGCCGTCGGACCTGCGGGACATCCAACCGGTCGTCCAGACGGGGTACATGCCCATCTGCTCTATCACCGAGATCTTCCGCTTAGCAAAGCTGCATTGCAGTGGTAGTTGGTGGGGCGGTACGGGCCGATCCACGATCCAAAGTTAGCCGAAATTTTTGTGATTTTCTCATGGATTTCTGAGGCTTGTATCGAAAGAGAGTTTTGGACCCGCTTGACGTCTAGAAGGGGCTTGTGGGTATCTGACCAGTGTAGCTCGAGTCTCCAGTGTCTCTTGTCGTTGGGTGACTTTGTCTCCAGGTTTGAGCTCGGAGATGCCGCTCTGGAGATGCATGGCCCAGCAGGCTGATGCATAGTCGTAGAGCGCGTGGACTCCCATCCATGAGGTCCGATTCGGTGTCTCAGCCAGCACTACGGAAACAGGCGGAGATAGAATCGAATCGTGTTAAGAACATAGTTACAGACCGCAATTCGTCCGTTCAGGTCGGGAATGATAGATAAAGAGCGGGCTTATTAGGGATGCGTACCGCTGGGTGCTTGACAATACCGAGTTCCAGCGATAGCGCTCTGACGAGCACAGCCGGCTGCTCTGAATCAAGGGCGACCGCGGCAAGGGCAAGGCGTTGCTCTGACGCATCATCGACGAGCAGAGGAATCCATTGGCAATCGTGTCCTTCTCTCATTATTCTTTTGCGAAGCCGCCGACTCGCGCATCAACAGCTTCACCGCCGTCCGCGCAGCCTCCTCTACCTCCTCGCCAAACAGCAAGCGTCGCTCGTCACCCATATCGTCAGAATAGGTTCGGGACGGTCTGTCCGTTGGCGTACACCATTCCAAGCAGTGAGTGATGGATAGCATGATGTCCAATCCTCAGCCGCCTCCTCCATGCCCTCCTATGTCGACTAGTGCCGATGGGTCACCCGGAGCATTAAAACTTCATATTCGCAATCTAAGCATCGATCAGTGCTTGCGCTGTAACAGCGGTTTGATAAGACCGAACAATACTGTAACTGTAGGCCGTACTCCTCAAAGTGTCGGGTCTCCACTTAGCTTCTGAATCACACACATTTTTTGTACTATGGGCCTCTTCAGATCGCGTACTGTATAGCCCTTCGACAGCAACACAACAACAACAATAACAACAAAACGTTCCGCATAGATAAGTTTTTCGATTTACGATATTTCGAGATATCGGAAACGCATATTATTCTTAATCCAAAAGCGAAACACGGGAAATGCCTTACTACGTTACAGATATATAACCTGTTAAGTTTAATTTCCGAAAGAGATTATATCAACGAAAACTTTCGACCTTATTTGATATTAATATACGTACGATCAAACGATATCGTGCCTACTAGCACTCTGCCACAGTTAGGCTGATCGCGAGGAAAGGTTGCATAGAGTGTGGAAAGTGTAAATTGTCATGGATGATTCGGGCTCTAGAGAGTGGTGGCTAGGAAGCTCTATATATAGTGTGGGAGCACCGCAACATCATTGTTGTGGGGCGTCTACAGTTCCCTGGGGCTTGATGACTAAGCAAGTGACACCTATTCTGCGACACACTCACACTACTCTTTTGGCCTCTTGGCTCAACCGTTCCGCTCTGCGTATTAACATCCGGTTTAAATCTAGCTGGATTTACGTCCTTAATTAAAAACGGAAAAAAAAAAAAAGAATCTATATAATTTCTTTATATAAAGGCTACTTTAACGCAACCAAACTAACATTACCTAAAAGTCTCTTTACGGAAGCTTTCCATCTATAGTTTATAGCTTAACGTACGCAGATTCTACCAAAGCCGCTTATCGCGCCTGTCATCAGGAATTCACCATCATCTATCTACGCAAAACACTCTCTCACATCTTATTAAGTCGCACTCTAATGTCATACGATTTGCGGCAAACCTTCACCTTTACCTTTAGAGCCAACGCCAAAGGATGTAGTTTCAACATGGGGCGTTTTCAGCCCGCAGCCGACTACGGCATTCGGCCGCTGTGCTCGCCTCCCTAGGTAGAACCCTTCCTCATTCTACCGCAGATACAACCCTTCAATCTTACCCATCACTTTCGTCTCAAACATCTCCAGGAACTGCTTCGTCTGCAACATGTATTCATCTTCCGTATTTTCGCTCACGGCCAAACGGCCATCTTCCTCAGTAGTACTTCCCAAGCAGTAGGCAACAATATCGGCATATGTCTTGCCCATCCTCCCGTTAAGTTCCGGAACGTATCGCGCTCGGAGCTCCGTTGCAAAAACGACAGCGCTTTGTGATCTGCAGTCTCGAAAAATCCGCTTAATTGGACACCAGAAACCGATCTCCAGAAGGAGAATTCCCAAACTATAGACGTCAAACTCTCTCTGGTAACTCGCCGCCAGCAGGTTGCTCGAGGTGGTCGATTTCCCATGGCCGTTGGCGGCTTCAAATAAAGCAAGACGGCCAGGATGCCAGTATAAGCGCTCGTCTTCGGAGTGGGGATCGTCACCATACTCGGTCGCGGGCTTCTCGCTGAGCTCGAGCTGCGCGTCTCGGCGCGAGCGGCTGAATCCGCAGACAAATGGCTGGCAGGCCCCGTGCTCGCCGCTGCCATCATCTTCCCCTCCGCTGCACTCGCTGAAGAGCAGCACATTCTCGCTGGTGAGGTTCTTGTGCAGCCAGTTGACCGATAGCAGACGATAGACGGTCAGGGCCAGACTCCGCGCAAGTTCGAACCGCTCCTTGAGCTCACAACGCAGGTGCTTCTCGTGGTCCCGCCTAAGGCGCTCTTGGAGCGACATAGGCCTCGTCAGGCCGTCATAGCCTCTTGGATAGGCGAAAAGATGCCCGTAACGCGAGTTTCTCTCGTCGTGGACGTAGCCCAGACTAGGTAGGACGCAGACCTCTCCGACTGTAGAAAGCTGGCAAAGCTGCATCGATAAGCTATGCACCCTGGTATCGATGTAGGAGCGTTCCGGTTTGGACGCTTTCGTCGGATAGTACCGCCACTCCACAATGGTCGGGGCTTGCTGGTACTGGACAAACTCCCGGTCCGTACGACCCGAAGCAAGGTTAGCGAACGTCATGTTAGCAAGGCGGAGGCGAAGAGGCGCTGGAGACAGATCTCTTGACACGTTGATGCTGTTCAAGCTGGTTTCGCACTCTCTGCCTCCTCGAATGACTCCTGTCACCTCGCCTTGAATATTTGCATGCCGCTCGAGTAGCGACATGAGAGTTCTGTATTTTTTCACCCGACGCAACTCGGTGCGATCCTCGGTCTGTTCCCTGTCACCCGTGTCTGGAGAAACCAACCACCTAGCCATGTCCGGCGACGTCATGAGCTCGCGCTCGACTCGTCTGTCCAAGCTGCGGGATCGGGACGGAGGAAGCATATCGGCCAACTCGTCATTGTACTGTCTCAGTGTCTTAACAAGATACTTGAGTTCTTTCACGTCCCCGGCTACCCACCGTACTTTGTCCCATACCCCCAGTTTGCGAGCCTCGATCACTCCAGTCGGTAATGGTGACCGCGGTGACGGTACTCGAGGGGGGCTTAGGGCACCTGTCCCTCGGCCGAGCCAGGGTCGAGAAAGTGCGACATCCTCCGTCCAGCTTCGGATGACGGGAGATGACGATCGCCTATGCTTGCCGCAGTACCGTTGGACAATTTGCACGGTGGCCTGCAGCCGGTTGTTCATGTTGGTGATGGTGCGCTCGATGTGTCCGAGGAAGAAGGGCAGGCGAAACTCCCACGGAAGCATGGCCAGCATGTGATGATCGGAAATGGTCTGCGGGTGCCTAGCGCCATTCATATCATTCTCGGCGCCGGCGGCAATGATACTCGCAAATCCCGTCTCAAGAACCCAGCAGTAGAATCGAATGCGCTGCCATTGCAGGTGAACAAGCAGGTCCTCTAAATCACGCTCGGCGCTGCGTGCGGCGGATAAGATGTCGAGCAAGTCGACGCATGTCTTCACAGCGCCAATGACCCCAATGGCGCCAGCAGCCGCTCCAAGACCCTCGAGTCCAGACATGACTTTATTCCTGTTGCTATAATCTAAGATGCAGCGGCAAGTCCGCCCCGAGAAGCTTTTGGATGTTCGAATGCGATTGCGGTCGGGGTACATATCGGGACTGGGAACATCCCACGTCACGGCTAAAGAGATACTCGATGTCACCCACGCCATCCAAAGTCTCAACCTCCTCGCCTAAAACGGGTTGCATGCCAGCGGCCAAGCAATCACAGGGACTTTTACGGCGCGGATACGGATCCGTCCGGAACGCTAAAACAACTTGAATTCTTTCACTCCAGAGTGCTTGATGCAGTTATATGACGGGGGCGCACTGAAACTGATAGCGTTTCAGCCGCACGCGCGCGCTTATTTGGACAGCCAACGTACACCTGCCACACATGGCGGAGTAAAGAAATGGAACGCGTGAGTTTTAGTTCAAAAGAGATCTGATGCTGCTCCCGGCAGGAATGGCGACAGGAAAAACGGGCTGGCGGATCGCGACATGGTCCTGATCGCGACCCGGACAAACCTTGGGTTAAGGCGTCAGCAGCTCAGCAAAATAACCAAGCTCCCACCGTGACTTGCCTTTGGCAAATGTCATTCCGTCTCGTGATACACATAGTCTCTACTGCTTTCTCGTCTAGGAACGTCCAGTGCAATGTCGCACTCAAGCTCCATGCTTCACAGCGTCCCCGGTGATTCGGTCTCATCTGGTCTAGGAAGAATGACAGGCGAACATACCACAAGGCCGGCCTTATCACGGTCCTATGGCATTCTGGATCGATCCATCTCCTTCGGCCGACGTACAACGGCACGCTTGCCCCGCGGACACGCCACCAGCGACGAGTACGAGTCAGAGCAATACGATTTTATCGCCCTGATGACCGCGGTAGCCGAGCTTTACTCTCAAGATGGTGTCCTAGAAATGCAGATTCGCGATGGAAGAAATGTGGGGAAGCACATTGGCAGCGGCGCCGTGTCTGGCGTGTCCAGCATTTTTGCTGCTGTTAACCGGCCAAGCACCGTCGTCTCCCACCAAGTGAAGGTCCGCAAGCATGTAGTTGTACTCAAGAAGTCGACGGTCAGGCTCTTCTTGCCCAATGGTGGGCACAATGATGAGGATGCCATCCGTGGCTTCATCTCGGAGATCCGAATCCTGAGCCATAAACCTCTCCGAGATCATCCCAATATCATCAAAATCCTCGGCGTGCACTGGGACTTTGAATCGGTCAGTAGCCCAAAGCCTTGCTAGTAACTTGCCAGTGGTAGACGGTTCTAGCTAATGCCTGATAGGGGTACCCAGAGCCTCTTGTGCTCCTGGAGAGAGCCAGCACAGACTTGGCGGATTTCCAGTCAAGGCAAGATGATTTGTTCTCAAATGCCCTGTGAGCCGGCGCTAACCAAGGGAGCGTTGTTCCAGGCATCGGTCCCTCCCGTTTACAACGAAGAAGAGTGTCGCACTCGACGTCGCCTGTGGTCTCTCTGCTCTCCACAAATGTGGAATCGTCCACGGCGACGTGAAACCACAGAATGTGCTCATCTTCAACAAGCCTACTCTGCACGCCAAAATTGCTGACTTCAGTCACTCGGTTCTCGATACTGGGGGAGTTCGCAACCTCGTAGGGGGCACGTGGGATTATTCCGCCCCAGAATGGGGGAGGCCCGCTCCCACGGCGGAACTAATGATGACCGATATCTATTCATATGGACTTGTTTTTGCCGGGCTCATGCTGGGCTCGAATCTCGAGTCCTGCGTTCTGTGCGACCCCCCGTTTGAAAGCAACATACCTGTCCGGCAAGCTATTGATAAATTAAAGAAAGATGGCCGAATGACAGAATATCTATTCCGCCAACTACACCGTGTTGATCAGTCCGATCTTGACTCGGACCTTGCCGAGTTTTCTACGATCCACAAGATCTGGGGGAGCACAACTCAGCTGGACCCCAGGACGAGAAGTCTGGAGAGAGTGATAAAGCTACTGGGTGGAAGGTGAGTCGAGCTCGATTCCTCAGCTACGGTTCTGCGTTGTGCTTAACTGCCACACAAAGTGAAAGACAAAGCCACAATTTGCAGGGAATAGAACACTCCATGGCGGTAAATGCGGTAAGAGTTTACCAAGGCCCGTTTATGCGAGGTTAAGAACTCACCACTTCTAGGTATCCATCCCCTATCATTCACTGAACCAACTTAGTCCCGTTTTCATGGACCATGTTATCAGTGCGCTGCAGAATATCACAGCATCTCCTCGCGACACACGGCGAGCTGCGGCCTGGGCGGACCTGGCAATATGTCACAGCAGCGGAATCACCCGTCATTGCGGGCTGGATGTAGGAGGCGACGACTGGAGGACATCCGCTGTCTCGGCCCTGTTACATGCGGCAGAACTTGGTGACCCCTGGGCGCGAGCCATCGCGCTTCGCATCTCAAAGGCTCTCGGGGAACCGATCCCGGCGAGGTACGACTTGGAAGGATGGTTGTTTGATGCGACGTCTAAAGGCTCGTCTATTGCCTTCGAATCGCTGGTAGAGGTCAACCGGGATAGAGCTATGGAAGCTCTTCGAGCTTACAGAGCGACATTCTGCGGGAATCCATGTCGGCTGTATCTTAGAGTGGAGCCGAAACCCGGGTTCATGGAAAATCCGAGCCTCATCGTGAACGAGAGGAGGGATACGGTTCTTCACTGGATTGCGTCCGTCGGACATTTGTCAATGCTCCAGGCGTTCCGGCCGGCACTCATCGACGAGACGCTGGTCAATAACCAAAATGAGCAGGGGGACACCCCTCTCCTCTGTGCCGCCAGGGCGGGTCACTTTGACGTGTTGCGGATGCTTACCAGCCTCGGCGCAGATGCGGGCATCTCTAACACTTTATTTGAAAACCCTCTGCACTTCTTGACTAGAATGGACTCCGACAATGTCATACAGGCGGCTCGGCTCCTCGTTGACGCCGGTGCAGACCCCGCTACGGAGGCCACGGGGTACTCCGGAAACACATATTTGGACTTTCGGGCGCGAGGGAGGAGCTGCCCAATGTTGCGAGCCGTCTTTTCCAATAATATTACCGCTCTCGACGTGCTGATCAGCCTTACAAACCGTTCCCGTGGTGTCGCCGCAACTCACCAAAGTGTCCCGCTGTCGACCCAGAGATCCCTATTAGCATGGGCCGTGCGCCTGCAACACGCAGACATCCTGGAGGTGCTTGAGTGTCACTTCGGGGGTAGTCGGCTGTTCAGCAAGCTCGGCCAGATATATTTGTGGAATAACGGCCGACGCTACTCTCTCCCTGAGCTGTGTATCCTCGGCTGCGTATCCGCCAATCCATCGTCAGGCATCGATATACCAGAGCCCTTCCTCCGGATTATCAACCACGGTGGGAACCATATCCGGAGCCTGGAGGCATCGCTAGGCTTCCTCGCCCGCCACGAGCCAAATATCTTTGCGGAGCCGTGCCACATGGCGAGAAATGCGCTATTCTTCGCCATCAGGGAGGGCAGAGATGACGCCGTCAGATTTCTAGGCTCGCTTCAAAATTGGACGGAGCCGGGAAGCCTCTTTAATGCGCCGTACAGTCGGTGGGACAGGTGCAAAGAGATAAATGGCCTACTATGCGGAAGCGCGAATTGGATCACTTCTCACAAGGAAAAATCAGAAATACCTATTTCGAAGAAGAAAAAACTTCAGCGGATGCTCTCCGAGGCTCGTCGTGAGGGGGGGGCAGAGAGCCCTCCTCTCCTAACTCCTGACTTCTCTTCTGACGATTTTTTTGTGTTACGACCACGCACCTCTAGGTTTAACCACAATGCGGAGAATAACGATGACGACAGCTACGAGGACCCGGATGAGGACTCGGCGCTTGAATCAGACTCGGATGTCTATGAAGGTGCCTGTCCGCATGCCAAAATGTATCATTACAACCCTCGCCGTCGGAAACCCAACACGACTCGACTTTACCATTGTGACCGGCACGGGCCTCCGACGGGGGGTAGGTTGGCCAACGGCCAAGATCTCACAAATGTGGGCAGATCGTCCCGGCGTACCCCCACGGATTACCGACAGATGGAAGGGGTTGTAGATGCGGTGCTAATGTCGATACTGTATGGAAAGCGCAATGTCTTGCACGCCCTGCTTACTGGTGCAGCCAAAGCGACCATACAGGTTGGGGATCGCTTCCCCTGTTTCGTTAACTTGGACCTCAATAATCAGACACATTACAATGACGACGGAGTCAAGGCTATGGCGGATGCCCACACTGAAGACAACCTGGTTTCATATTTCCCGGTCCAAGTATGGCGCAGCTGCGTGACACTCGACAAACCCGTCCTTGGAGAATATTCGACCTTTGATGGGATAATACGATATCCTCTTATGTATATGACAGCCATTGCGGCGTCGGTCCATCGAGACCTCCAATTAGCGTATGACAAGCCCTTAACAATCTCACTGGACGACATGAGTTTAAACTAACCGGAGAAGGAAAACGTTGATTTCAGTCATGCTCGAAATGAACGTCTCAAGCCCCCGCAACTGGGCAGCAGACTCGCCGTTTGAGGCTGAGTGCCTTTCGCTAAGCCCTGGTGATTACGACGATCCCCCCCTATTTTATGCCGCACACCGGAACTGGGACGAGCTGACCGTCCTGCTGATGGAGCACGGAGCGAGCCCTCAAGGCCGAGGGCGAAATTCTGTACTAGAGCAGTTGAGGCTCAGCACCGGGAATTCCGACAGCCAGGTCCAGAGACTTCTCACGCTGGCTTCGCGATTTAGTTTCGAAACAATCGTAACCCTGGACGACGTCTCCAAGCTCCTAGAAGGCTACCCTTGCTTCAATGGCTGGAATACGCACGGCGGGTTAGTGATATGGAGATGCAGAAAGGGTCGTCGCATCCTCAGCTGGAATAGCTACTACGAGTCCCCGCCTGCCTCGTACATCAGACTCTGGGAAGCCATTAGTGCGGCCAACCGTGCCCAGCAGAAGAAGCTCCGGTTCCTGCCAAAGCACACCGACAATGCTCTCAACAGCCCCATAATGGCGGCGGCACTGCGCCGCGACCTGGTCGCACTCCAACACCTCCTCGATTTCGACGACATCTTGGACGCCGACGACTTCCAGGAGAAGTGGTGGCGGTTCGAGTGGCAGCGAAGGAAGCTCCGGGACCGCCTATTGCTTTTCCCCCTGCGTACCACCGCTCTCGATGTAGTCAGCTGGACCGCCAGCGTCGAGTCGTCTCGCTGTGACGAGAGCGGCCTGCTGCTCAAGTCCCATGACAAGCGTATCGCTGACTTCTTGGCCTCGAGGGGCGCTGCTCGAGGTGCGGACTATGTCTTTGAAGTCCTTCTCGCCAGAGTCCTCCTCCAGCACGCGCTCATTCCACTGGTGGCTATTCCGATCATGATCTATCTCGTCTACGTCTCGGGCGCTTGGGTCACTGTTGCGATTGCTCACGCGCGCGAGGTAATGAAGGCCTTCGACAGTACCTTTCTTGATACCGAGACGGAAAACGTCGACAACCAGGCTGATGACACCCAGCCGACCTGGAGCGCCAGCGGGTTGATGTTCTTTATAAATTTGGCAATGCCTGTTATCATTCCGCTCTCCATGTTCATACACTACTTGTACTACACCGAACCTAGATCTTTTAAACCCGGGAAGTGGTATGTGCGATGGTCGATCATGTGGTGGGTCTCCATTGTCGCAGGTGCAGTTGGGAATCTCATCGCCTTGAGCGTCGTTGGAACCGGCAATCATGCTGGGAGAGTTTTCGGCGCGAACCTTCTTACTTGCGTCAGCTTAGAGGTTTGTTTAGCCTGCATCACTGTCCTGTTGATATTGTTTTGTCTGGTCGTCTTGTACGCCAAGCAGGGGCATCTCATCCAGCTCTCGAATGGCGTGCAGAGTGGATCGCCCCATAAATATGTCTGGGCCGCAACTCGGTCAGTGCGTCAGCGCCCGAAGGAGGCCACGGTCCCAATGTTGCCGATAGTCACTAGGCAGGACACTCCTATTCATCAAGGGGAACTGGAAAGAATGGTGTGAAAATAGGCAAAACGGCTGGTAGTATATCTGATAGATGTCCTGTTGGAATCGCCCCCGAGTTTTGCTCTGGGCATATGCAGACTGTGGAATCGTATCGGTGTTGTGGATTATCTAAAGCTTCACATCTCAAGCCCCAAGACTACAGGACACCGTTTGTAAAGCATTATGTTTTATGAAATCCATTGCAATAAGAATGGAATCAAATTTGTAAGACGGCGTGTTTACCTTCGGGATATAGTGGGTTCAACTTACTGATTAGCTGCCTTTTGTGTCGAGAGAATCGAGATTCTCGGCTTCGGCACTCCTTTGTTTCAGGCCGTGCCTGTGGGACTAGGGCTCGTAGCTCTATTATAATTATATGTTACTAATAGACTAGGTAAATAGAAAAGGGATTTTAGACGAAGCCGAAAGCTGCACCAGGCTAATTGTGTCTGTTTAATAAGCCATATTAGATATTGGTCTGGCATCAGCTGAATGCGGCCAGGCCCAAGTCCGAGCTCGTGGCGGCGGACCGAGCTAAAGGAGATGGGTTCGGACATGGCCAATGACACGATGGTTTGTGAAAATCACTTCGTTAAAGGGCTGACTGTGCAGTCGGCATCCGCCGCTGGCTGATGGGTTTGGCAATAACCAATAGGATTCGCTCTCGGTCTTTCAGCTAAAGGCTACGTTTGAAGTAGTTAAACTTGCCAACGATTTCTTCCTTCTTTCTTGAAATTCCGTCAGTTCATCTTTTCCAAGAGCACCCTCATATATGTCATCGACCGCACAGGAAAGCCTATTTTCTAGCTACGACAGACCGCTGGGTGCCGCACCGGGAGAAAATCCAGGGATACTTTATTCAGGATGGAATGACACTTGAGGAAGTTATGCGGACCATGGAGACGAACCACGGTTTCTGTGCAGGGTTCTGTGTCGCCCCATGTTACGAGGCTAAAGCTGACTCGATGATAGCAAGGCGGCATATGAGCGTCAGCTCCGAAAATTGAATCTCCGCAAGAACAACAGACATGCGCGAGAGGTATGGATATACATAGGACGTCGCATCGAGTCACGAAAGAACAAGAGGAGCAATGTGTATATCAAAGACAGGAAAGTCTCGCAGGCAACCATTCGGAAGGGAAAGTCAAGACACTGCCTCCCTCCTTTCCAAAGCAAGTATAGTAAAGGTATCAAGAATCTTATCCCTAGATCAGAGTAAATCAACCCTAAAAATTCCAGCACTTCCAGATCCCAAATCGCCTGAGGGCGTCTACGTCTGTACGCCACCATCTTCAACAGACCCTGTTCTATCACGCAATCTCCCTTGGGTACAGTTCTAGACATCAATTGGGCTTTGTGGTTAGTTTGCTTTCACCGTCGTACAACTTCATTCTGACATTGGAGCAGCGACTCCAGATCTGGCTTTGATAGCTAACACTATTTTTTCCCTCAGCGAACCGAGTCTGAGGGAGAGCCATTCAAGCAGATTGTTGTCTGCCCTTTCTATCTGGACTGCCGAGGACACGCATTCGGGTAGCATAACCAGAAACCTGCATTCTTGTCTGCGAGCAACAGTTCCGGATCAAATAGACGAAAGCAATGGATCCATTGAGTAACCGCCCCAGCTCTCTGAAATAAGCCCGGCTATCCCCTGTTTCAGCGTTCTTGTGTATTTGTCGTCGAACAACCTTGTTGACGATGACGTTCGGAGCACCATAGTGCTAGCTTTGGTACAACTGGGGAATGGACAGCTGATTGAGACGTTTTTGTCAAACAAAACGCCAACGGTTGAAGCACTGGCTGAACAACTCTTCGGCTTCGCTCTTCTGTCTCTGGACATTGGCAACCGTCCAGGCGACACTCAGATATGGGGTGAAACCTCATGGGATAGCTGGGAAGCACAAGGAAAGACCTCTTACATACGCGGTCAGTAAAGGGAGCATTGAGCTGGCACGGATTCTACTCGAAGCTGGAGCTGATATCGAAGCTCCATCACCGTTATTGGGGGGATTTACAGCCCTTCAAACTGCAGCAAGAAAAGGGGATATCGAGCTTGTCCAGTTTCTTCTTAAAGCTGGAGCTAACGTGAATGTCCCAGCAGACGAGGAAGCCGGTAACACGGCGCTTCAAGCTGCTGCAAAAGCGGAAAGATCGAGTTGGTTAGTATCTTCTGAAAGCCCGGGCCGATGTTAATGCTCCGGCCAGTTACCATGAGGGTCAGACTGCAATTCAGGTAGCAACGGGGGAAGGCGGTGTCGAGATTATTCGGCTCCTTCTCGAGGCTGAAGCAGATGTTAATGATTCGCCAGCATATCGCCATGGGAGAACGGCAATTCAGGAAGCAGCAGCAAACGGCAACGTCGAGGTAGTTAAGCTTCTTGAAGCTGGGGCTGATGTTAATAACATGCCAGCAGAATATGAGGGGTTGACGGCACTTCAAATAGCAGCAGAAATTAGAGTAAGGGCTCGACTGGCTGTGGGAGCGTAGGAATACGTATATAATCATATAACGCTTGAACTAACAACGTTCGAGCGCTCGATCTTTTGCCATAATCCAATAGGGAGCGTCCCGGAAGGGTGCGCATAGTGCTGGATGTGCTGTTGGGGTTTGGGGCCGACAAAGTTTGCGCCCTGCGCACTGCGCATTGCATCCGCCACTGCTTTAAGAGACGTAGAATATCGCGCCGTATGGTGGCTGTAAGCGATACAAATCGTCGACCAAAATGCATTTCTGGGAAGTGGGGCGGGAAACAGGGGATTGCAGTTGCAAGGATCTGCATCAGCCGGGTCGAGGCCTGCATAATCTCGCTCCGCCATTCGGTATCACCCACGTCTGGCGCAATCACTTCAGGAATACCGCCAGCGCTCGGTTGGCCATCACGGCGTTCAGCTGAAAGTCGCAGAGCATTACACGTCAAACACATCAGCGAATAAGCTCAAGTAGCACAACACCACCTCCACGTAAAGTCCAGCCGCCATGGTGTTGTCGCACCCCAACCAGGGCGAGGTCCCCGAACGCGGCGACCATAGGGGAATTGGGCCGCCTACAACGCTTCAGAAAACCACCAATCAACGCACCGCTGCTGCTCAAAGGCGGTTTGGCACGCAGTCTGAAGCGGGAAGGTCTTCCCCAGGGGGATGTGGGATTGGGGTTTCCGGGAGAACCGCCCTACCTTAGGCCGCTGGCCGCTGCGCCCGTAGGAGCGCAAGTTAATTCAGCGCATGTAGCGTTTGGGGAACGCCAGCCTCGGCTTCCTCTTTCCTCCCCAACCTAGTCTTCGCACGATGGTGGCAGCTTGCCATTTCGGTCTTCATATACCCTGCAAGACTTCCGCTATAAATTTATCGCAAAACCGAGGATTAACAACCTGATGGCGGGACAACACCGCATCTTACAGCACGTAGCCAAGATAAAGCGGCTCGTGCCGCTACGGAAAGTCGCGGCCGGAGGTCAAGATGACCCACCCAACCGCTTGCCGAAAGAGATTTTCCCTTCCGGCATCAAACCGCTTTGCAGCCCCGAAGACAGCGCTATCGAGTACGCACCACCCTAAATTGGAAATCGCCAGCTAATGTGTATCGTCTAGCATCATCTTCGTCCACGGCCTGACTGGCAATCGTGACAACACATGGACCGCCCAAAACGAGACCGAGCCCTGGCCCCAAACCTTCCTCTCGTCCATACTTACGACAGCCCGGGTCCTGACGTTTGGATATGACGCATATGTGGCCGACTGGCGAGGCATGGTGTCGCAGAATCGGATCGCAAACCATGCGTGGAATCTGCTGACGTCCCTCGCATCGTATCGAGAGAACGATGACACAGTAGGCACCCGACTCTGGGGATGCCGCGAGCGTACTGACACGCTTAGAATGAACGACCGATAATATTTGTCTGCCATAGCTTGGGGGGGCTGGTCTGCGAGGATGTACGTTACTGGCTTGATAATGCAGGGCTGCGCTAATATATGTAATTAGGCCTTGGTTACGTCAAGACAACGACCGGAGCGACATCTCCAGAATATCCTTCATTCGACTCGTGGTATCATCTTTCTCGGAACGCCGCATCATGGAGCTGGCCTTGCTAGGTGGGCCGAGCTCCTATCCCGATCAATCGGGCTTGTGAAGCAGACCAATTCCAAGATCGTGGAGGTCCTCAGGCGTGATTCTGAGGTGCTTGCGCGGATTCAAGACAGCTTTCACACGATGGTGATGGCGCGCAGCAAGGAGGGACTGCCGCCAATCGAGATTAGTTGCTTCTACGAGGAATTGGCTCTGCCCGGAGTTGGTTTAGTAGGTCACGCAAAGCCGGGCTCGTCCCCAAATACTGATGCGTCTACGATAGGTCGTACCACAAGATTCGGCGATTTTGCCCGGGTACATTCCGATCGGAATTCACGGCAATCATATGGACATGACCAAGTTCGCCAGTATAGACGACCCAGGGTTCGTGGCTGTTTGTGGAGAGCTGCGTCGGTGGATTAGGGACATGAGCGCGGCCGAGAGACGCCACAAGAAGCCACCGCTTTCGAGCAACTCGGATTTCGACGAGCAGCCCGGTACGGCCAACCAGTTCGGAGACGGGAACCGTATGTTCAACAATTTCGGGGGCTCGCAGAAAAATATTAAAGGCGGCAATTATGAAAGTGGAGGGGGGCCTATGACAATTGGTATGACCCCGCCTAAGGAGTCGATTAAGTAAAGGGGGGAATAAGCATTTTTCGAAATATTGCTAGGCAGAAATCTAACTTTTGAAAATTAATAGTTACGGATGTCAAGCACATTTATCCAAAGGGTTAGTTTCCTATTCGCACCTGGATCCTTCGAGTCTAACATTAATTATCCCACGGAATTAGGAAATAGTCCCAAAACCTATCGCTTAATCTCACTCCCCCGTAACGAGGATGTCGTCAACCGCACCCACATCTTTACCCGCCTCGACGCCCTCTTGCCGCCGACGTCCGAATACCAAAGCGCCGCCCTTTACGGCCTTGGCGGTTCCGGGTAAGCTGTTAATGCTCTGGCGATAGCGTGTGCACAGATTAACAACCGAAGGAAAACCCAGGTGGCGCTCGAATACGCCTACCGCCGGTGCCGCGACGACCCCGCATGCTCCGTCTTCTGGGTGCACGCCGATAACGAGACAACGTTCGCCCAGGATTACAAAGCGATCGCACAAACGTTAGGCCTCGACAAGCTCGATGGCGAAAAGCTTCTCACGGCCGTATGCAGGCGGATCGAAAGTAGGCCGTCGTGGCTGCTCGTCCTCGACAATGCGGACGACCTAGCGTTATTTGGCGTAGGTCGGACATCACACAATACGTCGCATGGGCAGGCAGGGGAACCGATAAGCTTATATGACTACGTCCCCCGGTGTGCTACCGGGACGGTGTTATGGACGAGCCGCGACGAACGGATCGTTGGTACCTTGGTTGACCCACGACGAGGGATCCAGGTCGGGCAGATGGACCCGGGCGAGGCGAAAGCATTGCTAGAGGCGTCGAGAAATGAAAAGGTCGGCAGCGAAGAGGTCATCGACGCTGAGAAACTGCTCGAAGAGCTTCAGTGGCTTCCCCTGGCCATATCGCAGGCCGGAGCATACTTGCGGAGGACATCAACGCCGATAGGGGAGTACTTATTGATGCTGTCAGAGGGAAAGGAGCGATGGCGGGTCCTCGAGGCAACAGAATTTGATCGGCACCGACGACGCGGCGTTCCCAACAGCGTTTTGGAAACGTGGAGCATATCCATCGAACGTATCCGACTGGACAACGAGATGGCATACAGGATCATGCACATTATTGCGTACGTCAACAACCAAGACATTCCGTCTGAGATAATTACGGCAGCATGTCTGTACGACGACGGGGGTAAGGAAGGAGATCCGGGGGAAAATAAGAATCGGGTGATAGAAGCTGTCACTCGTCTAAAGGAGTTCTCATTCCTTGGAATACGCAGGGAAGGGAAGGATATGCGGAGTTACGAGATGCATAAGCTTGTACAGGAAGCTACGCGATATGGACTTAATATGAGAAGTTCCGAAAAAGAAGCATATTTCTCGAATGCGGCGTTACAAATCATGGCAAAGCTTTTCCCCGAGCGAAAGCGAGAAGCATGGGCAGAATGCGAGAAATATATTACGCACGCTGTACGAGTAAGCGAGTGGGCGGATAGATGTAAGAAGGAGGTTGAAGTATCGGATTTATTAACTCGGGTTTCGAACTACTTATACGACCGTGGCAGGTGGAGGGAGAAGGAGCCGGTGGATAAGAGGGCTTACGAACTGCGGCGGGAGGTTCTTGGAGAGAAGCATCCGGATACGATTTTGAGTATGGCGAACCTCGCGACGACATACCATTAGCAGGGTCGGTATGATGAGGCCGAGCCGATTTATTCTCAAGTGTTGGAACTGAGGCGGGATATTCTCGGACAGAAGCATCCCGACACTCTACAAACGATGCATAACCTTGCCATTACCTGGAACAGCCGAGGCCGGCACGACGACGCCATTGCCCTTATGGACGAATGCCTACAACTAAGACGCGCAGGTTTAGGGCCGGACCATCCATATACGAAAGAATCTGACCGGATTTTTAACCGCTGGAAGACCGGGTAGACTGGGAGGCGCATGGCCATGGTAGGGTCGATATGTAGAGTGGAGGGTATTATTAGCGAGCTAAGAGCCGCTTAGGGGAAGATGCTGAGTTTGTGTTTTAGTTTTCGATTTTAGCAGTTTCTTAATGGTTATTATAACTTGAAGTTAAAGAAAGAATGGATAACCTATAACGGCTGGAACATATTTTAGCTGCCTCCTAATTATTAGCCTAACTGCTCGGCTTTTACGGCACAGGCTATTGCGGTCGACTGCGAATCCAGGCGGGTTTGTATATTAACCTTGTAAAGGTTGCTCGGTCGACGACCTTCAGGAGCATGTCTCTCGGGGAAGGCATAGTTCCAGGCCGTTATACGTTATTATAATACGTAAAGAAGTTGTAGCGGTCCTTTAGCGGCTTATTTAAATGTTAACTCTAGGTTGTTCGTATATAAATGTCACAGTTAGGCTGATCGCGGGAAAAGGTTGCATAGAGTGTGAAAAACGTGAATTATTATGGATAATCAGGAATCTAGAGAATGGTGGCTAGGAAGCTTTATATATACTCTGGGAGCCCCATAATAACGTTGCTGTAGGACGTATGCATTTCCCTGGGGCTTAATGATTAAATAAGTAACCTTTATTTTACGATATACCCTTTAGATAAAAAGAAGATGCTTCCTTAAATTTGCCTATCGCAGCTTTATTTAATCCTTAAATAAATATATTAACCAAAAAAAAGCATAATTAACGAAAACGCGTAATTAATCGTAAAATAATAAGTGCAATAATAAAAAGGTAGGCTGTATATATATATATTAGGTAATTTAAGAAAAAGGGGGTAATACGTTCCCCTTCCCCTGTGACGGCTGACTGGCTTAACCAACTATTAAACCCTAATCGTACGGTTTATGTTAGCAGTAATACTGTGGGAATCTAAACAATAAGTTAATGATATAATTACGTTTAATAATAATAAATATTAAAGGTAATCTATATAACTAAGTTATATTATAAACTAATACTTTTTAAATTATAAAAAAATAACGAACGTATATATATTATTTTTAACTTAAGGTATTTAAGCGGTTTAAACTTTTAAGTTCGTTAAAACTTTTAAGTTTATCGTAAGCTTAAGGGGTTTAAAGTATTAAAATTTTTAAAACCTTTAAGTTAATTACGTAACTTGGAATTTATGTCGGAAATAAGTTTTAAACTTTCCGACCGTTTATTTTTGGACCAAGTTTTCAGATTATAATACGATTTTTATTTATTAGGATTTTTATCCTTAAAAATTAATTATTTATCGTATTTTATTTAATAAGTAACTTCTTTTTTTATATATTATTTTTGGGTTATTTTAGTCGTTATATTTAACCGTATTAAAAAATAAAAATTATTTAAATATAATAACGTTGTAATTTAATCAAAACGGATTAAAACTTTTAATTTTATTATATTTTTTCATATTTCGTATTTTTGCTATAAATTTAAACGGGGGGTTTATAAAACTTATCCCGATTTTGGAAAATATTTTCGTTATATCGAAAATAATAATTTTTATAATTTATTTAATCTTTTTATTTTTAAATATTAACGATTTCTGGACGAAAAAAAAGGTTAAAACGTAAAAGAAAAATAAGTACGAAAAGTTTTTCGTTTTGCCGTTAATAAATTAAACCGTTGTTAAAAATAATGTAAAGTTTTACGTTATTATAAAATTAAAATATTACGTCGTAATATTTAAGATACGGAAACGATAAAGAAATTTAAACGATTAAAAAAGACGTAATAGTAATTAAAAACCGAACTGGCCGTTTTCGTACAAGTTATTTTATCTGTTAATTAATTGTTAAATTAGGACGTATTTAATTTTAACGTTTCCGATATTATTAGTAAATTTTTTTTAATAAAATCCTGGGTTTTTGTAAGGTTTTTTATAAGCTTTTATATATTTTTTAACTTTGGGTAAATTTTTTATTTAACCAAATAATTTTTTTTCCGGTTTTGTTTTAATTTCGAATTTTTTTAAATTTTTATATTAATACGTTTTTTATTACCTTTTTTTTATTCCGTATAAATTTAAATTATAAGGTTTATCCTTAAGGTTTATTCTTAAGGTTTATTTTTAAGGTTTATCCTTAAGGTTTACTGCAGCCAGCTGGCATAAGGTTTATCAGAGTCGAAGCTTATCGGCAACCACGCATCAGTCTGCTTCAAAGTGAGGTTCTGCTTCAGAGTGAGGTTCTATGGGACTAAGGTATACAATCTATCTTAACCGTAAAGACTATTAATCAGTTATCGTGTTCGAAGATACTGGGTATAATATTTATCGTATGGATTATATATGTAATAATTTTTTATGTATTTGGCTCAGCCTGGAAAATAAGGCTTGAACTTATATCAACCTTGCATAAATTTAAATTATATCTGTTATTAATTTTAATAAGGAAATATAAAAAATGGGGTAAAGTTTAATTTTAGGGGGTAATTTTAATTAATAATTATTTTACGAAATTCTTTTTACGATTTTATATAATTTAATATATTTAAAATCGAAATTTTTATTAAATCGTTTAATTTAAATATTTTTGGTAATTAAATAAATTTTTGTTTTAAAAAGTTAGTTTTTTTAACCTTTTTTAATTATAATATTTTTATATTTAAATACGTACGGATTTAAGTTTTATTTTTAATTTTGTATATAATTATTTAAATTATTTTAAAATAAAAATTATTTTAATATTAATTAGTTTTTTTTTTTTTTTTTTAGAAATCTCGGTAAATTTTTGGCATAAAACTGAAATTAATATTAATTAGTATCGTTTTAATATTTTTTTAATAATTTTTTAACTTAATTATTTTATTCGTAATTAATATAATATTATAAATAAGTTTCGAATATTTAATTAATTCTTTTTATTACATTATCCGTTTATAATTTAAAAGTATTTAAAAACTTATGGTTTAAACTTAATTATGTTATAAAACTTTATTAAAATTTTAAAGCGAAAATAATATTTTTATCGGATACGACTTTTATTAGAAATCCGTATATGTTAATAAGGTATTTAAAAAAAATATACGTTAATTATTCCGCGTATATATTTTCGTTAAATAATAAAAAATATAAAAAATTTATAAATGGGTTTACGATTATAAAGATATTATCGTAATATATATCCGTTATTAGGTTTTGTAATAATGGTAACTTAATAATAAAATCGAAAGTAATTAAATCTTATGGTCGTTTTATGATTAATAATAATTATAAATTTTTATATAGTTTATAACGTTATATTTTAGTTTTATTATATAGGTTATATTTTTATAAAACTTTTTTTATTATTAACTTTATTTTAAAGAAGTAATATGTACATTATAACCGTTTTATAACTTTGTAAACTTTAAGGTATTTATATAATTAGTATTCGTATATTTCGTGTATTAATTCTTTTTAATATTTTTTTAATCTTTGGATTTTATCGGTTTTTTTTAGTAACTAATTATTATATTACTGGATTTTTTGGTATAAATCAGGTGTTATTTTTCTGATTATTATAATTTATCGTAATTATATATATATTTTTTTTATTAAGTTAAATACTTAGTATAAAACCTTAAGGATTTTTTTTAAATCTGGTCGTTTATTAAAAGTATTTATTTTGCCATTTTTTAACCTTTTTTTATAAATAATAACGAAATTAAATTCCGTAAGGTATTTTACGTAACGAAATTATTATTTTATTAATTTTCGGATATTAATAAACCGGATAAAGTTTTTGTAATTTATATATACTTTAACTTAATATAAGTTCCTTTTAAGGTAATATTTAAAGTTTTTAAAAACGATAATAATAATTAAGAATTTTTTATTTAAAATGGTATAATTTAATTTAATTTTTTTTAATTTATAAGAATAAAACGTAATAAAATATAAATTATTTTAATTATTTTAATTATTTTTATATCCGATTATTACGTTTAACGCATAATCCGAAATATCGGGTTTTAATTTTACGGAACGATTTGGATCGTATATAATTAATATTAGTTCGTTAATAATTACATTTTTAATTTTTTATAAAGTTTTTTTTGTTTCGGTTATTTATTAAAATTTAGTTTTTTTTTGGTTAAGTTAAATAAAAATATTACGATTTTGTTAAAATTACGAACAAATTTCCGGTAATAATTAACAAATTTAAGGAAAACCTGGATTTCGGTTACTATAATAAATATTCTTTATTTTTAAATTACTATTATCTTTTTGGGATTTATTTTAACGTATTCCGGAATAATAACGTATTTTCGGTACGGTATTTTTTACTTATAAAATTTAATTCTTTCGGCGTTAATTAAAAAATTAACGTTTTATAAAACCTGAAAAATTTTATAAACGTATTTTTCGTATTTTTTTCCGAATTTAAGTAAATAAAAATATTATCGAGATAATAAATAATAAAAATATTAAAGTATTTACGTAATATATAGTTACCTATCTTTTAGAACGTTATAAATACGTTAATAAACTTAAACGATATTACTAAATATTCGTATAATCCGTATTAAATTTTAAAAATTATTTTATATTCGTTTTTTAACTTAATACGAATTAAATTATACCCGTTTCGTAAGTTTAAGGTAATAAATTACTTAATTTCGTAAAGGTAATTTTTTATTTCGGTAATTAAGGATAAAAATATACGGTTTTTAACGGTAATATCGTTTAGTTATTAATAATTAATTATTAGCCGTAATTCTTTATTTTTTTTAGTACGAAAAATATAAGGTACCTTACCGGTAACTTGGAATGTTTAATATATTTTTTCCGTAATTTATTTTCGAAATATTTTCATAATACGTACAGTTTTTGTTAATTTAAGTTATATATAAGATAAAAGGTAATTATTTTATTATCCTTTAGGATTATTTCGTAATTTTATTTATTATATTCTGGTAATTCCGTTTCGATTTGTTTTTTAAAAAATCGTTCGTATTTATAATATTATGGTAATATTTTAATTATTCTTTTTAACTTTTAGGGCTAGTATTATAAATGGTCGTTTATTTCGTATAACCGTATTTTGATTATGATAATAACGCGTCGTATATATTTATTTTGCTTTTTTTTTATATATATGTCGTATTTTTTTAGGTAATAAGGTTTTTATCGTATCCTTATGCCTATATTTACCGTTATCGTTATTAATTAAAAAATAAAATTTTTTTCTTAAATCGTTTTTATCGATAAAAAATAAAACGAATTTTATTTAGCTAATTTTTTAATTAATTAAAGGATTATATTAATATAATTATTTTTTACCGAAAATTATGTCGTAATTCCGTATTAAAATAATATCGAAATTATTAATTTATTTTCGTTTTTAAATATAAGTTTCGAGATAATTAATTTTGTAATTAATTTATTTATTATTATAGGCAAATTTGGTACCTTTAATATTTTTAATTTTATAAAGTTCGGTTTTATTTTTTAATAATAAACGTAATTTATTAATTACCTTTAATTTAATATAATTCGGGTTGGTTCCGTAATTTATTATAACGGTATATTATTTTTTCTTAATTCGTATTTTAATTATAATAAATTTTTTTTTATTTTTCTTATTGTTATATATAAAGCTTTTTTAAAAGGTATATGTTAACTTGTTTTATTTTTGCCAGCTTATGGTTTTTTATAAGTAACGTTTATTTTTTAAGCTTATTTTTAACCTTTTAATACGTTTTTTTTTTGGCTAATTTATTAAATTTTTTATTATTATTTTTCTTAATGTTATAATTAAGTTTTAAGTTTAAGGAATTATATATAAAATTCCTTTCGTCGGGTGTATATTAATTTTTCTGGGTAATATTTTTATTATTATTAAGCGTCGTATTATGCCATATTTTTTTCGCGTTTTTTAATTTTTTTTTTTAGTTCGCATTTTTTATTAGGTTTTTTGGTAAATAATAATTTAAAGCGTAAGCTATAAATAATTTTTCGCGAAACCTTTATAACGGTTTGGTATATTTTTTTTTTTATGTTTTATGGTCGTATTATTCGTAATAGTATATAAGGTCTTGTTCGGGGTAACCTTTTTCTTTTGGCTAACTTCTTTTTGTTATAAAAATATCGATAATTTTTTGTATGATTATAATGCGCAAATATCGGTATTACTTTTGGTCCCTAACATCTTTTCCGGTTTAGTTTTCGAATTAAACCTTTATTAGTATATACGCGTAATCCGTTATTAGATATATTTTTGTTACTTTTGGTATCGGGGGTAATAGGTTTTTATATAATAAATAGCGTATAATTTCCCATATCGATTAGGTTTTTTTTAAATATAGGGTTTCGTTTTAACCTTAATATTTCTTAATTTATTTATTTAACTTTTATTATTTTTGTTATTATTATTTTTTCTGTTACGTACGAAATATTTATGTTTTTAATATTAAAATTTTTTATCTTTCGTATTTTTGTAACTATTAAATAACTGTTAGGCCAGTTATAATAACGCGTTATCGGATAATTACGGCCTAAGAAAATATTTTAATTTTTCGTAATTCTTTCCGTACTTTTAAGGATAAATTAAAATTTTTCCTTTTTTTGATTATTTCGAAAATAACGATTTTTTGTTTTTTTAGCTATTTTTTAAGTATTAAAGTTTAACCGTTATGTTATTATTTTTTAAAGGCCTTATATTAACTCCTTATATGGCTTATCTTATCGTAATTATAATACTTAACCTGGTTTTAAATTTTTTTTATGTTATCTTTAATTTCATAAATTTTAAGGTTATTTTATGGGCGGTAAAAAATATTTCGCGCTTCCTGTTTTAGTTAGTTTTTATAAACCTAGGTTTAGGAATAAATTATCCTTTTCGTTTTTATTATTGCTTATATTATCGATTATTAATTTTAATTACTTTTACGATATATTTATTTAAGGTAATAAGGCGTATTATTTTATTAATTTCGTTTTTAATATCGTTTTTTAAACTTTTATAAAACATATTAATTAAATTATCGTTTTTTTTCGTTTACTTATTTTACCTTAATTATAAGGTTTTTAAACGTTATTACGTATTTAAACGTTAATTCTTTTTATTTTAAATCGAAAATTTTTTACCTTATAATTTTTTTTTATCTGGATTTCCAAAATTAATTTTTAATTTTTTTTGGAAATTAATATAATATTTAAAAAACGTCCTAATAACTTATTATTAATCCGACTTTTTTTTTCCAAATAATTTCGTAAAATAAGTTCGAATTAATTTAAAATATTTCCTTTAAAAAATACCGCGACCGTAAAAATTTTATCGGCCTTATTAATAATTTTTTCGAAATAAAAATAAATACGTATTTAAATAAAAATGTTTTATACGTTACCTTTCCTATTATAAGGTTTAAATTTTTTAAGCTTAATTTTGATTTCGTTAACTTAAACTTATTAAATAATATTAATTTAAGTTTTAAAGCTTTAAATAACTTTTTCGAACTTTTTAATTATATTTTTATATTATTAAATAATAAGTTTTTAAATATTAAACGATATATTAATAATATAACATATTATTTAAAATTTAACGGTATTATTAAATAAAAATTTATAACGTATAACAGTTAATTAACTTAATTAATTATTAAACCTTAATCGTACGGTTTATATTAATATTAATATTATAAAAATTTAAATAATA
Organism: Monosporascus sp. MG133; assembly: GCA_004155925.1. Taxonomy (NCBI): domain Eukaryota; kingdom Fungi; phylum Ascomycota; class Sordariomycetes; order Xylariales; genus Monosporascus; species Monosporascus sp. MG133. The sequence continues at coordinate 56,471 of QJNX01000002.1, read as the reverse complement.
AATTAATAATATAATTACGTTTAGTAATAATAAATATTAAAAATAATTTAAATAATTAAATTATATTATAAATTAATATTTTTTAAATTATAAGAAAATAACGAATATATATATATTACTTTTAACTTAAGGTATTTAAACGGTTTTAACCCTTAAGTTCGTTAAAACTTTTAAACCTATCATAAGCTTAAGGGGCTTAAAGCGCCAAGGCCTTTAAAACTTTTAAGCCAGTTACGTAACCTGGGACCTACGTCAGAGATAAGTCTTAAACTCTCCGACCGTTTATCTTTAGGCCAAGCCTTCAGGTTATAACATCCCCCTATTACTTATAGTAATAAGTAACGAAAAATAAATCCGCGCATTATATACGGGTAATTTATTTATTAAATTATTAACGTTATAACGCTTACTTTCTTTTTTTCTTTTTTCGGTTTAAATAACAAATTCGTAAGTGTTTTAAGTTAGGGGAAAAGAAGGGTAAGGTTAACATATATATTATAAATTATTATTATTATTATTATTATTATTATTATTATTATTATTATTATTATTATTATTATTATTATTATTATTATTATTATTATTATTATTATTATTATTATTAAAAATAAGTACTTTTTTTACTTTTCGTATATATATTACGTATATTACAAATTTTTAAGTATGTTAATAAATAATTATAATTATTATTATTAATATTAATATTAATAATAACGTAAATATAACTGCTTTTGAATAATTATGCGTAAGGTTATTAACGTTAATTTTAAAATACCTTTCTGCGCCTAACGCGTTATTACCGCGCGCGTTTGCGCGGTTTGCGTTACGCGTGTTACGGCCGTTGCCGCCGACGCCGCCGCCGCCGCCGCTTCTGCCGTTGCTGCTCCTCCCGTACCGGAGTCCGAACCCGAAGCTTTTTTTACGCTTACGCCTTCCGCAGCTCTTGCGGTTTTTGCAACCCCCGCGCGTTTTGCGCGTATACGCCTTACGCGTGGTACGCGCCGTGCCGTACCTTATCTGGGCTGCCTGCGTTCTGCGTTCGCGGGCCGTTTAACGGGCGAGTATTTTGACGCCGCCGTAGGTAGTCGCTGTTAACGTTACGCCTCCGGGCATATTGATACGTAAGTATACGTATTTTCCCTACTTTTTAAAAATTCCTTCCTTTATTAATTATTAATTATAACCTTACCGTTATCCGTTTCGTTACGATACGCCTTATAAAGGCGTTCGAAAATAACGTTTCTTACCGTATATATACTTTTTTTTACTTACCCCTTTTTTTACGTTTTAAAAAAGGTATTAACCGTAATCGTAAAAAGTGGACCGTTTTCGTACGGTAATCCGTATGTTATTAAAGGGAGGGAAGGAGGGAAAGGAAAAGGTTACGCTTGCCGGTAGTATTACGGCTGCTTTTACCGGTGGCGTTACGTTTGCCGGTAATCCTGCCGCGGTACGTACGGAGGTTTTGGCCCTTATAAGGCAGATTTTCGATTTACTTTTACCCTAGCAATAGTAATAATAATAATAATTGCCTTCTTTTTTTTTAATTATTAAAAAATTCGCCCCTAAAACCTAATATTTAATAAAATATTATTTATTTTATTTACTTTTATAATTTTCCGGATTTACTTGCCGTAAATTTTATAAGTTAAAAATTAACTTAAAATATTCGAATTTGTATTTAAGGAAAGTTTTCGTTAATTTGTTAACAAATATTTAAATTATAAATAAATAAATAACGTTAAATAATTTCCGGAATTATTTTTATTTTAATTATATATTTTATATATTAACGTAACGTAACCGAATATTAATTTTTTCGTTTTTATTATTATTAATTTAATTATTTGCTAATTATCGTACAAAACCTTTTAAGTTTAATTTAATTTTAACTTAAAATTTTAAAATAAACGTTTAAAAACCATAATTTTTTTAATTATATATTTTAATATAAATAATTTAACCTTTATTATAAGGGTTATTATTATTATTTAACGCGCCGTTTTTTATACAATTAATCCTTTAAAAAAAGTTATTATATAACCCTAAAAAAAGCGCCGTATTTTAAGGTCGTTAGTAAATAATACGTTTTTAACGATTAATAAAGCTTAGGTTTCCTTATTTGCACCCCCGTATACGATCGTAAAAAAGCGTATATCAAAAAGATAACGGATTATCCGATTAATAGTTTTAATATATTTAACTAATAAATTAATTAAAAACTTTAATAACAAAAATATAACGAAATTATATTTAAACGGATTATTATTATAATATATAAAATAAAACTTACGCGTTTTTAATAACTTTTAATTTATTCTTTAAAAATTATTCCGTTATTAAAACTAAACCTTTTAATCCTTAAAAGGGTTAATAATACGTATGCGTTATTTGCTAGCCCAAAACAGGTAGTAATTTTTTCGATATAAAAGTTATGTACCAGGATAATCTGACTTTTTGTTTTATTACAGATTACCCGAATGCCGAAAAACCAGCTTACTTCGTCTTAATCCTTAAGTTCGTACGTTCCGTTTAATTGAAAAATTAATTTATCGGTTCCGGGTCGGTATTTTTAATAATAAAAAAAGTAAATTATTTACGAAAAATATAAAAATAATCGTACGTTATTCGTTATAAAATAGGTACGGCTTTTTTAAGAATAAAGTAAGCTTTAATTTTTATAAGGTAATATAAGGTTTATCTAGATTCAAGCCTTATTTTCCAGGCTGAGCCAAATACATAGAAAATCATTATACATATAATCTACACGATAGATATTTATTGTTACAGTACAGGAACAGGGGTTCCTGTCTTAGAGAAACCGACCTTTGGAACATGGCGCAGGCTCCAGGCGGCTAAACTTCGGAAAAGGGAAAAGCTTGGCTTTTCCCCCCAAGAACTAGGTGATCTAGGTAATCTAGGTAATCTGCCAGATTACATAAATCACATAAATCCCAAGTACATTTATTAAAATTCGAAATAGATATATAACAATCGGTTTCCTTTATAAATAGCATTTATTTAATGTCGCTTTTTAATTATTAATTTAAATTTTTAATCAAAAATAATTATACCGTTTTCTGATTAAAAAAAAATCCGCAAGTTTTTTTAACGAATATTTTATTTATTATATTATTATTACCTTCAAATTAAAAACCTTTATTTTAAATATTATTTATATTTTTAAATAAATATATAATAACTTTGTTATATTTTAATAATTTCTTAATTAATAATTAACGAATAATTTAAAACTTAATAAAAATGATATTATAAAACGACGTTTAGTAAATAAATAATATATTTAATCTTTCTTATTAACTAATAAAAAATTAATAACCGGATTATATAATTTACGCTTTATTAAAATTTTTTTTAATCTATTAATAGTATAATATTTATAACTACCAGAACTAAAAGCTAAAGAAAATCTTTTTCTTTCTAACAGCAACCTACCCCTACCCTTAAAAAAGGCATTAAGGTTTAACTTAAAAAATCCGACTAAAAAAGTTTTTTAAAAAAAATTTTTAACGCAAGAATCGAAAAAGGAAAAAAAAAAGCTTACAACTAATAAACAACTGGACCTTTTAACCAAAAAGGTTATAGTCTTTAGGAAGGAAAATACCAGATTCGCCCGACAATTAAAAAAACTTTTATACCCCTTTTTAAAACCACCCCCCGTTTAAAAACTCCAGTACCTTCCTTTTTTAGTTACGATCGGAAAGAAATAATACTTTTTTTTATTTACTATAAAATACTTAATATTAACAAATATAAACTAATTATTCTTAAACCTTATAATAAATTTATTAATATAAAATTTTTTTAATTAAAGCTAAACTTTACCTTAAATAATACGAAAATTCTTTAACGGAAAAATACCAAAAATAATAATTATTTCCTAATTATTAGTTAAAAAAATACTTAATTAATTCGAACTTGTCTTTGAAAATTACCGAATAAACTACCCCGACGATTACCTAAATGCTACCAATTATATTTTTAATAATTACGAAAACTTCGAAAAACGAATATAAACTTCGTTCGAAAATATAAATAAAGAATAATATACGATTAAATAGATATATTAGCTTTAACAAATTACTTTAACAGTTAAATATACGACTAAATTTAACCGTTTCGTAATTATTTTTAAGTTACCCCAAAATATATTATTTTTTCCTTATTATAATAATTTAAAAGTTTAAATTAAAAATAAAATATTTAAAGTATTTAAAATAAATCCTTTTAAAAATTATATAAATAAGGTTATTATCGTTAACGGACATACTTTTATATAATACCTTAAAAAAAATACCGATAAATAAAATAACGATAAACGCTTTAATAAAAAAAAAATAAAAGATAAATCCTAAAAGGAAGCCAATATTACTTTAACGGAATCCAAAAAAATAAGTCCAAAATTAAATATTTTAACTACGGCAAAAAGGGCCATTTTAAAAACAAATATTATTTTCCAGCGAAAAAAAAAACCTTTAAAAATTTTTTGCAGCTTAAAAAGAAATTCGCGCAGCCAAACGAAATATAAATAACGAAAATAAAAATAAAAAGGAAATAAACTTTACTTCTGACGATTAAAAATTTATAATTATTACGACTAATAAAATCAAAAATAATAATGCAGATTATAAAAATTATATTATTTGCAAAATATTACGGCCAAAGTTTGCAAATATTATCCAGAACGAATAATTTTTAAGGTAATTATTACGTTAAAATATACTTATTACTTCGATATGCAGGAATATAAAATTTACGACTAAAACGGTTAATTACGAAAAAATTTCAGTAACTATAAATAATTATCCCCCGAATATTATATTCTTCCGGAATATATAATATATCCCAAACTTTTAATAAATAACTACATATTTCTGCATTTTATTACTTGTTATAACCATAATTACCTTATTTATTAACGAACCAAAAAAAATAATAACTTTTGGTCAGGATACGACAAGGAAACGCTTATAAAGCCAGATAATAAATACAGATATATAAAAATCCCCCGATAGCCAGATTACCCTAAATCTTATTACCTACACTCCGAATCAAAACGGAACCAGAGAGTCATAACGCAAAGATGTTTATATTACGCGCCAGTACCTTACGACAAATACGATTTCCTAATTATAAAAATGCCTTCTTCGAAGGTTTACCTTTTTAACCCAATAATTCGCAAAAAAAGAAAGAACCAGAAAAAGACAGTTATTTTCAAGTGCCAATTCGGCAACAAAAAAATAGTTCAAATATATAAATAACCACTATACCAAACATGCAGCCAAAAAGGCACGCGAATAAAGACGCCTTTTGGCCCCCAAACTACGACAATCAAAAAATTACAAAAGCTTTCGAAAATAAGGTACCAAAAAACCCCTACATATAAAACCTTATACGAAGCAAAAAAAGGGATATAAAATCAGATCGAAATTTAAATTTATTATAAAAACAAAATATTTAACGCCATAATTAACTCCGGAATAAAAAAAAACTTTATCTTTCCTAAAGTAATTAAATAATACCAAATTCTTTAAAAATATAAACAGCAATTATACAAACTTTAAATAATTAATAAAAATCTGTCCACTTACGATAACGGTCGAATTTTCCGAAATATAAAAAAACTTACGGTTTAAATATAAAAATATTTAAAACGGATTATTTTCGATATCGCCGACATTTTAAAATACGATATTATTTTAAAAATATTATAGCTTCGTTTTAATAATTTACGGATTAATTAAAAAAATAAATATTTTCTTAAGATAATTTTAAAAAAAAATTTATAAAATTTATTATATAATTAAAAACACTAAAATTTCCAATCTTATAATAATAATGCCCTTTAAATACCGACGGTTTAAAAAATTATTTAAAAAACGAACCCGAAAAAAACTGCCTAATTATAATTAATAAAATTATAAAATCCTTATTAAAAAAGATATTACTTAAAACTTTACTAAATTTATTACATAAACCTTAAAAAAATTAAAACTTTTTAAAAATTTTTTTAATAAAATCTTAAAAAAATTATATACAAAAATCCGAATTAATTATAAAGTATCTAATTATAATAATACCAAAAATAAAAAATAACAAAATTAAAATTGATAAAAATAAAAATTTAATATATCGACGAATACATAATTATTAATAACTAAATAATATTACTATCAAAAATAAATATTCTTTAATGCTAATAAATACCAGAAAAGATATTAACAAAATTAAATAATTTATAGCCTTAAATTTACCAGATAATTATTACTTAATTCGAATAACTAAAGGCGAAAAATAAAAAATTACCTTTAAAATTATTTATAAATATTACGAATATAAAATTATATTATAAAATTTAATTAATATTTTAACCAGCTTTTAATATATATTTACTATTATCTTCCGGAAATTTTTAAATAAATTTATTTTCGTTTACTTAAACGATATTCTTATTTATTTAAAAACTTTAAAAAAGTATAAAAAATACGTTACTTAAATTTTAAAACCCTTTAAAAAATTAACTTGCTAATAAACGTTAAAAAAAACGTTTAATATACCTAAAAGTTAAACTTTTTAAATTTTACCATTATTTCAGGATAAATTTAAATCTAAAATTTTAAGTAAAAAATTATTAAAAACTAGCTAATTTTTAATAAAGTTATTATTATTAATATCTATTAATTTTTAAAATTTACCAGTTACGTACGACCCTTAATTCAAAATTACGGTAAACTTACCAACCCTTTAATTAAGCTTATTACCAAAAAATACGTTAAAAAAATTCGAATTTTTAAAGAAAATAAAAAAGGTCTTCGGAAAAATTAAAAATAAAATTATTAACGTTCCGGTAATTAAGTTATTAAACCATAACAAAAAAGATAACTTAAAATAAAGGCTTTAAATTACGCCCTTAAAGTAATTTTAAAGTAATTACAAAGTAATAAAAAATGGTACCTAATAACGTACTTTTTTAAAACTTTTAAGGACGCAAAATTTAAGTACCCCATTTACGACAAAAAGTTATTAACGATTATTTTAATACTTAAAAAATAAAAACTATTCCTTAATAAAATTAAAAAACAATTTAATATTTATTTAAACCATAAAAATTTAACCCGATTTATAATTATTTAAAAATTAAATAAACGTTATAAAAATTAAATAATTTTTTTATCTAAATTTAATTTTAAAATTTACCATATTAAAGATAAAAAAAATATCCAAACGGATATTTTAAGCCGAAAAGGAAATTATAATTCGAAAGTTTTTAAGTAACATATATAAATACTATATCGTAAAAACAATAAGATAATATAGCTATATATAACCTTAAAATAACTAATTCTAGAAAAATTAACCTAATTTAAAAACTTTTATAACCCGAAAAAACAAAAAAAAAGTTAAATAATTAAAAGGAAATAATAAAAACCATTTATTATTTTGCGATAAAATTTATATCTTCCGGTAGCAATAAAAAAAATTTATTAAAAAATTTTATAAAAATCCTTTATATAAATGCCAAAAAGTATTTAAAAGTATTAAATAATTCCAAGAAAAATACAACTTCCTAAAATTCCGCTAAATAATTAAATAAATAATTAAAAATTATAATATTTATAATAAGGTAAAAATAACTTGCTATAAGCTTTATAACTTATTACAACTTATTAATATACCTATTAAAATTTTATTATTAATCTTTTTATATCGAAAAATTTCGTTATTAATATTAAATATAATACGGTATAAGTAATTATTAATAAACTTACCAAATATAAATACTTCTTACCCTTTAAAGGAACCGTAACGGTAAAATAATTAACTTACGCCTTTATTCGATATTATTTCGACAAATACGGAATATTAAAAAAATTTATTTCTGATCGAAATAAACTTTTTATGTCCAAATTCGGTACCAACTTTTTTAAATAAATTAACGCTAAATTAAAGTTTTTAATAACATATTACCTTTAAATAAATAATTAAATAAAATAATTAAACCAGATTTTAGAATAATATTTTCGAAATTACGTTAATTATTAATAAAATAATTAAGTTAAATTTCTTTTATTTATATAAATAACTTATAATACGTCCGTTAACGAAAATATAAGTATATTATCTTATAAAGGTATATATAAATATAACGTAATAACTTAACGACTAAAACAGTTAATATATAAGGTACCAGTTATTATTATTATAATTTTATAAATAAAAATAATATAAACCTAACTTTAAATTAAGTTATAATTTTTATAACAAAAAATGGCCCAATATTATAATAAAAAAAATTAAAAAATTATTTTTAACGAAAAAAAATAAAATTTATTTATTACGTTAAAAATAAAACGTAACGTTAAATCTTTTATAAATTAAAACAAAAAAGCCTAATAATAAGTTTAATTTTAAAAAACTTAATCCGTTTAAAATTAAAAAAGTTATTTTAAAGATTAATTATAAACTGTTATTATTTAAAACTATAAAAATATATTTTATATTTTATATTTTTTTTATTAAAACCAGTTCCAAAAAACGCCTTACTTAAAAAAAAACTTCGAAATCGAAAAAAATGATAACAAATACGAAATCAAAAAAAAAATTAAACTTAAAAATAATCAAAAATAAAATCCAGTACCTGGTTAGATAAATTAATTACTTACTTAAAGATAATATATAGGAACCATTTAAGCATTTAACGAAAACGATAAACCTGGTTAAAGATTTTTACCGGCAAAATTCTGACCGACCGTTTTTAACGCGGCCAAGGTCGTAAGCGATAACGGCCCCCCACCCAAGTCCAAATTTAAGGCGTTTTATCCGAAAGAAGTAAACGCCTTTATTATAATATCTATTTCGGAAGCAGACTGCGCCTGCTCCGCTTTTATATAACGTTACTTTTTTTCTATCCTTTTTTAATTTTTTTATTAATTCCGTTTAAATCCTTCCTTTAAAATAATAATGGCTTTTTTTTAAAATATCTTACTAAAAACGTAATCGTTTTAAACGATTAAAAAAATGGTTAAAGTATCTTTTACCTTACGCTATTCTTTTTGCAAACGGTTATATTCCTTTTTAATTTTCGCCAAAGAATTTATTTCCAGTACGTTATACGTTAAACGCTAAAAACGAATACAACAGCTGTAACTTAAAATACCTATTACGTAAAAATATTCGGTTTCCTTAAAATAAATATAATTCGAACAAAGGATAATTTTTGAATTAAATTTCTTAATATTTTTTACACGGATAATACGAAACTTTTGCTAATATAAGCGCGGTTTTTTTTTCCTTTTAAACGTAACCTATTATGATAAAGTTAGCCGGAGGGAACTTAAGAAAAACCCCTTTATCAAAAAAAAAAAAAACCACCTACGGTTCTTATTTTTGGGACAAAAATCTTTAAAGAGAGAAAATGGTATTATAGTACAGGAATAGGGGTTCCTGTCTTGGAAAAACCGACCTTTGGAGCCTAGCGCAGGCTCCAGGCGGCTAAACTTCGGAAAAGGGAAAAGCTTAGCTTTTCCCGCCAAAAACTAGGTAATCTAGGTGATTTAGGTAATCTGCCAGATCACATAGATTACATAAATCCCACGCATACTCATTAAAATTCGAAATAGATATATAATAATCGGTTTCCTTTATAAATAATACTGTTACAGTACAGGAACAGGGGTTCCTGTCTTAGAGAAACCGGCCTTTAGAGCCTGGCGCAGGCTCCAGGCGGTTAAACTTCGGAGGAGAAGCTTGGCTTTCCTCGCCAAGACCAAAGTGATCTAGGTAATCTAAATAATCTAACCAGATTATATAAATCACATAAATCCCAGGTATATTTATTAAAATTCGAAATAGATATATAATAATCGGTTTCCTTTTATAAATAGTACTTATTTAATTTCGTTATTTAGTTATCAATTTAAGTTTTTAATTAAAAGTAATTATACCGTTTTCCGATTAAAAAAAAATCCGTAAATCTTTTTAACGAATATCTTATTTATTAAATTATTATTACCTATAAATTAAAAATCCTTATTTCGGTTATTACTTATACCTTTAGGTAAATATATAATAAGTTCGTTATATTTTAATAATTTCTTAATTAATAATTAACGAATAATTTAAGGCCTAATTAGGCATAAACTTTTTTAAACTTAATAAAAACAATATTATAAAACGACGTTTAATAAATAAATAATATATTCGATTTTTATTATTAATTAATAAAAGATTAATAACCGGATTATATAATTTACCCCTTATCGAAAAAGTTCTTTAATTAATCGATAATATAATACTTATAACCACCAGAACCAAAGGTTAAAAAAGATTTTTTTTTAACAGCAACCTACCTTTACCCCTAAAGAAAGTATTAAGGTTTAACCTAAGGAGTCCGATTAAAAGAAAAAAGGTTAAGGAAAAACTTAACGTAAAGGTCGAAAAAAAAAGGAAAAAGAATTTACGACCGATAAGCGACTGGACCTCGTAGCCAAAAAGGTTATAACCCTTAAAAAGGAAAATGCCAGACTTATACGACAACGGAAAAAAAAAACTTTTACGCCTTTTTTCAGAACTACTCCCCGTCCAAAAACTCCAGCTCCCACTTTATTTGGCCACGACCGCAAAAGAATGGTATTTCCTTTTGTCTACCATAAAATACCTAACATTAAAGGTTACAAACCAATTACTTAAAGCCTTATAATGGATCCATTAATATAAAAAAATTCCTGGTTAAAGCCAAACTTTACTTTAAATAATACGAAAATTCTTTAACGGAAAAATACTAAAAGGTAATAATTTTTTTTTAGTTATTAACGGGAAAAATACTTAATTAATTCGAACCTATTTTTAAAAATTATTTAATAAATTATTCTGATAACTGCTTAAATGCTACCAATTATATCTTTAATAATTACGAAAACTTTAAAAAACGAATACAAATTCCGTTCGGAAATATAAATAAGTAACAATATACGGTTAAAAGGATGCATTAACTTTAACAAACCACCTTAATAATTAAATATACGATTAAATTTAACCGCCTTTTAGCTATTTTTAAATTACCCCAAAGCATATTTTTTTTCCTTATTATAACGGCCTAAAGTTTTAAATTAAAAATAAAATATTTAAAGTAACTAAAATAAACCCCTTCGAAAATTATATAAATAAGGTTATTATCGCCGACCGACGCACTTTTAATCGATACCTTAAAAAGAAAAATACCGGCAGATAAAATAACGATAAACGCTTTAGCAGCAATAAAAAAATAAAGGACAAATCCCAAAAAAAAAACCAATACTGCTTTAACAGAATCCAAAAAAAATAAGTTTAAAATTAAATATTTTAATTGTAACAAAAAAGGCTATTTTAAAAACGAATATTACTTTTTAACGAAAAAAAGAAACCCTTAAAAAGGAAGGATTTCCCAGCTTAAGAAAAAAATCCGCGCAACCGAACAAAATATAAATAACAAAAATGAAAATAAAAAAGAAATAAACCTTACTTTTACCGATAAGGAATTTATTATTATTATAATTAATAAGGTTAAAAATAACGACCCAAATTATAAAAATTATACCATTTATAAAAATATTACGGCCAAAACTTACAAATATTATTTAAAAGGAACAACTTTTAAAATAACTATTACGTTAAAATATATTTATCACCTCGATACATAAAAGTATAAAATATACGACCAAAACGGTTAACTACGAAAAAATTTCGGTAACCATAAATAATTATCCTCCGAATATTACATTTTTCCGGAATATATAATATACCCAAAACCTTTAATAAATAATTATAAATTTCTATATTTTACTGCTTGTTATAACGATAACTACCTTATCCATTTACGTACTAAAAAAAATAACAACTTTTGGTTAAAATATAACGAAAAAATATTTATAAAACCAGATAACAAATACAAATGCATAAAAGTCCCTTAATAACTAAATTACCTTAAATTATAACAACGTTAAAAAGCTATAACGCAAGGATATTTATATTACGCGCTAATACCTTATAATAAATACGATTTTCTAACTATAAAAATACCCCCTTCGAAGGTTTACCCTTTTAACCTTATATTTCGTAAAAAAGAAAACCCAAAAAAAAGCCAGAAAAAGATAATTATCTTTAAGTGCTACTTCGGCAACATAAAATGGTACAACTATATAAATAACTACTATACCAAGCACGCAGCCCGGAAAACCCAAAAATGGAAACACTTTTTAGCTCCCAAAATATATCACTTAAAAAATTACAGAAGCCTTCGAAAATAAGGCATCGAAAAACCCTTATATATAAAACCTTATATAAGGCAAAAAAAAGAACGCGGAATCAGATCGAAATTCCAGTTCACTATAAAAACAAAACATTTAACGCCATAATTAACTCCGGAACAAAAAAAAAATTCTTTTTCTCCAGGATAACCGAAAGGTACCAGATCCCTTAAAAATATAAGCAGCAATTATATAAGTTACGGATAGTTAATAAAAACCTATTTATTTACGATAATAATCGAATTCTCCGAAAAATTAAAAAATTTATAATTTAAATATAAATTTTTTTAAAATAAATTACCTTTAATATCGCCGATATTTTAAGATACGATATTATCTTAAAAATACCGTAATTTTATTCCAGTAATTTACGGATTAATTAAAGAAAATAAACGTTTTTATAAAATAAATTTAAAGAAAAATTCCGTAAAATTTATTATATAATTAAAAAAGCCAAAATTTTTATCCTAATAATAATAATACCTTTTAAGTATCGACGATTTAAAAAGTTATTTAAAAAAAATCCCGAAAGAAATTATTAAATTATAATTAATAAAATTATAAAATTTTTATTAAAAAATATTATTTAAAGCTTTATTAAATTTATTATATAAACCTTAAAAAAATTAAGGCTTTTTAAAAAATCCTTTAACGAAACCTTAAAAAAAGTTATATTTAAAAATCCGAATTATTTATAAAGTATTTAATTATAATAGTACTAAAAATAAAAAATAACAAAATTAAGATCGATAAAAATAAAAATTTAATATAGCGACAAATATATAATTATTAATAACTAAACGATATTATTATTAAAAATAAATATTTTTTAACGTTAATAAATATTATAAGGAAAAATATTAATAAAATTAAATAATTTATAACTTTAAATTTACTTAACGGTTATTACTTAATTCGAATAATTAAAAGCGAAAAATAAAAAACTAACTTTAAAACGATCCATAAATATTACGAATATAAAATTATACCATAAAGCTTAATTAATATTCCAGTTAACTTTTAACATATACTTATTATTATCTTACGGAAATTTTTAAACAAATTTATCTTCGTTTATTTAAACGATATTTTTATTTATTTAAAAACTTAAAAAAATAGAAAAAGTATGTCGTTTAAATATTAAAGGTACTTAAAAAGGTTAATTTGCTAATAAACGTAAAAAAAAACGTTTAGCAAATTTAAAAGCTAAATTTTTTAGGCTTTATTATTACCCCGGAATAAATTCAGATTTAAAATTCCAAGTTGGAAATTATTAAAAACAGGTTAATTCCAAACAAAATTACCGTTATTAATATCCGTTAATTTTTAAAATTTATAGGTTATATACGACTTTTAATCCAAAATTACGGCAAACTTACTAACCCCTTAATCAAGCTTATTACCAAAAAATACGTTAAAAAATTTAAATTTTTAAAAAAAAACTAAAAAAAGATTTAAAAATTAAAAACAAAATTATTAACGTTTCGGTAATTAAGTTACCAAATTATAACAAAAAAAACAACTTAAAACAAACGTTTTAAATTATGCCCTTAAAATAATTTTAAAACAATTAAAAAATAACAGAAAATGGTACCTAATAACGTACTTTTCCAAAGCCTTTAAGGACGTAAAATTTAAGTACCCTATTTACGATAAAAGTTATTAACGATTATTTTAATACTTAAAAAATAAATATTATTTTTTAATAAAACCAAGAAATTATTTAATATTTATTTAAATTATAAAAATCTTATTCGATTTATAATAACCCAAAAATTAAATAAATGCCATAAAAATTAAATAATTTTTTTATTTAAATTTAATTTTAAAATTTATTATATTAAAAATAAAGAGAATATTTAAACGGATATTTTAAACCGAAAAAAAGATTATAATTTAAAAGTTTTTAAACGATATAGATAAATATTATATCATAAAAACGATAAGATAATATAATTATATATAACCTTAAAATAGCCGATTTTAAAGGAATTAACTTAATTTAAAAATTTTTACGATTTAAAAAAATAAAAAATAATTAAATAATTAAAAGAAAACGATAAAAATTAATTATTATTTCGCAGTAAAATTTATATCCCCTGTTAATAAATAAAAAGCTTTGTTAAAAATTTTTACGAAAACCTTTTATATAAATATTAAAAGATTTTTAAAATTATTAAACGATTTTAGGAAAAATATAACTTTTTAAAATTATGTTAAATATTAAATAATTAATTAAAGATTATAATATTTATAATAAAGCGAAAATAATTTATTATAAACCGTATAACTTATTATAACTTATAAATATACTTAATAAAGTATAAAATATTATAATTTAAAATTTTATTATTAATTTTTTTATATCGAAAAGTTCCGTTATCGGAATTAAATACGATATAATATAAGTAATTATTAACAAATTTACTAAATATAAATATTTTTTATTTTTAAAAAAAACCGTAACGGTAAAATAATTAACTTACGTTTTTATTCGATATTATTTCGATAAATACGGAATATTAAAAAAGATTATTTTTAACCAAAATAAATTATTTATATCCAAATTCGGTATTAATTTTTTTAAATAAATCGGAATTAAATTTAAGTTTTTAATAACTTATTACCTTTAGATAAATAATTAAATAAAACGATTAAATTAAACTTTAAAATAATATTTTCGAAATTACGTTAATTATTAATAAAATAATTAAATTAAGTTTTTGTTACTTATATAAATAACTTATAATACGTCCGTTAATAAAAATATAAATATATTATTTTATATAATTATATATAAATATAATGTAATAATTTAACGACTTAAATAATTAATACGTAAAATACCAGTTATTATTATTATAATTTTACGAACAAAAATAATAATAACAAAAATTAAAACGGTATAAGTCCGATTTTAAATTAAGTTATAATTTTTGTAACAAAAAATGGCCTAATATTATAATAATAAAAATTAAGGAATTAATTTTAACGAAAAGAAATAAAATTTATTTATTACGTTAAAAATAAAACGTAACGTTAAATTTTTTTTAAGTTAAAACGAAAAAACTTAACGCTAAATTTAATTTTAAAAAATTTAACTTATTTAAAATTAAAAAAATTATTTTAAAAATTAATTATAAATTATTATTACCCATAATTATAAAAATATACCTTATATTCCATTTTTCCTTATTAAAATTAGCCTTAAAAAACGTTTTGCTTAAAAAGAATTTCGAAATTAAAAAAAAACGTTAACGAATACGAAATCGAAAAAATACTGGATTTTAAAATAATTAAAAATAAAATTTAGTACTTAATTAAATAGATAAATTATTTACTTAAAAATAATACATAAAAATTATTTAAATACTTAACGAATACGATAAACTTAATTAAAAACTTTTACCGGCAAAATCCTAACCGACCGTTTTAAATACGGCTAAGGTCGTAAACGATAACGGTTCCCCGTCCAGATTTAGGTTTAAGGCATTCCAGCTAAAGGAAATAAATATCTTTATTACGGCGTTTATTTTAAAAACAAGCTACATTTATTTTACCTCCATACGACGCTATTCTTCTTCCATTCTTTCCTAATTTTCCCGTTAATTCCGTTCGGATTTTTTCTTTACAATAACGACGGCTTTTTTTTAAAAAAACGTCTTATTAAAAACGTAACCGTTTTAACCGATTAATAATTTTTTTTTAGCAAACTTTTAATACGCGACCAAAATATCTTCCACCTTATGTTACTCCTTTTGCAAACGATTATATTCTTCCCCAATTTTCGACAGAAAGTTTATTTTTAATACGTCATACGTTAAATATTAATAACGAATACAGCAATTGTAATTTAAAATACCTATTACGTAAAAACATTCGGTTTCCTTAAAATTGATATAATTTAAATAAAGGTTAATTTTTAAGCTAAACTTTTTAATATTTTCTATACGAATAGTACGAAATTTTTGTTAATATAATTACGGTTTTTTTTCTTTTTTTTAATTCGACCTGTTATAATAAAGTTAGTTAAAAAGTTACGAAAAAACCTTTCTAATAAAATAAAAAGGTTACCTACGGTTTTTATCTTTAAGACAAAGATCCTTGGAAAGGGGAAATAATATTATAATATAAAAACAGGGGTTCTTATTTTAAAGAAACCGGCCTTTAAAGCCTGGCGCAGGCTCCAGGCAGTTAAACTTCGGAAAAGAAGCTTAACTTTCCTCGCCAAAACCAGAATAATTTAAATAATTTAAATAATCTAACCAGATTATATAAATCATATAAATTCCAGGCACACTTATTAAAATTCGAAATAAATATATAACAATTAATTTCTTTTTATAAATAATATTTATTTAATTTCATTTTTTAATTATTAATCTAAATCTTTAATTAGAAGTAACTATATCGTTTTCCGATTAAAGGAAAAATCCGCAAATCTTTTTAACGAATACCTTATTTATTAAGCTATTATTACCTACAAATCAAGAACCCCCATTTCGGATACTGCTTATACCTCCAGGTGGATATATAACAGGTTCGTTACCAATACCTATTTAATTTCGCTCCTTGGCTATCAATCTAAATTTTCAATTAAAGGTAACTGTACCGTTCTCCAATTAAGGGAAGAGTCCGCAAATCTTTTTAACGAATACCCCATTCATTATGCTATTATTACCTGCAAATCAAGAACCCCCATTTCGAATACTGCTTATACTTCCAGGTGGGTGTATAACAGGTTCGTTATAATTATACCCAGTATCTTCGAACACGATAACTGATTAATAGTTTTTACGGTTAAGATAGATTGTATACCTCAGTCCCATAAAACCTCACTCTGAAGCAGACTGCTAGGCCCCCGTATTTATAAGGTAATAAAAAACTTTCGATATTATAATAAAAGCAAATTTTTAAACCTATATAAGGCGTTTATTAATTCCGTATATATACCGTTTTTTTTAAAGCCGTTTAAAAAAGCGCAAATAATTATTAAATATCCCTTCTGAAAAATATTTAAAAAAGCTTTTTTATATCGTATTAACGGGCTTTAAAGTTTTATTCGGTAATTATAACTATAACTATTTTAAAAAAATTAATTACGAACGTAATAACATATATATTAATAATCGAATCGGTTTCCTAGAAATCGTTACGTACATAAATACGTAATTTATAACGTTCCAGCTAGCTATCTTTATCAAATTTATATATAAATACCTATTTAAAAGAAATTAGTTTAAACTTAGCTTATATAATCGGTATTTCCTTTTATACCCCGTATTTTATAAATGCCGTAAATTTTTTTTAACATCCTTTTTAAAAACGTTCCTTAAAGGGTATTTTTCGAAATCCTTCCAGTATTTCGGCAGTTTAGTTTTTAATTAATCCTTATAAATCTTCGCTTTATTAGATATAACGCCAAGCCGTTCCGTATTTTTTTGTAACGTTCCTGCCGTAATTATTATATGGAAAATATATAGCTTTTCGTATTTTTATTTTGCTGCATACTGTAATAAAGGGAATAGATATATAACTTTTTCCTAATTTCGATTTAAAACTAACTAAATTTTGCTGTTTTTATAAATTACGGTAACGTTTATTAAACGAATATTACCTTTCCGGTTTTATTATTAGGATTTTATTTTTTTATAATCTTTTATTTTTACGAATAGGTATTTATAGTTATTTTCCTTATTTTTTTTAACTTAAAAATTTTAAAACTAGGGTTTTATTAATTACCGGTATTTTCTTTTTTTATTAAAATCCTAAATTTAACTTTAAATAAAAGCGAATCGGTTAATTTATTTATATATCCCGTTAAATGTATTTTTCGAAAGGCTTTTTTCGTAAATTTCTTTTTATTATTATTAGCCTATAAAAATTCCGTAAGTTTAATTTTTTTTTTAATAAGTAACTAAAAAAATTTAGCAAATAGTTAACTTTCGCTTCCTTAAACGCTTTTTTAAATTTTACTTTCCGGATCAGGAATATTTTTAAGGATTAAAAGTTTACGATTAACTTTAACCTTATTTAAACGTTCCCTTATTTTCGAATTTTAATTTTTCGGTTGGTTATCCGTTAAATTTGATTCGGGAATAAAGTTATTTACGATCTTTAAAATGTTATAATTAGTATAAAGGTTATATTATGCGTTAAATATATCGAAAACTGAATTTGTTTTAATTAACTTTTCGGAAATATGTAATTTTTTCGTAAGTTTCCGGCTTATAATTAAAGCGAACGTTTTTTTTCTTTTTTTAATTTATAAAAAATCTTTTCTTTAAATTTAACGTCATGTATAATAATAATTTTACAGAATTCGGGTACTTATATTCGGTAAATATTAAAAGTTCGGTATTTTACCAAATAACTGATATAAGTTTTCGGTTTTATTTTTTATATTTGCTTTTTTATTTTTATATTTCGTTTTTTTATTAACGCATACGTTCGTATGCCGTATGCGAAAATCTTAATTTAATTAGGCCTAAGGTCCGTAATAATCGTATTAATTATAGCAGGGTTATATTAACAGAAATATTATTTAAACTAGTAAATAAGTATTTTATTAAGTAAACGTAAATCGTAAGCGTAATTCGGGCTTATATTATAAAATTACGTAATTATTTTTATTATTTTAAGATAAAAAATTTTTAAGAAATTTATTTTCAATTTTATTTTAAAAACTTTATTAATTAATTTTTAACTTATTTGTTCGCTTTTTTTTTATAAGTTTTTTAATATATAAAAAAACGTATTAAACTTAATTCCTTTTTTAATATACCATATTTAATAAATTATAAATCCGTTTATTATAATCGTTCCAGTATTATTATCTTACTTAATTTTGCAAATTAAAAACTTATATTATTTACGTACTTAATATTCGAAATTTTTAATAATACGGAACGTTATTTTGTAAAAGCGATTAACCGTTAAAAAAGCGAAAGATTTCTTATTATATTCGTTTTTAATTACTAAAAGTTACTTAAAGCCATTATAACTTATAAGGTAATCGAAATAATTTTAAATTATGTACCAAAAAAATTTAAAATTTCGGCTTTAAAACGAACGTTTTAAAATTATTTATAAAACGTACGTACGAATATAATCCTTATATTTAAAACGTTTCGTTCCGGTAATAATAACGTTTTTAATATTTTTAATAAACGATTTTAATATTATAAGTCCTAAATATCTAATCTTAAGGTACTAAAAATCCTCTATTTTTATATAAGGGCGTAAATAATCCCTTAATCACCTTTACGGCCTCCGTTTCCTTTTTTTACTGATTACTGGAAATATTAATATATTCGCTGGATTTTATTAAATTATCGGTAAGATGTTCGAATAAAAAAATATAAGCTTATATTAAAAAAAATTAAATTATATACGTAAACGAATTTCGTAATAATAATAATTTTATTAATTTTTCCTTACCGGAAAAAATAATTTAAACCATAATACCAAATCTTAATTTTTTTAATAAACTTTCCGAAATTATATTAACGTAAAATTTTTTTATTATTATTATATTATTAAAAGTAAAATTATATTTTAATTTTTTTAAAAACTTGAAATAATAATTCCTTAATTACCTTTTATTTTATGCTATTAATCGGTAACGAAAACGTACCTATTTTTATAATCTTTTTAATAATATTATAAACGAAAAAATTAAGGACAAATACGTTTTTAATATTTATTAAATATTTTACCTTATAATTATCGATTAAAATAAATTCTAATAAAAGGTATTTATCGAAATAAATAATAATATAAATTCTTAAAATAAAATTAACGGTATTTAAAATATGAAAATTAATTAAAATAATAATAATATTTCCGAATTACGTATTAATATTAGGTATTAATCGTTTTATAACTTTCCGGATTAATTCTTTTTACTTAAAAAGTTTTAAAAAATTATCCCGAAATTTTTTTTACTTATTATATTTAAAATATTTTCGGATTATATTTAAATCCTTTTAATTAAACTAACGGAACTTACGAATAAAAAATTTTATAATCGCGAAACGTAAAATATTATAATTAATAAACTTTTACTTATAAATTTTATTTAACGTAATTAAGTACAAATATTTATTCCCGTTTTTAAACGCTTTTAACGAAAAAAAATTTACTTTAAAATACGGAATTAATTCCGATTCGGAAAAAATCCGTATAATATAATAACAAAAATTCCGGAATTTTTAATTTCGGCCTTTAATTTATTTTCATAATATATAACCGAAAACCAGACCTTAAGTTTTTTTAAGGTTATAATAAGTTTACTAAAAAGATTATCCCGGATAAAATAAATTAATTTTTTTTGCCCCTAATTAAATACGAATCGTTTCCTTACGGCGTTTAAAAAAAATTTGCCGTAAACGGATCTTAAATTTCTTAAAAATTATACGTTTTCGTTTAAATATAAACCGAAAATTAAATTCGGTATTATTAATTAAGCTTTATATAACTTATTTTAATTAAACGTAAAACTTTACGGTATTTTTCGTATATTATCGTAATAATATTTAATTTAAAAGGTACGAATTAACCTTTTAATTCCTTAAGCAAATTTTAGATCGTAATTTTTCCTTAAATAATTAAAATAATTTAAAGGTTCTTAAAAATTTAACTTTTAACCGTTACGTTAATTTACGTTTAAATATTAACATATTTAATATTTAACTTTAAAATTTTTCGTAATTTTTTCCGGTTATTTTTTGTTAAAAAATTAAAATTAAGTTCGTATTTTTTTTTTAATTTTTTTAAAAAATAATTTAAACTTTTCCGGAATAGGGTTATATTAAATTTAATCTTAATATAAATCTTATCAAAAAATTAAACCTTTTACGAATTATTTTTTCGCTTAAATATTTACTTTTATAATATATTTTTCGAACGTAAAAAATTTTAATGGTTCGTAAAATAATCCATATTAAATATATCGGAATCGATAAAATATTAAACGTTATATAAAAAAAATTAAATTATAACGAAAAAAATTAAAAAAAAAAATATTAAAGCGATCCTTAAAAATTATATTCTTAAAAATAAAACTATCCGACATTTTAAATAATAAGTTTTTTAAATGGAATTTTTAATTAATAAATAAAGGTTATAATTAACTTAACCGTAATTATTTTACGTAATTAAAATACCGGGCTCATAATTATCATAATTAAGCTAATTACGGGAAAAGGTTACATAAAATATAAAAAACGTAAATTATTATAGATAATCAGGAATCTAGAAAATGGTAGCTAGGAAGCTTTATATATACTCTGGGAGCCCCACAACAACGTTGCTGTAAGGCGTATGCACTTCCCTGGGGCTTAATAACTAAGCAAATGACCCCTATTCTGCGACAATAAATATAACAGAATAAAAAGGATTAGCCATTCCGCCATATAATCAAAAGATTAGCAGTTCTAACGCCAGATGGCGTTGGAAGTCCTTGTCCGCACTTAAGTAGGGTACGCCCCGGGGCCATACCTTTACAATAAAACGATATATGCTGGGAAGTTGTTCTTGATTTAACAGCGGTTTATCTATGCTTTCAAATACGGCTCTTGTTTAATTCATTTCAGTGCCTGCAGTACGTGTTATATAGTGCCGACAAGTTAATTGTAATAATGCTCCTCATATGTGGGCACTCTATGTTGATGGGTTGGAATTTCTTAGTGTCAACTCTAGCAATCTCAAAGGGGGAGCTGAAAAGGATGAGGCGTGCCTAGACCGGGGGGCACCTTGTTACCTTTTGGTTCAGTAATAGAGATACAGGACATCTCCCATTCCGTTTTTGGCCATAGTCTTTTCTACACTATTTATGAATTAGCCTTCCGTTCCTTTTTGCCCACATCTCAGCCCAAAACAGTGATGTATCCGTCTCGACGGGATCCACCTTAACCCTTGCTTGCGAATTGCCATTACCCTACAAGGGAGGAACAGGTCTCTGTCTCTCTCTCTCATACTCAGAGTATCATGCGCCTCCTCAATTCCCACACCCTCGACTTCGAGGAATTCTCGGGGCCCTCTATTCCGGAGTACGCCATCCTGTCGCACACATGGGGCGGCGAGGAGGTGGTCTACCAGGACATGCGCAGCAGCATGCCGCAGTGGCGGCTCAAATACAAGTACAAGGCGGGGTGGGAGAAGATCAGGAACTGCGCGCGGCAGGCGCGCCGCGACGGCCTGCGCTACGTCTGGGTCGACACGTGCTGCATCGACAAGAGCAGCAGCGCCGAGCTCCAGGAGTCCATCAATTCCATGTACCGCTGGTACCATAACGCCAAGGTCTGCTACGCGTACCTCTCGGACGCGGACGTGCGCGGCGGCAGGGAGGGGGAGGGGCAGCACGGCGATGACGATCCCCCCCGGCTCCGGCGCTGCCGCTGGTTCACGCGCGGCTTCACGCTGCAGGAGCTGCTCGCGCCCCGCAGCGTCGTCTTTTTCGCGCGGGACTGGACCCCGCTCGGCGACAGGGCCGGCCTGGCGGCCCTCATCGCGAGCATCACCGGCATCGGCGAGGAGTACCTGGTGCGCGGCGGCGGCAACGACAGCCTGCTGCACCGCGCCAGCGTCGCCTGCCGCATGTCGTGGGCGGCCGGGCGCGAGACCACGCGCGGCGAGGACGCCGCCTACTGCCTGCTGGGCATCTTCGGCATCCACATGCCGCTGCTCTACGGCGAGGGAATCGCGGGGGCCTTCCGGAGGCTGCAGGAGGAGATCATGCGCGCGACGGGCGACACGTCGATCCTGGCCTGGGGCCACCGGAGCCGCAACCCGGGATCGCAGACGAGCGGGGGCGGCTACCTGGCGAGCTCGCCGCTGGATTTTATGCACTGCGCGCGCGTCGCCGACTACGCCTTCTCAGGCGTCCCGCGGATCTCCTTCGGCGTATCGCAGCACGGCCTCGAGGCGACGCTGCCCGTGTACGAGGACCCGAACTTCGCGCTCGCGTACGGCGTCCTGAACTGTGCCGACGGCGTCGGCCCGCGGGATTACTATACCGCGCCGGTGACCTCGGAGGGCGCCGTCGCGAGGAGGCCGCTGCTCGCCGTGCCCCTGTGCCGCGCCGGCGACGGCGACTTCGTGCGCGCCGGGGGCTTCGCGCCCGTCGAGCTCGACGACTCGGTGCTGCTGCGCGGCGCCGCGCCTGTGCAGAGGCTATGCGTGAAGCGGGGCGGTTGGTACCGTGAGCACGGGTCCGACCGGCGCCGCGTCTACCTGAAGCGGTGGGCCTTCCCGGGCTTCGAGGAGGCGGCCGTCTACCCGCCCCCCAACTCGTTCATCCCGGAGTTCGTCATCAGCTGGTCGAAGCACGTCCGCCACCGCCGGGGCGGCCCCTTCGAGTTCTTCGTGCACCTCGTCAAGTCCGGGGACGCCCGCTGCCGTCAGCAGCAGCAGAAGCGCCGCCCGAGGAACGGCCTGCTGCTGCTCGTCACCGTCCCCTTCTCTGCCCCCAACAAGACGGCGGAGGGCCCGCGCGATGGCGATAACGATGGTGGTAGCCACGGCGCCGTCTGCAGGCTCGCCCGGGTGCCGGCAGATCTCGGCCTGCTCCGCATGCAGGAGCTGATGGCAAACGCGGGCCTCCGCGAGCAGTTGGATTACTGCCACGAGCTCGAGGAGAGGGACGACGGCGGCGGCGGCGAGGCGGGGGATGTCGCGGCTCTTGAATTAGACTTCCACCTCTGGAACCGGAACTTCCCCGGCTACAGTGAAACCCACCGCTTCGCCGGGCTAAGGAACGACCCAAGCTCGTTGAAGTGGCCGCAGTGTCTCGTAGAGAAACCCGGGGACCTTGCGCGCCTCGCAGAGATTACTTGAATATCGAGAATTCTGTCTAATGAGGTCGCGACTCGGGCAGACCAGAAATTTAGGGCGCTGCCGTGTCTTATTGGTGGGTGTCCCAGTGACAACACCCCCGCGGGCGCCTGAGTGGGCGAGTTCTCCGAGAAGACGGTAAGGAACCTCGACGAAGAAATCGTGATGGCGAGCTGCAGCGCGGCGGCTTGACGCAAGAGTCTTCGCGCAAGGGTCATTATGGACCATGAGAGTTACGGGAAGCGGGATGACGTTAGCCCGTCGAAAGCATGGAACGCATTCAACAGGTGGGCTCATTTCTAAGCAATTGATAAATGCCTGATTCTGATCTTGTCCCAGGTCACCGATTAAGGCTTTTGCATCGCGCTGGCCTTCGGTTCCGGACATACCGTGTCGATGCCACGCGCTTCGTCGATAAATGTCTCGAGGCCGTGGTACCTCGCTCGAGTGCCCCTTTTACGAGAGAGCCGTTGATTTTGCCCCTACCTAAAGTGGATATTATCAACCATGCAGTCCAAACTAAAACTATGTTCAATGAGGGGTTCTGCCGCCTTAATGTGAGGCCTCTAATAATTCATAAGAGTTAGCGACGTAGTCGGCAGAACTTGTTAGGGAGAAAAGCGCCGTCTTGAGATATAATGAGCTAACGAACACATTGTCAACTTCCTCGGCATCTATCTATGTGAATAGCCACATTTTCAGTCCCTCGTTCCAAGCCACCTTTCATATCAAAAACAAGTTGGGTGACTTGTCAAAAGTCGTATCAAAGCAAACAGTGGTAACTGCAACAAGCAGACAGGTATCTAGAATCTCAAAAGGGCTATGTCGGTGCCGGGCCGGTTTCCAACAACAAGAACAAGAGGCAATTCCTCTTGTGGCAGATGGTATCACAAAAGGTCTGCCCTGACGGCAAGACTGAAAAGTAGGCGCTATGCAGCTCGGCCGTGACCAAGGCTCCGGAGATGACTCAGGCTGCGCCGTCTTCCATTAGTTCGTCTTCTTCCTCGACGAGGTCGACGTCGATCGTGTGTGCGGAGGTGTGTGTCGACGTTTCGTGAGCATCGTCTTCGGCGGACGAGTTTTCGAGCGCCGCAATACTCTCGATCGCGATGCGCAACTTATCTCTCTCTCTCTTGAGCTGCTCTCGCTCCCTTGCGATTTGGGCGTCCTCTTCCATCAAACTCTGGTATATGTCCGGAGCTGGTTTCCTGTTAGTGTCTAGCCCTTGCATATATATCAGATAGTCCATAATACTCACTTGGATATGGGAACAGGCCCAGTGCCCGATCCAGGAAAGTGTCCAACTCCCCTTGCGAGAAGCTACGGAAGAGGCGTGAATTCACATCCTTGGTAACGCCCTCCACAAAATGAGTCGCAGAGGTCAAATAATAACCCCTAACTACTGATGCTACCTGCAACTCAGTCTTAAAAGGGTCTTCGCCTAGTCTAGGGAGCAGATCGTTCATCATCTGCCTCTCCTTTTTCTTCGCTTCAGGCGACATCTTTTCAACCGGTGGCGTGACATAGTTCCAGTCGATGAGAGTAGCCGCCTTCAATCTCGCAATGTTCCTTGCCCTATCAAGGGCTTCTGCTTCCTGGGCTTTGAAACGCTCATATGCCTCGTCGTTTATGGTAAACATCTGATACGTTTCATCATGAAAACGATCTATCAGGCGTGCGCGCTGGCGCGTCTCGTGTTCCACCAGGAATGCCCTCAGGTGGGCGTATGATTCTTTGAAAATCACTCGCTGCCTAAACTTCTCCAGGGAGCTTTCCAGGACGTTATTAACGGTCTCTTTGAGGATCTCCATGGTCTTTTGCGTGTAAAGTTCTAAAGGCGCCTCCCATCTTTTAATTGCACGTAGGCACATAGCCTCGTAAACTTCCGGGGGTACAAGATTGTGCGGCATGCCGGCTCTCTTTTTCTCCATGATCTCTCGTCGGATTTCGCGAATATCCATTCCAGATCTTCCAAGCTGAAGATATCTCGCGAAAGGGGTCTGTTCCGGCACTGGCGTCCCGCCGAAGCTCGGTTGTCGCATTGGGGTGTTGGTTGCAAATCCATCCTCGTGTTTTACAGGACTGTGCTGCTGCTGCATCTCACGAGGCCGCTTAGAAGGAGTCGCCCTGACAGTAGAGTCACTAGGTCGCAGTCTTTTGGGAGTCTGAGAGGCAACGGTCTCCGTATCCGACTCAAGATCTATCGTCTGCGGTGCCTCTCGGACAATGCAGGTTGGCTTGATCTTGAAGATACAATATTTAAACTGTGAGTTCAGCTTGCCCCAGCGGGACAGGAAAGCGGGCTCTTTGACCGCAACCTTGATCTGACGATAGAACTCTGACAAACAGGTTCTAACTTCATGCTCAACGTTTGCCGGAAGCTCTGGGAGCGTGGCGAGTTGGTGTTCAACTTCGTTGAGGCGCTCAACCACTTTGATCTTGATCGATGGTAGACTTCTAGAAAATGCGATTCCGAGCTGTTTCGTGATGTATTCCCTCAGACGCTCAACACCGCATTGCTCCTCGAACTCGGCAAACTCGTTGGGCCAAGTACTAACACCGCCTCGAAAGAAATTATCTTCGCGTTGCGCGGCATTCTCAAGTGCCTCTCCGGGTGGAAGGGACGTGATGAAGAATCCGTGTCTCACAGACTGTTTTCTGCCCCGAAGAACTGCGAGCCACTGGGGTATATTTCCTTCTTCTATCATATCGGCTTTGGTAATGACTCCTATTGTTCGATCAGTCGCTCTTGCTTCTCGAATTATGCCAAGACAAATGGAGTTTTCCAAGTCGTGGTTCATCGGTAGAGCCCACATGATGATTGCTTCTGGGCGTTGGATGTAAAAGCGCGTGAGATTCCTCACCACCTTCACAAGGTAATCGTTCTCTTCCCTGTCAGGCGAAAGGAACACCCCGGGCAAGTCGTAGAATGAGAGGTCGGGGAGGTCAGGTCCTTTCATCTCGAGCGCAACAATATTCGGAGAGAACTGAGCTTCCGTCTGACCGGCAGCGACGGTTAACTCCGTTTCCTTCGCGATGGCGCCTTCGTCGGGCACGTAGAGTTCATGGTTACGGTTGGGGTTCAAGATTGCAACTTGAGCCCAACGAAGGACATCTTCAATTTCGGTTTGGTCATATATGGTCTTGAACGTCTTGGTATCCCGATTTGGCTTTTGGACCCATGGCGGGAATGGGTTGCGATCTGTCACATCGGTCGTCCTGATTCTGCCTCGAGGCTGGTAAACATAGTCCAGCTGGAGAGAAACCGTGCAGGACCACTGAGGGCCATTGCTCGAGCTCATTCTGATATGAATGGGGCAGCGCGTGCACACACCACCACTCCTAGGCAGATTCAGCCTAGCGAGGCCGGACATCAGCTGCAGCAGACGTTAGTAAATATCCAGGATCAGCCTAAGCCTGAAGGGCACGTTTACTTACACTCGATTTACCGGCGGACTGGTCCCCGACGAGGACGAGCTCTGGCAGCGTAGCGACATGCTGAATGCCAAGTTGCTGAAGATTACCAAGGGTATCATTGCACGCCTTGAGCTTCAGTCCGATTCCCGTGAATGCCGGATGAGCGAAGCTGCGCTGGGCAAAGCTTGCTTCCGGGTTCTGCGGGGAGGGCGAGCTCATTTGAGACCCTTCCCTGCGGATCCTTGTCTGCAAGAGAATCGGTGTCTCGCCGTGATCTCTGGCCCACTGCGGCACGGTCTCTGCACTTGCTAAAGGTGGTGTTAGTAACCAGGCTTGTAGTGCACTATATATCAACTCACGGGCATCTGAACGGTAGTTTGAAATGACGGTAGACCTAGCATCCACCTTTTCAGCGATAGGCGGGGGTGGCTTGACTCGAGATGATATAGGTGAAGGTGAGTGACGGTCGAGATCGACCACCTCTTGTTTGACTTCGGCAGCACGACTTCGGGGCATAGTGATGGACGCGTAGGCGTGGTGAAGACGGCTATTTGAGATACATGAATGTACAATATCTGAGGAGTTATGTAGTGAGGTAGTGGGGGTACTGCAAGTGCTAGCTCTACGCCTTCGTAGAATGCAAGCGGTCCCAAGAAAGATCTAAAAGACAAGGGTTCAAGCTATTGAATCCGTGTGGAAGGTACCTGACATGTGTAGTGTGGAGTGCAATGCCGGCAGGGGCCGGCTGGGGAAAACGAAAGGCTTGAATTGGTGATGTCGAGGTTGGTGGTGAAGAGAAGAGGAAAGGAAGCTCAGATCTCGAGGTCGATTGCCGAATAATGAGACGCGCTCCGACGCGTCTCGAAGATCCCCGTGGAAATGTTAGTTGTTGCTAGAGGCAATTGAGAAAAGTGACCGAAACACTAACAGAGTTAATCTTGCTTGTGGGTAAAGGCGGTGGAACCAGAATGGGATAGGCTTGGCATCTGGGGGGGCGGGGAGGGGGGCAACTGCTTCGAGCTGCAAGCTGCACAGAAATTCACGTTCCCCCCTACAATATGTATGGCACCCTGTGAGGAAACCTGAGATCACTCACTAAAGGGAGGCCGCTTAGGCAGGTACCAGGTACCTTCAGTGCTGCCAAATTACTGCTCTCTGCCTCACAAGTTACATGTACCTTGTAACTTAAGATCCGTGGCCTGTCAACTACCAGGGAACCAATCGGAAGGGCACCTGCCTTAAGTGCTTGCATAAAACAGAGACAGCTCGAGATACCCCCTGCAATCGCCTCATCCCGATATCACGATGTAGAATCTGATCGACCAAGGAAACTACTAAGTAGAATTACGGTTTGTGTCCCAGTTGAAGTGACCTGTGTATGATATGGCAGTGGCATTCGACGCCTAGAAATATTAACAGACAGTCGGTATAGGCATGCCGACGTCCGACGAATCTCAGCCAGGTCATATGCAACCCTCCTGACGAGTTTTTATCGTTGCTGCAACGGTTTTTTCTCGATTTTGTCAAAGTTATGTGCATTATCCCCGTTTCTATATCGTATACATATTCCTTCGAATGGAATCTGCGATAATATGCCTCTTTACTTGATGGTTTGCTAATTGTAATACCATGCTTGCACGGATGCGTTCTGCTGCCTGCATCGTGATATATACCGTATCCCATACATGTGCACTAATATGAGTTCATACCAATACCTCCGAAGTCGCCTATCCGGGAGTTAATGAGCGAAGTCGACTAGAGCTCAGTATTAAAAGCGTGGTATGGCGGCGTCCGATAAACACGGCCGGCTCTTTCAGTCATCCACAGCAATGCAGCGCCTCTGTTCCATTCGAACCCTCCTCTTGTGAATCCCCTGCTAGGCAGAATCTTGATCATACATGGCAGCGCTATGTCCCAATAGTATCTTATGGATCCCAGTGTGTTTTCTTGTCCGAGCATCATAAAGCTCATTACACCAAAGCCTTCCGAATAGCTCCAGAGTGGTTCTGGCTAGAGGCAGAGGTATAGAAGCGCTCCACTCTAGCATGATCCAGCCAATGGAGTGCATCAACTACGTCATCGCATGTGACGCAATCGAGGAGACATAGCCAGGAAAGAAACTGCATATAGGGTAGGGAGGAGCCTATTTCACTGCGATCCGGAGAGGTGATAGGTAAGCCTTCTGGTAGGTGAATAAGATAGCATATGAGAACCCTTCGAGGCTTCTGCTAACTTGTAATGTTATCTTTGTAGAGTTTTCTCTTTGGTTCTCCTGAATCCCTAAGATTGTGTGCAGGACGTTGGTCGACATGTCTTACAGTAGTATGATCGGAAGTAAAAAGACAAGCGTAGTATACTCACCGCCCCCCTGCCAAGGCGATGGATATCCGTCTCCACGAAAGGGGGTTCCTATTGGGTCTACTAGGGCATGCAACCCTTTATGGCAGTTACTGCTTCAATATTTTCAACACATCGCACATGGTATGCTACGTCAGTCGTTAAGCCTCAAGCCCCGTTTAAGCATTCTGTTTCAGATGTTTAGGCAGCGCCAAGGACGCTAGGGGCCCAATCGCGATAGACTAGAAGTAGCCTTCGGCATTTGAATGGTACCTATCAAGAACGTCAAAGACCTGAATGCTGCGCCTGGTTACATGCGGGTTCCCACGTTCGTGTTGTCGATCAATGACTTGACAAGTCTTAACTGGAGCCTTCAGCCCGGTGAGGGTGGCTGTGTACATAGTAGTTAAGAAAAATATCAAGGCCTAGTTAAAGTTCTCCACTGCATTCTCGTGGCTATCAGGGCTTTACTACTGCTAGCCTCGTGAAAAGCCTCCTATGATGGTCACCATTCCCATTCAACCTACCGAGGGCTATAAGGTATCCGGACTTTTTGCCTTGCCAAGACGACGATATGTGAGTCCGCCATGCAGGAGGATATTATTAGTCTACCAGGAACCGTTCGTCCTTGAGTGTATACTATGTAATGAGTACCCCATATTAATTTTCAGTCTTAAGTCCACATACGATAAAAAGCCGGCGCGGGGCCGGATCTTGGATTCCACGATGCGTAAAGCTTCATTGGACCGCACGTATGGAGAAGTGGCTTAGTTCACGTGACGTAACTATGTGATTCTTGCGGCCCGACGACGATGTGGCTATGTGCGCAAGACGGTATTCAATTGTGACGGTGCGTGGTACAGTAACTATGGTTGAACTGGAGAACAAGAAGTTTTAAAAGGCTCCATCAATGCGGAGGTGAGATCGGCCCTCCCTTTGGGGTAAGACTTGGCAGGTCGTGTAAGTACAAAATAATATTGTCATACTAATTAAATCTGGCCCCACCACCAAAGGCTTCAAATCACATCAGCTGGATACTAGGACAGTGGTCTATATCCAAGGCTTCGCGCTTCGCGATATAATTCATTTAAAAGGTCAGTTAATGGGCAACCGAGTGATGTAAGTATCACATTTTGAAGTGGTTCCATTGATTTTCTACATTTAATGCAATATTAGGTGTCATGATAGGTGGTAGAATTATTTTATCCACGACCTGCTTGGCTGCTAGATATGTTAGCCGTTCTTGGCTCCAGCTGTTTCATGAAGGCAGTGCGATCTCAAGGCCCCGTATGCTTCTCCAAATAACTACCTCTATAGCGAGACTAGTATGCTCGACCCTTGTTTCATTGTGGGGGAGCCCGGTATTTATGAAGATCGTTGGTTGACTATCAGCAGTTTCTTCTTGTACTAATTTACCTGACTGTCGAGCAATTCGTTTGCGATCCAGGTAAGAAGATACATAAAGTATAAGAAACAGATCTCTGAAGGCAACGAGACCCTCCAACAATAAAATAAGGGGTCGAGTGTACTTCAGCTCGATGGGTCTTGCCCGCTTGACGGGGTACCCTAGCCTGCAGCGCTAATATGTTAGTAACAGATTCAAGCATATCGGCAAGACTACCTTACGTGTGGAACGATGGCACCGCATGGGCACTTGACGACTATGACGTTCTTCGAAACTTAATCTCTCCACCGTGGCTTGGGAATGCTGCAGTGTTGGCGTGATATGAATTGTATATAAACCACGTCGTTGGCCTTCTACGTGATAGAACCGAGATTCAGGGGCACCAAGCTTATTCTCGTCTTAACCCAACGGACCAACGCTCGCTTAACTGAACGACTTAAAGATCGCAACTGCCGCTTCACCACCATAACAACCCCTTGCCCATCATGCAGATCACCACGGTCCTCAGTCTCGCCATCCTCTCGGCCCTCGGCGCCGCCGAGAACAATGTGGATCGAGACGACGTTCCCAGTGCATGTGTGGCGGCCTGCCAATCGACCATCGACCTCTCGTCGCGGTGCGACAGGGAGACCGACGATGACAACACGTACCGGCGCTGCGTCTGCGATGCGCAAGACGCCCAGCTCCAAATGGATCAGTGCGCCGCGTGCGTGAGAGAAAACGGGATGTCGGGCCCCGATGATAATGGTACGTAAACTACGGCTCTACCGCGCACCCCTGTCCGGGAAGCATCCCGACTAAAGTGTGTCGACACAACAGATGTGGCCGACCTCATGAACGACTGCGGCTGGGACTTCAACACGGCTAGTGGGAGCGCCACGGCCGGAACCTCGACGACGTCTCCCACCACAGTTGTGTCTACTCCCACCACGGTTGTGTCTACTTCGACAGGCGAGTCGACAACCGTCACTGTCACTCAGACTCCGACTGCCGCGAGCGACTCGAGCTCTACGGAGTCATCCACCGACACCAACTCAGAGTAAGTCAAGTATTTACTCTATTGATTCTTGATAGCTATCCCCTCGTCCCATTCTTTATGTCTCTTCACTTCGGTACCTTGTTCTTCGTTAACTTGTGCCTCCTTAGCAATGCCGCGCCAGCCGCCACGGCCGGCCTGGCTGGTCTGCTTGTCGCTGCTGGTGCTGCCGTGGCTCTGTTTTAGAGGCTCCGTCGGTGCTTTTCGATGACTTGGGAGGACGAGATGCGGATTCCCTATTTACAGTCTTGTGTCACGCCTTTCATTGCAAGAAGGTTGGTTTGAGGAGGCTTTGAATTCGCAAGCCCGATCGGCAAACATAGGGGTGGTAGGGGAGTCGTAGAATGATAATCATTGCGGGCGGATAATGACGGTCAGACAAGGCATGAGGCTATGATGGTATACCATCCAATAGATAGAGTCATGACGGTTGGGGTGCGGTTGAAACATAATAGTTTTCCGGCCAATTACGCCCTATGCTAATTCACATTCCTTCTGCAACGCAACTCTTTACAATGTATCTTATTCAAGAAATACGTATTTTGCCTATGGAATTATTCGAAGATATGCCCCCTTTATGTGAAGAAAAGGGAATGGAAACCATACTCCACAGATGACAAGTGGACTGCCTGGTGACCAAGCCCTATATATCACGTATCCATGATCGGTAGACCAGATAACTCAGCGATCAAATCCCTGCAGGCCATATGTCCATTCTTTGCAGCAAGTTCCATCGCTCTCCGGCAATGCTTTTCCTCAAATCCAGTCTCACACTGTTCTGGGTAAAAGGTACTCTCGTTCGCCTTCCACAGTAACTCGATCATAGTCAGTCGACCATGTTCCGCAGCGCCCTCGATAGGCCACCGTCCATTCATTCTCGACGGCGGTGTGTTAAGTAAAGCCTGGTGAGTCAAGAGCTCGGCCACAACATTGCAGTTGCCGGAAATGGCGGCGAGTTGGAGGGCTGTGCCTCCGCCGTTTCTCGCTGGGGCGCAATTGACGTCCGCTCCTTTTTCAAGCAGCAATTTGACGATTTCCAGATTACCCGCCTCCGCGGCTCCTTGCAATGGAGATCGCTTTACCCAGAAATTCGGTGCTTGGTGAATATCAGCCCGCCGGTTTATGAAGAGCTGGACTAACTCCTTGTTCCCGACCTCGATGGCCTTTAGAATGGCAGTCTGAGAAATTATCTCATTGCGGGCTACAATGCTGTTCGCGTCGCAACCACGATCGAGTAGCTTGTTGGTTATGGGAAACCCTAGGTCCTTGGTGCTGTTCTTGCTTTCCATTAATATTGTTAGCCCGAGTGGAGAGATGTTCCCGAATGGAGAGCCCATCTCATATAAGCAATCCATGTCGATGAATCCCGATGAGAGGAGGATATCCAAACATTCAATACCGCCGATGCCTCTCCTAATAGCACAAATCGTTGCGCCCGTCCCGAAGCCTCTTGTTATGGTGTGCGTGTGCCGGTGGATGATGTGATCTAAAACTTGCCGGAGCATCGCTGGTCTTCCTGCAGCTGCCCATTCCAATTCAACTTCGGAAACACGGGCACCTCTTTGTATCAAGTAATGACCCAAACTGCTATTATCCTCCTCTATTGCAATCTTTAAGCAATCACTGAGATTCTGTCCCGAAGGCTTCCTCAGAGCCGAGAGATCTTCGAATGTCTTACCACTCCCATTTTTAAGCGCTCCCACGTATAATGATGACGGAAATTTAAGCTGCGGGTGAGCTGCTATCAAATCTCTTATAATAGACTGATCGTCCCACTCAAGAGCCGCCGCGATAATATTTTCCCCGATTTTGGCTTCGGGGCCATTGTGAATGAAAACATCGGAATTTAAGATGGCGCGTACAAGCTGAGCATTCCTGTTCTTGACGGCTTCAACCAAGACTCGCGGTGTAGGGCGTAGACCGCTATTGAGTAGACCGGCGTCGGCGTCAAGCAGTTCGAGTGCTATGTCGGTTTGATTATACCGGACCGCATATTCTAGCGCTCGAGCCTTGGCACTGGGTTCTGCTGGAGGGCAAAGAGCCAACAGTTTCCTCATATATTCTGCGTCCCCAACCATAGCAGCCGAGGCAAATGCAATCTCGAATTGCCCTCCACGATCAAGACGCTGCAGTGCACCTGCTTCTTCGAGCCTCCGGACCAGTGGTAAATTCCTGATCAAGATTGCTTCTGCTAACGGAGTATTTAGGGGACTATTGGTCGGGTCTGGATATTCGATGTTGTGGGCATCGCCAGCAATTTTCGGGTTTTGCTCCAAGATAAGGGCAATAAGGTCATTACTGTTACCCCTAATCGATGCACTCAAGACCTTTTCCATTGATTTGCAATAAGGTAGCAGCAGAGTTACGAAACTCAAATGCTGTCTTTTTGCAGCGGTGATAAGAGCCCAGTCGACTTGCTCTGGGAAAGGGTCGAACAGCTCCCTGTGACTTCTCTTCCAAGCTCGGAGTAAATGATTGACGACTTCTCTAGCTTGTGTGTCCTCAAGAGTTGATGCTACTGTGTCTAAAAATCCAGCATGGATGAAATGTGGGCAACTGGCAGTGTTGAAAAGGGGGAGGCATAGATAAACCGTCTCCTCCGTCCATTCGAAGCGTTGAAATGCCCACTCCCCAACTGCGTCTACAGACGCATGTCCGGTAGTAGCTGGCGCCAGGATGTTCCAAGTATAAAGCCACTCTGCTTTCATTATTCCGCCTATCCCGAGCCTGGACCTCACCAAAGTGGCTAATGGAGGTCTCTCTATATATGTTTTAGGGTCCGCATTTGCCCTCAACAATAGTGCCACAATCTGGTGGCTACAAGAATCTGTGGCAATCTCCAATGCGGTAGAGCTCCCGCCTCGTGGAGTGTTGAATGGGCCGTTCACATCGATCAAGCCAGTACCCAGAAGCTGACTGACGAGGCGATCTTCCTTTGCCTGAATGGAAACGGGAAAGAGGCTCTCCGCAAATGCTTTCGCCGCATGACTTTTAGTTGATCCGAGGACGTGTGTAAAAAGTATACTAATATTTTCGGAGCGTGCTAGAAATTTGACTAAGCCTTCCATAGGAACGTCGTCTGGAATCGTGAAACCATTTACCATCGCAAAGATAATCGCCCGGATGAACTTTGCTTCGAGTATCTCCGCAGTGGATGTCAATCTCTCATTGCTATCATCGGTAAATCGAGGGACGTCTCCAGGCGGGAGAGTGCTAAGGAGACCCAGCACCGGCCGCTTTCTAGGGAGACCTTCTTGCGAGCTCTGAGCCAAATGGAAAACCTCTGAGGCAATCCGGCTATACAAGCCGCGTGTAAATGGGCGCACTTTCGAAGCGACTGCGTCCACGAATCTAGTGGAGGACAACTCTTCAAACCACTGAGGCGGCAAATACAGCGTAGGGAGTTTGGGTCCTCGTGGGATTGAGCGAGCTCGCGGCAGCGAGCTGAAGCTGGGAGTTGTCGGAACGGGCGACTCGTTCTCCCTTTGTAATCCGAAAAGCGATGCATCCCACCACCCATATTGGGCCATATCGTCGAGCTGAGAGGTCCCGATTTGGTCCATAGACATATTGACATCGGGCAAGGTAAACTGTCTGGGCGATCCTGGACTGTTAATCCAAGAGTCAAAATCGTACCTCGTGGCTGGCCCATTGATCTCGCGGTGCTGTTGGGGTCTATCGGTATCGGTAGACATCCCACTCAGAACAACGGCTCCAGAATCAGCAACGCTCTCGAATCTGGGTTGAGACGATCCTGTGGTAGCCGGAAGTGCTTCGGTTTCTTCCAATTTAGACCATGTACCGTCCAGCCTCTGGATCTCAATAAAGACATCCGCAGCTTCACTGTATTCTAACTGGCCTTCCAACCGGGGCTTTTTAGCACTTCTGCTCTTGCAGTGCCTTCTTGCACGCTGGATCCTGTGATCCGGAACAGGTTGCCCAGACAAGATTATTCTACTCCTGGAGTCTGAAGGGAGGCGGTCGATTCTTTCTAGAATGGGCTCCCATTCATGTACCTTCAAGTTCTTGCGGACATTCCAGGCTTTCAGTTGTGCTTCGTACTGAGAAATCCTTTGGTGGTTCAGTGACGTTCAGAGAATTTGTGTAAGGAGATCGGATGCTCACGTTGCGTTTAGACCGTGATCGGCCCTCATACGCTCAGCCAACGTCCCTACTGGGAGATCTTCACGCAAATAGAGATCTACTATGCTGTCCTTGTGCTGGAGCCAGGCGCTCTCCGGAACCTTCTGTGTTCTAGGTCTGGAAGCCATTGTAAAAGCCTCACGGGTTGGGAGGGAAAGGATAAATTGTTGGCTGTAACGAAAACCAAGAAATGTTGTAATGAGATATCTCAATTCGATGAAGGGAAGTTCTTCAGGTCAGTTGTAAAAGGTAGGGCAGCCTGAGCGAAGAAACGCCCTTCCGGGGAAGGGGGGGGAGGCGGCTAGTAATAAGGAGATGCCGGCTGCATCTTTCGGTTGCGGGCTCATTCAGGTTTTGTCTTCAGGTTTTGTCTTCAGGTTTTGTCTTCAGGTTTTGTCTTCAGGTTTTGTCTTCAGGTTTTGCGCACAGGAAATGACAGTAGCAGCGGGGCTTTTGTCAGCTGAGCTTTAACCGCTCCTGTCGCCGGGCGAGCCCCTGCCAAAGCCCGAATACACTCTGATTGGAGAGGTGGTCCTCGGAGGCTGCTTACCCGCATATACTAGGCTGCGGCTCGATTCTGCCCAACCTCCCTACACCTTCGATACGTTACAAAGCTTGGTTCTCTCTGACCGGAGAATGCCTCCGTGTTTGGTAAAAGCCGAGCGGCATGTTCCGACGTTTGGCTGTGAGACGTGCCGCTGAGGTTATCTCGTAGCTTTTTGTATCTGGTGATTAAGTCCACTAAGATCTCTAAGCATATAGAACGCATACTAGTAATGTCAAAACATCATGTGGCAAGTCCGGCCATATATAACGTTATTGCCCTATCAAATTTCGTGACGGTATTATGTCTTCAATATGTCTTCGACTTAGACATGGAGTTATCTGTTTATGAAGGGCCAGGGAATTCCTTGATCAAGCATCAAGTATCAAGTATCGTCACAATTGCCAATAATGATGACCTGAGGCCAGGAAACACCAAGGATTGGATGCAACCCAAGGTAGACTCCTACACACCAGGTTATGGCGCTCAGGTTATGGCTCAGGTTATGGCACCCAGGATTTGACTCAGGTAATGACACCGAAACTCTGGCAAACACATTCGATACGCAATCACACTTCTCAATAAGGCGGTCTCTATGATTCCAAAAAGCATATATATCCAAGTTAGGGACAATGGCTCCAGGGAGTCCTCAGGCAGACTCAGATTCGTGGAACTCCACACCACTCACGCACTTACGCCGACAACAGGCATAGCTCTCAACACACGACCACCTGCCTCTTAGCACCAACCAACACTTCGAAGAAAAAACACCAGTAACAGACATGCCGTCTCCATCTGACAACCCGCACCATCAGACCGCAGGAACCAGCAGCGGGTACGTCCCTAGCCATGGGGTTCTCCGACATATGCAAGCAACTAACCTCCCCGATCAGCAAGGACGACCCCCCGTCCTACGCCCTACAGGAATACCTGCGCGCTGACCCGACTGTCACCGAGCGCTGCTCCGGCGCGACGCCGTCGACGAAGAAGGGAGAGAGCAAGACCAAGAAGAAGCGTCATCACAAGGACCGGGCCGAGCACGAGCTGAGGAAGTTCGACGATGCTTGGCGTGATGCGGCTACCAAGTGATGGTAGGCAGGTAAAGAAAGGGGCAGGCAGGTGGCTCGACTGGCTGAATTTCCCGCTGGAGGTACATGCCACTCGAAAGTCTCGAGGAGCAGGGTCTGATTGTGGCATCGACTTTTGGGCCTACGTCAGGCATGACTCTAATAAACGATGATGATGACTTTTTTTATGAGCGAGCGAAGCTCCTTAATGGGGCGATAGGGATGCAGAGAATGAGATGGCCGCTTAGCTAGGTCGTCGAGCTCGCGGCCCGTTGAATATCTGAAACACAAGGTGATACGCAAGCATTAGTCATATAGACGGTTTCATTTCGTTAGTATCCCGTGGCGTGCTCCCTGAATTTCGCAAGTTCTTGAAATCATTCTGGTACATGAAGCCAGCAGTGTAACTTGAATTGCATACTACGAGTCGTTTAAGGGGCGGTAGTAAGATTAGGACGGTCACGTGGTACAAGGTAGAAAGATAACACCATAGTAACGATTTATTACAAGGTTTGGGTTAAGGGTCCGCTAGAGTGGAATTATCGGAATGAAAAGAGCCGAATAAATATTATCTAGGTAGAGCCGGCCTAGCATATAGAGCCTGAAGGCCAAATCTCAAGATTAGCAACTAATTATGCAGTAATTCCCACCACCTATAAGCTGCTATCATCAACGCCGAGAAAAGATTATTCCTTGAAAGCATAAGTCCATGCATAGTGCTGCTAACCCAGGTACGCAGTAATCCTATATCATCCAGCATAAGCCCTATCCACCTTCGCGCTGCTTAATTAGGGGTTTCAGACTTCATGTAAACCGCGCCGCTGATGAGCTGCGGGTGCTTGGAGGGGGTCTTTGATTCAGGGATGTTGCTGAAACCAGGGGGGCTGGTGGACAGTGACGCCTCTGCGCCATTGGGCGTCTCAGCAAAAGGGGATTTCCCGGCCGACGGTGTGTTATACCTCGCGAACCCCCCTGTGCTGGGCACAAAGGGCGCTATCTTTGACCGTCGAATCACGCTAGGAGTTCCGAATACAATAGGGGGAGGCGAGAACGGCTGGACGTTGGATGGTGGCCGATTGCTGTTTGTTACGTCTGCAGCTGGTGAAGAGGCAGCGTCGGGAGCTGAGTGGAATGTCTCCCCGTCGGGAGCCGGATCGGGATTCTTATCGGAATCAACACTCTCAGGCGGCGTGTTCAGGTCCGAAGCAAGTCCAGAGGAACAGGTGGATGTCAGATTCTCACTGCTTGAACTTTGCCCTTCGGCCGTGTCCTTGGACTGGGCAGGAAGAGGGGCAGGACTTGGCTGGACAAATGGAATGTCGGTTCCTGGTTTACGCTGCGTCAAAATTGCCGGTAAACCTGTGACGAATTTGTTAGCCTCTGCAATGGTAACGCAGTGGTGGACCGAGTAACTTACGAGTGGGCACCCTCTGCTGGTATCGCTGGCAAAAGGTCATTGCTGAGTCAAGCTCTTTAAGATCGTGCTGAAGCCTTTCCCTCTCATTCTGTAGATCCGTGGTTGTTGCGGCAAGACACAGAAGCATCTCGTCATCCAGACCACATACAGTCTCCGGTATTAGAATCAGTGGCAACTGTTCCATGAGGATATTTTCCAGTACGAGAATGATGACGTTATCGATGAAGGTTCTGAGATGTCTCTCTGCGTCCTTAGCTGACAAGGCTTGCTCACCGCGAGGTGTCGAATAGAAGTGGAGGACCTCGCTGAGCTTCTCCTCCATCTCTTGTTGTTTAGCGGCGAGAAAGGGGTCGACAAGATTTATCATGATGCCAGTCCATGTTTTCTCATCTTCCACCCCGAGAAGATGAGTTAGGGACTCTTCCATGAATAACTTTGCTGCGTCATTAACCAGTCCAATGTATTTAAGAGCCACGCCACGCCAGCAAGCTCGGGTTCTCGCTGGATTCTTCGCGGTATGTGATGCTCCAACGGAGTCGATGTTGTCAAATTCATCAGTTGGGAGGTCATACAGACCAATCAATGGACTCACACCGCCCAGGCTTTGGCTAGCTTTGGGAACTATGCCCGATTGCTTTAAGAGTGCAAGTTCAAAGGACGCGGCTAGCTCGTCGAGAACCTGTCGCAGTTTCCTAGAGCATCTGTCATTGAAGAAGCTATCGGTGTAGATGCCTCTAAGAGCGTCCCAGAGAAGGGTATGGTGACGCGTCGTGAGCTCTAGCAAGAAGTTCCGGCAGTCTCTAGGAGACGTGCGTGGTTGGCTGAGCTGGTCGAGACACGTCTTGGTTTGGTACTTTCTGTCTTGGATGGATGTGATCAGCTTCGGCGTAGCTTCCTGAACAGATTTGAAGAAAATGCGCCCCAATGCCTCCGACAGCGGGCACTTTCCAAATTCATAGACAGAGCATGAAAAGGCGGACTTCAAGATATCCCAGGGCATATGCGCCGAGGGTGAGCTGGTCCCAGCACCTCCAAGATGAGCGATCAGGCTCCTCTTTAGCTGTGGGTCGTATTGATCCAGGTCTTGCTGGACATTCCTCGGAATTTCTTCACCAGGCGGCAGAATGCTGAGCAGGACATTGTTCTCGCTGCTAGCATACTTGCGAAGAAAGTGGGTATGATCCGTGATGGAGCCCGCGACAGCTACCTGGGGATGTTTGAGTGCGAGATGCGATACCGCAATGCATATCTCGATATTGTCCCATTCGACTTGGCTGTGATGATCAAGCAGCTGTTTCCTCAAAAGTGCAATTAGGTATGGAATTTGGTTGGCATCCTGGCCGGTAGCCGTAAGTCGCTTGAGAGGGGCATTGCTTGTGGCTCCGTAACACGCAAGGCAGACAATGACGGCGTGGGACGATTGAGCACCTAGATGGAGCTTGAGAGTACACGGAACATCGACGGAAGGCATGACGTTACTGTCATGAACATTCTCAGAAGACAGTTTGATACCCCATATAATGTCAAGTAGTGGGCTGGTGTCAAATGGTCCGGGAAGTAGGACGAGTTGGGGGATGTCAATGAGATGATTGAGTTCCAAGGTATGCAAAGCCTCCACGAACCCCAAGGAAGGATGACGGGTGGCGTTTGGCTGTGCCATGATTTAGAGAAGTATGTGCTGACGGATGTTGAAAGGCGTAAAGCGTAACTAAAGAAGAGGCGATACGAAGGGTAGTCGATCAAGTAATTGGCGTGTAGATGACAACACAGGCTGATTCAATGGCGCTTAGCTTGGGATGTGTAAGGAGATGCCAGGGTTTAGCAAGACCTAGATGAAGTTCAGCACACTTTCTTAGTCTAGATAGATGCGAACAAAACAACCTGCATGCCAATTAGGACGATTCGTTGTGATTGTGTAAGTTGTTGTGTAGATAGTAGGTTTGCTGGGCTGCCGTCTTGCTGTCGAAAGTAAATAGAGGATAACTTCTACGTACAATACCTGC
The DNA here is from genome assembly GCA_004155925.1 of Monosporascus sp. MG133. Classification (NCBI taxonomy): domain Eukaryota; kingdom Fungi; phylum Ascomycota; class Sordariomycetes; order Xylariales; genus Monosporascus; species Monosporascus sp. MG133. The sequence goes on along the minus strand of QJNX01000002.1, from coordinate 14,962 downwards.
AACTGCCTAAGACTAACTTGACTCCTTAATCAAGACAGGCACTGAAGGAGGGGCGCTTGTAGTTGCCTAACGTAGGTGGCTGAGAGCAGCACGGGCCCCAAGTCGTGGTAAATAAGCAGTTAATTACTGGAGAGTCGCTAAGGAGTGACTACGAACTTGAGTAATACTGCGCAATTACAGGGGCAGTTGGGCATGTTCGTTAGATACATTTATCCTTCTATGGGCATTTCGACATCTATGAATATATCGAGCATGGATCCAGGAACGCCTTCTAGTGTTTTGCTATGCATTTGTCAACTAGTAAAAGAGCTAGTATATTGTTAATCTAATGATATGACAGCTTAAAAGACCTGATGTCGAGGCTTCGTTTTAATGCGCAACAGCGAGTTAGCGCTATATCTGTATACAGTAACCGGAGTTATTTATATTCCAAGTATGCCATGATAATAGAATTATTTCCTTCAGGGGTATGGGCTGTTCTGCCCGGGATGGTATAAGTAGAATGGTCGAGATATGGTCAACGCAGACCCAGGAAGTAATAAAAGAAGCTCTATGCTACTTTATTTATACATTTACACCGTGGAGTGTTTGGGCACGGATATCCGATACCGATTGACAGCGATCTAGCATCAAACCGACATTCTCGGTAACAGCAAGTTGGCTCATTGCCCTGAAAGGCAGCTAAAAGGTCATTTATACAGTTTTTGATATGTTATCAGGTGTTGACCAGCGAAGTATTGACATACAGCCAGAGAATTATCGGAAGTGGCGTCAAATCGCCATACCGTTAACGATCTTGAAAGCCGTCTCATCCTCATCAATGCCCTCATCACCCAACTCTTACTGCCGCCTATCGTACCAGCGGCGGTGCTCTCATGGCATGTGGTCATAAACCTTGTCTTCGTTCACAGTCTTGCCTTAGAAGAAGAATCAACGGTTACCGCAGACTGAGAATGCCGTATGGACACTAGCTACACCTCGTTGCTCCGTGGCCGTGTCACAGCCCGGACAGTTGCGTATGGTTGTGGCGCGGCCCGCGCTCGACGAACTGCTTGGCAACGGCGCGGCCCGCGCACCAGGGGCAGATCCAGGACGCGCCTTTTCGACGGCCCGGCGCAGGTTGCGGGGGTAGCGTAGACCGTTACGGAGCCCGCGTTGGGGTGCGAGCTGGCTGCTGGCGGCAGGAAGGGCGACACAGCGCCGCGACGTCGATGATACTGTACGGCCCCGCGCATTGAGCTCGCACCAGACGGCGCGGCCGCCTCGCATCAGGTATTCCGATCCCGGGATACTACAGACATGATTAATACACCTCCATTGTGCTTGTCGCAAAGTCCCAACCCTACTGGGGAAAGGTTGCGGACTAACGTGTTTGGTGCGAGCAAAAGGGGCTCACGTATCTGATGATCTACGTTCCTGGTAGAATGTACTAAAGCGACACTTTTATATATCAGCCCGCTCTCCGTCTCGTAGACATGCCCTGGGTCAGGTAAAGGCCATTTCTTGGTCCCTGGAACCTATCGGGCAAAACTCGTCGGCTACGAAAGAAGTAGTGGTGGAAGATACGTCCCTCTATTTCGACAGAGTCCCGCATCGCGACTTCAACAGCATGCAACTAGAGGAAGCGGCAAGCCATTCCTGTGAACGTAGAAATAGAAGCGTGCGGCTCCCGCGATAGTTGTTTAGCAGCTCTATTACCGTGGGCGCAAAGTAAACTTCCCAATTCCGAAGAGTTACAGGCACCTGGCTGGCCGGAAGGTAGAACAGCAGGTCGGACATGACCACCGTCACCATGCTTTTGCGCTTAGAGGCCAGACCGGCAGACTATTTGCTATACAGTCAGCCAGTGTCCCTAACATCAATGTTAAGCCCGACAACGCAGAGCTGCTGAAATAATTCCGATGGAAAGTACCGGGGGCACCCCATCCACCAGGAAACAGAAAAATCTGGATAGTATCGCTTGTGGAGGTAGAGATCCAGAATAGGTACCAAAAGAACGGTGGAAGCTACATGTCGCTTATCCCACAATGGCAGTTCCCATGATGAAGTTGCAGGACCATTGAATGATCCAGTACGAGACCCTTTATTATTCCAACAAGTGCGCTTAATTTGGGTATATGTGAACATTAAACATCTTATCCGTCAATCGCCATTCGTCTACTTGGTTACTCAGTTTCTCAGTTTCAACCCCTCGATGCGTAAGTATCCATGGTCGAAACTTAGCACTGCCCGGCCGGGCACGCGATTGTGGAGCCCTTCTCGGAGCCGCCGACGCCGCCGAGAGCCAGGGCGGCGTTGATGACACCCCCGAGACCCTCGCCGGCGATGAGACCGGCGGCGATGGCGTAGCAGTAGACCTCGAAGTTCTTGGGGTACTTCTTGAGCCAGAAGTGGGCGATTATGGCGCCCATGCACATGGCGGTAGAGTAGTGGGTGGCCGGCAGGACGAAGGCGATGCCGATGGCCATCCAGTTGGGCAGCCAGTTGCGGTACTTGGCGCGCTCCCCGACCAGCCAGGTCCGCTTGATGAAGACCTGGAGGATGCACCAGACGCCGAGGACGATGCTGAAGATGCCGGACGACAGGGGGATCGGGATGTTTTCCAGAGTGACCGCCTCGGCGACGGCTCTCCACGCGGTGACGGAGGGGACGGCGAACTCGCAGCGAGTAGCCTCGGCGTCCAGGACTGTAACATCTGGGGTCAGTAATTGCTCTTTCTAGATAATCAGGCGCATAGGCGGAGGCTGCTTACTGCATGGGTACGCCATCGCGAACAATAAGAAGACACCCGGGGCGAGGAACATAGCGACGAGAGTTCCGACGGATTGAGCCCAGAATTGAAGGTTCGGTGGGGTGCTGAGCAGGAATCCCGTCCTGAAATCGCTAGTGAGAGCGGTCGACATATCGGCGCCGGCGGACGCGATTGCGCCGGCGATCAAGTTCGTCCTCAAGGCGGTAGTCTGGGGCTGGCCTTGGGTGACACCACCGAAGACAAGTTGCGATGCCTTGGCGGAGGCGGTCAGAGGCGTGACGTCGGTGACGGCTCCGCCGTGGATAGACATGAAGGCGAATATGATGGAAAGGATGGAAGCGAGAAGGCCCAGACCAGCGTTAATATCGAATTGTGCCTCGACGATAACCATGGTGACTACCAGAATCGCAACGCAGCCGACGATCCAGACCCAGTGGGAGACCTGCTGTGCTGGGGTCGCAAAGTCCTCGGTGATGGCGGTATTGTCATTTTCCTTAGCAGCCTGCCTCTCCAAGAAGACGAGATGCTTGCCACGCTTAGCCAGCTGGGCGTTGGCAGTGGTGGCGAAGTTTTTCCAGCCGTACTTCATGCCATACCAGAGGATCTTGTAGTTGAAAAGGAACTCGGCCATCGAGTAGCAGAGCAGGACCATGACGCCGGGCCACAGGAACCAATAACGAGGGCTAGGGACGTAATCGGGGTCGCTCATCCCAGACATGCCGTTGTACGAGATGAGTCCCTGCCAGAGCGGGTCATCAGGGGCGCGCTGCGCACCTTCACACTCCCCGGTATATACCAGCAGAGGGCCGACAAACCCCCAAGCGATGAAGCTGCCGACGAAGTACGAGATACCGACATTGAGACCAACGAGGAGACCGGAGCCGATGAAGGCGGGCGTCCACTCGATAAACCAACCCCAATTCTCGATGTTGATGGCAAAGCTCTTGTAGTCGCTCCAGATGTAGATCCAGGTAAAGATGTGCCAGTCCCACAGGATGCCGAGAGCGTAGTCAGAGACCACGCGGAGGACGAAGGCAAAGATGAAAGAGGCACCAAGCGCTTTGATCTTCTTCATCGCCTCCTGGGCGCCAGAGCCAATAGCATGCATCGACCTGATGGTGAAGGCAGTGGCGGTCGCAGTAGGGAAGATCAAGCGAAGGTCTCGCGCGACATTGACGATGAAGAACTTGCGCAGGGGGACGGCAAAGAAGAGACCGAAGAAAGATCCGATGAAGGTCAAGGTCATGTAGCGGCCGTAGTCATCCCTAGGGTCATCGGACAACAGGTTAAGGTGGTACATGGCAGGCAGCGCGGCCACGAACAGACCACTCAGACCACCAGCGCCGGCGGCTGCAGCCTGGATAATGCTGTTCTCCTGCTCTGATTGTTAACAACCCGGGGGAGCCCGCAAGGCCGAGTTCGCAGAAACGTACCTGAGGGCCGAAGGGCATACCCAGGATGGGCATGCCGGCGAAGGTAGTAGAGAGGAGCTTCACAAAACCATATCCGAAGATGGCACCAAACATGGAAGCGCCGAAGGTGAACCCGGTCTTCAGACCAAGGTATACATTAGCGGCGTTCACGAGTGAGCCGAGGACGATACCGGTGACGACAGCTCTGAACGTAAGCGGGTTCGACTCCGCAGGAACGCCAGGCAGGGGCGGCAGCGGCTTGAAGATGTCTTCGGGCTCGGGCTCCTGCTCGGAGATATCGACCTTCACCTTGAGAGGGTCATCGGGGACGAGGTGAGAAGCAGGCTCGGTGTAGCTGGCCTCCCTGTCGGGAGCAGCCGTGTCGCTCACCGGCACGGCGTCCTTCTCATGCAAGACAGTTGTGGCCATGGCGTTCTGCTTGGCTTGGTATCTCCGATGAAATGCACAGGAGTCGGAATTCCCAAGAGACACGCTCCCTTCTCACCACGTGGACAAGAACTTGGCTCTGTATTTATCCTCTCTGCAATCGCACGGATCCCCGCATCCGGAACCCCATGTCGAGGAATGCCAAGAGACATTCTTGCCCCCGAGGGTTACGAAGTAGTCTGATAAGGAATTCAGACGACCCCGTTCTCGATTTTGGATCGTCCCTGCTGATCACCCTCCGAGGGGGCGGTCGCGGCGGTAGCCGGGATCCAGTACTGGATTAGCCAGAATCGGGTCAGCACTCAATCGACTGCACCAACCATACAGCTCCCCAAATCGATCTGTCTGGAGCATTGACAACCAGGGGCTAGCCCCCCTGGCCTATCATGAACCTTGTCCTAATAAGGAGGTCTATTAACTCCTCCCGGGGTCGAACCCAATAACGAACTTTAATCGCCCTCACTTGAGCTTGATCGTCTCGATAGGCAAGACCATTTCTGCGCCACGTCTTTATCAAGAGGACCCCATCTCAACCTCAGACATATTCGAGACCCTGTCGTGATACGGGAGTCGGGATGCGTCGATAAAGTGTGACTGTGCACGAGTCGTATGGCAGTTCACAGGTCGTGATCGGCGATCCCCGCGGACCAAGGTTTAGTACACAACTCTGCTTAGCATCAAATTACCTCGAGAGTGCCGAGCGGCTCCCTCACAATCACTCCAGGTTCGGCGGCCGTTGGCCTCAAAATTACGTTAGCGCATTTGTCGGCCTGTCAAGGAAGCAGACAACTATGTAAAGTATCATATCAGTCATGAATAGGCTCTTCCATGTTAGGAAGCTTGAGCTGGAGTGGCTGGGTGGGACTCCTATCCCTGGGCAGAAACGGAGGGAACAGCATAAATTTCGCACTGATTGACCACCGTGGCGCTGCTGTTGGTCGGCACATAATACTCCTTTGGTTGGCAATGGCCGTACGAGAGATTGTACTAAAGGTAAATTTTAAGGGCGCGAACTAAGTTGGTTGAATACGTTCTGGGCATTCTACTCCGGAGAGCTGCATAATAACGGCATGTGGCGCCCCGCGTTCTGAACCAATCCGATTATCAGTACGGACCCTACTCTATTGGGTAACGAATCACCGGGAGCTGGACTAATATCCAAGATAGCGGATGTCTACCACAAGAGGATGTGTTACATCGAAAGGGCTGATTCAAGCGTTCGAGTTTTCTATCATCGCCACCCACCCCCTTCCCTCCTGCTCCTCTTCGTCCATGGTTGAGCGTAGACCTTCCAGAAGCTCTCTCCGCAGTAGTCAATCGCTACGGTGTGGTGCAAATCAGTCCCAAAAGAAGCGATATAGGCCCGCCTTGAGTTAGAGCAATCGATTCCCGAGCTACTGTAGGCCATCTGTGAATGATGCACGATGCTACAGCTCAGCGGGCTCTAGCTGATAAAAACGAATGGAGCTTTCAGGCCTGTCAGGACGACGCGAGACTTGATCGAGCTAAATCGCCAGATCAAGATTTCTTGGTAATCGGCCCGCTTGATAATGGATGGCACACATGACCTATATGAATCGATCTGTATGTCCAAGTTCGAGATAAGAATATCTTCCCCCCTGCGCATGTCGATAAAGGCAGCGCCTCGCAGCTGTCTCGTTAACTATATTGTCTCCAACCTCGTTCAATGTCCTGCCATGTCTAATGGCCCAGGCAAAGCCTTGAATTTGGTTGAATGCGAAGCGCATAACAAGTACCGCAGCAGTCTAACCGCACCCAAGACGGGATATTGGGGTAGTATGGACGTCCTGCAGGGCCATGCATGCATGTGACATGCAGAAGAGATTAATCGCATAGCCAACCGCCTATTTATCGATAAATGTGTGACCAATGGTAGTCGGTGGTCACGGCTCGACATTACATAGTAGTCCGATATGTTTTCTTCTAGATACTTTCTATTTTGTCAAGTTATGCCAAATTATAAGAATTCTTCTCCACATATTATAATTATATCTATTCATTATATTATATAACCTGCGTATATCCTATATTTCAAGTCGCATATATATCCGTATTCCCTGTAAGCAACTGGTATTTTCATTTTCAATACGTTGCTAGAACCAACCGCTTCTAGCATTAAAGTTGCTGGGGAGTGGTGTTAGAATGCTGTGGCGGGATTATCCTGTCTTATCCGTGAAAGTAAGGAGCCTCGCCGCGTACGCGAGATTAGCCATAGAGAGGGATATCAACTTCTCACTCTTCATTTTGATGACTGTTTAATCACGGGTCGTTATAATGCCGAATTTGCCATATCATCGACCTACAATGACCTGATTCCACGCCGACTTAAGCAAGGGACCCAAGAGAGTAAGCATCGTTCGTAAGGCTGATAACGAAATGCGACAAGTGATCCAGACGGCTGCCCAAGTACCTCCAGGTTTGGAGTCAGGACACTTTCGTAGCCCCGTTATCAGCCGCCGTAATTCGCCAGTTACAACTGATTTCTTATCGGGCCTAATCTTACTTATATCCATAGATGCATGTCGAACATCTGCGTTCCAACAACACTGGATGATGTGCCTCGATAGTAAGCGGCGCCGTTTTACCCCGCCCCCTTTACCGGTGACACAACCCCACCGAGTCTACTTTACGGCATAAATTGGTACTGTACGAGCATTAATATGAGTGGCGCGCCAGGTAAACATCGCGTTATTTGACAATATGGCATTTTTTGGGGGGGTTCCCATATACGGCTGCATTAGTACCAGGGTCTGAAAAGGCTGCCCAGTTTGTTACCCCTGACGTTTAGGATTTACGGGCAGTAGCATCTCTTAAGAGCCCTTCGTTCCTTGGGCTCGTTGTCCGTCATAGGGACAAAATGGGATACAAAGGGGGTCTGGTGGATAGTTGCGTGACTCCTATGTAACCTGTGTGCTATCTGAACATTAGATGAGTATCCGATATATCGATTCCCAGATGGTCTCCTTCAGATATTTCAGCCACTCAATTGCCTTATAGGCCGAGGCACGCTCTCCAGCTGACGTATATACATCAGGAGGCTCTCCGAAAATCACGCGCCTCCTTCGGAGCCGCTTATGTTCATGATCAAGCTCATCCCCATCTCCTGCGGCATGGCATCGGTAAATCCATTCTTCTTGTACAGTCTCCTGCCGGGTGGGTCTGCCATCAGCGACACGTACGCTTCGCCCGCCGCAGCATCTGTCTTGATCTTGGCCAGCAGGCGCTTGAGTACGGCATCCCCGAGGCCTCGTCGTTGATGAGACGGCAGGACCGCCATGTCCGCGATATGGAAGTACCACCCGCCATCGCCGATGATGCGGCCCATGGCGACCGGCTTCGAAGGGTCGTCGGCTGTGGTCACGTAGCAGCCGTACCAGCTGCCCTTTATTACTGCCGCGCCCTGGGCGGAGTTCACGGGCTTAAGTCCCGAAGCGGCGCGGAGGTGTAGGTAGTCGTCCAATGAGGGATAGTCGTCGTGGAGGACATATCCGGCTGCTAGATTGTCGGCAGACATTTCAGCTCCTTTGAAGGTAAGGACGGTTTTTCAGCAGAGCGGCTTAACGCATAAAGATTGGGTTTCGCCGTGAAGTGTTGGGATATGTATGGTGGCTCGAGGGGATCTGTGGATAGGGGTAGCTAAGGCAACAGTTGGGCGTACGAGTCAACCGCAACCCAGACCTTCCTATTCCCACCTAGGTGCACGTACAACAATAACGCGCAGCCAACCAGAAATTAACAATTAAGCCAAGTTCTTCACATGAATAAAGGGATGGCAAAAGAATGCGTAAAGAGTCGCAGTCTGACCTCACCGTTGACGCAACAGCTTGCCAGCGCTCTTTTGACGCTTTAGCGCCGGAACCTCAAGCCGCACCTTGAAGCCGAACCTCCGACGCCGAATCTCCACGCCGAAACTTATAGCCGGGGCCGGATATTGAAGCCTGAGCGATTCCTTAACGGTCCGCTTTTATTCCATAGATTTCTTCTGCTTCTAGGAGGATATCCCTGGACCGTCCTCTGCGCGCGTTTCACGCTGATCCTAAGTCTCTCCCTAAGCTGAGAAAACAAGCGCGTGGCATGGCCCCGCCGTGTAGCGCTCGCAGGCAAGACATGTTCAGGACAGCCAGTCGCTTGAAGCAAATCGCCGTTTCTTCAAGGCCGGTGGCGTGGATTAAGCTGGCCAGATTCAGCCACCACCCACATCATCGGATTTATGAGTGGGTGTCAACGGAAGAGAAGATGCTAAACATATCACTTCGGTTCTCGGCAAACTGATTGGCGCTATGGAGCTATGGATCAAAGTCAATCATTGAGCACGACACGCCGAGAGCGACCGTGGCAGTGCGAAAGCCCTCAATTGCAAATTGAATGAACAGAATCGAGTCAAACCTCCAAGATTGGGGTCCGTGTAAAACTAATTGGGCGGCAAGGTTGATGGTCAATTTGATTGAGAGTGCTTGATGATGTATTATGGGTCTTCAGCGTGTCAATTACGCCAACCAGCTCCTTGGGCGGCAAAATCGCAAGCGCCCAGGGCGCTCGAATGGTTACAATTGGTTGCGCGAACCATTGTTGATCGTCAGGGGATTTTCATGCACGGCCCCGCCGTGCAGTCGTGGGGTCGATCTCTTGCGGATCGCCTCGCCTTTGCTGCCTCCTTGGCAAACGAGCGTACGGCAATGGCATAGTGAGCAAGGGCTTTTGAAACAATGGCGGACGCCGAATCTTCGGTTCACGACTTTGAAGCTCGAGCAAGGCAGATAGATCTGTGAGGCCCCCGCGAGCCGAGTAGGCCGGACTTGAGTGAGATGTACCATTTTACTACCCTCGATCGCCCCGGGAGGAGCAAAACATTCTCTTCGTTGACGCCGATTCGGTTCTCCCATGTGCTTTGAGAAACCTCCCTATCATTTTCCTTTCTTTTCTAAGAAGCCCGGACTTCTTGTAATTTCGCATCTCATCCGCGATGGCTGGCCTTGTGGAGGGTATTGGTAATGGCGTAGGGTTGAGCGTGGGCTTTGACGATGAAGATCAGGCAACGCCCACTTCGACTATACAAGATACTGAGTCGACTACGGCGCCTACGAGGCCCACGACGACTTCTTCGGCCGATGAGCCAGAAGAAACATCAGATGGAGAAACTGTTACAGATCGGGAGACTTCTGCAGATGCAGAGACTACCACAGCTGGAGAGACTTCAACAGATAGGGGGGCTCCCACAAATGGAGAGACATCCGCAGAGGGGTCCACATCGTTACCGCCGCCAACAGCTACGGCGACGGACAGTACGGCCGATACATCTACGACAGCTGAGCCTGAACCACCTACGACAGCTGAGACTGAACCATCTACGACAGCTGAGCCTGAACTATCTACGACAGCTGAGCCCGAGCCATCTACAACCATCCTGATCAGTACTACAACGAGCGCCCCCTCGACTCTAATTACCTCGGTCACGTCTGAAAAGCCCGACATCAAGAGCCCGACGTCAGAACCGACCCCGACCAGTGACACCCCGGCCATCACGGAGACCCCTCCGCCTTCGACGCTGCTTGTACAGCCCACCACACAGACCCCCGGAACGGTCTCAAGCGCAAGCGAAACCCCTACCGCGGTCGCAGAGGGCGACGCCCTAACCCAACCTGAAGACGGCGGCGGAGGCCTTCCGATGGCCGCGACGGTGGGCATTGCCAGCGGTGTCGGGGGGCTGGTGCTGCTCGTGGCGGTGCTATTTACACTAAGGCGAATCTGGCGGAAGCGGCGCGAGTGCAATAACGAGGCGCTACAGCGGTTAGAATTCGCCTACGGCAACGGCAAACCGGAAGGCACCGGAAGCACCGATCGGCTCAGTCAGCCCTGGAATAGAGGCCTAGAAGACTTCCATGGGCCGGCGACGTCGGCAAGCAACCAGGCTTATAAAGCATATAGAATGTAGAGGGGGCAGGAACTCTCGGAATGATATAGACATGGCCTGTTTTAGAATGGTTGTCTTTTCTGGAGTTAAGGGTACAGGCATACCGGCTCTATACCGCACCACATCTTCCCTGCGTTATTCGGCTAGTCGCTGCTTTAATAAATCATATCCGGATAAATTGCACGACAACGCCTCGGCTGCTACACACAGTTCTTGCAAGCGTGTCGTAGTGAAGGTGCGCAATCTTGATCATACTGGTTAAGGGGGCTTTGAGGTACATCAACAGACGGGAGGGGACTGTCTCGCGGCAGAGACAGATGGAAGTATCTGTGACATAACGACTGCCGTCACGATATCCGGCTTACCGCGACTCCGTGAAGGAGCTCTTCCTCACGCATTGCGCCTCTGTCGGGAGCGGTGAAAGAATCCACCTTCAGCAGGTTACGACTAGAGCCTTCCTGGGGTGGTTTCCTCGGCCGCTGCCTGTTAACTGCCACCTCCTATTTCCACATAACACGCAATTCTTCAACATCGAGTTCAAGCTCCGTAGAAACACCGCAGTATCGGACGCACAATAACCAACGGGGACACTAATACTTTCCTCCTATATCTGGGGGGCGATAGAGAGGGCGTGAGAGGTTAGGGCTAACCTCCAAGATATATCAGATACCAATAATCTGCAATAATTCCGTGATACGACGTCCCAATTGTAGAATGCTTTTATATCAACGCCTAAACACTCTAACGTTAAATGCTCATGACATTCGTTTCGCCGCTGTGCAATCCAACGAGAGGTACCATGTTCGAGCGCACTTTGTTATCTAGTTGGATAGCCGAACTTCTGACCAACCAGCCCCTGAATAGTCTCGTAATTATACTCTGATGCCAGCATGCTATATAGGGACGTAAAAACTAATGACAACAAATGAGAATGGGAGGTTACGTAAAAGGCTTATAAACTCTAAGGGGCGTTCACGGGGACCTAGTCATCCGCGATATCAATCACTACTGCCGAGATGAGGCGAACGTGAAGTAGATTCTGTGTATCATATTTCCGCGTTGTATTGCGCAGTGATGTTCTGTCGTTGCCCAATTCCCTGTTGTACAACGATATGAGATATCAGACTTGATGAACTTTTCTCCTAACTAACCTCGTCCTGTGACCTGGCTAGGGTTGTTCTTACACATAGTATGAAAGAAATTCGCCTCGTGCGCTTGGATCTTAGAGTTAATAGGAAGATGTCGTAGCCATTAGTTGTTTAACAGGAATAACACTTCCACTCCTATCGCTATGGCTGGGAGAGGTTCGGAGAGCTTTGGCTGAAGATTCCGTGCCACGTGCTTCTCCTTCTTCGGCCTTCCTCTCAGAATGCTTGTGGGTTGGTCTGGGTGACCCGTTATTGGGAAGTTGCCCCCTGTTGCTGGACCACATTCCAATCAAGGGGGAGGGCTTCCCTTCTCCTTCTTGAACGATCGGGCCTTCTTGCACAGCAGCTTCCACTGGGCCTCGAAGTCCTTGAGCAGGCGGTCGGCGACGAGCGTCTGGCCCGTGGCGCGGAAGTAGATCTCGAGGTTGGTGCCGGTGAAGGTGGTGGTGTAGTGGCCCGGGCCGAACGTGTCCATGCAGAACTGGTACAGATCCCAGGCGGCAGCCTGGACCTCCGACGGCTTGCCCGTCGTCGATAGGAGCCGGAACATCTCGTAGCGGATCTCGAGCCGCAAGTCCGTCCACGCGGCCGCGGGCTGCGTCTCTAGCCACTGGACGACCCCCTCGAGCTCGAGCTGGGCCTTCTCTGTCTGCCCTTCCGAGTTGAGCCGGTTCGCGGACCGGCACCTGTTCCGCTGCCGCCCGTATTCCGTCGCGTTGGCCGCCGCCACGCCGTCCTGGTTCAGTTTGTCTATGTCGTCTGGGGATATCAGACCAAGCCAGTGGAGTGAGTAGTACATGGCGACGGGCTCGTGAGATCGGTTGGGGTTCAGGAGAGTGAAGTAGCGGTTATTTGTATCGATGATAGCCTTTAGCAAGACGGGCGCATGTGCCGCAATCCCTGACAGACCCAATGTGGATAGACGCGACCAAACCAAGTTAATTGGGTGGTCGGGTGGAAGGACGATAGTCGCCAGTCTTGAGGCATAACTGATAAACGTGTCGGCGAGTTTCTTGTCACTGCGGGAGAGACCTATGATAGCTGCGTAAGTTATCACCCAGAAATCGGCATCCGGCTGTAGAAGGTGAAGCTTGTACTGGTCGAGACATATCCCTAAGAGATGGAAGCCTTGCTTCGTTCGGTTGTGAATGATCATGTCGCGTGCTGTGTTCAAGTGCCCTAGCCAGGCACATGAATTCACCGTATCCGGCCCACCGATCTGGGCGTGTAGCTTCCACCTTCCGGTCTCGTAACCACTGGTCATGTGGCTTGTGAGAATCTGTATACACTCTTGTGGCAGTCTGAGATCAGTGGGGTCGTCGAGGCGCTTTGGAAGGGTCGGAGACCTAGGTGCGCCTAAGTCGGGCGAAGGAGTCCTGACGACAACCCTCGCATTTGTTGGATAAGGGTTGAACCTCAACGCAACACTATCGTCCGATGTACCCAAGAGGATCTCGTTGGCCACCGCCTCGGATACGCGGTGCAGGTATTGCTGCATTTTGGAAGGCTCGATACGACGGCCCCTAACGTAGACGACAGAGGACTTCCCCATCGCAGCCCGGGCCTTCTGCTGGCGAACGATCTCAATGGCATCGCGGGCTTTCATATTCTTATCAACTATACTCGATATCGCCCTGTTAGAATCTACTCCGCATAGAGAGATGCTCCTCTTTCAAATGCGCCTATATCGAGGCTGCACCTGCACCAGCACCAGCACCCGCCGCATGAGGTTCTTGTCTCAGACCCCAAAGAGAAATATAGAAGAGGTAGGCCTCAGGGAGTTGCTTACTGCCCCACTTCTTGATGTGAGTCTTGTACATCTTTGCGCTTGGTCGTGTCAGCGGTATCAAATTCTGCACTTGCGGTGGTAATGGCGACGTCCGCATGTCAGGATGCGCCGTTGGAGGGGCTCGCCGCTCACCTTGCGTAGAAATCGTGAGTTTCGGCCATGATCTGCATCGTCTCCTTCAAGGTCTTATTCTGATCTCGGTAAAGATTCGTGATGACCTCCCTCTGTGCCTCCCAATCGTTGCTGCCGGTCCCATTGTTTCTGACCTCAGTCGCATCCATCATGACGGAGCAAGAGACAAAGTCGGGGGCGTGGCTAGTAAAGTTCCTCTAGGGTGTCCGAGGTCGTAACGAGACAATACCTGGATGATGAGACTTCAAGGAGAGAGGCATGGGGCGCAAGAAATCGTGGTGGATGGACGATCCTTCTATCCAGATATCGAGGAGAGGTGAAATGTCAGACACGCAACCATTTCCGGACTGCCGGCAGAGCGAGGGAATCGTGATGTAACACTCCACGGTAGCCATTACTCTAGGGCGAATTCATTCCGGGGGGTGATACGGTGTGACTAGGTACGACTATCGATTGGGCCAAGACAGGGTTTCTATTAAAAGCCTACGGAAGTAATACTATCAGATAGTTCGACGTAAGTTAATTCACAGAAGCAGGGGGTCCTGGCAATGTGTACGTAAGTAAGTATGCATAGCGAAGGCTCTCGACTGCAGGCCAAGGAGAAACCGGAGGAAGCGGAGACTGAAAAGGTTGGGGGCCCCCGGCGTGGGCACGAAGACTGCCTGCTACTATTGCTTCGGAAAGGTGCATAGGGTAGAGACAAATTGTCGTAAGGCTTGGAGACCACGGAGTATAAACTGAAAGCAGTTAAAGCAGGTGGTACAAGACAGGCTGAGTACGTGGATGCATGTGTGCATCTCCACGGTCCCCTATAAGACTCAGGATGGGTAAGCAGCCTTTCAAGGTAAGATCTGTAGCGGTAGACCAGGGGCTCAAATACCGACGCGACTGATCTAAAACAAGCGCCACGTCCGTCTGCTAGTGGCTGATGCATTCCCGCTGCCTAATACTCGCATTCGGGAATGTATATCAGGTATATAATATGTAAGGTGATTTACAGTGCGGGGAATTTTACACCCCGGTCCAGCTCGGCCACTAGATACTAGCGCTGTGGTGCTGAGGAGTAGTTGGTGCCTGCTGAAAATTGGCCATTTTCAGAAGCAGTTCGTAAACTTCAGAATAAGCCACTTATTCTGAAGATGATGTACTGAGGGGGGCTTATACGCAACGTACAGTATTTTTGGGGTGCTGAATACTCGCACCGGGCGTTGCTGATTCCTTCATTTCCACTTATCGGCGATGCATCCAACCAACTTATTATCTATTTTTAAAGTTTTAGTTACTGAATGCAAGGAGAAAAGAATCAGTTGCCATAGATGTGCTACGGGGGGGGGGGGGGGGGGGTGGCAA